>OZ030010.1:94784772-95380732 GCA_964023405.1 Apodemus agrarius | reverse complement strand
TCCCATTTCTCTGTTCTGGTACTCTCCTACAATACTGGATCAAGTCTTTTCAGGACCAGGGCCCTTCCCTTCCTATTCATTGGCAATCATATAATTTGCTAATTGGGCCTCGAGTATTCAGAGCTTCTGGGCGTAATTATTATCCACTTATCAGTGATTGCATTTCATGTGTATTCTTTTGTGATTGGGTTACCTCACTTGGGATATTTTTCCAGTTCCAACCATTTGCCTAAAAATTTTCATGAATTCATTGTTTTTAATTGCTGAGTAGCATTCCATTGTATAGACATATACCACATTTTCTGTATCCATGCCTCCGATTGAGGGACATCTGGGCTCTTTCCTGTCTTCTGGCTATTATAAATAAGGCTGCTATGAACATAGTAGAGCATGTGTCCTATTGTTGCCTGTAGGGGAATCCTCTGGGTATAAAGATTGCCTAGGAGTGCTGGGTATGACAGGGTCCTCTGGAAGTGTTCATGCCCAATTTTCTGAGGGAACCGCCAGACTGATTTCTATATTAGTTGTACCATCTTGCAATCCCACCAGCAGTGGAGGAAGTGTTCCTCTTTCTCCACATCCTCACCAACACCTGCTCTCTCCTGAGTTTTTAATCTTAGCCATTCTGACTGGTGTGAGGTGGAATCTCAGGGTTGTTTTGATTTGCATATCCCTGATGACTAATGATGTTGAACATTTCTTAAGGTGCTTCTCAGCCATTCAAATTTCTTCAGGTGAAAGTTCTTTGTTTAGCTCTGTACCCCATTTTTAATAGGGTTATTTGGTTCTCTGGAATTTAACTTCTTGAGTTCTTTGTATATATTGAATATTAGCCCTCTGTCAGATGTGGGGTTGGTGAAGTCTTTTCCCAATTAGTTGGTTGCTGTTTTTGTCCTTCTGGTGGTGTCCTTTGCCTTACAGAAACTTTGTAATTTTATGAGGTCCCATTTGTCAATTCTTGATCTTAGCGCATAAGCTATTGGTGTTCTGTTCAGTCCCTCAATGCTCTTCCCCAAGTTACTTTTCTGTTAGTTAAAGTGTGTCTGGTTTTATGTGGAGGTCCTGATCCTCTCAATTGAACCAGTACCATCTCTGTTGAAAGGGATTTTTTTTCCACTGAATGGTTATAGCTCCTTTATCAAAGATCAAGCAACCATAATTCTGTGGGTTCATTTCTGGCTCTTCAATTCTATTCCATTGATCTACTTGCCTGTCACTGTACCAATATCATGCAGTTTTTAACACAATTGCCCTGTAGTACTGCTTGAGGTCGGCGATATTGATCTCCCACAGAGAAGATCTTCTATTTTTGAGGTATAGTTTTAGCTATCCTGGGTTTTTTGTTATTCGAGATGAATTTGAGAATTGCTCTTTCTAAATCTATGAAGAATTTATTTGGTATTTTGATGGGGATTGCATTGAATCTGTAGATTGCTTTTGGTAAGATGGCCATTTTTACTATATTAATCCTGCCAATGCAAGCAGCATGGAAAATTTTTCCATCTTCTGAGGTCTTCGATTTCTTTCTTCAAAGACTTGATGTTCCTGTCATACAGATCTTTCACTTGTTTGATTAGAGTCACACCAAAATACTTTATATTGCTTGTGGCTATTGTGAAGGGTGTTATTTCCCTAACTTCTTTCTCAGCCTGCTTACCCTTTGAGTATAGGAAGGCTACTGATTTGCCTGAGTTTATTTTATATCTGGCCACTTTGCAGAAGTTGTTTATCAGCTGTAGGAGTTCTCTGGTGGAGTTTTTGGAGTCACTTAAGTATACTATCATATCATCTGTATTTATTTCTAATAATTTTTGTATGTCTACCAATCTACCTGTAAAATTTTACAAGGAAACTCTTCCACTTTAACATTTACCCAAGTATTTCCTCACTTTTGTCAGTAATATGTTACATGAAAATATTGTTTTTTTTTTCAGAAAATGTCTCTACTACCTTTTTCCATTTGTTTCAAATTCTTTTTGTATGTCTACCAATGTATCTGTAAATTTTTCCAAGAAAATCTTCAATATTATATTTTTGCTCATGTATTTCCTCAATTTTTCATAAATATATAATAAAAAAATCTTGTTTTATCAGAAAATGTCTCCACTTACTTTTTCCATTTATTTCCACATAGATCGTTTTGTATATCTACCAATGTATCTGGAAAATTTTCCATGAATAAATTTCATATTTTAACATCATCATATGTATTTTCTCAATTTTCTCAGAAATCTGTTCCATGAAATTCTTCAGTTTTATCAGAATATGTCTCCACCTCTTTTTTCCAATTATTTCTAATTGGTTTCATTAAATTTACCAATGTATATGTCAAATTTTTGAAGATAATCTTAACTTTCAACATTTTTGCCATATACTTCGGCTCACGTTTTTCAGAAATATGAAAATCTGCAGTTTTTTATCAGAAAATGTCTCCACTTCGTTTTTCCATTTCATTACTAATAGGTTTTGATGTACCTGCCATTGAATCATATAAATTTTTCCAAGAAAAATTTCAATTTTAACCTTTTCCCAGTGAATTTCCTCAATTTTTCATAAATGTTATATGAAAATCATCAGTTTTATCAAAAAATGTCTCCACTACTTTTTTCCATTTGTTTCTAATAGTTTTCATATGTCTAGCAATGTATGTGTAAAATTTACAAGGAAATCTTCAATTTTAACATTTTTGCCAAGTATTTCCTCAATTTTTCATAAATGTGTTATATGAATATCTTTACTTTTAGCAAAAAAAATATCTCTACTATTTTGCATTTTTTCTCATAGTCTTCACTATGTCTACCGATGTATCTCTAAAATTTTTCAAGAAAATCTTTAATTTTAAATTTTCTAAGAAATTATTCAACTTATATATTTTCCCCTTTGTATTTCCCCAATTTTTCATAAATTTGTTATATGAAAATATTCAGTTTTATCAGAAATATATCTCCTTTATTCCTTTCTCCCATTTATTTCTAATAGTTTTCATATGTCTCACCAATGTATTTGTACAAATATCCAAGAAAATCTTTAATTTTCACAAATATCCCTTTTTATATCCTCAATTTTTCAGAAATATATGAAAAATTTCAGTTTTATAAAAAAAACATGTTTCCACATCTTTTTGCAATTATTTTTAATCATTTTCCTATGTCTACCAATATATAGTAAAAATTTTCCAAAGAAAATCATTAATTTTAATATATTTCCCAAGTATTTCCTCAATTTTGTCAGAAATATATGAAAATCTTAAGTTTTATCAGAAAATGTCTCTACTTCATTTTTCCATTTATTCTTAATAGTTTTTGATGTCTACCAATGCATCTGTAAAATTTTCAAAGAAATTATTGAATTTTAACACTTTTTAAGTTCTTTTTTTTTGGAAAAGTAACATTTTTAATTTTATTAAAATTGTACATTGACAATGTGCCTAAAGCTCCATTTATTTTTTCTTTTTCATAGGTAGAGGAAGAGGATGGGAGATAATTTGAAACAAATGCATGATTTTTATAAAAATGGGGTGTGCTAGCAAAACCTAATTTTCAAAGCTACTCCAAGATGTGTAACTTTTTTTTTCTTGGTGTCCTCAAATTCTTTTTTTATTGTTGTTGTTGTTATTTATTCTATATCCTTTGTTTACATTCCAAAGGCTTTCCCCTTTCCATTTCCCCCCTCACCATATGTCCCATAAGTCCTCTCCCCACTCCCCCACCCCCACCCCACCCCCCTGCCTATTCCCCAATCACCCCCAACACACACCATTTCTCTGTTCTGGTACTCTCCTACAAAACTGGACCCAATCTTTTCAGGACCAGAGTCCTCTCCTTCCTTCTTCTTGGGGATCTTTTGACTTGCTAATTGTGCCTTGAGTATTCAGAGCTTCTGGACCCATCAATATCCACTTATCAGTGATTGCAATTCATGTGTATTCTTTTGTGGTTCGTTTAACTCATTTAGGATGATATTTACCAGATCCAACCATTTGCCTACAAATTGCATGAATTTATTATTTTTAATTGCTGAGTAGTATTCCATTGTATAATTATATCACATTTTCTTTATCCATTCCTCCTTTGAGGGACATCTGGGCTCCCTCCAACTTCTGGCTATCATAAATAAGGCTGCTATGAACATAGTGGAGCATGTGTCTTTATTGTATGCAGGGGAATCCTCTGGGTATATGCCCAGGAGTGGTATGACAGGGTCCTCTGGAAGTGTCATGCCCAATTTTCTGAGGTACTGCCAGACTGATTTCCAGAGCGGTTTTACCATCTTGCAATCCTCAATTTTTTCAGACATATATTATATGAAAATTTTCATTTTTATCAGAAAATGTCTCCATATCTTTTACCATTTATTTCTAATAGTTTTCATATGTCTTACCAATGTATCTGTAAAGTTTTTCAAATAAATGTTCAATGTTAAACTTTTCCCTTTAATTTCTCCAATTTTTTCAAAAATATATTTTAGGAAATCTTTCATATTTATCAGAAAATGTCTACATTATTTCCATTTATTTTAATAGTTTCCACATGTCTACCCATGTGATTGCAATATTGTCCAAGAAAATGTTAAATATTAACATTTTTCCATGTATTTCCTCATTTTTAAGAAATGTAGTATATGAAAATTTTCAGTCTACCAATGTATTTGTAAAATCTTACAAGAAAGTCTTCAATTTTAACAATTTTTTGAATGCATTCTCACAATTTCATACTTACACACACACCTGCTTACATTCTCACAATTGCATAATTACACACACATCCATACTTACATATGCATATGGAGCAAAAGACCAAGCACCAGTGCAGAAAGAACTCACTCATTATGGATGAAAAAAATGAGCTCCAAACTTTATTGCATAAAAAAGAAAAAGCTTCCATCATTTTAATGCTAAATGAATTAAACTCATGTTTATAAGAGAAAAAAAGCTTTATTCCTTTCAATAAGACTAAGCCTGCCTTGTCCTTATCATGGGACCTATTCTGTCCCATGGTAAGGAGAAGCCTGCCTGCTCCTTCTGTTATCTGCTGCATCTTCTTTTTTCCTCTTTCCCTCTGCATTCTGCACATTGCTTTCTTAGTTTTCTTATCTTACCTATAGTTTCTCTGCATTCTCCTTCTAATCTTGTTCTCTTCTGACTAAAAACTCCTCAGTTCAGTTCCTCTCTCAACTTAGTTCTTCTCACCACAGTTCCTTAGTTCTGACTCTCCTTTTTCCTCAGTCCTTAAACATCTTTCAGAGTACATGATCACATGTTACAAAGTTCATCACAAGGTCACACAAAAAGTCAAATCATAAATTGAAATAGAAATTTACAACAAAGTGTGATTACATGCATATCCATTAAGAGTAATTATCCAGCTAAACATTTTTTCAACTGTCTTAACTCTAAAAGTTCATTGAAAGTTTAAAATCATAACTAGGTTATTAGTGAAGTTTTGTATAAATAAACCCAATCAATATTTTATCTTCTGTCCTAGCACCTATAATAAATCCTAGCTCCCTTTTTATGACCTTTGGTTAATTGTTTTACAGCTTCTAGGAATATGCTCTGAGTATGGGAAGTCTGGTTGCCATCTAAGAACAATGAACTGGTGACACTTGGGAGACTGACAGTGTTCTCATTACAGTTTTGACTATCAGAAAAGGACCTAATAGCAGCCCCATTATAAAAGAGCTCAATAATCACAGATATAATTTTAGGAATTCTTATAAGATAATCATTAAACCTTTAATCATCTATTTGTCTGCATAGCACTACTATAAGACAGTATGTGGATCTGGACAGACCTACTCCAAAGGGGTGTGCTATTACTTATTGAGCATTATGTATGTTTAATAATAACAGGAAAGGCATATTAATAGCAGAAATCTTTCCTAAAAGTAGTCCCTCACAGCCTTGGTTAATGAGGCCTCACCAGTCGCAGATTATATAATAATCTGAACCAGGCCATTTCAGGATGATGACCTAGTAGTATATTAGCTTATCCCATTATGGCTCCTTTCATATAACCAGCTTTCAGACCTGGGACACATGCAGTATCTAAACCTGAAAAACAGTGAAGGAAGCCTGGCAAGAGAGGCTCTTATTTTTTTCTACTTTTGTGTTAGTGGCTGAATAAAAGTTCAAAATAAAAGGCGCAGATTCATATGAAGAACACAAGTTCACAATTTAAATCACATACTAGATTCAACCAATAAGGAGAAAGTGGTGATCAGGGAAGTGATAAAAAGCTGTATTGCATTTTAAAGTATGCAAAGACAACTTTATAAACATATACTCTGGCTGACATTTATATCTCTGACTGTAAAATAATTTAAATCAATAGGCAGCTTCTCCAATGAAGAATGACTGAGGCTCTAGTTTATGTGTATAGCAGAATGTTCTTAGGAGTCATTTTGTTGCTATGTTCCTTTAGAAGAACTGTAGTATTTGGTTTTCCCCTTGGCTTATGGTCTCTCTAGTTGCAGGTTCTTGGGCATTCAGGCAGTGCCATTCATGACTTCTGTCTTAGGGTTTTACTGCTGTGAAAAGACACCAGGAACAAGGTAAGTCATATAAGGACAACATTTACTTGGGGCTGGCTTGCAGATTCAGAGGTTCAGTCCATTATCATTAAGGTGAAAACATGGCAACATCCAGGCAGATATGGTACAGGAGGAGCTGAGAGTTCTACATCTTCATCTAAAGGCTGCTAGCACAATACTGATTCCCAGGCAGCTAGGATTAAAGTCCTAAATCCCATGGACACACTGACACACCTATACCAATAAGGCCACACCTCCCAATAGTGTCACTCCCAGGGCCAAGCATTTATAAACCTCACAGCTTTCTATCTTGTGGAGTGGACATTAATTCCAATCAGAGAACAGTTGGGTATTCCCACAATATTTTAATACCACTATTGCACAAATATATAATGTAGGCAGGTTACTGTTGTTAATTTCAGGTTTTAGAGATGGATTGGTGGTTACATTTCCCCTCTGGTAGAGAGCAGAGTACTTATGGTGAATACTAACAGTAGATGAAAAGGCTCTTGTTAGGCACCTGCTGGCTCTAACAGTTTGGGACTTCCTATCAGATTGTGGAGAACAATTACTACTTTTGACAATAGCTTTGGTTGTTTTACATACCCATGGAATCTATTGGCTAAAACCTTAGCTAGATATGATCCATTTTTGGTACTGGATGTTTCGCTTGATATAAGATAACTAGTTAAGGCATTACCTCTTCCATTATTTTGATGACTCCATTTAAATTTGTTTCATGTCTGTATATGTTTTAAGAAAATTCTATAGTAGCAGGTTTCCATAGTAGACCTCAAATGACCCTTACTGCTAGTTTTCCCTACTGTAGGCCCTTCACATCACCCCACTCCTTTAATCATTGTGCTCCTGTCCCATCATATCTTTCCATACATTTCATTTCCCCTTCCTTGGGATATTGGATGGATATCATTGCTTCAAGGTTAGACTCCATGTATGTATTTCTGACAATTCTGATAAAGTTGCAAGTCTCATCTCCATTATAAAACCTATGCAATTGAGTTCAAACAACACCAATGCCCACCAGGTTTGTCAGTGAAAACCTGTGGAATTTACTCTCCAGATCATCATGTAACCAATCAGTTATCTCATTATGTTAGTGGTGATTACATTTTAGTCATTGGAGCTTGCAGACTGAACTGGTACCCCAATTTTATCTTCTTTCTTTGCAAGGGATCCTCTCTTGAATAATGGTCTTGCTGGAACACAATTCCATCTGTCTCCATACACATCATTTTCTTTTAAGGTCTGAAAGTATGCTAGGGTGTAGAACCCTTTATTCAGGAGCAGCCAGACCAACTCCTTGCCCACTACCTCAATAAGTATAGGGATGCAACTACCAGAGAGAATTGTTTGGTATTTATTCATGTATTAGAGTAGATGTGAAAGTAATTAAGTATGAATTCCTCCCAAATATTCAGAACTTTACAAAATGAGGAACTGAAATGCTGGACTCTGAACTAAGGGGAAATTATCTAGAAGCTATTTCTGGTCCTGGGGCAGGTGGGGTCATGGATGTATGGCATTCTGAATTGCCTAAAACATCATATCTAGGAGAAGATTTGGGGCAGAGCAAAAATATTGCCCTCTCCTGCTAACATTATTTCCAGTGGGGTTATAGAGCATGTGGGCATGACAATACACTTGAGGGAAATCTACAGTAAGTCCTAGAGATTCCAAGAATGGTACAGAATCTGCCTACAATGTAGGTCAAACCACTGGTTACTTTGGCCATAATAACTATGTGGTATCTTCATGTCTAAGGAAGCCTTGTTGGTACAACCACACTCATAAGGCCAGACTCTGGCCCATATATTATTCCAGATGTACATCCATGGTTCACTTGTTCTTTCAGTTGAGTCTCCTTCATCATCTAACATATGACCGTGTTCTGAACTCTGTGAGATCTCTCTGGTTTTCTGTACTATAATTTGACATTCCTCACTGGAAGACAGACTCCCATTCAGGGGTGCTGTTTCTTCTCTCTGCTCTCAAAGGACCTGTTGCTCTTCACTGCCACATCTGTTTCTTCTATTCACCATCAATTTGCTCTGTCTGGAGCCAACACACTAATAACTAGCAGGTGATCCTCCCAAAATGATTTTGTGTTGGATTAATATCTACAATGAGGCTCTGATAGGCAAGGCCCAGGGCCAAATCATTTTAGGAAAGATTCATGTTATTAATATGCTTTTCCTATTATTATTACATATATAACAAGCACTAGGTATTACCCCACCCCCTTTGAGCAAATCCCTGTAGAAGTACAAAGATGTACTGCCTTGTAGTGATGCTATGTAGATGACTTCTTAATAGATGAATTCTATATAGATAACTTCTTAAGTCTTAATTATAATCCTATAAGAATTTCTAAAATTATATCAGTGATTATTAAACTCTTTTGTAGTGAGACTGCTATTAGGTCTTTTCTGATTATTAAAATTGTAATGAAACCTCTATCAGTTTCCCAGGTGTCACCAGTTTACTGCTTTTAGACAGGAACCAGACTTTCTACTACTGAGAGCACATTTCAAGAGGGTATAAAGCAATTAACCAACAGTCATCAAAAGGGAATTAGTGACTTATTATAGGCGCTAGGACAGAAGACAAAATCTCGACTGATTTTATCTATACAAAACAATGTGACTTCACTAATAACTCCATTTTGGTTTTTAACTCAGTAAACCTGTGGAGTGATGACAGGTGATAGATGTTCAGCCACATAATTACTCCTAGTCTAATGGATATGCATGTAAACATTCTCTGTTGTAAACTTCTTTTTCAATTTATGATTAGTATTTCATGTGTAATCTTGGAATAAACTATGTGATCATGTATTCTGAAAGATAACAAAGAGAGGAGTGCAAGGAAGAATTTTTACTTATCTTTTCATTCATTTCGTTTTGGCCCCTTTTTCTTAGAGAGCATTCATAGGAAACGTTTTACAACTTAGTAATAAATGCTGTAATTACTTCTCTATGTGTCCCTTTTTTTTCCTGCCACTTCTACTAGCAGGGTGAAAGTTAGAGCCATGCAGTTCCTGCAGAGATAGAACAAAGGACACATTGCTTAATCCCCCTACAGGTATTAATCACCTAAACCAGCAGCTTTTAATCCTCAGAACAAGAAAGTTTTTAGACTTTTTAAGAAGGTATCATCAGCATTTCAGTACAGTCAGAGAACAAGAACATCTGGAGACCCTCAGTTTGTAAAGCCACAGGAGTCCTACTCTGTGTCCTCTTTCAACCTGCTCCAGGCCCAGAAGCTCCAAGCACTGCTCTACAATGGAATTCTCTTATTCAAATTCATCCAGAGTCACAGAGCATTTGCTTGACCCTTAAGGTAATACAAGTGATTTACCAGCAGGATCCTACATGAGACCAGCCTTGCACACAGCAGAAGTCATGGCCACCTGATCTGCTGGAAACAACTCTAAGATTCGGTGTTTTAAACAGTGAGGGATCTGATCACATATCTGGGCAGCAGAAATTGGTCTTAAAGGGAGAGGGTGGACCTAAAAAGAACTGTGCCCCTTCTCAGAGCCCTTGGCATGTACTATAAGTAATTGCCAAAGAAAAACCAGTCAAATTTCACTAAAGACATTGAGTCTTGGCACTTCCCAAGTCAGTAGAGTATTGTACATGTGTACATGTGTAAGCATGTGCATGCTTGTGTACATGTGTGTTGATATGTGCTTACATATATGTGTGATCATATATGTGTGTATAAACATGTATGTGATCTTGTGTAAAGGTGGGTGTGGAGGCACCATTTTTCTTTTTTCTTTTTTATTGAATAGCATCTTTATTTACATTGCCAATGGTAAAAACCTTTCCCAATTTCCACCCTCCCCTAAATCCCCCAACCCCTCCCCCTCTTCGCTCCTCCTGACTACACATATATGTCCCTGCACCAGACACACTCCCACCCCCCCCTTGGTTTCCCTTTGTTGGGACCTCTGTTGAGCCTTTACCTAACCAAGGACCATTTCTCCCACTGATGCCCAACAAGTCCTTCTTCTGCCACATTTTTGGCTGGAAATATGTGTGCCTCTTGGTTGATGGCTTATTCCTGGGGAGTCTTGGGGCATCTGGGTGGCCAAAATCATTGTTCTTCTCATGGGGCTGTAAACTGCTTCAGCTCCTCTGTGCCATCCTCCAGCTCCTCCATTGGGAACCTCATGCGCAGTCCAATAGTTAGTTGCTAGCATCTGCCTTTGTATTTGTAAGACTCTGGAAGGGCCCCTCTAGAGACAACCATGGCATGCTCCTTTTGGTAGACACTTCTTGACGTTCATAGTAGTGTCGGGGTTTGTTGACTGTTTATAGGATGAATCCCCAAGTAGTGCAGTCTCTGGGTGGCCTTTACTTCAGTCTCTGCTCCACACATTGTCTCCCTTATTGCTCCTGTGTGTATTTTGTTTGCTTTCTTAGAGGAACCAAAGCACACTCACTTAAGTTCCCCTTCTTGGGCTTCCTGAGCTGGGGAAATTGTAACTTGTTTATTTTTAGCTTTTTGGGCTAACATCTGCTTATTAGTGAGTGCATACCATGTGTGTTCTGTTGTGATTAGGTTGCCTCACTGAGGATGACACTTTCTAGTTCAATCCAATTGCCTAAGAATTTTATGAATTCTTTGTTTTTAATAGCTGAATAGTACTTCACTGTGTATCTATACCACAGTTTCTGTACCCATTCCTCTGTTGAGGGACATCTGGGTTCTTTTCATCTTCTGGCAATTATAAATGAGGCAGCTATGAACATAATGGAGCATGTATCCTTATTACATCTAGGAGCATCTTCTGGGTATATACCCAGGAGTGGTATAGCTGGGTCTTCAGGTAGTACTAAGTCTAATTTTCTGAGGAATCACCAAACTGATTTTCAGAGTGCTTTTGCCCGCTTGCAATCCCACCAACAATGGAGAAATGTTCCCCTTTCCCCACGTCCTCTCCAGCAACTGCTGTTCACTGAATTTTTCATCTTAGCCACTCTGACTGGTATAAGGTGGAGTCTCAGTGTTGTTTCGATTTGCATTTCCCTGATAACTAAGGATGCTCAACATTTCTTTAGGTGCTTTAGAGCCATTTGAGTTTCCTCAATTGAGAATTCCCTGTTTAGCTCTTTACTCCATTTTTAATAGGGTTATTGGACTCTCTTGAGACTAACTTCTTGAGTTCTTTGTATACATTGGATATTAGTCCTCTATCAGATGTAGGGTTATTAAAGATATTTTCCCAATTTGTTGGTTGCCATTTTGTCCTATTGACTCTTTCCTTTTCCTAACAGAAGATTTGCAGTTTTATGAGGTCCCATTTGTCAATGTTTGCTCTTAGAGCATAAGCCATTCCTGTTTTGTTCAAGAACTTTTCCCTTGTGCCCATGAGTTCAAGATTCGTCTCCACATTCTCCTCTCTAAGTTTCAGGGTGTCTGGTTTTATGTGTAGATCCTTGATCCACTGGGACTTGAGCATTGTACAAGGAAATAATACTAGGTTGATTTGCATTTTTCTGCATGCAGATCTCCAGTTTATCCAGCACCATTTGTTAAACATGCTGTCTTTTTTCCCGCTGGATGTTTTTAGTTCCTTTGTCAAATATCAAGTGACCATATGTGTATGGGTTCTTTTTTTGGGTCTTCAATTCTATTCCATTGATCTTCCTGTCTATCTGCATACCAATACCAAACAGGTTTTATCACTTTTGCTCTGTAGTAGAGCTTGAGGTCAGGGATGGTGATTTCCCCAGAAGAGCTTTTGTTGTGGAGAACAGTTTTTGCTACCCTGGGTTTTTATTATTCCAGATGAATTTGAGAATTGCTCTTTCTATATCCATGAGGAATTGATTTGGGATTTTGATGGGGATTGCTTTGAATCTGGAGATTGCTTTCAGCAAGACGGCCATTTTTACTATATTGATCCTGCTGATTCATGAACATGGGAGATCTTTCTGCCTTTTGAGATTTTCTTTGATTTCTTTCTTCAGAGACTTAAAGTTCTTGTCATATAGATCTTTCACTTGCTTCATTAGGGTCACACCAAGGTATGAAAAATTATTTGGGACTATTGTGAAGGGTGTCATTTCCCTAATTTCTTTCTCCTCTTGTTTATCCTTTGAGTAGAGGAAGGCTACTGATTTGCTTGAGTTAGTTTTATATCCAGCCAGTTTGCTGAAGTTGTTTATTAGCTTTAGGAGTTCTTGGGTGGAAGTCTTGGGGTCCCTTAAGTACAATATCATATCATCTGCAAATAGTGATATTTTGACTTCTTCCTTTCCAATTTGTATGCCTTTGATCTCCTTTTGCTGACAACTTGCCACAACTAGAATCATCAGAGATGAAGGGACCAAAGGTGAGACAATGTTTCAATAACATCAGATTATAGGGAATAATGCTGGACATTTTCTTCATTAATGACTGATGTAGGGGTGCCTAGACAACTGTGAGTTATTCTAGCCTTGGCTAGCCATTCTAGGGATTTAGAAGGAAGCACACTGAGCATGCCGGTGAGCAGCATACCTTTGGGGTTCAAGAATCACTGCAGGTCAAGGCTCAAATAGAATGCAAAGGCAAAGAGCTTTTATTCTGCAGAAATTATCAGCATGCAGGGGTCAACCATCCATCAAAATAGTGACCCCAGACAATGGTGAGCCTGCCTTTTTATAGGGAACTAGGAGAAATGTAGCAAAGTTCAGGTAATCTAACACTTCATTGGTGGGTACAGGGGGAGTTATATGGGTCAGTTACTGATTGCTAAGTCAGTATCATTTAGTGAGGGTTTGGGGACATTGAAGAAACAGCCTCAGCTCTGGCCTCCTTAATTTCCTGGGCCAGATATCCCAGGGACTGACTCAGCTCTGAGCTTATCCTCCCTTTGTCAGAACTATCAATGATTAATGGCCCATTGTCAATAGCTCCCTCTGGGGAGCCCAATCTGTTTCCCTGGGAAACCTAAAGTTTTTTTTTATTTTCAAGGTTTTTATTTTTTAGGGCACATCTCAATTCTTCCATGCCCCCTGCTCTAGTTTCTGCCTCCAGGTTCCCCCTTTGTTTGAGTGTATGTCCTGACATCCACAATGAAGTACCATAATCAGAAAGGGTAAGTTGAAGTTAAGCCTTTACTTGCCAAGCTGCTTTTGACCATGGTGTCCCATCACTGATAGAGAAACCTAAATGAGGTATATGACCATAGACACTTCTCAACCACACTGTGCTTGTGTATATGGCCAGCAGGCAGCTCAGCCCCATTCATATTCAGGGCAGCTGTGTGGATTGGACCTCTGAACAAGGAAAGTTGCAGATGTTGGTGTCTGTGATACTCCTATGTTCCATGCTGTGGTCAATATCATTAACCCAGCAGAGTGCCAGACTGGATACCATGCACCACCAGAAATCTTTGAGATGTAGCAGGGTTGGATTGCTCTGAGTGCAGGATCATCTGTAGACCAAGGACCAGGAGAATACATATCATAGTATACACCTTTCTGAGTCATGTTTCAGTCTTCAATTGTGAAGGCACAACCCTTAATACCCATACCATTAAAATAAAACAAGTTAACATGAACCCTGGAAAATGCCAACAATTTCTTTGAAGTATTTTTTGTCTCTATAGAAACATTAATTACAGTGATCAAAATGTAAACTCCTATGACATGAGGGCAGATCTGTAAAACAAATCTCTTGTGTACTATGTAAAAATATCACCTCTCAGTAAAAAGTCTAGGGCCAATGAGATGACACAGGATTAGTTCAGACATCATTTAGAGAGACTGAGATTCTGGGATACATTCAGACATAGCAGGAGTTTCACCTGAAACTGTGCAGAAGATGGTCTCAGCTGGAGATTTACTTCAAATTACACAGAAGACAGTCTCAAGAATCTAAAGAGAGGTTACTAACCATGTGGCAGGACTTAGAATATATTAAACAGGATACTTGAGTTAAGATAGAGCTGAATCTTGCCTCGGGATACCGCACGCAAACGGCAGAAGTCAGGTGCATGGCCAGAGATATAGCTTAGCTTAGCTCTGCAGGAGATCTGGGCACAGACAGCTCAGCTGCGGGTGCAGACCACCATGGCCTGGGCAGGCTCTCTGAGCTGGCTAGCAGCAAGAGGCTACCTTGCCTCGGGACACAGCTCAGAATTCTAGCAGCTGGAGCCAGGGGCTTGGACTGAGAGCAAGCATAGTCCAGCAAAGACAACGCCACCTGAAGAGATCAGCAGAACGGGCACCAACAGCTCAGTCAAGGTCACTGTCTCCTGGGGACAGGCACACTGTGCTTTCAGCAGGGCTGCCATCTGCAATAAGACCAACGAACTCCAGAGATAAACAGATGGCAAAAGACAAACATAGGAACATTATTAACAGAAATCAAGGCAATATGGCACCATCTGAACCCAATTGGCCAACCACAGCAAGTCCAGGATACCCCAGCACACCAGAAAAACAAGAGTTAGATATAAAAGCACAGGTCATGATGCTCCTAGAGGAACACAAAAAAGACATAAACAAATCTCTTAAAGAAATGCAGGGGAACATCAACAGGGTAGAAGCTCTTACAATCCAAACACAAAAAAAACTTAAAGAACTCCAGGAGAATATGGGCCATCAGACAGAAACCAATAAAGAGGAAATGAGAAAATCAGTTAAAGAAATGCAGGAGAACTTGAAACAACAGGCAGAAGTCATGAAAGAGAGACCACAAAAATATATTAAAAAATTAAATGAAAACACGAACAAACAAATGAAGGAACTGAGCAAAACCATCCAAGATCTGAACACAGAGGCAGAAACAACTAAGAAATCACAAAAGGAGGCAACTTTGGAAATAGAAAACCTTGGGAAGAAATCAGGGGTCATAGATGCAAACATAAACAACAGAATACAAGTGATAGAGATAAGAATCTCAGATGCTGAAGATAACATAGTAACCATTGACTCCACAGTCAAAGAAAACGCAAAATCCAAAAGGCTTGTAACCCAAAACATCCAGGAAATCCAGGACACAATGAGAAGACAAAACCTAAGGATTATAGGGATAGATGAGAGTGAAGATCTACAACTTAAAGGGCCAGCAAATTTCTTCAACAAAATTATGGACGAAAACATCCCTAACTTAAAGAAAGAGATGCCCATGAATATACAAGAAGCCTACAGAACTCCAAACAGACTGGACCAGAACAGAAACACCTCCCGTCACATAATAATCAAAACCCCAAATGTACTAAACAAAGAAAGAATATTAAAGGCAGTAAGAGAAAAAGGCCAAGTAACATATAAAGGAAGACCTATCAGAATCACACCAGACTTCTCTCCAGAAACCATGAAAGCTAGAAGATCCTGGGCAGACCTCATGCAGACCCTAAGAGAACACAATCGTCAGCCAAGGCTACTATACCCAGCAAAAGTCTCAATCAACATAGATGGAGAAATCAAAATATTCCATGACAGGACCAAATTTACACAATATCTTTCCACTAACCCAGCTCTACAAAGGATAATAGGAGGAAAACTCCAATACAAGGAAGGGAACTGCACCCAAGAAACAGCAAGACAGTAAACTTCTTCCATCAAACTCAAAGGAAGATAACTACTCAAAAACAAAAATAACATCAAAAATGTCAGGAAGTAATAATCTCTATTCCTTAATATCTCTTAACATCAATGGACTCAATTCCCCAATAAAAAGACATAGACTAACAGACTGGATACGGAAACAGGACCCTACATTTTGCTGCTTACAGGAAACACACTTCAGAGTCAATGACAAACACTACCTTAGAGTAAAAGGATGGAAGACAATTTTGCAAGCAAATGGTCACAGGAAGCAAGCTGGAATAGCCATTTTAATATCAGATAAAATTGACTTTCAACCCAAAGTCATCAAAAGAGACACAGAAGGTCACTTCTTGCTAGTCAAAGGAAGAATCCACCAAGAAGAACTCACAATTCTAAACATCTACGCTCCAAATGTAAGGGCACCCTCATTCATAAAAGAAACCTTACTAAAGCTCAAAGCACACATTGCACCTAACACAATGATTTTGGGGGACCTCAATACTCCACTATCCACAGTGGACCAACCAGGAAAACAGAAACTAAACAGGGACACGAAGAAACTCATCGAAACTTTGGAGAAATTGGATTTAACAGATATATATATATATATATATATATATATATATATATATATATATAAAAAATTTCACCCTAAAGCAAAAGACTATACCTTTTTCTCAGCCCCTCATGGTACCTTCTCCAAAATCGACCATATAATTGGACACAAGACAGACCTCAACAAATATAAAAAGATCGCACTAATCCCATGCCTCTTATCAGATCACCATGGAGTAAGAGTGTTCTTCAATAGCAACAAAAACAACAGAAAATCCTCATACATGTGGAGGCTGAACAATATTCTACTCAATGATACCTTACTCCAGGAAGAAATAATGAAAGAAATCAAAGATTTTATAGAATTTAATGAAAATGAAGGCACAACATACCCAAATCTATGGGACACAATGAAAGCAGTGCTTAGAGGAAAACTCATAGCCCTGAGTGTCTCCAAAAAGAAACAGGAGAGAGCATATACTAGCAACTTAATGGCACACTTTGAAGCTCTGGAACAAAAAGAAGCAATTTCACCCAGGAGGAGTAGAAGACAGGAAATCATGAAACTCAGGGCTGAAATCAATCAAGTTGAAACAAAGGGAACCATACAAAGAATCAACAAAACCAGGCGCTGGTTCTTTGAGAAAATCAACAAGATAGATAAACCCCTAGTCAGACTTACTAAAGGGCACAAAGACAGTATTAAAATTAACAAAATTAGAAATGAAAAGGGACATATAACAACAGAAACTGAGGAAATTCAAAAAATCATCAGATCCTACTACAAAAACCTATACTCAACACAACTGGAGAATCTGGAGGAAATGGACAATTTCCTAGACAGTTACCAAATACCAAAATTAAACCAGGATCAAATAGATCGTCTAAACAGACCCATAACCCCCAAAGAAATAGAAGGGGTCATAGACAGTCTTCCAACCAAAAAGAGCACAGGACCAGACAGTTTTAGTGCAGAATTCTATCAGACCTTCAAAGAAGTCCTGATACCGGTACTCTTCAAACTATTCCACAAAATAGAAACAGAAGGAACACTACCCAACTCATTCTATGAAGCCACAATTACCCTGATACCAAAACCACACAAAGATCCAACTAAGAAAGAGAACTACAGGCCAATTTCTCTTATGAATATCGATGCAAAAATACTAAACAAAATACTTGCCAACCGAATCCAAGAACACATCAAAATGATCATTCACCATGATCAAGTTGGCTTCATCCCAGGGATGCAGGGATGGTTGAATATACGGAAATCCATCAATGTAATCCACTACATAAACAAACTCAAAGAAAAAAACCACATGGACATCTCATTGGATGCTGAAAAAGCATTTGACAAAATTCAGCATCCTTTCATGCTAAAGGTCTTAGAAAGAACAGGAATTCAAGGCCCATATCTAAACATAGTAAAAGCAATATACAGCAGACCAGTAGCCAACATCAAGGTAAATGGAGAAAAACTTGAAGCAATCCCACTAAAATCAGGGACTAGACAAGGCTGCCCCCTCTTGCCATATCTCTTCAATATAGTACTTGAGGTACTAGCTAGAGCAATTCGACAACAGAGGGAAGTCAAAGGGATACAAATCGGAAAGGAAGAAGTCAAACTATCACTATTTGCAGATGATATGATAGTATACTTAAGTGACCCAAAAACCTCCACCAGAGAACTCCTGCAACTGATAAACAACTTCAGCAAAATGGCTGGCTATAAAATCAACTCAAGCAAATCAGTAGCCTTCCTATACACGAAGGATAATCAGGCCTACAAAGAAATTAGGGAAATGACACCCTTCACAATAGCCACAAATGATATAAAGTATCTTGGAGTGACGTTAACCAAACATGCAAAAGATTTATATGACAAAAACTTCAGTCTCTGAAGAGGGAAATTGAAGAAGACATCAGAAAATGGGAAAATCTTCCATGCTCGTGGGTTGGCAGGACTAATATAGTCAAAATGGCAATCTTGCCCAAAGTAATATACAGATTCAATGCAATCCCCATCAAAATCCCAACTCAGTTCTTCATAGAGTTAGAAAGAGCAATTCTCAAATTCATCTGGAATAACAAAAAACCCAGGATAGCTAAAACTATCATCAACAGCAAAAGAACTTCTGGGGGAATCAATATCCCGGACCTCAAGCAATATTACAGAGCAGTAGTATTAAAAACTGCATGGTATTGGTTCAGTGACAGGGAGGCGGATCAATGGAATAGGATCGAAGACCCAGAATTGAGCCCACACATCTATGGCCAATTGATCTTTGACAAAGGAGCTGAAAACATCCAGTGGAAAAAAGATAGCCTTTTCAACAGATGGTGCTGGCTCAACTGGAGGTCAACATGCAGAAGAATGAGAATTGATCCACTCTTATCTCCTTGCACTAAGCTCAACTCCAAGTGGATCAAGGACCTCCACATAAAACCAGACACACTAAAACTAATAGAAAAGAAACTGGGGAAGACCCTTGAGGACATTGGCTCAGGGGAAAAATTCCTGAACAGAACACCAATTGCTTATGCTCTAAGAGCAAGAATAGCCAAATGGGACCTCATAACACTACAAAGTTTCTGTATGGCAAAAGACACTGTCTAAAGGATAAATCGGCAACCAACAAATTGGGAAAAAATCTTCACCAACCCCACAACTGACAGAGGGCTAATTTCCTATGTATACAAAGAACTCAAGAGGTTAGACCCCAGAAAACCAAATAACCCTATCCAAAAATGGGGTACAGAGCTAAACAGAGACTTTTCACCTGAAGAAATTCGGATGGCTGAGAAACACCTTAAAAAATGTTCAACATCATTAGTCATTAGGGAAATGCAAATTAAAACAACCCTGAGATTTCACCTCACACCAGTCAGAATGGCTAAGATTAAAAACTCAGAAGACATCAGGTGTTGGCCAGGATGTGGAGAAAGAGGAACACTCCTTCACTGCTGGTGGGAATGCAAGCTGGTACAACCACTCTGGAAATCAGTATGGTGGTTCCTCAGAAAACTGGACGTGATACTTCCGGAGGACCCAGCCATACCACTCCTGGGAATATACCCAGAAGATGCACCAGCATGCAATAAGGATACATGCTCCACTATGTTCATAGCAGCCTTATATATAATAGCCAGAAGCTGGAAAGAACCCAGATGTCCCTCAACAGAGGAATGGATACAAAAAAATGTGGTATATATACACAATGGAGTACTATTCAGCCATTAGAAACAATGAATTCATGAAATTCTTAGAGAAATGGATGGAGCTGGAGAATGTCATACTAAGTGAGGTGACCCAGTCTCAAAAGAATACCCATGGTATACAGTCACTGATAAGTGGATATTAGCCTAGAAGCTTGGAACACCAAAGACATAAATCACATATCAAGTGATGTCTCACAAGAAGAAAGGAGTGGACACTGGTGCTAGAATGGACTAAAACATCATTGTGGGGGAGTGTAAGAACAGTAAGATGGGAGGGGGTAGATGAGGAAGCAGGGGGAGGGAAAAGGGCATGTGGGACCTTTGGGGGTGGGGAACCAGAAAAAGGGAAATGAATTGTAAATATAGAATATATCCAATAAAAAAAATCTAAAAAAAAAAAAAAGAAAAAGAAAAGAAAAAAAAAGAAAAATTTTTGACACACACAAATAAAGATAGAGCTGAAATAAAGTTTTTGGTTTAGGTAGCTATTTATAAATAATTGAGTCTCACAGTCATTATTTCGGGAATTTGGATGTGGGTGGAAATGGGTAAGGTTACATACATCTACAGGCTGTGGTTATTCTCTCCTTGAACATTACTGGGGAATGCCACCCCTGTTAAAACCTCTGCTTCAGGCAATAACATCCAAATTAGACAATGAAAGAAGATAGAACTAGTGGGCACAAGACATTCAACCTCCACATACATGAACACACATCTTAGAAAAGGCAGCAATTATGCAGATATATGTCATTCATATATATATATGAATATATATATGAATATATATATATATATATATATATATTCTTCCTGGCTTGCAAATGACCATCTTCTTACTGTGTTCTTATTTGTCAGGGCATGAGCAGAGGTATGGAGAGAAGACTACTCCTGGTGTCTTACTAATTATAACCAATGACTAACAGATCAGCATCCCAACCCAATAATTATATAAAGGTAAATAGAACCATAAAGGTCATGTCTCCAAATACAACCACATTGGCTTTTGATGCATTAGCACATGGATGTTTATGTAATAAAATCAGGCCAGAATTATGAAAGGATAGTTGAATTTTGTTGCATGAATATATACTTTTTAAAATAATGATGCTACCAGTCTCCCATTCCCACTTAGATATTTGGAAGAACAAATTACTTGTGGGCAGTGGTGCAGGCGGTAACAATATATAAATCACAGCTAATGTCAATGATAGGCCATCCTTGAAAACAATTCCTTTAAGAATTATAACTTCTTCCATTAAATATGCCAGTATTAAGAGGGCCTGGAAATTTAACTTCTTAATTAACAGCTATGAGATTTCATCCTCATTTCCTGTCTGTCTTCAGTGAAGGGAAGTCAGCCAAACAGCCAGCTAGCCTGTCTTCATATCAGCATGGGTTCTATTGAACCCTTCATTCACCCTGAGCTCATTACACAGAAAATAGAGATGATTGTTGTTAAAAAAAACAGCATTGTCACTAGAAGGCAACACAACAGCAAAGCCTCTTTCAAGACAGCTTGCACTGGTGCTTTGCCACCAGGGCTGTGTAGAACATTAGTGAGGTCTTTTCTTCACCCAGACCATAGGGTAAGCACTTGTCAGGAGAGAAAGAACAAAAGGCTTGTGAATTGTTCAAGCACACCTGTCATTTATGTAAAGGACTGCTTTGAGAGCCACAAGCACAGTCCTTCACATGTAGCTAAGACTGGGTCTTGATCAGAACAATCATCAGCCCTCATTTGCATGAAAAGCAGCTGGATTGATCAAATAATCAGGCCCATCTCCAAATGCATTTCCCTAGGGAGTCTCATCCAGGCATTAAGATGCTCCAGGGATGCTCACATGGAAGTTTAAATGTGTTCCTGAATCCTGAGCCAGCTGTTGGCAGTACAAGGAAGCCTTGCCTGGAAGTCGAGCTGCAGAATGGAGTCTCACATCCACAGTGCATGGAGTCTCTGATGCTGTAAATGAAGCATCACCAGGGGGTCAGATTAGGAAAGAATTTAGTTAAATCAGACAGGCTTTACAGGCTATTTCAGGTTGTAAACATGCACAAAAATTGCCCATTTGGAAGTTCGCAGGCACCAAAATGACCCACGCAGCCCCAGATGCTCTGCTGATCCTGAAAGCCAAAGGCAGTAAACAGACATGGTGCAAGTCCACCTGAGCTGATAGAGCTTTAGTTGGGTGCATGCAGTTCGACACTGCCCAGGGCAGAGAATAGACACTAAGGATTTAGAGCTAAAGTAATTTGGGAGTGGGAAATGGCTACATGTAGTAGCCTCAGCCCAGCATGTGAACTATGACAGCCAAGTGGTACCAAGGTCATCTTCCTGAGAAAATTCCAGATGTAAGAAATGCTACATGTCCCTTTCCCTCTGCCTGTTCCCCAATCACCCCCTTCCTGTTTCCCTGTCCTGGTATTCCCCTACACTGCAGGATTGAGCCTTTCCAGCACCAGGAGCTTCTCCTTCCTTCTTCTTGGGCATCATTTTATATGTGAATTGTTGCTTGCATAGTCCAAGCTTCGAGGCTAATATTCACTTATCAGTGAGTTCATACCATGTCTTCTCTTTTGTGATTAGATTATCTCACTCAGGATGACATTCTCCAGTTCCACCCACTTGCCTAAGAATTTCTTGAATTCACTGTTTTTAATAGCTGAGTAGTATTTCATACTGTAAATATATCACATTTTCTGTATTCAAATTATTTGAAATGTAAAGAATATATCAAATAAATAAAATAAAATAAAAATAGAAATGCTACATGCTGAAGTCAGAGTAAGTCCCATCAAGCACAAGACAGCTCAGAGGGCTGTCAATCACAGATCAGATTTCTCTTCCTTCTTGGCCATATTGCCCTGACCTAGTCTTCACAAGGAGCTAGCTGGAAACCTGACTGACGGGCATGTACCTTCTTGGTGCTCTGCTGGCTTTATTAGCATCCATAGGACCATGTGCCAAATCTCCAGCCTTTTCACAGAAATGCACTATATGACATTGGTGGCCTGACCGTCTTACTTCTAGAACATAGTCAGGCTTCCTCAAAGTCCTGAAGAAACTAGCTCTCCATATATGTCCGTCTCTTCCCTATGACAACCATCAGAGCAGCATTTATGGACCTTGTGATTCATACTCTCAGCTCAAAAAAGTATTGGCTGTCACATAATAAATATGTCTCTAGGGACACCCTCCAGCTGCTGATGTGCCAAGATGACTAATTTTCTCCCTGCCTAGACCACAATCTGTGCCTCAGTTCCTGGCACCTGAAGGCCTATCACTGATATGAATGACATATAGCATCTAGGAGGATCATTGGACTATATTCATAATAGTTCATATAGAGGCTTCTTTTTCTCATGACACAGCCATGAAGAGAATCCTACTACCTAGTGTCTTTTGGAAAATGGTGCCAGAAAGATCGCTTGGGACACAGCCTGCCTGGGCTCCTTCTGCACGTAGGAGCTAGGCAACTCTACAGCTGTCTGGGCAAGTATCCTGGAAGGAACATCTGACTTGCAGGGAGTCCTGCAGTTAGAGGGAGCCCTACAATCTGAGGTCACCAAGAGAAAGGGAATCCCTGGCATACAGAAACACAGGCCTGCAGGACAGAGAAGATAAGAGACAGCAAGACTGTAGCCACCCATGGCTACATTCTAATAGCAGGTTCTCTGGAAGGAAAGATGGGGATAAGAAGAACAGGGTGGCAAGGGAAAAACACATGGAGACAGGCATGATTTCTTGCTCAAGACTCTAATTTTAATGCATCTCTCCAAAGATAAATAGGCTGGCCATGACCCTCCCCTGAAGGCCAGAAACTGGTTCTGCTTGTTCTGCAGGAGACTGGAGATCAGGTGCCTGGGCTCTTATTCTTTGAGAACAATGGGTTAGATTCTGAAGAGCTGTGGGAGGTCACAATTCCTCCTTTTTCATTAAATTAAAAAAAAAACAGTGGAAAAATATCCTTCAAAAGACATGATGGATTTTGACTAGAGGGGGAAAGCATTGACCGTGACCCCCTTAAATATTATATGATGCCTTTTGCAGAGGAGGGGCGTAGACTTCCTTCTTATTATTATAAGGACAGTCTCTCAACATCAACCCCTATGCAGTCAGGTGTACTACCAGGGAACTCAGAGCCAGAAAATATGATCCTGCCCTTGCAGTGCTTTGCCTCAAACCTCCTGCTGGTGCTGAAAGGATGAGGGTTGTAGGCTGGAAATCCCCCATGCCTGAGTCTTGGGTGACCCCAAGAAGCAGAAGATTAGCCCACTCTTTGTTAGCCCAGGAACACACACTTCCAGTGTCCAGCTGAGAGCTGCAGGCAGGGAAGGTCCCTAGCGTCCTTTCCTGCCTCTCCTGGGGAACATCTGAGGCTAGAGCGACTCTGCTGGGTCAGCAGAGTCATCAGGGCTGGGTGGTCAGGGTCACCAGAATGTGCCAGCCCCATAACAGGAAATGCGTAACAGGAAACTCATGCGTGACTGGCATAACCCTGTGCATGGCAGCCAAGTAAGTGGAAATGACTTAACTAGTATATCCAGCTTCTATAGGAAACTGATTGGTTCTCAGAGAGAGCGGCCTTGGATAATTTAAACTGATTGGCTTAGAAGCTATGGAGTGGTTTGTGGTAGGTGGGTTCTGTTACAAGCTTATAAAAGCTGCCCCGATTCTGCACACGTTGCTCACATTCTTTTACCCTGCATGGTAAGACTGTGAACCCCAGAGACTCTGGAATTAAAATCCTCTTGTGATTGCATCAAGACTGCTTCTCGTGAGTGAATGGGGTGATGCCTTCCAAGGTGTGGGGCGCTGGGGTGCCCCCATTTTTCTATCGGGTCTTACAGTGCCCATGTTTGCTCGATAAGTAAACACACATAACTCTGAGTTCTATGTGGATCCTTTTTGGAGATCCACTTGTTAAATAAATGCCCTGTGAATGTGAGCTGGCTGACCCTCACAGCCCACCTTTCTTTAAGTCCTGGGGAGCAGCTGAGCTGTATCTGAAAGAGACCTGCTTGAAACACAACAGGAGAGATTAAGAGGAGAAGCCACTTAGACTGTCTCTGGAAGGCCAATGGTATTTAATTCGGTTGCAAATTAGTAGCTCAGGAACAAAAACCTGGCTTGCAAATCAACAGCTTAGGAACAAAAGAGCCTACCTTCCCAGGGTAGGAGAAGTGGCTTTGAGAATGCTTTTGAATTAGTCTTGCTTACCAGTTGATTCAGGGTCTCTGTTTACCTGATGCACCAATCCTTCTGGCAGCCATCTGGCTCCATCTTCTTTTTAAGAGAAAATACAATCAGGGTCTTCCCCAAATTAAAACAGTGTCTGGACCATTCCATGTATTAGTTAAAGGGTCATGCCCTTTAACCATAGCATAAGAATTAGAAGTGACAGGATTCCAGTGGCGATCTTCTGCTGATTAACCTTTAGTATCAGTTTGCAAGAAATTCAAAACAAATAAAACAAAAGCAAGGCATGCTTTGGGTGATCTTGGAGGGTACAGTTTCCACTTCTTTGTTTTAAAAAGCCAATTTTTAAGAGTGTGATGTGCATGCTCAACAATTCCTAGGCCCATTGGGTTATAAGGAATTCCAGTTTTATGTTTAATACCAATTTCTTTGTAAAATGATATAAAGTTATTGCCAGTGTAGGCTGGCCCATTGTCCATCTTAATAACTTTAGGTAATCCCATCGTATTAAAGGCTTGTATACAGTGATCAATTATATTTTTAGTGGCTTCTCCCAAATGTAGAGAAACGAAAAGAAATCCTGAACAAGTATCAATGCAAACATGTGTATATTCTAATTTTCCAAATTCTGTATAGTGTGTTACATCCATTTGCCAAATATGATTGGGCATAAGGCCACATGGATCAACCCCTAAATGGGGATTTGGAGATAGGGCAGTTAGGGCATTGTTTCACAATCATTCTTGCTTGCTCCTTAGTGAAATTATGTTGGAGCCTTAATGTATGGCTAGAAAGATGCAACTTATTATGATCACATCTAGCTAATTCAACAGGTTCTAAAACTAAAGCTTCTACTATTGGAGCTCTGTCAATGCAATGATTGCCTTCAGCTAAAGCTCCAGGAAGACCAGAGTGAGCTCGTATATGGCCGATATAGAAGGGAATTTTTTCTAGCAAGAATGATGTTTTGCAATTGTGAAAACAAAGAGCCTGGGGGCGTAGTGAAATTAAATTTGCCACAGTTTTCTAATAAAGGGGCATATTCTGCAACATACAAGCTAACTGTAAGTATATTAAAAGTACAATTTATAGGTTGAAAAACATTTAATATCACTGTGAGCTCTGCTAAGTGAGCTTGAGCCCATGGTGTTTCTATAACCACTTGTTGATTAGTAATAAGATATCTAGCTCTTCCTTTAGAGGAGCCATCCATGAAAATCAAAAGAGCACTATGCAGCAGCTGTAAAGATGCCATATTAGGAAATACAACCTCATGCATATTTAAAAACTTTATTAATTTATCTTGAGGATAATGGTTATCTACAGTTCATTTGAGCAAGTAACCAATCTGTGTTATGCTGCTCAGCCAAGTATCTTGATCTATGTTAAAAGGCTGAATAATGATATATGGATCTTTGCCAAAATAAGTTAGCTCCTGCTTCCTTCCAAGCACAATTATCTGGGCTACTGTCTCATAATATGGCAGGAAATTATGTTTAGGAGACAACCTCAAATGAATCCACATAAGAGGAGCCTTTTGCCATAATAATCCTGTAGGTGAATGAGTTGTTATAATTTCTCCTTTAGATTAATTTTTTTAAGTTAGTTTAACAATCTCCATGCCACGGACCGACTCAGTCGGAACACACACTCCCGTGGGGAATCAGGGTCTTTGGTATGCAGGAAGGTACAGGTCTGGCGAATGACAGACAGACACACACAAGATCTGAATGCGTCTGAATGCACTTTACTGTTCTGAGGCAGGAACTTTTATACACCCTCAAGTTGGTATTACATTACTAAAGAAAAAATGTATCCAGTGAAATGTTTACAAAGAATGGTTACCATGAGTATGAACGTTAGAGATTACACACAAGGTCATCGCGTCCCTCTGTAGTCAAAATTCAAGAGTCAGAGATTACACTATGTTTGCTATCTTCTTGTGAGACTCCCTCAGGCTTACTTTGAAACTTTACTTAACTGAAGGTTTCCATGTCAGAGTGCCAAAGCCAGCTAACCATACAAATAATATAAATTGTTGGGAGGTTAATTCTTTAATGTATCTAGGTAATAACTGTACAGCTGATTAAAAGCAAAGCAATGGATTTCTAGAAGATAAATCATGGCCAGTGCTGTAGCTCAAAGAATAAACTCTCAGTGAACCATCACGCCTGGATGCTCGCACCTCTGGCTGGCAGGGACATCTTATAAGTAAAAGAACAGGTCAGAAACAAGGGTCACACAGCTTGCCATGAGAAATTTCAGCTCAGCCCTATCTGCAGCCAAGGAGGCCCACAGGGGCATTCACCTTGAACAGCCCTGCCAAACAAGGCTTTTCCCAGTAAATATCACACAGCTTCCGCCTGGTGCAGCTTGGCTGCGTGAAATTATGGTGTTCAAGAGATGCGCGTGATACTCCAATTTATCTGTCCCACAAGTTCTAAAAGCTTGAAGCAAAGCAGTTTATTTAATTTGGGACAATTGACAAAGTGTACTCAATATAGCTTTTCTTTTACCATTGTCTGGGCACTTAGTAAGCCCACAGTCAACATTATCTTCAGTACCACATCAATTACTCTGGCAGCTAGCATGCTTCTGCAGCATTCTGTGAAAAAAACATAGACATGCCTTCTTCCCCAATATTAAGTCAGGATCATGTCATATGCCAATAAGTGAATGCTTCCATCTCACCTAGGCATCAGTATGCCTAGTTATAGGATGCCATATATACTCAGCAAGGAGTTCCTTGTTATCCAAATTTTAAAATTTTCTTAAAAATATGGAAGCATAATTTAAATGATATACACAGGGATACAATTTCCCCTCTCTTTTCCTTTTTTAAGAAGATACTGTTTTAAATTTTTTTTTATATTATCTCATTGTTGCTACTATGTTTCCAACCCAGTTCCCCGGTGAAAGAAAGCTCAACTCAGCAGTTAACAAAACAAGCTACAAGCCTAGACTGGGCAGGCCTCCCACTCCACTACTCTATTTCAATCTATATTAATCCCATACAACTTGCAGAAACTCCAGGCCCCGAGCTTCTCTCCCTGCTGCCTCTCCGTTTCTCTCTCCATTTCTTCTCTTTCCGTTGCTCCTCCTCCTCCTGTTTTATACCCTGTAGATCCTCCCCTAGACTCTCTGCTCCTCCCAATTTCCTCCTGCCCAATCATTGGCTCAAGCCTTTATTTGAAAAGTTAAGGTGGGGAGACGGTTCACAAGGCAACTCCTCATCTGCAGCCCCTCTGAGGAGTGGAATTAACATCAAAGTATGAGCCCAGGGCTATAATAATAAATAATTAAATTGTCAAAGACATCTCAAATGTTTGATAACTTTTATTCATTAAATGGCCAGTTCCATCGTCTGTTTTAAGTTAGAACACCAAGCCTATGCCATAATATAGGCAATAACTATGTAATTATGGAAAATAAATGTAGCATTTTTAGTTGCTTTTTCTGTTAGAGCAGTTGCAACTAGAAAGCCTAAAAATGAATCATTAGTCACATGCACATATTTTAATTTTCTAAATTAGAAATATGAGTATTATTTATCTGTAATAATTAATTAAGTCCTCTAGAATTAACACCATTGTGTGGTAGAGGAAGAGATTGAGGACACCATGAACAATCTTTATAATTTGATGTGCTCAAAATTATAAAATTATTTTTTAAGCCATTACCGTTTTGATGATATAAGCAATATGCTTGTATGGCCAATTGTTTCTATATAGTCTGTCTGGGACACAAATTTCATGTGCCTTGCCTTAAGGGGTATTTCAACTTCCCACCTTAACTTTTCAAATAAAGGCTTGAAATATTAATTATATATAAATATACTGTGGCTATCTTCAGACACGCCAGACAAGGGTGTCAGATCTCATCACAGGTGTTTGTGAGCCACCATGTGGTTGCTGGGATCTGAGCTCTTAACCTTTGGAAGAGTAGACAGTATTATTACCTGCTGAGCCATCTCTCCAGCCCCTGGATCAGCTTTCAAATATCCAGAGGACAGTCATTTAAAGAACATATCTTTTTTAACTTGAATTACATTTGCATAAAACTTAAAGAATTAGCAGTATCAAAAAAGGAACAATTTTAAGCAATTGTAAACCATGATATATATATATATATATATATATATATATATATATATATATATATATATTTACTATTATTAAAAGCTTGATTTTTAACATCTTAAAAATATCTGCTTAGCACCCAAGTTAGTTATCTGTGCTGAAGCAGGGGGAA
The DNA here is from genome assembly GCA_964023405.1 of Apodemus agrarius. Lineage (NCBI taxonomy): Eukaryota > Metazoa > Chordata > Mammalia > Rodentia > Muridae > Apodemus > Apodemus agrarius. The sequence continues at coordinate 95,351,398 of OZ030010.1, read as the reverse complement.
ACTCAACAGAACAAACTTTACTCCCACAGTAGATGTAGTCCTTATAGGATGTATGTATAGAAATATAAAAGCAAATTGCAACAAATTATCTTTTGGATAACAATTATTAATTTTGCCGAAAAAAGGCTTGCCATGTAATAGATCAACCATCAATAATAATCAATTTGATTGCTGCTTCGAGCAAGGAACAAAGTTTTATTAGGCTCTTAAAACATTCCTTTAAAATACCTTTATGATTTTATCTTATAACATTTTACCAACACACCAACATCTTTATTGAAGGATGTAAAAACTTTATTTGGAGAGAAAAAAGCTGATTTTTCTTTAATATTCTCTTTGTCAATAAATTGCAGTGAACATGTAACAAACTGTTTGACAAATGCTTACAGTAGCTTTCTCCGAGTTATTTCTCTTTACTATTTATTTTGAAAACATCAGAGGCTTAAATCTTCTTGTGGCAAGCTTAAAACAATGTCTTAGCCAATTAATTTATCTTAACAGCTTTTGAAAATTATTTACTTAAAATTTTTAAGAGCCCACAATTAAGAGCAAAGGCCTGTAACAAAACTTACATGAACAATATACTCTGAAAAATCTAAGATCCTAGCTTCTTGTATTGAAGCAGAGACAAACCATCCTTCCTCACACAAGGTAAGGCTACATTTGAACTCTATTTTGAACCCCCCCCCATGAATCCACTAAAAATATTTTCCTGGCCATAAACTCTGCAAGTGAGACCCATAAGTCAAAGGCAGCATAGTTTCCTGGCCAAAAGCAGTACCTCACAAGCCTCCATTGAGGCAACTCTGAGCCTACAACTCAAATTCAAATATCTCTATTGTCTCCAAGGCCAGATCCTCACCCACTGATCCAGCATGGCTGCAGCCTCCTGCCAAGCCTCATTGTGTGAACATTAAAATAAACTTTTTTTTCCTTGGGGGCAGTTAAATTTTGCTCCCACCATATCAATAAACTTGTGAAAAAATGGCAACAGGTCCATACTGGCCACAGCTTATTTTAACCTTTATCTCTCTTAAAATTATCTTAATTATAAAATATGTTAAGAATTGTGAGCCTTTAACCAGACTGCAAACTGAAGCCAATGGCACACTGGTGATCCTTACTGTAACTCTTAAAACTTATTCTTACAACACCAGAGCACAACCACAGCTTTGGAAAGAAAACCCAATTTTAAATAATGTATTTTCTTTGAAATCAATGACAAATGGATTATTTTTGCAGCACAAGGTTTGTCTGCCAGTTTTTATGTTCAAATGTATGACAGTGTAACCCATTAAAGAGACATTATTTTCTTCGAATTCTTTCTTCAAGGACTTGAAGTTCCTGTTGTACAGATCTTTCGCTTGTTTGGTTAGAGTTACGCCAAGATACTTTATGTTGTTTGTGGCTATTGTGAAGGGTGTTATTTCCCTAATTTCTTTCTCAGCCTGCTTGTTCTTTGAGTACAAGAAGGCCACTGACTTGCTTGAGTTAATTTTATAACCTGCCACTTTGCTGAAGTTGTTTATCAGCTGCAGAAGTTCTCTGGTGGAGTTTTTTGGGTCGCTTAGGTAAACTATCATATTGTCTGCAAATAATGATAGTTTGACTTCTTCCTTTCCAATTTGTATACCTTTGACTTCCTTATGTTGTCTAATTGCTCTTGCTAGAACTTCAAGTACTATATTGAAAAGATATGGAGAGAGAGGGCAGCCTTGTCTAGTCCCTGATTTTAGTGGGAATGCTTCAAGTTTCTCTCCATTTATTTTGATGTTGGCTACTGGTTTGCTGTAGATTGCTTTTACTATGTTTAGGTATGGGCCTTAGACCTCAGAAGATGGAAAAATATTTCTTGCTCCTGGATTGGCAGGATCAATATAGTAAAAATGGCCATCTTGCCAAAAGCAATATACAGATTCAATGCGATCCCCATCAAAATCCCAACTCAATTCTTCATAGATCTAGAAAGAGCAATTCTCAAATTCATCTGGAGCAACAAAAAACCCAGGATAGCTAAAACTATTCTCAACAATAAAAGGACTTCTGGGGGAATCAATATTCCTGACCTCAAGCAGTACTACAGAGCAATTGTGTTAAAAACTGCATGGTATTGGTATAGCAACAGGCAAGCAGATCAATGGAACAGGATTGAAGACCCAGAAACTAACCCACAGACTTATGGTCACTTGATCTTTGATAAAGGAGCCACAACCATCTGGTGGAATAAAGATAGTCTTTTCAACAAATGGTGCTGGTTCAACTGGAGGTCAACATGCAGAAGAATGCGAATTGACCCACTCTTATCTCTTTGCACTAAGATCAACTCCAAGTGGATCAAGGACCTCCACATAAAACCAGACACACTGAAACTATTAGAAAAGAAACTTGGGAAGACCCTGGAGGACTTGGGCACAGGGGAAAATTTCCTGAACAGAACACCAATAGCTTATGCACTAAGATCAAGAATCGACAAATGGGACCTCATAAAATTACAAAGTTTCTGCAAAGCAAAGGACACTGTCAGAAGGACAAAATGGCAACCAACAAAGTAGGAAAAGATCTTAACCAACCCCACATCCGACAGAGGGCTAATATCCAATATATACAAAGAAATCAAGAAGTTAGACCCCAAAGAACCAAATAACCCTATCAAAAAATGGGGCACAGAGCTAAACAAAGACTTTTCACCTGAAGAAATTTGGATGGCCGAGAAACACCTTAAAAGATGTTCAACATCATTAGTCATCAGGGAAATGCAAATCAAAACAACCCTGAGATTCCACCTCACACCAGTCAGAATGGCTAAGTTTAAAAACTCAAGAGACAACAAGTGCTGGCAAGGATGTGGAGAAAGAGGAACACTCCTCCACTGTTGGTGGGATTGCAAAATGGTAAAAGCACTCTGGAAATCAGTTTGGCGGTTCCTCAGAAAATTGGGCATGTCACTTCCCGAGGACCCTGGCATACCACTCCTGGGCATATACCCAGAGGATTCCCCTGCATACAATAAAGACACATGCTCCACTATGTTTATAGCAGCCTTGTTTATAATAGCCAGAAATTGGAAGGAGCCCAAATATCCCTCAAAGGAGGAATGGATACAGAAAATGTGGTATATTTATACAATGGAAAACTACTCAGCAATTAAAAATAATGAATTCATGCAATTTGTAGGTAAATGGTTAGACCTGGAAAATATCATCCTGAGTGAATTATCCCAATCACAAAAGAACGCACATGAAATGCAATCACTGATAAGTGGATATTAATGAGCCCAGAAGCCCTAAATACTCAAGACACAAATAGCAAGTCAAATGATTCCCAAGAATAAGAAAGGAGAGGACCCTGGGCCTGTAAAGATTGCATCCAGTTTAGTAAAGAAACCTAGGGGGGAGGGGGAATGATTGGGGAATAGTTGGGGGGGGGAGAGGAACTATGGGAAGTATGGTGGGTGGGAACTGGGAAAGGGGAAAGCCTTTGGAATGTAAACATAGAATATAGAAAATAAAAATTAAAAAAAAGAGACATTATTTTAAATCTCATCCTTATATGTCTAATTTCTAGGTTAAGAGTCACACAAAACACTATGCCAATTTAGAAGCATCTTAAAGGCCTGTATTTTATGAATTGTAACATGCCACGTGTTCAAGATGGCTACAACCTTGAGCTACCAGCTCTAAACTCATCTTTTATTAACCTTAATCCTTTTAAATCATAACCAATAATTTATAACTCTATCAAGATATGCAAAACCTTAGACTGTTAAGACCAATTAGAAACAAGAATAAAGCAATTACACGAATCTCATAAGTTAAATCAAACAAAGTTTTCCCAAAACGTGAGGCTGCTGGCCCTTTAAGAAGCAGCTTTTCCCCCAGACATGCTTGACATAGTTGAGCACTGGGCAGTTTTAAATCAGCCTCCACTATACAAACTGCTGCCAGATCAAGAGATAGACCACCAGCCAATGAAACACTTACCAATTTTTCTTTTTAAGATGAAACAAATAAGCAATCATTCAAACAAAGACACGAAGAGGACACAAATGTACATGTGGACATACAGTGCACACCAGAGGTAATAATAATAATAATAATAATAATAATAATAATACATAGAAAGGGAAGCACGCTTGTAATGCAATTTAATCCATTTTCCTTCTCTCTTTCAAGTTTCTATAATCTTTCTTCATGATGTTCTTTACTCTTTTTATTTTGTTTTATTTTATTTTATGCCCAATTTCTCTTGCCTGGTATAGTTCTTAGACTGAGGACAAAATTCATGATTGAATTAATTCCCTGTTTCATTTCTCTGTCACACCCTAGCTGATTTCAGCTTTGGGCCTATGCTGACCCAGTCTAGCCTGCAGCTCTTCATACCCCTGCAATACCAGCCTTTAAAAAATGACATTGTTAGCACTAAAATTAATACTGTGTAGCTTACCGTGTGGGATACATAACCTTTTTCTTTTTCCATGGAGCTCCACCCAAGGGAGTGACCCTCATTCAGCCTCTTCATTTCCAGGTCCAATTACTTGGACGCCATTATGTAGCCACCCATAGGCACATGTTAATGGTGGGTTTCTGGAAGGAGAGATGGGGATAAGAAGAAAAGGGTGGCAAGGGAAAACACATGGAGACAGGCATGAATCAACCTTTAATGCATCTTTTTAAAGATAAATAGGCAGGCCAAGACCCATCCCTGAAGGCTGAAAACTGGTTCTGCTTGTTCTGCAGGAGGCTGGTGGTCAGGAGTCTGGGCTGCTATTCTTTGAGAACAATGGGCTAGATTCTGAAGGGTTGGCGGAGGTCACACAAGACCAGCAAACACAAGAGATAACAAGATGGCTAAAGGCAAGATCATTACTCACAGAAACCAAGACAACATGGTACCATCAGAACATAGTTCTCCCACAACAGCAAATCCTGCATACTCCATCACATCAGAAAAGCAAGAGGTAGATTTAAAATTGCATCTGATATTGTTGATGGAGGACTTCAAGAAGGACATAAATAATTTCCTTAAAGAATTATAGGAGAACATGGGTCAACAGGTAGAAGCACAAAAATCCTTTAAAAAATAAAGGAGAATGGAGATCAAAAGGTAGAAACCCTTAAAGAGGAAACACAAAAATCTCTTAAAGAAATACAGGAGAACATTGGGTCAACAGGTAGAAGCCCTTAAAGAGGCAATTCAAAAATCCCATAGCGAATTATGCAGAACATGGGTCAAAATGCAGAAGCCATTAAAGAAGAAGCACAAAAATCCTTAAAAGAAATACAGGAAAACATGGGTCAACAGGTAGAAGCCCTTGAAGAGGAAACACAAAATATCCTTAAAGAATTTCAGGAAAAAACAAACAAGTGAAGGAACTGAACAAAACTCTCCAGGATCTAAAATTGGAATAGAATCAATACAGAAATTGTGAAGTGAGACATCTCTGAAGATAGAAAGCCTTGGAAAGAATTCAGGATTCATAGATGTAAGCATCAACAACAGAATACAAGAGATAGAAAAAAGAATCTCAGATGCTGAAGATTCCATAGAAAATATTGACACAACAGTCAAAGAAAATGCAAAATGAAAAAGATATTAACCCAAAACATCCACGAAATCCAGGACACAATGAGAAGACCAAACCTAAGGAATATAGGTATAGAAGAAAGCGAGGATTTACATCTTAAAGGCCCAGTAAATATCTTCAACAAAATTATAGAAGACAACTTCCATAACCTAAATAAAGAGATGCCCATGAACATACAAGAAGTCTACAGAAATCCAAAGAGATTGGACCAGAGCAGATATACCTCCTGTCACATAATAATCAAAACACCAAATGCACTAAACAAAGAAAGAATATTAAAAGCAGTAAGAGAAAAAGGTCAAGTAACATATAAAGGCAGACCTATCAGAATTACACCAGACGTCTCACCAGAGACTATGAATGCCAGAAGAGCCTAGGCAGATGTCGAACCCAAGAGAACATAAATGTCAGCCCAGACTACTATACCCAGCAAAACTTTAAATTACCATAGATAGAGAAAACAAAACATTCGCTGACAAAAGCAAATTTACACAATATCTTTCCACAAATCCAGCTCTGCAAAGGATAATGGGTGGAAAATACCAACACAAGGCAGCAAACCCTACTGTAGAAAAAATCAAAAAGGTAATCTTTCAACAAAACCAACAGAAGATAGATACACAACCAGAATTTCACCTTTAACAAAGAAGATAAAAGTAAGCAACTATTACTTTTTCTTAATATCTATTAATATCAATGGTCTCAATTCCCCAAGAAAAAGACATAGATGAATACTGAATATGTAAACAGGACCCAACATTTTTGTTGCATTCAAGAAACCCACCTCAGTGACAAAGAGAGTCACTATTTAAGAGTCAAAGGTTGGAAAAACATTTTCCAAGCAAATGGTCCCAAAAAACAAGCTGGAGTGGCCATTCTTATATTGGATAAAATTGACTTTCAGCCAAAAGTGGTCAAAAAAGATAAGGAGGGAAACTTCATACTGGTCAAAGGAAAAGTCTACCAAGATGAACTCTCAATTCTTCAATTTTATTAGAAATATTTTACATATAATTCTTCAATTTTTCTCACAAAATATACCTTCCTCTTCAATTAATTTAGAAATGTGTTCTATTTGCACTTTTTATCGCTATAATTTCCCATGAAAACCTTCAATTTTAATGCATTTTTCTATGTATTTCTTCAATGTTTTCAGATATTTTCCAGGCAAGTCTTCAATTTTATTATAAAATATTTCTACCTCCCTTTTCAATTATCTTAGCATTTTTTATATCTACCATTTTATCTGTATCATTTTCCATGAAGCTCTCCAATTTTAATACATTTTTATATAGTTCTTCAATTTTACTGGGAATATTCTCAATGTAAATTTTCAACTTTATCAGGATATATTTCTACTTACCTTCTCAATTAGTTTAGAATTGTTTTCTATGCCTACAATTTTATCTGTATTATTTTCCATCAAATATTTAATTTTAACACTTTTAAAAAAATATTTCTTCCATTTTATCAGCAATATTTTACATGTAATTTTTCAGTATTTTAAATAAAATATTTGTACTTCACTCTTCAATTAGTTAAAAATGTTCTTTACTTCAGTTTTGTCTATAATTTTCCATGAAAATCTTAAATTTCAACATTTTTTCTATAAATTCCTTCAATTTGATCAGATTTTTTCCATGAAAATGTGCAGTTATATCAGAAATTATTTCTACTTCTTTCCTCAATTATTTTAGTAATATTTTCTATGTCTACCATTTTTTCTGTAATATTTTCCATGAAAATGTTCAAATTTAATTTTTCCATATATTTCTTCAATTTTATAAGAAATATTTCCAGAAAATGATTCTATTTCATTTTTTAATTATATTAGAAATATTTTATGACTTCTATTTTATCTGAATAGTTTTCCATTAAAATCTTCAATTTTAACCCATTTTTCTATATAATTTTTCAGTTTTATCAGAAATATTTTCCAAAACATTTTCACTTATGTCAAAAAATTTTGCTAACTCCTTTTTCAATTAATTTAGTAATATTTTATGTCTACCATTTTATCTGTATAATTTATGATGAAAATCATCAATTTCAACACTTTTTTCCATATATTTCTTCAAGTTTATCAGAAGTATTTTCCATCAACATACTCAATTTTATCACAACGTATTTCTCTTTCATTTTTCAAGTATATTAGAAAATTGTTTTATGTGTACCATTTTATCTGTAAAATTTTCCTTTAAAATCTTCAATTTTAATATTTTTCTATGTATTTCATCAATTTTATCAGAAATATTTTATATCAACATCTTCAATTTTATCAGAAACTGTTTCTATTTCCCTTTTCTATTATATAAGTAACATTTTTTATGGCTACCATTTTTTCTGTGTGATTTTACATGAAAATCTTCAAATGAATCAATTTTTTGCTGTATGTTTCTTCCATTTTATCAGAAATATTTTTCATATAAATCTTCAATTTTATCAGAAAATATTTTTACTTTATTTTTCCATTGATTTAGAAATGTTTTTATGCCTACAATATTATCTGTATAATTTTCCATGAAAATCTTTAATGTTAATCCATCTTTCTATACATTTCTTCAATTTTATCAGAAATAGTTTTTAAAAATATGTAGAATTACATCTGATAATGTTTCTAATTCATTTTTCAAAAAATTTAGAAATGTTTTACGGCTGCCATTTTATCTGTATAGTTTTTCATGAAATTCTTCAAGATTAGCAATATGTTCTATACATTTCTTCAATTTTATCAGAAATATTTTCAAAAGAGTTTTTCAATTTTATTAGACAATGGTTCTAATTAATTTTTCTAATAATTTAAAAATGTTTTTATATCAACAATTTTATTTATATAATTTTCCATGAATATATTCAATATTAATATGTTTTTCTATGTTTTTTCAATTTTTAAGGATTATTTTCTAAATAAATATTTATTTTTACCAGAAAATATTTATAATTCTTCTTTTAATAATCTTAGATATGTTTTTATATCATCCAATTCATCTTTATAATTTTCCTTGAAAATCTTCAATTTTAACAATTTTTTCTATATATTTCAATTTTATCAGAAATAGTTTCCATATAAACCTTCAATTTTATCAGAAAATATTTATATATTTATTTATAATTTGTTTTTTCAATTTTTTTAGAAATATTTTATATGGCTACAATTGAATCTGAATCATTTTTCATGAAAATCTTCAATTTTCAGATGTTTTTTAATATAGTTCTTCAATTTTATCAGAAATACATTTCTGCCTTGGGACAAGGTTTCATCTGAGAGATGCAGTGATGGTACAATATACAGAAATCCATCAATGTAATCCACTACATAAACAAACAAAAATTAGATGAAAATTAGAAGAAGAAAATCATTAGATGCTGAAAAATTATTTGACAAAATTCACCATCCTTTCATGTTAAATGTCTTGGAAAGAAGAGGAATTCAAGGCCCATAACTAAATATAGTAAAAGTATAATACTGTAAAGCAGTAGTCAACATCAAACTAAATGGAGAGAAACTTGAAGCAATACCACTAAAATCAGGGAGTAAACAAGGCTGCCCCCTCTCTCCATATGTATTTAATATAGTACTTGAAGTTCTAGCTAGAGCAATTAGACTACAAAGGGAGGTAGAAGGGATGCAAATTAGAAAGGAATAAGTCAAATAATTACTATTTGCAGAGATATGATAATATACTTAAGTGACCCAAATACTCCACCAGAGAACTCCTACAGCTTATAAACAACTTCAGCAAAGTGGCTGAATATAAAATTAACTCAAGCAAATCAGTAGCCTTCCTATACTCAAAGTAAAAACAGGCTGAGAAAGAAATTATGGAAATGAAACTGTTCGCAATAGTCACAAACAATATAAAGTGTCTTGGTGTGACTCTAACCAAACAAGTGAAAGATCTGTATGGCAAGAACTTCAAGTCTCTGAAGAAAGAAATCAAAGAATCAGAAGATCTATATCTATATATCTATATCTATATCTATATCTATCTATCTCTATCTCTATCTCTATCTCTATCTCTATCTCTATCTCTATCTCTATCTCTACCTATACCTATACATATATATATATATATATATATATATATATACACACATAAAACCTTCCATGCTTGTGGATTGGCAGGATTAATATAATAAAAATGGCTGTCTTGCCAAAGGCATTATACAGATTCAATGGGATCCCCACCAAAATCCCAACTCAGTTCTTCATTTAGTTAGAAAGATCAATTCTCAAATTCATCTGGAATAACAAAAATCTAAGGATAGCTAAGAATATTTTCAACAGTAAAAGAATTTGTCGGAGAATCAGTAGCCCAGACCTCAAGTAGTACTACAGAGCAATAGTGCTAAAAACTTCATGGTATTGGTACAATGACATGAAGGTAGATCAATGGAATAGAATTGAACACCCAGAAATGAACCCACACACCTATGGTCCCTTGATCTTTGACAAAGGAGCTACAACCATCCAGTAGAAAAAAGATAACCTTTTCAAAAAATGGTGCTGGTTCAAGTGGAGGTCAGCATGCAGAAAAATGCAAATCAATCCATTCTTATCTCCTTGTACTAAGCGCAAGTTCAAGTGTGTAAACGATCTCCAAATAAAAACAGACACACTGATATTAATAGAAAAGAAACTGGAGAAGAGCCTTGAGCACATGGGCAAAGGGGAAAAGTTCCTTAACAGAACACCAATAGCTTATGCTCTAAGATGAAGAATTGACAAATAGGACCTCATAAAATTATGAAGTTTCTGTAAAGGCAAAGGACACTGTCAAAAGTACAAAATGACAACCAACTAATTGGGAACAGATCTTTACCAACCCTACATCTGACAGAGGGCTAATATCCAAGATATACAAAGAACTCAAGAAGGTCGACTCCAGAGAGCCAAATAACCCTATTAAAAATGGGCTACAGAGCTAAACAAAGAATTTTCACCTGAGGAATATTGAATGGCTGAGAAGCACCTAAAAAAAATTCAACATCCTTATTCATCAGGGAAATCCAAATCAAATCAACCCAGAGATTTCACCTCACACCATTCAGAATGGCTAAGATAAAAAACTCAGAAGACAGCAGACAGCAGGTGCTGGTGAAGATGTGGAGAAAGAGGAACACTCCTCCACTGCTGGTGAGTTTGCAAGCTGGTACAACCCCTCTGGAAATCAGTCTGGCGGTTCCTCAGAAACCTGGGCATGATACTTTCGGAGGACTCTGTTATTCCACTCCTGGGCATATACCCAGAGCATTCCCGAACATGTAATTAGGACAAATTCTACACTATGTTCATAGCAGCCCTATTTATAATAGCCAGAAGCTAGAAAGAACCCAGATGTCCCTCAATGGAAAAAATGGATACAGAAAGTGTGGTATATTTACACTATGGAATACTTCTTAGCTATTAAAAACAATGAATTCTTGAAATTCTTAGGCAAATGGTTGGACCTGGAAAATATCATCCTAAGTGAGATAACCCAATCACAAAAGAACACACATGGTATGCACTCACTGATAAGTAGATATTAGTCCAGAAACTCAGAATACCCAAGACACAATTCATATATCAAATGATGTTCAAGGAGAAGGAACGAGAAGCCCCTGGTCCTGGAAAAGCTAGATGCAGCAGTGTAGGGGAATACCAAGACAGGGAAAGGGGAAGAGGTTGATTGGGGAACAGGGGGAGGGAATAGGGCTTATGGGACTTTCGGGGATAGGGGAACCAGGAAAGGGGAAATCATTTGAAATGTAAATAAAAAATATAATTTAAAAAATTTAAATAAGAAATATTTTCCTAACAATTAATTCAATTGCACCAGGAAATGTTTTTAATTATTTTTTCAATTAATTTACAAGTGTTTTATATCTATAATATTATGTGTAAAATTTTCCATGGAAGTCTTCAATTTTAACGTATTTCTCTACATAAATCTTCAATATTATCAGAAATATTATCCATTAACATCCTAAATTTTATCAGACAATTTTTCTACTTCATTTTTCAATTAATTTAGAAAAGTTTTTTATGTCTACCATTTTATCTGTGTAATTTTCCATGAATTTCTTTCAGTTTAATATTTATTCAATGTATTTCATCCATTTTTATCAGAAATATTTTATATCAACATCTTCAATTTTATCAGAAAATGTTTCTATTTCCTTTTCAATTATATTAGAACTGTTTTTAGGTCTACCAATTTGTCTTTATAATTTTCCATGAAAATATTCAATTTTAACATTTTTGTATGATATTTTTCAATTTTATCAGAAATATTTAAAATATATAACTTCAATTTTATGAGAAAATATTTCTATTTGGTTTTCAATTATATTAAAATTGTTTTATGTTTATTACTTATCTGTATAATTTTCCATGAAAATCCTCAACTTTAGTATTTTATTTCTATATATTTCTTCAATTTTATCAGAAATATTTTCCATATAAATCTTCAGTTTTGTTACAAAAAAGGATCTACTTCTTTTTTCTGTAAATTTAGAAATGATTTTATGTCTACCATGTTATCTGAATAATTTTCCATGAAAATCTCCATTTTAACACATTTTTTTTGTATTTCATCAATTTTCTCAGAAGTATTTTGCTTCAACCTCCTCAATTTTATCAGAAAAAGTTCCTACTTACTTTTTCAATTAACTTAGTAATGTTTTTATGTCTGCCACTTTGTAAAAATTTCCATGAAAATCTTCAACTTTAGCATATTTTTCTATATATTTTTTCAATTTTATGTTTTATGTCAAAATTTTTTCTGTATTATTTTCTATTATCTTCAATTTTAGCATGTTTTGCTATTTTTATGTTAACTGTATTATTTTCTCTAAAAATATTCAATATAACAATTTTTCTACATACTTCTTCAATTTTATCAGAAATATATTTCATGGAAATCTTCAATATTATCATAAAATATTTCTAATTATTTTTAAAATAATTTAGCATTATTTTATGGCTACCATTTTTCTCTATTATTTTCTATGATAATCTTTAATTTTACCATGTTTTTTATTAATTTCTTTAATTTTTTAGAAATATTTTCCACGTAAAATATCAGAAAATGTTTATAATTCCTTCTTAAATTAGTTTAGTAATGTTTTTTATATCTGCTATATTTATATAATTTTACTGAAAATATCAATTTTAACACTATTTTCTATATATTTCTTCAGTTTTATCAGTAATATTTTGCATATGAATCTTCAACTTTGTCAGAAAATGTTTATAATCCTCTTTCAATTATTTTAGAAAAGTTGTATATGTCAACCAATTTATTATTTCCTCTGAAAATATTCTATATAAATCTTCTATGTATTTGTAAGATATATCAGATATATTTTCCGTGTAAATCTTCAATTGTATGAGAAAAGGTTTATAATTCCTCTTTCAATTAATTTAGAAATGTTTTCAATGTCAACCTGTTTATCTGCATATTTCCTTATTAATCTAACAATTTTTTCTATATATTTGTTCAATTTCTCAAAAATATTTTATGTAAAACTTCAATTTCATCAGAAAATGTTTATATTTCCTGTTTAAATTGGTTCAGTAAAGTTTTTATGTCTACCATTTTGTCTGTATAATATTTCATTAAATTCTTCAAATTTAACGTTTTACTATGTATTACTTCATTTTCACCAGAAATATTTCATTGTAAATCCTCAATTTTATCAAAAAAATTATGAGTCCTCTTTCAATTATTTTAGATTTTTTTGTCAATGTATTTAACTGTATTATATTCTCTGAAAATATTAAATATAAAACTTTTTCTATATATTTCTTAAATTTTATATCTTTTTTTTTTTTTTTGGTTTTTCGAGACAGGGTTTCTCTATGTAGCCCTGGCTGTCCTGGAACTCACTCTGTAGACCAGGCTGGCCTCGAACTCAGAAATCTGCCTGCCTCTGCCTCCCAAGTGCTGGGATTAAAGGCGTGCGCCACCACCGCCTGGCCGCCTTAAATTTTATATCTTAAATAAAGTATATTTGATCTGATTGCTTTTCACCATTTCCTGGTTTGGCAACTGTCTTCAGGTAATTTAACCTTTATCTCCATGTTTATAGTATGAAAGCTGTTTGTGTTCATGTTGAGTCACTCTGATATGCCAGCTGATGTTATATCTTCTGTGTGATGTTTGAAAAAACATTCCAGTGCTGGTTTTTATTGTGAGATGATGATCAAAATCCTTACCTAATGTTAATTAGAGCTAATTTTGTTTGGGGGAAGTTTGTACTTTGTGAAGGCATGAGAAACACTCTATGCTATCCTGGGGGCCCCTAAGGTGCAGTCCTGGTGATTTCTCCTTTAGTGTTTGAGAGTGTGCTCTAAATGAATTTAACTCTTTTATGCAGCATTTGTATATTAAACTGTGTCTGTGTTAACTGACCTGATACAATGCAAGCTGCTATGCTGATGTTTGAAGCAATCTTCCTATTGGAGATTGATCTTTATGTGCATTCCCTGGACAACAAGGACAAGAGATAACGTCTCTTTCCAGCCTACTATGGGAGACTCTAGTAAGCAGAGATATAACTATAGTGTCAGGAGTTGCCTGGCCCCAGAATATCACAGAGAATCACATCAGAATGCTACACAAACATCATGGCTTGATATGACCTCCAACAGTTCATTTGGGAGATGCACATAAGTTTATTCACACCAGTCCCTGAGATTCTCCATACCACCTGCTTCAAGGACTTCCTAAGGCACACAAGAAGGATAGTCTTGCCCACTGGGCCTTCTGGGACGGAATCCCCATCAGTCATCACTTGATGCTTATCTGGAATATGTCACCTTAGCATTAACTTTTGTCTAAGCTGCCAAACTTAATTGACCCACTTGCATAAACTAAATTTGTGTCTAGAATTCTCAAAAATACTTAATGTATGTACATCCTGGCCATTTTAGTGCATTATTGTAGATTTTGTTTATTTTTATTTGTATAGGTGTTTGCCTACATGCATGTTTATGTACTCTGTCACCCCTGACCCTGCCCTCAGAGGCCATGGTAGGGTGGTAGTTCCCTATGAGCAGAGTTTCAGATAGGTGTGAGGTCCTATGTGGGTGTTAAGCATCAAACCCAAGTCCCCTGGAAGAACAGCCAGTGCTCGTAGCTGTTACTGAGTGTTTAAAGTTCCCACCAGTCTAAACTTACTCTGACAGATCTACTCACATTATTCCTGACATGTCTGTTCAAGACAATGCCAAATGTAATTCCAGGATTGCTTCTTTCCTGTTGTGTTGTTATTTTTTTTTTGTTTCTGTTTTTTTTTTTTTTTTGGTTTTTTTTTCCAGTTGAAGTGTTCCTAAGACGCATAGTCACAAATAGAGCTTTACCTCTACTTCCATTGCTACAGTGTTCTATTTCCCTTAAAGGGCTATTTCCTCTTTGGCTTAGACTTCCAGTACTATGATTATGTATAAGGAAATCAATCATGTACTTCAGAGGAATGAATCTGAATATTGACTTCCATGATCCAGATCTCCATGACAAACAACATCAGTGACCAAAGCTATGAGAGATAGGAGCAAATAAAGCCATTCAACAGATTTAATTCAGATTTCTGGTGTTAATTTCGCTTTCAAAAACACAACAACAACAACAACAACAACAACAACAAAACACCACTACACCCAGCTTCAATTTGACAGCATACAATTCCAGAATTAGATAATCTCATGAACAGCTTCTGCATCTTCCTGCTGATGTCCCTGCTGAGCTTCAGCAGGGAATGACACTGTGATGGGCATTGCTTTCAGAAATCCACATTTCAAACCAGAACTAGGGGATTGGAAAATGACAATGGCTATTGATTGCAAGTGAGTTATGGAAAACAATCAGTGGCATAGGGATAGGAAGACAAAACCAAACCAAAATCATAACTAAAACAAAAAACAAATAAAAAATTAACAAAATCAATCCATTAATACAAACAAGTGAAACAATGAAAAACCAAAACCAAGAAGAACATGAATAGCAACAATCAAACAAAAAAACACAAAACTGAAACAATTGATAAAATAAGAAAAACAACACAAAACTCAAAAACACAAAACAACAAAAACCAAAACACAAACAAAAAATGACAAACAGCAGCACCAAAACCAAAAATACAACAAAAAGCAACAAATAACAACAAAACAAACCAAAAACACAAACAACAACAAAACCAAAACCAAAAATGAAAAAATGAAATCAAAAAATAAAATACAAAGCCAAAAATAGAAACAAACAGAACAACAAAAAGGAAAACCAAAAACACAAAAAACAACAAACCTGAAAAAAACGAAACCAAAAATAAACAACAAAAAACAAAACAAAAACACAAAAACAACCAATGACCAAAACCAAAAAAGATAAACAAAAGCAACAAAGAATAAAGCACAATACACACTAGACAAAAACAACAAAAAACAAAAAACAAATCACAAACTAAAAAGAAACAGAAAACAAAAAAACAAAACAACCTAAAACAGCAACAACATAAAAACCAATTCATTCACTAAATCCATCATTAAACAATATTTCTTGAACCCATAATCTCCAGTGGGTTGGAGAGCAGCAGTTTCTAAGCTTGATGTAGTTGCATGCATCCTAGAGATGGCATTAGGTTCAGCAGTCCCACATCCCATGATAGGACTATATTCAAGATAGTAGGTACCAACCAGTTAGACAGCTCAGTACCTATTATAAATCTCTTCCACACATCCTACTTGAGGTATATTAGAAACATGGATGGTAAAGTACAGGAGTGGGGACCATAGCAGCCAAGTGGATGTTGTTACAATAAGTGATTGTTCAGGATTTCCCATACCATTCTCTTCCTGAAGATGGGCATGTGCGTCTGAGAAAAGGTCACAGGATGGTCTCTAGCAATGGAATCTGCCTATTTGCAAGTAACAATTTCACAACCACTCCCATTCAGTTGCTGAGGAATCTCCTCTGATATCATACTATATTGCTTCCACTCCAAAGGGTTCGGCTCTATGATCCTTAGTATCTTGCACTCATTTTGTAAATATTGGAAGATGGTCTCACAGATCGTCTTCCCTGTCTGACCCATTGAATGGAGGTATACAATACTTCCTTTTCTTAACTCAATTATAACCAGGCTCCAAAGAAACCTCTGGTGAATAGGCACGAAGCTAACTTCTTTTTCAATGATTGATTCCTCGAGTCCATCTTTTCACAGAACTGTACCCACTATGCTTTAGCTTGTGGTGAAAGAAAGTGCTAAACACATGAAGAGCAGGGTAGCCTTGGTTTTCATTTCTCTCAACCAGAAGGGTCATGTAGAAATTGATAACCTCATCATTGAGTTAATGACCATTCTTCAGGGTCTGGATATCTTCAGGGTAATTTGCATCCTGGATCTCCTGCTTAGGATTTCCTCTAGGGGTCCTGGAACCAACACATTCTCAATTTCTTTCTCCATGTCCTCTGCAAAATCAAGGATTTGATCCACATCTCTGCCTTTTCTTGGTCTCTTACAGGGTTTTTCTCTCCTGTAAGTACTGTCATCTTGTTGGGGAGTGGAATATCTCCACTGCCACTATCCAGGATGATTTGTACTAGTGTTCCTGGTTAGTATGACTTCAAGCTGTTCCTTCTTCTTCCCTCAAGGTTTCTTCTGTGTAACAGATTTTTCTTCTGCACACCACTTTTCTCTCATTTCTCTCTCTTGTCTTGTAAGAGACATTCTTTTATGTCAACAAGAGTGGATATTTTTTTGTCTTAGTTTCTCATCCATGACCATGCCCTGACCTGCCATGTTGGATCTTTGAGGTGTTTGAAAGGATTGGGTGAGACCTGTGTGGGTTGGACATCACATGATGGTCACATTGAAGTAACCTTCTCTACTTTTCCTTTTGTGGGCTTTGTTCATTTTCCTCCATGATGGAATAGGAGAACTTGAAACCCTTGCAACCATCAGCAGGCTTCATCTCAGTTTTACCTTGCTCTGGTGTACCTTTGGTACAATCTAGGGGATTGAGTTGTCTTAGACTCATTTCCTGGGGTTTTCTCACCTGACCTTTGCATGGCTATTCTCTCTGAAGTGCTAGGTCTTGCTAAACATGAGAGGGTCTTCTTCCAAGCATTACTGGACTTTTTAAAGACCATCTCTGTTCCATCCTGCCACTTCCATTTTGGACCTTATCCCAAAACTTCAGGCTTTCTCTTTGTCCCACTTTTTTTCCTGGTATTTCTGTCTTTACCCTTTTCCTGCAGCTTCTGGCTTCATCTCCATACCAGGCTGTTTAGATTGCCACATGTAGACCTGCTTAGGCTACTTTCTCCAGCAATGTTGGCTCTGGTATAGTACTCCCTTTCTAATTTCCAAGCAAAAGCAATCATATGCCTGGCTCCTGGTGGGTATTGGGTGGTGTGCCCTGTTGTCTGAATAATCACTTCTTCCAGTAGATGGTTTGTCCATGGTCAGAAACCTATCAGGCTTAGAATAGCTCTTCTTTATAAACAGAGTTGACTGTGCACATCAGGGTCAGCCAAAATATGGAGGTAATTAATCCATCAATAATGGAAAATAATTAGTGAACGGTCAGATATTGGCACTTCATCGGGGTCCACTCTGGGAAACCCCAAGGAATTCTAAGAATATGTCCTCACAAGTATTCTTCTAGGGTGCTGTAACCATCTAAATATCTAAAATTCCAAAATCAAAATAATCTTCCTAATCACTAGTAAGTCATCAGGCATAAACCTAGCAGCTAACAATTCAGAGGCAACATCACAAATGATGTCTAACTCAGGGGGTTGCCCCAAGCCACAGCCTTCAAGGTTCCGTAACTAGTTGTGATGTCACATGAAAAAACACGGATCAATGTTCTTGCAAGGTGGAATCCCTTCCCACACCTAACTAGGATTTCAGAGTGCTCCATATTCAGAATGGGAAGTTTGAAGAAATTGATATGTGTTGCAGTTCCCTTCCACAGAGCAGAGAGTTACCTAAATCAAAATCATCTCAGCAAAGTTCAACTGGTCCTGACCACTACATATATCTTTTAGGAATCTGTCCCATCATGGTCCATTATAGAAGTATAAGTGACCTTCAAAATATCTAATCACACACAATATGCTTGCTAACTACAAAGAATATATAGAATTTTACAGTTATAAGACTTAGTTGGTATTGTTGTGTGACAAAATTTTGTTCTCTTCTGGGACAAACCAAAGTGCCCATACCACCATAAGTTTTATTGGGTTTACTTATAGGAATATGGGTCAGGGGTTACAGGGAGCAAAAATGTCTCAAAGACAGCTGTATCACCAAAACCCACACAGCATGTGTCACAGCTCCAAAAGCTGGTAATCTGAAGAAATTGCACAGCCTGTAGGTTGAAGAATGTCCTTTCCAGGAGCTTCAGTTGGTCTAAACTTCTTCCAGACAGGTGGTATGAGGTTGGCTCTTTTGAGAGTCTTCTTGGCAGCTCAGCTTCCTTTCATCTGAGAGCGTCTTTCAGCTTTTATTGCTCTCTGGCAGGGAAGGAGCCTAGTGAGTCTGATCAGTTTCAGGAACCATTTTGAGACCTTTTGAGTGGCCTTCCTGCCTGAGGAGCTTCCCTTCAGAGTGAATGAAGGGTGGAATGGTTCAGTGTTTCAATATTGGAGGACACTTGTAAAACTGGTACCAATTCACCAAGAATCAACACATTGCCCTAACAGAATAAATAAAGTCTCACCATTCTCTATAGGATCCATTGACAAAATTACTTCACTACTTCTGTTACAATCCTAGCAATAACATAAGCCCTCAACTCCTCCCTATAAAACAGTAGGAAGAATTTAATTTAGCTGCAGTCACAGAGGTCTGTGTTTTCAGTGGGTCCTGGGATCTGAACTCCAGCTAACATGATTAAACTTGATTAAACACTTTAACCACTGATCCATCTCTGACCCCTTGATCATTTCTTTAATCTACTTTTAAAGGTATGGAGATATTTTTACAAGAATGTGAGAAAAGAGTTGAGACATATATTATTTGTTTTTTCCAATGGAAATAATAATATATCATGCAAGTGTATTTATACCAATGTTTTATTGTAAGAAATAAAGGACTTTTCTCTGTAAAATGATTGAATTTTTCATGATTGTTATTTCTTCAGGTATCATTTTGTTTGTACTAGGCTTCTTTCTCTTCTTTCTAATTAGACCTTGGAGGGGTTTGATCGCATAAGAAGAAAAAAATTCAAACTACCACATTGGTCCTACATTGCTGCATCACCTAAAATTATGGTTAGAGGAAATATTAATTGTGCTAGGCTTGTAAAACCAAAATTGTTTTTAGCTTACATAAGCCATGGGGAAATTATTCTTATCTTGACTGTATCCTGTCTCTTACCCTCAGATGGACCACTACCTGGTACAGTTGAAAATTTTCTGATGAAATTGGAGATTGCATGGAAAAAATTACTGGTAAAATTGAAAAATCATAGGGAAAATAAACATAAAATTGAAGAGAAATATAGAAAAATATTCTGATAAAGGTAAAGATTTACATGGAAAAATATTGTAAAAACTAAAGAAAAATAGATGATAAAATGAAAAGGTATGTAAAAAATTGAAGATTTCCCTGGAAAAAGTTTCTGATAAAAATGAAGACATTTATGAAAAATTACTGGTTGAAGAGGCAGGTGGATTTCTGAGTTTGAGGACAGTCTGGTCTACTTAGTGAGTTAGAGGACAGCCACTGTTATTCAGAGAAATTCTTTCTCGAAAAAAAAAAACACAAACAAAAAAAGAAATAGTATATACTTTAGCCAGGTAGTAGTGGTGCATATCTTTAATCCCAGCATTTAGGAAGCAGAGGCAGGTAGATTTCTGAGTTTGGGGCAGCCTGGTCTACAGAGTGAATCCCAGGAGAGCTGGAGCTACACAGAGAAACCCTGTCTCAAAAAACAAAAAGTCCATAAAAATATTACTGGTAATAATGGAGACACATACAGAAAAGATATGAAAAACTTTCAAAACGTATGAAGATAACTTTCTGACAAAATTAAAGACTTACATGTAAAAAATTCTAATAAAGATATATTCAGACATATTACTGATAAATAAGAAGACAAATATAAAAAATTGAAATCATTGAAAATGAATTTCAAAAAAACTGATAAAATTGAAGATATATAGGAAAAATATTTGAAAAAATTGAAAATGTATATTGAAAAAATTTAGATAATATTGAAGATTTACAAGGAAAAAAATTCTTATAAATGAAGTCAGTTATGGAAAAGTTAATAATCAAAATGACGACAAATATAGAAAAAAAATGAAAACATATGTAGAGAAATTTCAGATAAAATTGAAGATTTCCATAGAAAATGTTTCTGATAAAAATGAGGCAGTTTTGAAAAATTATAGGTAAAAATGAAGACAAATATAGAAAAAAATATGAAAAAATTGACTATAGAATTACTGATAAAATGTGAGATTGAAATTATAAAAAGTTCTGATAACTTTGAAACATATGGGAAAATTATTGATAAAATTGAAGAATATATAAAAATATTATGATGAAATTAAGATTTACATGGCAAACATCACTTATAAAAAGGAAAACATATATAGAAAAAATAATGAAGAAATTGAAAATAAATATAGAAAAATTTCTGATGAAATTGAAGATTCAAATGAATAATAATTCTGATAAAAATGGCGACATTTATGGAAAAATTACTGATATCCATGAAAAGAAATAGAAAGAATTGTGAAAAAAATTGAAATTGTATGTAGAAAATTTCTGATATAATTGAAGATTCATATGAAAAAATGATTCTGATAAAAATGAATACATTTAAGGAAAATTTACTAATAAACATGAGGACAAATATAGAAAAAATGGTATAAAATTGAGGATAAATGTGGAAAACTTGCTTGTAAACAATAAAAACAGAGATTAATTACAGATGTGACAAAATTAAAAATTCATGTTGAGAAATTTCAGGTAAAATTAAGTTATGTGGAAAAAATTATAATATTGAAAACTGTTGAAAAAATTACTGATAATAATGATGACAAATATAGGAAAATAAGGGTGATAAAATTGAGGATATATATTGAAAAAATACTAATAAAAATGAAACATGATATAAAAATACAGATAAAAATGGAAACATATAGCAAAAATTATCTTTAAAAAATTATAAATATATGTAGAGAAATTTATGGTCAAATTAAAGATTGGCATGAAAAAACTTCCTGACAAAATTGAAAACATATATTGAAATAACTATTGATAAAATTGAAAAGAAATTATAATAAAATTGAAGATTTACATAAAAAATTCTGATGAAACTGAAGGCATTTGTGTAAAAATACTGATAAAAATGTAAAAATCAGAAAAAGTTTTTAAAAATTTGAAAATTTCTGTAGGAAATTTTCTGAAAATTGAAGATTTATTGGAAAAAATTACTGATAACATTGAAAAATCGTATGGAAAAATTAATGATTTTCTTCAATTTTATCAGAAATATTTTCCATAAAAATTTTCAATTTTTTTCACAAAATGTACTTTCTTTTTCAATTAATTTAGAAATGTGCTCCATTTGCACTGTTTTATCTCTTTAACTTTTCATGAAAATCTTCAATTTTAACATATTTTTCTATGTATTCGTTCAATATTTTCAGAAATATTTTCCATATAAATCTTCAATTCTATTATAACATATTTCTACTTCCCTTTTCAATTATTTTAGCACTTTTATGTCTATCATTTTATCTGTATTATTTCTATGAAGATCTCCAATTTTAATACATTTTTATATATGTCTTCAATTTTACTAGAAATACATTCCATTTAAATTTTTAATTTTCTCAGGATATATTTCTACTTACCTTCTCAATTAGTTTAATTTTTTTATGTCTAAAATCTTATCTGTAATATTTTCCTTGGAATTATTAATTTTAAAACTTTTTCTACATATTTCAATTTTATCAGAAATATTTTACATGTAATTCCTGCTTTTTTTCACAAAATATTTCTACTTCCATCTTCAATTACTTTAGAAATGTTCTTTACTTCTACAGTTTTATCTACAATTTTCCATGAAAATCTTCAATTTCAACATGCTTTTCCTTTATATTCCTTAAATTTGATCAGAAATATTTTCCATGAAATTATATCAGAAACATTTCTACTTCCTTCTTCAATCATTTTAGTAATGTTTTCTATGTCAACCATTTTATCTGCAATATTTTCCATGAAAATCTTCAAATTTAATACTTTTTCCATATATTTCTTTAATTTTATCACAAATATTTTCCATGTAACTCTAGTATTCTTCACAAAATATTTATATTTCACTCTTTAATTAGTTGAGAAGCATTCTATATTACTATATTTTTATCTATAATATTGTATGAAAATCTTACATTTTAAAACTTCTTTATATTTCTGTAATATTTTTCAGAATTATTTTACATTAATTGTTCAGGTAGTTCACATACATTTTCTACTTCCCTCTTCAATTCATGTAGAAATGTGCTCTGTTTCTACCATTTTATTTACAATTTCCCATTAAAAATTTCAATCTTAGCACATTTTTCTCTATATTTGTTCGATATTTTCAGAAATATTTTATGTAAATATTCAATTTTATCAGAAATATTTTTACTTAACTCTTTAATATATTCAGAGATTTTTTTCAATATCTACCATTTTATCATACAATGTCCTTGGTTATTGTGTAAAGATAAATTTCCTTTACTTTTTATTCAATATATTTTTTATTTACATTTCAAATGATTTCCCCTTTCTAGGATCCCCAGTCCCTGAAAGTCCCATAAGCCCTCTTCCCTACCCCTGTTCCCCCATCCACCCTTTCCCTCTTCCCTGTCCTGGTATTCCCTTACAGTGCTGCACTGAGCCTTTCTAGGACCAGTGGCCTCACATTCCTTCTTCTTGGGCATCATTTGATATGTGACTCATTTCTCGGGTAGTCCAAGCTTCTGGGCTAATATCCACTTATCAGGGAGTAGATACCATGTGTGTTCTTTTATGACTGGGTCACCTCATTCAGGATCACATTCTCCAGTTCTACCCACTAGCCTAAGAATTTCATGAATTCATTGTTTTTAATAGCTGAGTGGTATTCCATAGTGTAAACATACCATATTTTCTGTATCCATTCCTCCATTGAAGGACATCTGGGTACTTTCCAGCTTCTGGATATTATAAATAGGGCTGCTATGAATATAGTGGAGCATGTGTCCTTATTACATGCAGGGGAATCCTCTGGGAATATACCCAGGAGTGTTATAGCAAGATCCTCTGGTAGTATTATGTCGAGGTTTCTGAGGAACCACCAGATTGATTTCCAGAGTGAATGTACCAGCTTGCAACCCCACCAGCAGAGGAAGAGTGTTCCTCTTTCTCCACAACCTCGCCAGCACCTGCTGTCTCCTGAGATTTTGATCTTAGTCACTCTGACTGGTGTGAGGTGAAATCTCTGGGTTGTTTTGATTTGGATTTCCCTGATGAATAAGGATGTTGAACATTTCTTTAGGTATGTTTCAGCCATTCAATATTCCAGAGTTGAAAATTCTTTGTTTAGCTCTGTAGCCCATTTTTAATAGGGTTATTTGGCTCTCTGGAGTTGACCTTCTTGAGTTCTTTGTATATCTTGGATATTAGCCCTCTGTCAGATGTAGGGTTGGTAAAGATCTGTTCCCAATTAGTTAGTTGTCGTTTTGTCCTTTTGACAGTGTCCTTTGCCTTTACAGAAACTTCGTAATTTTATGAGGTCCCATTTGTCAATTTTTCATCTTAGAGCATAAGCTATTGGTGTTCTGTTCAGGAACTTTTCCCCTGTTCCGATGTGCTCAAGGTTCTTCGCCAGTTTCTTTTCTATGAGTTTCAGTGTGTCTGGCTTTATGAGAAGGTTCTTGATCCACTTAGAGTTGAGCTTAGTACAAGGAGATAAGAATGGTTTGATTTGCATTCTTCTGCATGATGACCTCTAGTTGGACCACCATGATTTGTTGAAAAGGCTATCTTTTTTCTACTGGACGGTTGTAGCTCCTTTGTCAAAGATCAGGGAGCCGGGCAGTGGTGGCGCACACCTTTAATCCCAGCACTTGGGAGGCAGAGGCAGGCGGATTTCTGAGTTCGAGGCCACAGAGTTCTGGTCTACACAGTGAGTTCCAGGACAGCCAGAGCTACACAGAGAAACCCTGTCTCGAAAAACCAAAACCAAAACAAAACAAAACAAAACAAAAAACCAAAAAAGATCAGGGGACCATAGGTGTGTGGGTTCATTTCTGGGTCTTCAATTCTATTCCATTGATCTACCTGCCTGTCACTGTATCAATACCATGCAGTTTTTAACACTATTACTCTGTAGTACTGCTTGAGGTCAGGGATACTGATTCTCCAATAAGTTATTTTACTGTTAAGAATAGTTTTAGCTATCCTGGGTTTTTTGTTATTCCAGATGAATTTGAGAGTTGATCTTTCTAACTCTTTGAAGAATTGTGTTGGGATTTTGATGGGGATTACATTGAATCTGTATATTCCTTTTGGCAAGATGGCCATTTTTAATATATTACTCCTGCCAACCAAGAGCATGGAAGATTTTTCCATCTTCTGAGGTCTTCTTGGATTTCTTTCTTCAAAGACTTGAAGTTCCTGTCATACAGATCATTCACTTGGTTGGTTAGAGTCTGACCAAGGTACTTTATGTTGTTTGTGGATATTGTGAAGGGTATCATTTCCCTAATTTCTTTCTCGGCCTGTTTATCCTTTGAGTATAGGAAGGCTACTGATTTGTTTGAGTTAATTTTATATCCAGGCACTTTTTTGAAGTTGTTTATCAGCTGTAGTAGTTCTCTGGTGGAGTTTTTTGGTTGCTTGATTATACTATAATATCATCTGCAAATAGTGATAATTTGACTTATTCCTTTCCAAATTTTATCCCTTTGACTTCTTTTTGTTGTCTAATTGCTCTAGCTAGAACTTCTAGTACTATATTGAATAAATATGGAGAGAGAGGGCAGCCTTGTCTGCTCCCTGATTTTAGTAGGATTGCTTTAAAATTCTCTCCATTTAGTTTGATGTTGGCTACTAGTTTGCTGTATATTGCTTTTATTAAGTGTAGGTATGGGACTTGAATTCCTGTTCTTTCCAAGACCTTTAACATGCAGGGATGCTGAATTTTATTAAATGCTTTCATGGCATCTAATGAAATGACCATGTGTTTTTTTTTTCTTTGAGTTTGTTTATGTAGTGGATTACATTGATGGATTTCCATATATTGAACCACTCCTGCATCCCTGGGATGAAGCCTACTTGATCATGGTGAATGATCATTGTGATGTGTTCTTGGATTAGGTTGGCAAGAATTTTGTTGAGAATTTTTATATCAATATTCATAAGGGAAATTTGTCTAAAGTTTTCTTTCTTTGTTGAATCTTTGTGTGGTTTTGGTATCAGCGAAATTGTGGCTTCATAAAATGAGTTGGGTAGGATTTTTTTCTATTTCTATTTTGTGAAATAGTTTGATTCAAGTTCTCTATTTACCTGCCATACCAATCTTTCTGGTAGCCATCGGGCACAATCTCCTTTTTGAGAGAAAATACAAATAGAACCTCTTCCCCAAATTAAAACAAGGCCTGTGCTGTTCCATGTATTAGTTAAAGGGTCCCACCATTTAACCATGGCATAAGAATTAGAAGTGACACGATGCCAATGGCGATCTGCTGCAGACTGACCTTTAGAATCCGTTTTCAAGAAATTCAAAACAAATAAAATAAAAGTAACGCATGCTTTGGGTGATCTTGGAGGGTACAGTTTCTACTTCTTTGTTTTAAAAGGCCAAATTTTAAGAGTGCGATGTGCATGCTCAACAATTCCTAGGCCCATTGGGCTATAAGGAATTCCAGTTTTATGTTTAATACCAGTTTCTTTATAAAATGATATAATGTTATTTCCAGTGTAGGCTGGCCCATTGTCTGTCTTAATGACTTTAGGTAATCCCATGGTATTAAAGGCTTGTAAACAGTGATCAGTTATAGTTTTAGTGGCTTCTACCAAATGTAGAGAATTGAAAAGAAATCCTGAACAAGTATCAATGCAAACATGTATATATATTTAATTTTCCAAATTTTGCATAGTGAGTTACATCCATTTGCCAAATATGATTGGGCTTAAGGCCATATAGATCAACCCCTAAATGGGGAGCTGGAAATAAGATAAGGTAGTTAGGGCATTGTTTCACAATCATTCTTGCTTGCTCCTTAGTGATTTTATGTCAGAGCCTTAATGTATGGCTAGAAAGATGGAACTTATTATGATCACATCCAACCAATTCAACAGGTTCTAAAACTAAAGCTTCTCCTATTGGAGCTCTGTCAATGCAATGATTGCCTTTAGCTAAAGCTCCAGGAAGACCAGAGTGAGCTTGTATATGGCCAATATAGAAGGTAATTTTTTCTAGCAAGAATGATGTTTTGCAATTGTGAAAACAAAGATCCTGATGGCGTAGTAAAATTAAATGTGCCACAGGTTTCTTATAAATGGGCAGATTCTGCAAACATACAAGCTAACTGTAAAAACATTAATACTAAATTAGTACATCAAGTACATAATTAGTACATAAAGTACTAATTATAGGTTGAAAAACATTTAATAACGCTGTCAGCTCTGTTAACTGAGCTGAGCCCATGGTTTCTATAACCACCTGTTGATTATTGATAAGATATCTAGCTCTTCCTTTAGAAGAGCCATCCATGAAAATTAAAAGAGCATTATGCAGCAGCTGTAAAGATGTTATATTAGGAAATACATGCATACTTTAAAACATTATTAATTTATCTTGAGGATAATGGTTATCTATAGTTCCTTCAAATCCTATTTGAACAAGTAACCAATCTGTGCTTTGCTGCTTCATCCAAGCATCTTGATCTACAGTAAAAGGCTGAATAATGATATCTGGTTCTTTGCCAAAATAAGTTAGCTCCTGCTTTTTTCCAAGCACAATTATCTGGGCTCCTCCTCATAATATGGCAGGATATTATGTTTAGGAGGCACCCTCAGATGAATCCACATAAGAGGAGCTTTTTGCCACAATATTCCTATAGGCAAATGAGTTGTTATAATTTCTCCTTTAGATTAATTTTTCTAAGTAAGTTTAACAGTCTCCAATTTCTCTGTCCCACAAGTTCTAAAAGCTTGAAGCAAGGCAGTTTATTTAATCTGGAATATATGACAATTAAAGTGTAGTCAATATAGCTTTTCTCTTATTGTCTGAGCACTCAGCAAGCCCACAGTCAACATTATCTTCAGTACCACACCAATAACTCTGGCAGCTCGCATGATTCTGCAGCATTCTGTGTAAAAAAACATAAACATGCCTTCTTCCTCAATATTAAATCAGGATCATGTCATATGCCAAAAAGTAAAATCTTCCATCTCACCTAATCATCAGTATGCCTAGTTATAGGATGCCATATATACTCAGCAAGGAGTTCCTTGGCATCCAAATTTTAAAATATTCTTAAAAATATACAAGCATAATTTAAATGATATTCATGTGGATACAATTTCCCCTCTCTTTTTCTTTTTTTCAGAAGATATTTTTAAAATGAAAAATATTACCTCATCTTTGAGGATAATAAATACATTGTCAAAGACATCTCAAATGTTTGATGACTTTTATTCATTAAATGGCCAGTTCCATTGTCTGTTTTAATTTAAGTTGGATCACCAAGCATATACCATAATATAGGCAATAACTATGTAATTATAGAAAATATATGTAGCATTTTTAGTTGCTTTTTGTTAGAACAGTTCCACTAGAAAGCCTAAAAAAAGAATCATTAGTCATATGCACATATTTGAATTTTCTAAATTAGAAATATGGGTATCATTTATCTGTAATTGCTGCAAGCTGTAGCTCCTCGTGGTGAAAGGATAAGGTTATAAGCTAGGAATCCCCTGTGCCTGGGCACGTGGGAGGCACCTGGATCCCCAATGCCAGTGGGGGAGGGTGGGTACGACACTGCGTGGAGGCCACGTAAGCAGAAATGACTTAACTAGTTCTTCCGGCCTCTGTGAGAGACTGGTAGGTCATCAGAGAGCATGAGTTCAGATGGTTTGAACTGATTGGCTTAGAAGCTTGTGGTAGGCGGGTTCTGTTATAAGTCTATAAAGGCTAAGGCAAGCCACTCCTCGCCGGGCTTGCTTCTTTACCCTGCTGGGGAAGCTGTAACCCCCCAGAGCTCTGGAAATTAAAATCCTCTTGCAAAATTGCATCAGGTCTGTCTCCCGTGAGTGTTTTGGGGTGCCGGTTTCCAAGGCATGGGGTGCAAAAGTACCCCATTTTTTCTTTTGGGTCTTACAGTGGGAGTTCAGTTGCAGGCAAGACCGTGATCCCTGAGTCAGGAAGGTATGAATCAGCGAGTAAATGAAGACATGGACACGCAGGATACTTTACATTGTGCCAAAGGCCTGTATTCTTTCGTAGCAAACACTGCCTCTTATCAAGGCCTGGATACTCACATAAACATAATAAGAGATGCAGCTAGCTAAGCAGGGATAATTTACATAACCATACCACACAAAAGGAATGTGGATTCAGCCAGATGGAGCATATCCTGAGGACCAAGCTTAAAAAATATATATAAAATTATGGGCAAAGACATCATTAGACTAAATGAGTTTTTATGAGTAAATAACATCTAGCTTTGTCTGTAAAACTTAAGTATGTGAAATATAAAATCTCCTATATCTTGTAATGTCAGACAAGCCAGGACGTGTTTCTCCTTAGCCTCATTAATATTTCATGAGCTGAAGTCTAATCCTCACCTGGAAAAAGGGCTGTTATTGTGGATAGCTGGTGATTTCTCTGGCTTAGCAAGACAAAAGATGGCAACTCTGTAAACTTCTTTGGGGGAGCTCTGAGCTTAGTGCCTACTTCATATGTAGATTTTACAGCGAGCCCGTGGTTTGAGACAGGATCCGAATTATAGCATATTATGAGAGCTATGAAATATTTTCTTAATTTTACATGGTCTTGGCTACCAGAAATAAAAAAGATTAGAAAAGATGCCAAATAAAAATTTATGGCTTCTCTGTAGTAGGGTTTATGCGCAGCCCTAAGAGGCATTTCTCCCCGCCTCCGTTCTGTAGAAATATCTTACAGATACTTATTAGAGCTTAATGCAGCATGTAATAATTAATTAAGTCCTCTAGAATTAACACCATTACATGGTAGAGGTAAAGACTGAGGGCACAAAAACAAGTCTTTATAATTTGATGTGCACAAAAAAATACAAAATTGTTTTTGTTTTGGTTTTTTTGGGGGGGGGGTATGTTTTTTTTTTGTTGTTGTTGTTGTTTTGCTTTTTTGTTTTTTTGTTTTTTGTTTTTCCGAGACAAGGTTTCTCTGCATAGCCCTGGCTGTCCTGGAACACACTCTGTAGACCAGGCTGGCCTGGAACTCAGAAATCTGCCTGCCTCTGCCTCCCAGAGTGCTGGGATTACAGGCGTGTGCCACCATCGCCTTGCACAAAATTATTTTTTAATCCATTACTCTTTTGATGATATAAAAAATATGCTTGTATAGCCAATTGTTTCTATATAGTCTGTCTGGGATACACATTTTATGTGCCTTGCCTTAAGGGGTCTTTGTCTAGGCACCTTTTTAAAGATTAATTATATATAAGTATATTGTAGCTGTCTTCAAACACGCCAGAAGAAGGTGTCAGATCTCATCATAGGTTGTTGTGAGCCACCATGTAGTTCCTGAGAATTGAACTTAGGACCTCTGGAAGAGCAGTTAGTGCTCTTAACCACTGAGCCATCTCTCCAGACCCTGGATGAGCTCTCAAATATGCAGAGGAAAGTCATTTAAAGAACATATCTTTTTTAACTTGAATTATATTTGCATAAACAATTGTAAAAATTAAGAATTAGTTATATTAAAAAGGGAACAATTTTAAGCAATTGTAAACCATGATATATATATATATATATATATATATATATATATATATATATATATATATAAATTAAAAGCTTGATTTTTAACATCTTAAAAATAGCCATTACAGCACCCAAGTCAGTTATTGTAAGACCCACGGAATGGGGAGAGCCCCATGGAATGGGGAAAGCCTGCACTCAAGTCTCAGGATAAAGTGACGCCCAAAGAATCAGCCAAAGACCATCTTGCTGCAAAGCACATGAGGCCTTTATTGGGGGTCCATTGCACTGGGATCGATTAGTAACCATGTAGGGTCAGATATCGATGTTTTGTGTTGGCGCAAAGAGTATTTGAAACCAAAAAATCACAGAAGGGGGAGGGGTTGGGGGATTCAGATAGGGAAGTTACACTTAGATCATGAGGCAATGAGTCCCTGAGGACGGGGTGCAACTGCATTCCGCAAGATGGATTAACTGCATTCCGCAATAGGTTGGGCAAACATCAACTATCTATAGAATGCAGAATAACCTTTGCAGTTAGCTAGTTCCTGGAATAGGGGTCAGGGAGGATAGGAATTACAGAGTTACAAAATGGTGGCGCTTTGGCATTCTAAAGCAGGATTGTCTGGGGGTAAATACAATTTCAAGGCAGGATCTTTCATCCCCCACTCTCTCTAGGAGGTAGTTCTAACATTAGAACTAAATGTTTGTCTCAACTTCATTTGGTTCTAATTGATCTTACTGGAGCCGCTGATATTGTTGGCGAAACACTAGGACTTGAATAGTGCTAATACGCTGATGAATAAAAGCAATCAGTCGATTAATTTTGTAGGGCCCTTACGGCGAGAAGGAGCAAAAGAATCAATAAGGGTCCCATGAGGGCAGAAAGAAAAGTGGTCATCCAAGGAGATTTAGAAAACCAACTTTCATACCAGTTTTGGTTATTTTGACGCTCTGTCTTTTGTCCAATCTCTCTTTGAGTTTTTTTCATGGAGTCCAGTATAGCACCCGAATGGTCTACATAAAAGCAACATTCTTCCTTTAGGGCAGCACAAAGACCTCCTTCTTTGAGAAACAATAAATCAAGACTCCTTCTATTTTAGAGTACTACCTCAGATAATGAGGTTAGTGAGTCTTCTAATTTGGGGACTGAGTCTTGGAGGGCTCTTAGGTCAGTGTCCATGGCGGCTTGGAGATTATCCAGGCCATGTTTGAGGTCTATTGGTCCCTTAATTAGGGCTGCAGAGCCAGTGCCAACTCCAGTGGCTAAATCTAACCCTAACATAACAGCTAAAGTAAGTGAGACAGGTTCCCTTTTAATCCTGGAGGGAGAGCTATCATATGCCTGTAACAGAGTATCTTCAGGATGATAGTAGACATGAGGTACTAACTGAACCATAACACAGAAATCTTTGGATCAATTAAAAACTAGAGATGCAAGGGGTGAGCCCGGTGCTGCAGGCCCACCAGCTATCATTGGAAGGGAGTAGATATTGTGTATCCTGAGTAGTATTAACAAGTAAGGTCTGATTGCAGAGATGCTGATGAGTGGGGGGGCACACATCCTAAGCAGATTCCGAACCCTGAAACTTCAGTAAGGGTGAGTTTGTTCTGAGTGCCCCAAGGGCAATGGGTATGGTCTGAAGTGTAAATAATTTCACCTAATACCACTATTTCTTCATAATATGGCAGAGCCATGGCTAAGCAGAGCCAGCAAGACTCAGTAGCCTCAGGATTGGTGACATTTAGTGCTGAAAAGGCTCCTTGTATGAGGCTAAGGAGTCTGTCTCCCGTAGTGGGGGACAGAGTGCTTGGGAAGGTTGTTTTAAGAGCAGTGGGCATTCCTTCCTCAGTGGGAGCTACCTCAATTATTGAGGGGGGCAGAGGTGAGGGTAAAACCTCTTTTGAATGGCAGGAAAGAGGTTCTTTAGGGGGTCCCTGCTCAACTAGAACACAATTAGGTCCTATAGCAATGGGAGGTATGCTAGTGACATTGAGCCTAATGCATAGGAAGAGACCGTCGCCAAATCTTTCTTTATAAAGTCTAAGTCCCCAGGTGTAACCACTGGTCTAACCTCTCTGATTCATTCCTGGCTCAGTAAAACTGATCTTTAAGGGGAGACACCAATTTTCACACTCAGGCTTGTAAGTCATTCCAGGGACCTTTGTTTCATGTCTAGAATAGTTAGCTGTGACAGTGATATAATCCCATGAGAAGGTGGGGTTCCAGTATGTGTTTCCTGAAGTCTCACACCCCCAATTTTTACAGAAGAAATGGCTTTCCACACACACACGTGGGGTTCAGGGCCACTGCCCAATGGAATCCTGGGCATATATAAAAAGGTAAGGTTCTTAATTGGCTCCTTTGGGAAGGGTGTCCACACCCTCCCCAGGGGTCTAGACCATGATGCCCTGGTGGTGAGGGGACATTGGGGGCCTTCATATTGGGGTCAGAATATCCTTCCATATCCCAGTCCACAGGGGCCCCAAATGCCAACTTAAAGATGTCCGGGTACAGGGAAGGCCTCCAGGTCCAGGGAGGAGCCACCTTAGAAATGCTCCAGATGGGATCTCCGGCTTGGGACAATACCTGCCAGGTGAGGGTCATCGGTTGATGGGGGTTATTGTTCCTTGGCCTCGCCAGGCAGCCGCCATAGATGCAGCTTAAGAGGATTATCAGTCTTTTCCAACTTCCAGGGTTCATCTTGGGCAGCGGGTGGTGCGGCCTTGACGTGGGAGGCGTGGATCCAAGTTGAGATGCCCTCGACTTTTAGCGCAGTGGGACTGGTCAGAAGGACAAGATAGGGTCCCTTCCAGCGAGGTTCTAGAGTACCGGCATGATGGTGTCGGACCAGGACTAGGTCTCCCACTTGGAATGGGTGTGGAGTATCGAGGGTCCCTGGTTTGTAGACCTCCTTGAGTTGTTCCCACGCACCCTTGTGGACCAGTTCAAGAGCTTTCAGTCGGGCTAGGAGGGGTTGAGAAAGAGAAGCATCAGGATCAACTATGCCTCCTGCCTCGATCAAGGGAGGTGGTCCTCTGAACAGAAGTTCAAAAGGGGTAAGTTTGAAGTGGCCAGGTGTGTTCTGGACTTGGAACAAGGTGAAGGGAAGGAGGGTTGTCCAGTCCTTCCCGCTGGTCTCGATGGCTAATTTGGTTAAGGTCTCTTTTAGAGTTCTATTCATTCTCTCTACCTGTCCTGAGCTCTGGGGTCTATAAGCACAATGTAATTTCCAATCTATCCCCAGTTGTGCGGCCACTCCCTGACTTACCTGGGCAACGAAGGCAGGGCCATTGTCAGAACCTATTACCTTAGGGATTGCAAATCTTGGGAAGATTTCTTCAAGGATCTTCTTAGCTACTACATTAGCAGTCTCTGTTTTCATGGGGAAAGCTTTGACCCATCCTGAAAAAGTGTTTATGAAAACTAGTAAATATTTGTTACCATACTTAGTAGGTGAAGTCTGTTTCCCAGTGGGCTCCAGGATGGTCTCCTCTTAGCCGTTTTTCCCGAAGGGCCTACGTGATGTCCTGCATTAGTTAGGGCACAAGCCTGACAGTTGGTTACAGAGTCATGCACAATATCAGACAGTCCCATGATGAAATATTCAGATTCATGGATGAGATCTTTTAGTTTCTTAGTCCCTAAGTGGGTGAGTCGATGTAAGTGGGTAACATATCTCTTTCCTTCTTTATATGGCAGAACTGCTTTTCCCTCATTAGTCCTAGCGACCCCCTGGGGGGTCCATTCTGCAGCAAGCTGAAGTCCCTCTATCACCTCTAAATCTTTTGGTATGTAATTAAAGCTGATCTCCTTCAGAGTTTTAGGCTGCTTTTGTATTATCAGAATCATGGCTCCCTGAGCTGCTTTCTTTGCACTCAGATCCGCCATCTGATTTCCTTTGGCTATTGCATCTTGCCCTTTCTGGTGGCCAGGGCAATGCACGATGGCCATTTTCTTAGGCAGGTGAATAGCTTCTAATAGACTTAAGATTTCTTCTTTGTTTTTAATCTGTCTCCCAGTCGAGGTGAGTAGCCCCCTCTGTTGGTAAATAGCCCCATGCACATGAGCAATAGCAAAAGCATACCTGCTGTCCGTGCAGATGTTGATGCTCTTATCCTCTGCCATTCTCAGGGCCTGGATGAGCGTGATGAGTTCAGCTTTCTGAGCAGAGGTCCCTTCTGGCAGGCTACTGGCCCAGATGACCTGTTTGCTGTCAACTACCGCTGCCCTGGCCCTTCTCTTACCTTCCACTATGAAACTGCTCCCATTGGTGTATCAGTTGGGACATGCTGGCCATGGCTGATCCGTAAGGTCTCTGCGAGTCCCAGTCTCTTCTGCCAGGATGTCAAGGCATCGGTGTATGGGCACTGAGTCATCGGAGTCGGGCAGCAGTGTGGCAAGGTTTAAGGTAGCCGGGGGCACAAAAGTCACTCTCTCTGTCAGTAGCAGGCTTTGGTAGTGGGTCATGCGAGCATTCGTCATCCAACGGTCAGGGGGTTGACGTATGATGCTTTCAAGAGCATGGGGGGGTACTATGGTCATTGATTGTCCCAAAGTTAGTTTTTCTGCATCCTTGAGGAGCAGGGCCACAGCCACTATAGCCTTAAGACAGGACAGCCAGCCGCTGGCTACCGGATCAAGCTTCTTAGATAGGTAAGCTACTGGCTGCTTCCATGGGCCTATGGGTTGGGTGAGAACCCCTTGGGCGACCCCTGCCCATTCATCTACGTATAGGATGAAGGACTTGGTCAAGTCTGGTAAGGCTAAGGCGGGTGCCTCTAATAATGCCCATTTGATCTTCTCAAAGGCCTCCTGTTGAGCTGGAGTCCAGGTAAAATTTCCAGTCTCTTTGGTGAAAGGGTATAGGGGGGTAGCTAGAGTGGCAAACCCCGGTATCCACAGTCTACAGAAGCCGGCCATCCCCAGGAATTCTTTAACTTGTCTGGGGCTGGTGGAGATTGGGATCTGCATCACAATCTTTTTCCGGGCCTCTATTAACTATCTTTTGCCTTCCTTAAGGGTGTAGCTGAGATAAGTAACTTCAGTCTGGCAAATATGGGCTTTTTTTGCTGAAGCCCTATACCCTAATTTCACCAACTCTAGTAACAGTCTCTCAGTCCCTTCCTGGCACTCTTGTTGGGTGGTCGTTGCAAGAAGTAAGTCATCTATATACTGGACCAGAGAGAGTTGGGGGTTATCTGACCTGAAAGGCACTAGGTCCCGATGTAGGGCCTCATCGAAGATGGTAGGAGAATTCTTGAATTCTTGTGGTAGGCGGGTCCAGGTCAGCTGCCCAGTTTGTCCTGATTCCCGGTCTCTCCATTCAAAGGTGAAGATGGCTTGACTGGTGGGGTGAAGTCTCAAGCAGAAGAAAGCATCGTTTAAATCAAGAATGGTGTACCATTGTCTCTCGGGTGGGAGTGAACTGAGCTGTCCTGAACTCTCGTGTTGACTTCCCGTAAGTCCTGAACCAGTCTATAATCATTAGTCCCTGGTTTCTTCAAAGGCAGCAAAGGGGTATTTCATGGGGACTGGCAAGGTACTAGTATGCCTAGCCTTTGTAGTCTCTGGATATGAGGCCTGATTCCTTCTCTGGCCTCTCTGCTCATCGGAGACTGCCTGACTCCAATAGGGGTGGCATCTGGCTTCATGGTTATGACTATAGGAGGCACCTGTTTGGCCTTTCCCATTCCACCTGTTTCAGCCCATGCTTGAGGAAAGGCTTTTAACCATCTTTCATTAATGGCTGCTTTGATGGGAGTCTCATGTAATCTATATTCCTCTTCTAATCTGAGTGCCAAGATCATAGAGGTAGGTGGTGACCACTGAACTGATGGACCCCTCAAACCAAAGGTGATCTGGGCTTTTAGTTTAGTTAACAAGTCTCATCCCAGTAGAGGAGTGGGACACTCGGGAATGAAAAGGAAGGAGTGAGAGACCTGTCCTCTCCCGAGATCAACTCTCCGATCAGTGGTCCATGAGTATGGTTTCTTCCCAGTGACCCCAATTACTATTGTCTGGTGGGACTTAGTTTTTCCTAGAGGCTGTTATAAAACTGAAAATTCAGCTCCAGTGTCCACAAGAAAATCCATAGGAGTCCACTCCACTGTTAGCGTTACCCTAGGCTCGGGGAGGGGGTCTGAGTCCCATCTCCCCTAATCTTCTTCTGAGTCCAAGGCCAGGACCTTAGGGGTCCTGGGGCCTGCCCTTTTCTTGTGACAGTCTCGAGCCCAGTGTCCCTTCTCTTTACAGTATGCACATTGGTCTTTGGCTAGCGGTGGGTGAGCTCTTCCCTCTGAGCGAGGGGGTTTCTTTGGCCCTGAGTTGCCCAGGTACCCTGACTGTCACCTCCCTGAGCCCTGTGTCTGTTCTTCTTTGTAACTTACTACTATGGCCAGAATTCTAGTCAGATTCCTTTCCTGTCTCCTGTCTCTTCTATTTTCCCTCTCTTCAGCCTCTTTCTTCTCTCTCTCTCTCTCTCTCTCTCTCTCTCTCTCTCCACTCCTCATCAGTTTCTCTTTTATGGTAAACTCTCTCAGCTTCCCTAATGAGATCCTGCAACGACAGAGTTTGGAGCCCTTCTAACCATTGTAGCCGCTTGTGTATATCTGAGGCTGTCTGCCCAATGAAGACCATGTCTACTGCTGCCTGCTGCCTCTCAGACGTGGGGTCAAAAGGCGTGTAGCACTGATAAGCTTCCATTGGCCATTCTAGAAAGACAGAGGGGGCTCCTTTTATCCCTGTAATACTTCTCTTACCTTGGCCAAATTAGTGGGCCATCGTCCAGCTCCTTTTAGACCCGGCACTAGAGCCTGGCAGTACACCGTCAACCTCTCCCTACCTTCAACCGAATTATAGTCCCAGTTGGGATGGTTCAGGGGGAATTCAGCATCGATCTCATTCTGGAGTTGGGTCAGCTGCCCACTTTCACCAGGGATGTTTTTTCGGGCTTCTAAAAGGATTCGCTCTCTTTCTTCAGTAGTGAAAAGAGCTTGCAGCAACTGCTGGCAATCATCCCAAGTTGGCTGGTGAGAGAACATCAGCGATTCCACTAAACCTGTAAGACTGGAAGGGTTCTCAGAGAATGGGGCATGTTAGATTTCCAATTGTATAAGTCAGCAGATCAAAAGGGCCAGTATTGTAAGGGCTATAATTGTCCAGAGCCGGCTGGGGGAGGGGGTGTAGACCCGCAGAGGCAACGCCGTAGTTGAATCAGGTCCCCCAGGACTCTGAGCATGCCAGCTGCATGTCCTGGCAGCTGGTCCTTCTGATGCTCCACCGGCCACACTCTGGTCTGGAGGTGGGGGGTCCCTGTGGAGGGGAGCGGTAGGGTGGAGGAGTTTCCCAGACGGCAGGCTCCTTGATCTCGGGATAGATCTTTGGAGGTGCTGTAGAATTCTGAGGTGGTTCAGGCTCCACCGAGGTTACTTTCATTTTGAGTCTGTCTCGTCAGACCGCCAGGACTCGGGAGCCTGGCCTTGTCTTTTGTGACCAAGGTTTAAGCCAGGAGGGAGGATCCTGGGCTAAGTCTTCCCAGACAAAAATGTAAGGGACTTGGTCGAGGTGCGACCCTGGTCCCTTCTGAAAAACAATGTCCTTGATAGCAGAAATGACAGTTAAATCTAGTGTTCCCTCCAGTGGCCAGCCAAGACCATAGGATGGCCACTCAGAGGAAAAATAAGTCCTCCAAGGTTACTTTTTGATTTCTACGAACAAATTATGAGCTCGTTTCCTTACTTCAGACCAGTGATCTAAAGTCTGTCCAAGAGGAGTACTGACAGCCTGTCCCACCCATCGTCAGAGTTACACAAAAAACACTCAAGGATATCAAGGAAATAGAAACAAATATCAAGGAAACTAGGGTCCACCTCCTGTGGGATCCCCACACCAGAAAAGAAACAGAATCAGATGGCCGAGGGGACCTGAAGTCTCTTGGTTCTACAAGAGATTCAAAGTCCACATAGGCACCCTGACAGTTGAATTCTAAGCATCCTCAGGTCTCCCTTCAGTCCCCTGGAACGTCTTCCGGGGTGGCAGTCAGTTACACCTCAACACGTCTGTTTAGTAACACCCCCCGACTTCCTGAATGGGGGCCCTGTGCTCTCACTAGAACAGGTGACTGCAAACCAAAAGTACCAGATCTGGTGCCTCAGAAATTCAGACAAACAGAGTGGACAGACAGAACATGACAGGATCTTACCTCCAAGAGGGTCTTGGTGATTTAAGGGTGGTAACAAAATCCCGGGAAGAGACCCCACTGTAAGACCCATGAAATGGGGAGACCCCCACGAAATGGGGAAAGCCTGCACTCAAGTCTCAGGATAAAGTGACGCCCAAAGAATCAGCCAAAGACTGTCTTGCTGCAAAGCACATGAGAACTTTATTAGGGGTCCAGTGCACTGGGATTGATTCGTAACCATGCAGGGTCAGAGATAGATGCCTTGTGTCAGGCGCAAAGAGTATTTGAAACCAAAAAATCACAGAAGGGGGAGGGGTTGGGGGATTCAGATAGGGAAGTTACACTTAGATCATGAGGCAATGCGTCCCTGAGGATGGGGTGTAACTGCATTCTGCAAGATGGATTAACTGCATTCTGCAAGATAGATTAACTGCATTCCACAATAGGTTGGGCAAACATCAACTATCTATAGAATGCAGAATAACCTTTGCAGTTAGCTAGTTCCTGGAATAGAGGTCAGGGAGGATAGGAATTACAGAGTTACAAAATGGTGGCACTTTGGCCTTCTAAAGCAGGATTTTCTGGGGGTAAATACAATTTCAAGGCAGGATCTTTCATCATCTGTGCTGAAGCAGGGGGAAACTCAAAAGAACAAACATGTGATCAAATTGTAGCAAATTATCTTTTGGATAACAATTATTAATTTTGCCTAAAAAGGCTTGCCATGTAATAGATTAACCATCAATAATAATCAATTTGATTACTGTGTCATTTATTTCAAAAGCATTAGAGGCTTAAATCCTCTTGGGGCAAGCTTAAAGCGATGTCTTAGCCAATTAATTTATTCTAAATTTTGAAAAATATATACTTAAAAAATTTAAAAGTCTGCAGTTAAGAGCAAAGAATTGTAACAAAAATTCCATGAACAATAGACTCTGAAAACTCTAAGATCTTAGCTTCTTGTACTGAAGCAGAGACAAAACATTTCTATCACATAAGGTAAGGCTATATCTGAACTGTATTTTGAACTACACTTGCATGAATCTGCCAAAAATATTTTCTTGCCCAGAAACTCTGCAAGTGAGACCTATAAGTCAAACAAGCCTCTATTGAGGCAACTACCTCTTAAAGGTTTTACACTCTCTTGAACTCTCTCTTCAAAGTTCTTTTTAACTTTCCCTTAAGGTACTTGTTGACTGTCTCGTGCCAGTATTTAGCCTTAGATGGAGTTTACCAGCTGCTTTGGGCAGCATTGCCATACAACCTGACTCTGGGAAGACCTGGGCCCAGTGCGCTGGGGGCCGCTGGGGGCCGCTATACTGGCCTCATACTGTCTGCCAGCTGGGCCTTGATCAGAAGGACTTGGGCCCCGCATGAGTGGCACCAGGGAGTGGGTCTTCCATATGCCACATTTCCTGCACCATGTTGCAGCAGGTATTCGGTGCTGGGCTCTTCCTTGTTCACTAGCTGTTCCTGAGGGAATCCTGGTTAGTTTCTTTTCCTCCACTAATATGCTCAAATTCAGCAGGTTGCCATGTGTTCTAGATGGCTACAACCCTGAGTTACCAGCTCTAATCTCGCTTCTTATTATTTATAACTCTATAGTCAAGATATGTAAAACCTTATACCATTAAGACCAATTAGAAACAAGAATAAAGTGATTACACAATTCCCAAAAGTTAAACCAAAGTTTTGCCAAAATCTGAGGCTGCTGGCCCTTTAAGAAGCCCCCTTTCCCCCAGCCATGCTTGATTCATAGTTGAGCAAGGGACAGTTTTCAATCAGCCTCCACTGTACAAATTGGATGAAATCCTTACCAATTTTTCTTTTTAACATGAAACAAATAAACAGTCTTCACTCAGCAACACGAATAGGGCACAAACATACACGTGGACACACGGTGCACACCAGAGACAAAAAAAAAAGAAAGAAAGAAAGAAAGAAAGGGAAGTGCCCTTGTAATGCAATTAAATCCATTTTCCTTCTCCCTTTCTCTTTCATGTTTCTATAATATAATTTTTGTTTTGTTTTGTTTTGTTTTGTTTTTTACTCTTTTTATTTTGTTTTACTTTATTTTATGCCCTATTTCTCTTGCCTGATGCAGTTCTTAGACTGTGGACAAAATGCATAACTAAATTAATTCCCTGTTCCATTTTGTTGTCACACCCTAGCTGATCTCAGCATTGGGCCTATGCTGATTCAGTCTAGCCTGTATCTCTATGCACCCCCGCAGCAACAGCTTTTGAAAAATGACATTGGTAGCACTAAATTAATACCCTGTTGATTACCATGTCAGATACATAACCTTTTTCTTTTTCCGTGGAGCTACACCCAAGACAGCAACCCTCATTCGGCCTCTTCCTTTCCAGATCCAATCCCTTGGGCATCATTATGTAGCTGCCCACAGCTACATGCTAATGGCAGGTTCTCTGGAAGGAGAGATGGGGATAGGAGGAACAGGGTGGCAAGAGAAAACACAGGCATGACTTCTTGCTCAAGTCTCAACCTTTAATGCATCTCTCCAAAGATAAAAAGAAAGGCCTAGCCCCTCCACTCAAGGCTGGAAACTGGTTCTGCTTGTTCTGCAGGAGACTGGTTGTCAGGTGGCTGGCTGCTATTCTTTGAGAACAATGGGCTAGAAGAGGTCACATGGTGCTGAGAAGAAGGTATATTCTTTTGCTTTAGGGTGAAACATTCTATGGATATCTATTAAATCCATTTGGTCCAAAACATCTATTAGTTTCATTGTGCCTCTGTTTAATTTGTGTTTCCCTGATCTGTCCATTGAGGAGAGTGGGCTGTTGGAGTCACTCACAATTATTGTGTAGGGTCTGATGTGTGCTTTAAGCTTTAGTAAAGTTTCCTTTACTAATGTGGGTACCCTTGTATTTGAATCATAGATGTTCAGAATTGAGAGTTCTTCCTGGTAGATTTTTCCTTTGATGAGTATACAGTGTCCTTATGTGTCTTTTTTGGTGGGTTGAAAGTCTATTTCATTGGATATTCGAATGACTACACCAGCTTGATTCCTGGGACCATTTGGTTGGAAAACTGTTTTCCAGCCTTTTACTCTGAGGTAGTGTTTGTCTTTGACACTGAGATGTGTTTCCTGTAGGCAGTAAAATGTTGGGTCTTGTTTATGTATCTAGTCTGTTAGTCTATGTCTTTTTATTGGGGAATTGAGTCCAGTGGTCTTAAGATTTATTAAGGAATAGTAATTGTTGATTCCTGCTATTTTTGATGTAATTTTTATGTTTGTGTCATCTTCTTTTGGTTTTCTTGAAAGTACATTAATTTCTTGCTTTTTGTAGTGTGTAGTTTCCCTCCTTTTGTTGGTGTTTTCCATTCATTATCCTGTGAAGGACTGGATTTGTGGAAAGATACTGTGAAAATTTGATTTTTTTATGAAATACCTTGGTTTCTCTATCTATGGTAATTGAGAGATTTGCTGGAGATAGCAGTCTGGGTTGGCATTTGTGTTCCCTTAGGGTCTGTGTGACATCTGTCCAGGCTCTTCTGGCTTTCATATTCTCTGGTCAGAAGTCTGGTGTAATTCTGATAGGTCTATCTTTATATGTTACTTGACCTTTTTCCCTTACTGCTTTTAATATTCTTTCTTTGTTTAGTAAATTTGTGTTTTAATTATTATGTGACCAGAGGAATTTCTTTTCTGGTCAAATCTATTTGGAGTTCTGTAGGCTTCTATGTTCATGGGCATCGCTTTCTTCAGGTTAGGGAAGTTTTCTTCTATAATTTTGTTGAAGACCTTTACTGGCCCTTTAAGTTGGAAATCTTTACTCTCTTCTATACCTATAATCTTTAGGTTTGGTCTTCTCATTTCGTCCTTATTTTCCTGGATGTTTTGGGTCAGGAGTTTTGCATTTTGCATTTTCTTTGACTGTTGTATCAATGCTGTCTATGGTATCTTCTGCATCTGAGATTCTCTCTTCTATCCTATATTCTGTTGTTGATGCTTGGATCCATAACTCCTGACTTCTTTCCTAAGTTTTCTATGTCCAGAGTTGTTTCCCTTTGTGATTTCTTTATTGTTTCTACCCCTATTTTTAGATCCTGGATGGTTTTCTTCAATTCCTTCACCTCTTTTGTTGTTTTCCTTTAGTTCTTTAATGGCTTCCTCCTGTTTGCTTGTGTTTTCCTTCATTTCTTTAAGTGGGTTATTTATTTATGTCCTTCTTGAAGCCTTCCATCAGCATTGTAAGCTGTGATATTTAAATCCAAATCTTGTTTTTCTGGTGTGTTTGGGTATCCAGGACTTACAGTTGTGGCAGAATTGGGTTCGGATGGTGCCATATTGACTTGATTTTTGTTAGCAATGCTCCTACATTTGTCTTTTGCCATCTGGTTATCTCTGGTGTTAGTTGGTCCTGCTGTCACTGGCTGGTGCTTGCTCATCCTGTGTTCCTGCAAGCCTATCTCAGCAACCCTGGGTGACCTGCTTTCCCCTGGCACAGATTGCAGTGGTGCTGCCAAATTCCTGGGTGCAGGTGTTGTCCTCGCAGGGTGTATCCCAAGTGATCCTCTACTCAAGTGATCCCTGCTTGTCAGTCTGCTACATAGTCAGAAGTGCAAAGATGGCAGCATCAAAGATAAATTTTCTGTCTTGACATTTTTACTATTATTATTTTCTAACAAAATCTTCTAATTTAACAATTTTTTCTATATATTTCTTCAAAATTTTCAGAAATATTTTCCATCATAATTTTCTACTTTATCAGAAAATTTGTCTATGTGCTTGTTCATTTAGTTTATATATATTTTCATGTTTAACAATTTGCCATTGTTATTTTCCTTCTATTTCTTCAATTTTAACACATTTTTCTCTATATTTCTTCAACTTTATGGGAAATATTTTCCCTGTAAATCTGTAATTTTATCAGAAAATGTTAATAATTCTTTCAATTATTTTAGATATGTTTTTAGGTCAACCAGTTTATCTAAATCATTTTCCATGAAAAATTTCAATTTTAACAGAAATATTTTTAAATATTTCTTCAATTTTAACAGAAATAATTTCCATATAAATCTTTAATTTATCAGAAAATATAGTTCCATTTTCAATTAATATAGGAAGATTTTTATATGTCTAGAGTTTTATCTGTGTAGTTTTCAATGAAAATAGTCAATTTTGGCACTTTTTCAATGTAGTTTCTCTAATTTATCAGAAATATTTTGCAGTAAGATCTTTTAATCAGAAAATGGTTTTTTTTCCTTTTTGATTTATATTACAAATGTTTTATGTCTACCATTTTATCTATATAATTTTCCATGGAAATTTTGAATTTTAACATTTTCCCTATATATTTCTTTAATTTTATCAGAAATATTTTCCATATCAATCTTCAGTTTCGATCAGAAAATATTTATACTTCTTTTTCAAATAGCTTAGAAATGTTTTTATGTCTACTATTTTATCTGTATGATTTTCATGAAAATCTTCAATTTTAACTTTTTTATATATTTCCTCAATTTTATCAGAAATATTTTCCAAAACCTTTTTTCAATTATATAATATGTTTCTACTTCCTTTTTCATGTACATTAGAATTTTTTATGTCTACCATTTTGTCTGTATAATTTTCCATAAAAATCTTCAAATTTAATATTTATTCTATCTAGTTCTTCAATTATAACAGATACATTATACATCAACATCTTCAATTTTATCAGAAAATGTTTCCATTTCCTTTTTCAATTATATAAGAAATATTTTTAATGTTTACCATTTGTCTGTGTTATTTTCCATGAATATATCATCAATTTTAACATTTTCCATGTAGTTTGTCAATTTTATCAGTAATATTTTATATCAACATCTTCAATTTTATGAAAAATATTTCTATTTTGTTTTCAGTCATATTAGAAATATTATTATGTCTATCAATTTATCTGTACAATTTTAATGAAAATATTCAATTTTAACAATTTTTTCTACATATTTCTTCAATTTTATCAGACATATTTTCCATGTAAATCTTCAACTTTATCAGAAAATATTTATAATTCCTTTTCCAATAATATTAGAAGTATTTTTCATCACTACAATTGTATATGAATAATATTCCATGAAATTTTTCAATGTTAACACTTTTCTGTATATTTCTTCAATATTACAAGAAATATTTTCCATGTAAATCTTCAGTTTTATCAGAAAATATTTCTACTTCACTTTCCCATTAAATTAGAAATGTTTTATGCCTACTATTTATCTGTATAATTTTCCATG
Source organism: Apodemus agrarius (assembly GCA_964023405.1). NCBI lineage: Eukaryota > Metazoa > Chordata > Mammalia > Rodentia > Muridae > Apodemus > Apodemus agrarius. The sequence continues at coordinate 95,306,443 of OZ030010.1, read as the reverse complement.
AAAATCTTTAATTTTAACACATTTGTCTAAACATTTCTTCAATTTTATGGGAGATTTTTTCAAAAAACATTTTTAATTATATTAGACAATGATTATAATTCATTTTTCTAATAGTTTAGACAAGTTTCTATGTCAACAATTTTATCTGTATAATATGCAATGAAAATATTCAATATTAACAATATTTCCTACATTTCTTATTTTATGAGTAATATATTCTAAGTAAATCTCTAATTTTACCCAGAAATGTTTATAATTCTTCTGTCAATAATCTTAGGTATTTTTTATGTCAACCAATTTATCTGTATGATTTTCAATGAGAATCTTCAATTTTTTATTTCTTTTTTTATTTAAATTTTTATTTTCTATATTCTATGTTTACATTCCAAAGGCTTTCCCCTTTCCCAGTACCCCCCCACCATACGTCCCATAATTCCTCTCCCCCCCAACTATTCCCCAATCATCCCTGCCCCCACAATTTCTCCGTTCTGGGTCTACAAAACTGGATCCAATCTTTTCAGGCCCAGGGTCCTCTCCTTTTTTCTTCTTGGGAATCATTTGACTTGCTAATTGGGCCTTGAGTATTTAGGGCTTCTGGGCTCATTAATATCCACTTATCAGTAACTGCATTTCATGTGTATTCTTTTGTGATTGGGTTAACTCACTTAGGATGATATTTTCCAGATCTAACCATTTACATACAAATTGTATGAATTCACTATTTTTAACTGCTGAGTAGTATTCCATTGTATAAATATACCACATTTCTGTATCCATTCCTTCTTTGTTGGTTGCTATTTTGTCCTTCTGACAGTGTCCTTTGCCTTACAGAAACTTTGTAATTTTATGAGGTCCCAATTTTCAATTCTTGATCTTAGAGCATAAGCTATTGGTGTTCTGTTCAGGAACTTTTCCCCTGTGCCCATGTCCTCCAGGGTCTTCTCCAGTTTCTTTTCTAATAGTTTCAGTGTGTCTGGTTTTATGTGGAGGTCCTTGATCCACTTGGAGTTGATCTTAGTACAAGGAGATAAGAGTGGGTCGATTCGCATTCTTCTGCATGTTGACCTCCAGTTGAACCAGCACCATTTGTTGAAAAGGCTATCGGTTTTCCACTGGATAGTTGTGGCTCCTTTATCAAAGATCAAGTGACCATAAGTCTGTGGGTTCATTTCTGGGTCTTCAATCCTATTCCATTTATCTACTTGCCTGTTGCTGTACCAATACCATGTACTTTTTAACACAATTGCTCTGTAGTACTGCTTGAGGTCAGGGATACTGATTCTCCCAGAAGTCCTTTTATCGTTGAGAAAAGTTTAGCTATCCTGGGTTTTTTGTTGCTCCAGATGAATTTGAGAATTGCTCTTTCTAGATCTATGAAGAATTGATTTGGGATTTTGATGGGGATCGCATTGAATCTGTAGATTGCTTTTGGCAAGATGGCCATTTTTACTATATTGATCCTGCCAATCCAGGAGCAAGAAATATTTTTCCATCTTCTGAGGTCTTCTTCGATTTCTTTCTTCAAGGACTTGAAGTTCCTGTCATACAGATCTTTCACTTGTTTGGTTAGTTATGCCAAGGTACTTTATGTTGTTTGTGGCTATTGTGAAGGGTGTTATTTCCCTAACTTCTTTCTCAGCCTGCTTATCCTTTGAGTACAGGAAGGTTACTGATTTGCTTGAGTTAATTTTATAACCAGCCACTTTGCTGAAGTTGTTTGTCAGCTGTCGAAGTTCTCTGGTGGAGTTTTTTGGGTCGCTTAAGTAGACTATCATATCGTCTGCAAATAATGATACTTTGACTTCTTCCTTTCCAATTTGTATCCCTGTGACTTCCTTATGTTGTCTAATTGCTCTCGCTAGAACTTCAAGTACTATATTGAAAAGATATGGAGATAGAAGGCAGCCTTGTCTAGTCCCTGATTTTAGTGGGATTGCTTCAAGTTTCTCTCCATTTATTTTGATGTTGGCTACTGGTTTGCTGTAGATTGCTTTTACTATGTTTAGGTATGGGCCTTGAATTCCTGCTCTTTCCAAGACTTTTAGCATGAAAGGATGCTGAATTTTGTCGAATGCTTTTTCAGCATCTAATGAGATGACCATGTGGTTTTTTTTCTTGTAGTTTGTTTATGTAGTGGATTACATTGATGGATTTCTGTATATTGAACCATCCCTGCATCCCTGGAATGAAGCCTACTTGATCATGGTGAATGATCATTTTGATATGCTCTTGGATTCGGTTGGCAAGAATTTTATTTAGTATTTTTTGCATTAATATTCATAAGAGAAATTGTCCTGTAGTTCTCTTTCTTTGTTGGGTCTTTTTGTGGTTTAGGTATCAGTTTAATTGTGGTTTCAAAGAATGAGTTGGGCAGTGTCCTTTCTGTCTCTATTTTGTGGAATAGTTTGAAGAGTATTGGTGTTAAGTCTTCTTTGAAGGTCTCATAGAATTCTGCACTAAAACCATCTGGTCCCGTACTTTTTTTGGTTGAGAGGCTTTCTATAACCCCTTCTATTTCTTTAGGGGTTATGGGACTGTTTAGCTGATCTACTTGATGCTGATTTAATTTTGGTATTTGGTATCTATCTAGGAAATTGTCCATTTCCTCCAGATTCTCCAGTTGTTTTGAGTATAGGCCTTTGTAGTAGGATCTGATGATCTTTTGAATTTCCTCAGTTTCTGTTGTTATATCCCCCTTTTCATTTCTAATTTTGTTAATTTGGATACTGTCTCTGTGCCCTTTCGTTAGTCTAGCTAAGGGTTTATCTATCTTGTTGATTTTCTCGAAGAACCAGCTCCTGATTTTGTTGATTCTTTGTATGGTTCTCTTTGTTTCTACTTGATTGATTCCAGCCCTTAGTTTGATGATTTCCTCTCTTCTACTCCTCCTGGGTGAATTAGCTTCTTTTTGTTCCAGGGCCTTCAGGTGTGCTGTTAAGTTGCTAGTGTATGCTCTCTCCAGTTTCTTTTTGGAGGCACTCAGGGCTATGAGTTTTCCTCTTAGCACTGCTTTCATTGTGTCCCAAAGATTTGGGTTGGTTGTACCTTCATTTTCATTGAAGTCTAAGAAGTCTTTGATTTCTTTCTTTATTTCTTCCTTGACTAAGGTGTCATTGAGTAGAGTATTGTTCAGTTTCCCTGTGTATGTGGGCTTTCTGTTGTTGTTCTTGCTATTGAAGACCACTTTTACTCCATAGTGATCCAATAGGAGACATGGGATTAGTTTGGTCTTCTTGTATTTGTAGAGGTCTGTCTTGTGACCAATTATATGAATAATTTTTGAGAAGGTACCATGCGGTGCTGAGAAAAAGGTATACTCTTTTGCTTTAGGATGGAATGTTATATATATATATATATATATATATATATATATATATGTGTGTGTGTGTGTGTGTGTGTGTGTGTGTGTGTGTGTGTTAAATCCAATTGGTCCAAAGCTTCAATTAGTTTCACTGTGTCCCTGTTTAGTTTCTGCTTTCCTGATCGGTCCATTGAGGAGAGTGGAATGTTGAAGTCACCTACAATTATTGTGTTAGGTGCAATCTGTGCTTTAAGCTTTAGTAAAGTTTCTTTTACGAATGAGGGTGCTCTTGCATTTGGGGCATAGATGTTCAGTATTGAGAATTATTCCTGGTGAATTTTCCCTTTGAAAAGCAAGAAGTGACCGTCTGAGTCTCTTTTGATGACTTTAGGTTGAAAGTCAATTTTATTTGATATTAGAATGGCTACTCCAGCTTGTTTCCTGGGACCATTTGCTTGTAGAACTGTCTTCCAGCCTTTTACTCTAAGGTGGTGTTTGTCTTTGACACTGAGGTGTGTTCCCTGTATGCAGCAAAATGTAGGGTCCTGTTTCCGTATCCAGTCTGTTAGTCTGTGTCTTTTGATTGGGGAATTGAGTCCATTGATATTAAGAGATATTAAGGAATAGTAATTATTACTTCCTGACATTTTGGGCGTTATTATTATTATTATTATTATTATTATTATTATTATTTTGTATTTGAGTGGTTCTCTTCTTTTGGGTTGGATGAGATGGGGTTTCTATCTTGTTTCTTCTGGGGTGTAGTTCCCCCCCCCCTTGTGTTGGTATTTTTTCCCTATTATCCTTTGTAGGGCTGGGTTTGTAGATAAATATCGTGCAAATTTGGTTTTGTAGTGGAATACCTTGGTTTCCCCATCTATGGCAATTGAGAGTTTTGCTGGGTATAGTAGTTTTGGCTGAAGTTTGTGTTCTTTTAGGGTCTGCATGAGGTCTGCCCAGGATCTTCTAGCTTTCATGGTTTCTGGAGAGAAGTCTGGTGTGATTCTGATAGGTCTTCCTTTATATGTTACTTGGCCCTTTTCTCTTACTGCCTTTAATATTCTTTCTTTGTTTAGTACATTTGGGTTTTGATTATTATGTGACGGGAAGTATTTCTGTTCTGGTCCAGTCTATTTGTTGTTCTATAGGTTCTTGTATATTCATGGGCATCTCTCTCTTTAGGTTGGGGAAGTTTTCTTCCATAATTTTTTAGAAGATATTTGCTGGCCCTTTAAGTTGTAGATCTTCATTCTCATCTATCCCTATAATCCTTAGTTTGGTCTTCTCATTGTGTCCTGGATTTCCTGAATGTTTTGGGTTACCAGCTTTTTGCATTTTGCATTTTCTTTAATTGTTGAATATATGGTTCCTATGGTATCTTCAGCATCTGAGATTCTGTCTTCTATCTCTTGTATTCTATTGTTGATATTTGCATCTATGAATCCTGATTTCTTCCCAAGGTTTTCTATCTCCAACGTTGTCTCCCTTTGCGATTTCTTAGTTGTTTCTACTTCTGTTTTTAGATTTTGTATGGTTTTGCTCAGATCTTTCAGTTGCTTGTTTGTGTTTTCCTGTAATTCTTTAAGGGATTTTTGTGTTTCCTCTTTTATGACTTCTACTTGTTGACCCATGTTCTCTTGTATTTCTTTAAGTGATTCATTTTTTGCTCTATATTCTCCTGGATTTCTTTAAGTAATTTTTGTGTTTGCCTTGTATGGGCTTCTAGCTTTTGATCTATTTTCTCCTCTATTACTTTAAGAAATTTATCTAAGTAATCCTCTATCAGCATCTTTACCAGTGATTTTAGATCTGAGTCTTGTTTTTCTGGTGTGTTGAGATATCCGAGATTTAATTGTGTTTGCCTTGTAAGGGCTTCTAGCTTTTGATCTATTTTCTCATGTATTACTTTACTTTAAGAGATTTATCTAAGTGTTCCTCTATCAGCCTCCTGACCAGTGATTTTAGATCTGAGTCTTGTTTTTCTGGTGTTTCGGGGTATCCAAGATTTATTGCTGTTGGGGAACTGGGTTCGGATGCTGCCAAATTGCCTTGATTTCTGTTAGTAAAGATCTTACGTTTGCCTTTTGCCATCTGGTTAACTCTGGTGTTAGTTGGTCCTGTAGTTACTAGTTGGTGCTTGACCCTCCTGTGGGCTCCTAAGGCTATTTCCCCGTGACTGGGACACCTGAACCACTGCCCTGCAGGGCTCCTGCTCACAGATTGCTGACAGGTGGTCTGAGTCCCCCGAGGTCTTAAACTCAGGATATCCCAGGTACTTGGTTCTGCCTGTTGGGCAGCTGCTCTGCACTGCTCCTGCTCAGGGTTTCCTGTCTGGTGTCCTGATTCCCCAGAGGTCTTAAAGTCGGGATATCTGAGTTATCTGGTTCTGCCTGCTGGTCCAAAGCTGCTGGGAAGCTGGCTGAGGTTGGCTCCCCCACCGCTGGCTGGATGGGAAGCAGCTGGCAAGATGGCGCTGACTGCAGGGAATTCGGGGTCCACCCTGCAAGCGCAGAGCACAGGCTTGGCTGGTATCCCTTAAACTGCTACCCTGTGCGCAGGTCCAGCTCCAGGCCTGAGTCCCCGAAGGTCTTAAACTCGGGATATCTCGGGTACCTGGTTCTGCAGGCTGGGTCTGAGCACCTGGGAAGCTGGCTGAGGCTGGCTCCCCCGCCGTGCCACCAGCTGGATGGGAAGCGGCTGGCAAGATGGCGCTGAGTGAAGGGAGTTCAGGGTGCGCCCTGCGAGCGCAGAGCACAGGCTTGGCTGGTGTCCCCCAAACCGCTACTCTGTGCGCAGATCTGGCTCCAGGCCTGACTCCCCGAAGGTCTTAAACTAGGGATATCTTGGGTACCTGGTTCCGCAGGCTGGGTCTGAGCACCTGGGAAGCTGGGTGAGGCTGGCTCCGCTGCACGCGGGCTGGATGGGCATGCCTTAACTTCTTAAACCCTATTAGAATGTATCCAGAGTTGGTTCAAGGTGTAAAGTCAGGCCTGACAACCTGAATTCAATATCTTGTACCCATATGTAGTTAGGAGGGAACCACCTCCTGCATGGTCACCTCTGCCCTCACATGTGTGAGCATGCAGCCCAAGAACAGCTAAATACTTAAGAAAATTGACTTTGAATAAGATCATGTTCTTTGTAGGTGTTCTTATCTGTCATCATGCCATGAGCTTATATTTATCTGTGAAGTCAAACTACAATTGAGGAAATGTCCCCATCCTACTGTAGGCAAGTCTGTGGAGGCATTTTCTTGATTAAACGCTGATGTGGAAACATCTTCCTCCCTCTGTGTAGAGAGCCTTATTGAGGTGCCAAGCCACCTGGCAGGAACTTGACATTGACCAATGTGAAGTTCCTCTCCCAGCCTTTGACTGGTAACTCCTGTGTTAGCCATAATCCCCTCTACATAGGGTGGAGTGCTCAGACCAAGGTGAAGCCTATTGTTCTTCATGGACCTTCAGTCTCCTGAGAAACACTATCTACCTGTGGAGCAACTGAACTGGTTCTGCTGAGAAGCTTCCAGACTTTTCCCCCTGCCTATATATATTGGGAGTTCTTCATTAAACTTTGAGACCTTGAACAGCAATGTTGTCTTAGTCTTCATCTCTTTTTGCTGCCTTCCTGTACCCAGCTTCCCTTCCAGGTTACCCGTTTGATGTAACTGTGGGCAGTTACACCTCTGGAAGATGTCATCCCTGGACAGGTGGTTCACTGTGGGATAAGAAACCCGAATGAGCACCCCAGGAGGAGGAGTCTGGGTTCCTCCATGGGCTCTGCTTCAGGGTCTGCTTTCTAGTTACGGCCCTGCTTGAGTTCCTGCCCTAAGTTCCAGTGACCTGCCAGTTGGGAAAGAAAATCAACCTATTCCTTTCCAAGTAGGAACTTTCCTAGTTCTACTAACCATGGATGCCAGAGGGGAACTCTGGCTCCTCCCTTCCTCTGAAGTGAGCACTCCTGCTTGAAGGACATGGGAAGGCTTGACTGAGGTGCCTGTCTAGACCCTAGTCCTGCTGGGGATAACCTCTGAAAGTGATCAGGGTACTCATGGAAAAAATGGGTATCTATCTACTCCCAAATTTTATCTATTCTCTTAAAGGTTTTGAGAGAGAGAGAGAGAGAGAGAGAGAGAGAGAGAGAGAGAGAGAGAGAGTCTTGGATTCTATTAGAATGAATATCAGAACTCTGCTGATGTGGTTTAAGGGAAACGTATGTCTATCTGATTAAGAGAATGGGATTCACCTCTGGGTTTGGCTGGCAATAGGACCTAGTGAACAGCTCTAAGAATGAATGTTACTTTCTGTCCCTAACAGTTAGTTCAGCTGGGTCTGTCAGTCACCTGGCAAAGGGAAAATCCCTCCAGCAGGGTCATTTTCCTGAAGCCATGCTGAGGAGATGGGAAGAACAGTTAACCTCTAGCAAGAAGATGTGCCTGCTGCTCTCAGAAAGCCCAACCTTGACTCTGAAGAACCTTGTGTTTCTTCCTGTACCCGACCAGCAGGTCCAGTTATTCCAGGGTCCCCGGAGAGGCGCTACCTAGGGATCATGGGGGGTGGGGGGGGAGAAAGACCGAGACCCTGCATATGACAAGCTTTAGTCAGAGTCCATTTAATATTTGGAAAGCAATGGCTTATAAGCAGTAAGAAGGGGAAGTGAGACAAAGGCAGTAAATCTTGAAACAGCCAAATGGGATGTATTGGGATGAGGGATAAAGGCACTTTGAAGGCCAGTTTGTCAATTAACTGGTTCCTGTAAGGAGGTCTGGTATCTAAATAATCAGTTTATTGCTTCAGCCAGTTCCTGGTATGGTAGATCAAAGAAGGTGAGATAGCAGCACTGTGAGATGCTTGCACTCCAGTAGTTAATTAAGGCATTCAGGCGGTGAGAGCAGAGGCGACCTGCGAGAAAGGAAGGCGACTCATCTAGGAGATGAAGACAGGATGATGCCAGACCAAATGGCTCAGGGTTTGGTGGAGATTATCCAGGGATGCCCCTTATCTTTTATGGCTGGTCAGTTCCTGGAGTCTTCTGTGCCATCAATTTGTGGGAAAGGCTTTTGTTTAACAATCTCACAACCCTGCAACAGCCATCTCAGGGCTGAGCATTTGTGGCCATGTAGCTTAGAATGGCTCCTTACATCTTCCCACAGCACTGCAGCACCTTCTCAGAAAAGTTTACCTTTTCATTTTCCTGCTTCCTACCTTTCCCCAACCCTAACCATGCCTTTTTTTTAAATGATTCCCTTGGCTTTCTTGCTGTTTCTCTATAGCTGTGCAACCCTCCTTTGCTATATGACAAATTTGTAACAACATGGTCCTCTCTCCTTCTTCATTAGCTTCCTCCTCTGGACACCTGCCAAGATCCACTGCCTCTCTCCCTTGGAATTTTCCCCTCAGAATTGAATAAAAGATGTGCTTGAGATTCATTCTGACTCATTTCTCAATTAATTTATTAACAAGTCTAAGAACTCAAATTAGGGAACACCAATTTCCTCAGTTCCAACTGGCATGCAACTCAAGGCTCCCCACAGGTTTCAGTGATGGTATCATTAGTAGAGACAATTAGAATATTCTAAATACCATGGTGTTATGGCAAATAATATTCATGTCCATAGGATGAACTTCTGGGCATGGCTTGAATGCATATTATAATAAAAATTAATTGAAGATTATATTTAACCAGTCAAGGTATCTGGTTTCCGCATAATTTCCAAAGTGTGGGAGAGCAGACGTTTCCAAATTGTCTTGTCAGGAATATAATTTTTCCATGAGATCTCTGGTACAAACTATTAATATAAAATACAGATTTTATGATTTTGAAAGAACATCTTCAACATTACCTTACAGACATGTGTTTACAAGGTATACTATTGTACCAATAGAAAGTATAGCAATGGAACTGAATTGCTTCATCTCTTTGGGTCCTTTCTCTAGCCCCTCCATTGGGGACCTTGTGCTCAGTCCAATAGTTGTCTGAGATCATCCCCTCTGCATTTGTCAGGAAGTGTCAAAGCCTCTCAGGAGACAGCTATATGGAGCCCCATAGGAGGAACAACAACCAACCACTATACCCAGAGCTCCCAGGGACTAAATCACCAACCAAAGAGTACACATGGAGGGACACATGGCTCCAGATGTGAATGTAGCAAAGAATGGCCTTGTAGAACATCAATGAGAATTCTGGTAGGCCCTTGGTCCAGAGAAGACTCTATATCCCAGTATAGGGGAATGCCAGGACAGGCTAGGGAGGGAGTGGATTGGTTGGTGAGCAGTGGAAGGGGGAATGGGATAGGGTGATTTCAGGGGGGAAACCAGGAAAGGGGATAACATTTGAAATATAAATAAAGAAAATATCTAATAAAAAAGAAATGAGAAAAAAAGGAACTAAATTGCTATCATTAGAACTCTGGTGATATAAGATTAACATACCCCTGTCCTGGATCTCTTTGTTGCTATAAAACACAAACATTAGAATTTGTGATCGTTTGTATATGATTGGCCCAGGAAGTGACCCTATTAGGAGGTGTGGCTTTGTTGGAGTAGGTATGCCACTGTGGGTGTGGGCTTTAAGACCCTTGTGCTAGGTGCCTGGAAGTCAGTCTTCCACTAGCAGCCTTCGGATGAAGATGTAGAACAGTCAGCTCCTCCTGCACCATGTCTGCTTAGATGCCACCATGTTTCTGCCTTGATGAAAATGGACTGAACCTCTGAGCCTGTAAACCAGCCCCAATTCAATGTTGTCTTTTATAAAACTTGCATTGGTTCAATTCCGGGTTTCAATCCTATTCCATTGATCTACCTCCCTGTCACTGTACCAACACCATGCAGCTTTTAACACTACTGCTCTGTAGTATTGCTTGAAGTCCGGGATACTGATTCCTCCAGAAGTTCTTTTACTGTTGATAATAATTTTAGCAATCCTGAGTTTTTTGTTATTCCAGATGAATTTGATAATTACTCTTTCTAACTCTATGAAGAACTGAATTGGGATTTTGATGGGGATTGCATTGAATCTGTATATTGCTTTTGGCAAGATTGCCATTTTAGCTATATTAATTCTGCCAACCCACAAGCATGGAAGATTTTTCCATTTTCTGAGGTCTTCTTCAATTTCCTTCTTCACAGACCTGAAGTTCTTGTCATACAGATCTTTATGGCCACTTGATCTTCGACAAAGGAGCTGAAAACATCCAGTGGAAAAAAGATAGCCTTTTCAACAAATGGTGCTGGCTCAACTGGAGGTCAGCATGCAGAAGAATGAGAATTGATCCACTCTTATCTCCTTGTACTTAGCTCAACTCCAAGTGGATCAAGGACCCCCACATAAAACCAGACACACTAAAACTAAAGGAAAAGAACCTGGGGAAGACCCTTGAGTACATTGGCTCAGAGGGAAAGTTCCTGAACAGAACACCAATATATTATGCTCTAAGATCAAGAATAGACAAATGGGACCTCATAAAATTACAAAGTTTCTGTAAGGCAAAAGACACTGTCAAAAGAACAAATTGGCAACCAACAAATTGGGAAAAGATCTTCACCAACCCTACATCTGACAGAGGGCTAATATCTAATATATACAAAGAACTCAAGAAGTTAGACCCCCAGACAACCAAATAACCCTATCAAAAATCGGGGTACAGAGCTAAACAAAGATTTTTCTCCTGAAGAATTTCAAATGGCTGAGAAACACCTTAAGAAATGTTCAGCATCATTAGTCATTAGGGAAATGCAAATCAAAACAACCCTGAGATTTCACCTCACACCAGTCAGAATGGCTAAGATTAAAGACAGGAAACAGCAGGTGTTGGCGAGGATGTGGAGAAAGAGTAACACTCCTCCACTGCTGGTGGGATTGCAAACTGGTACAACCACTCTTGAAATCAGTCTGGCGTTTCCTCATATAAGTGGATATTAGCCTAAAATCTTGGAACACCAAAGACACAATCCTCATACCAAATGATGTCCGAGAAGAAGGAAGGAGTGGACTCTGGATCTGGAAAGGCCAATGAATCAGTGTAGGGGAATACCAGAACAGGGAAGTGGGAAGTGGAGGATGGGGGAACAGGGGGAGCGAAAAGGGCATATGTGACCTTTGGGGGGCCGGGAGCCAGGAAAGGGGAAATGAAATGTAAATAAAGAATATATACAATTAAAAAAGAAAAAACATAAACAACAACAACAACAACAAAACAAAGCTTGCATTGGTCATGGTGTCTGTTCACAGCAGTGAAACCCTAACTAAGACATTATTTGACAACATTCAATATGGTGTCCTATAAACCAAGTCTCCTGTAAACATGGTCAAGTAAAACCTGACTAGGCCAATCAACTGTGAGAAAGAAAACCCCAGATAAAAAGCAGTGTGTGGTGATAAACACAAGACACCTTTGTAGATGGGTGGACAGGTTAGAATGTCAGTTCTGCAGAGAGATTGGAATTTCATAGGTTTAGATATTATTTATCATGTGCAGGTTTTCAATGTCAGAAACAGCCATTCCTTGCCACACTCTGCACCTGAGCTTGCCTCTTGGATAATAGCTTCATAGAAGCTACTAACTTTGAATTAACATCTTGTAATAAGAAACAAAATCCCTTTGAAGCTATCACCATAGCAGACTAATAGCTTTCACCAAAGTAACAGCAGAGAGTGTTGTCAGATAGTGCCTTAGACATATATAACCTTCTCCCATCTCTATGTATCTGATTCCCTGGCTACCCACCAAAACAGATCAAACTTGCCTTGATTTATGACTTTATTTCTTTGTGCTGTAGGCATGTATATATATATATATATATATATATATATATATATATATATATATATGTATATATATATACATACAGATAGATAGATAGTAGATAGATTATAAGCACATAAATACACACAGACACACACACACACACACACTTATGCACACATGTGAAACAGCATCTTCTCTGGAACATGAATTTGAGATAAGGTAAACATGTGTTTCCATGCCTTGGTCACTCAGAAGGCTCTATCATTAACAGTTTCTTATTCCCTTTAATGTGAGATCTGTGTTTGTTGTTAGGTAACAACAACAACGTGGACAACAGTCAGAAAAGTCTTTCACTTCCAGTACCATAGAAAGTTTAATTCTATGCAGAATAAAGAAAGCTGAGGTTGAACCCAGAGGCCACCATGTGCCCCTCTCTCAAAGTTTTGAACCAAGGTCCCTTCCTTCTGTCCAATTGTTTTCTGGTTGCACATCAGGACTATGCCACAAGGTGGCACTAAGACACAAACAAGCCAAGTGTTGAGAAAGATCTAAAGAAAAATCTAGGTATTGGGAAGGTACAGGGAGGTAGAATTCTCTTCTTGCATAGACTCAGTAACAACAAAAATATTCTGGCATAGGAGTGTACCCCAGAAGCAGAGACTTTGTTGAGCAGGCATTTACAAACACAGGGTTTATGTTCTCCATACCACAGAAATGAACATATTCCTTAAAAGCCCAGTTTAACCAGGCATGGCACTGCACAATTTTAATTGCAACACTCACGATACGTAAGTAGACACAGTTTTGTGAATCTGAGGCCAGTCTGTTGTCTATAGCAAGTTCCTGCCAGTGAGGGCATCATATGGCTCTTTAAAAATTCATTTTATGGATATTGCCTGCAGCTTCCCGCCCAGCTGGTGGTGGGGAAGCCTGAGGGTCACCCAGCGTGCCAGGTGCTCAGAACCATCCGGCGGCGGCAGCAGAACCAGGTACCCGAGACAGCCCGAGCTTAAGACCTTCGGGGACTCAGGCCTGGAGTGGGAATTGGGCACAGAATAGCGGCTGCACTCTGCACTCGCGCGGGGCGGACCCCGAGCTCCCTGCAGGCAGCTGCCATATTGCCTGCAGCTTCCCGCCCAGCTGGTGGTGGGGAAGCCGGAGGGTCACCCAGCGTGCCAGGTGCTCAGAACCATCCGGCGGCGGCAGCAGAACCAGGTACCCGAGACAGCCCAAGCTTAAGACCTTCGGGGACTCAGGCCTGGAGTGGGAATTGGGCACAGAATAGCGGGTGCACTCTGCACTCGCGCGCGGGGCGGACCCCGAGCTCCCTGCAGGCAGCTGCCATATTGCCTGCAGCTTCCCGCCCAGCTGGTGGTGGGGAAGCCGGAGGGTCACCCAGCGTGCCAGGTGCTCAGAACCATCCGGCGGCGGCGGCAGAACCAGGTACCCGAGACAGCCCAAGCTTAAGACCTTCGGGGACTCAGGCCTGGAGTGGGAGTTGGGCACAGAATAGCGGGTGCACTCTGCACTCGCGGGGCGGACCCCGAGCTCCCTGCAGGCAGCTGCCATATTGCCTGCAGCTTCCCGTCCAGCTGGTGGTGAGGAAGCCAGAGTCAGCCAGTGTGCCAGGTGCCCAGACCCAGCCGGAGGCCGAACCAGCCTCCCATCCAGCCAGTGGCAGGGAAGCTGGAAACCGGACCCAGCCAGCTTCCCAGCAGCTTGGGACCAGCAGGCGGAACCAGATAACTGAGATATCCCAACTTTAAGACCCCTGGGGAAACAGGATATCAGACAGCGAACCCTGAGCAGGAGCAGTGCAGAGCAGCCGCCCAACAGGCGGAACCAAATACCTGGGATATCCTGAGGTTAAGACCTCGGGGGACTCAGGCCACCTGTCAGCAATCTGTGAGCAAGACCCCCGCAGGACAGTGATTCAGGTATCCCAGTCACTGGGAAATAGCCTTACAACCCCACAGGAGGGTCAAGCACCAGCTAGTATCTACAGGACCAACTAACACCAGAGTTAACCAGATGGCAAAAGGCAAACGTAAGATCGCTACTAACAAAAATCAAGGCAATATGGCGGCATCCGAACCCAGTTCCCCAACAGCAATAAATATTGGATACCCCGAAACACCAGAAAAACAAGACTCAGATCTAAAATCACTGGTCAGGATGCTGATAGAGGAACACTTAGATAAATCTCTTAAAGTAATACATGAGAAAATAGATCAAAAGCTAGAAGCCATTGCAAGACAAACACAATTAAATCCCAGTTATCTCAACACACCAGAAAAACAAGACTCAGATCTAAAATCACTGGTAAAGATGCAGATTGAGGATCACTTAGATAAATTTCTTAAAGTAATAGAGGAGAAAATAGATCAAAAACTAGAAGCCCATACAAGGCAGACACAAAAATCACTTAAAGAAATCCAGGAGAATATAGAGCAAAAAGTGAATCCCAATAAGGAGGAGAAACAAAAATCACCCAAAGAAATAAAAGAGAACATGGGTCAACGAGTAGAAGTCATAAAGGAGGAAACACAAAAATCCCTTAAAGAATTACAGGAAAACACAAACAAGCAACTGAAAGATCTGAGCAAAACCATACAAAATCTAAAAACAGAAGTAGAAACAACTAAGCAATCGCAAAGGGAGACAATGTTGGAGATAGAAAACCTTGGGAAGAAATCAGGAGTCATAGATGCAAATATCAACAATAGAATACAAGAGATAGAAGACAGAATCTCAGATGCTGAAGATACCATAGGAACCATGGATTCAACAATTAAAGAAAATGCAAAATGCAAAAAGCTGGTAACCCAAAACATTCAGGAAATCCAGGACACAATGAGAAGACCAAACCTAAGGATTATAGGGATAGATGAGAATGAAGATCTACAACTTAAAGGGCCAGCAAATATCTTCTACAAAATTATGGAAGAAAATTTCCCCAACCTAAAGAGAGAGATGCCCATGAATATACAAGAAGCCTATAGAACCCCAAATAGACTGGACCAGAACAGAAATACTTCCCGTCACATAATAATCAAAACCCCAAATGTACTAAACAAAGAAAGAATATTAAAGGCAGTAAGAGAAAAAGGACAAGTAACATATAAAGGAAGACCTATCAGAATCACACCAGACTTCTCACCTGAGACCATGAAAGCTAGAAGATCCTGGGCAGACCTCATGCAGACCCTAAGAGAACACAAACTTCAGCCAAGACTACTATACCCAGCAAAACTCTCAATTGCCATAGATGGGGAAACCAAGATATTCCACGACAAAACCAAATTTGCAAGATACTTATCTACAAACCCAGCCCTACAAAGGATAATAGGGGAAAAATACCAACACAAGGGGGGAAACAACACCCCAGAAGAAACAAGATAGAAACCCCATCTCATCCAACCCAAAAGAAGAGAACCACTCAAATACAAATAATAATAACAATTCCCAAAATGTCAGGAAGTAATAATTACTATTCCTTAATATCTCTTAATATCAATGGACTCAATTCCCCAATCAAAAGACACAGACTAACAGACTGGATACGGAAACAGGACCCTACATTTTGCTGCATACAGGAAACACATCTCAGTGTCAAAGACAAACACCACCTTAGAGTAAAAGGCTGGAAGACAGTTCTACAAGCAAATGGTCCCAGGAAACAAGCTGGAGTAGCCATTCTAATATCAGATAAAATCGACTTTCAACCTAAAGTCATCAAAAGAGACACAGAAGGTCACTTCCTGCTTGTCAAAGGGAAAATCCACCAAGAAGAATTCTCAATACTGAACATCTATGCACCAAATGCAAGGGCACCCTCATTCGTAAAAGAAACTTTACTAAAGCTTAAAGCACACATCGCACCTAACACAATGATTGTAGGTGACTTCAACACTCCACTCTCCTCAATGGACCGATCAGGAAAGCAGAAACTAAACAGGGACACAGTGAAACTAATTGAAGCTTTGGACCAATTGGATTTAACAGATATATATAGAACATTCCATCCTAAAACAAAAGAGTATACCTTTTTCTCAGCACTGCACGGTACCTTCTCAAAAATTGATCATATAATTGGTCACAAGACAGACCTCAACAAATACAAGAAGACCGAACTAATCCCATGTCTCCTATTGGATCACTATGGAGTAAAAGTGGTCTTCAATAGCAAGAAGAACTACAGAAAGCCCACATACACATGGAAACTGAACAATACTCTACTCAATGACACCCTGGTCAAGGAAGAAATAAAGAAAAAAATCAAAGACTTTTTAGACTTCAATGAAAATGAAGGTACGACCTACCCAAATCTCTGGGATACAATGAAAGCAGTGCTAAGAGGAAAACTCATAGCCCTGAGTGCCTCCAAAAAGAAACTGGAAAGAGCATACACTAGCAACTTAACAGCACACCTGAAGGCGCTGGAACAAAAAGAAGCTAACTCACCCAGGAGGAGTAGAAGTGAGGAAATCATCAAACTAAGGGCTGAAATCAATCAAGCAGAAACAAAGAGAACCATACAAAGAATCAACAAAACCAAGAGCTGGTTCTTCGAGAAAATCAACAAGATAGATAAACCCTTAGCTAGACTAACCAAAGGGCACAGAGATAGTATCCAAATTAACAAAATTAAAAATGAAAAGGGGGATATAACAACAGAAACAGAGGAAATTCAAAAGATCATCAGATCCTACTACAAAGGCCTATACTCAAAACAACTGGAGAATCTGGAGGAAATGGACAATTTCCTAGACAGATACCAAATACCAAAATTAAATCAGCATCAAGTAGACCAGCTAAACAGTCCCATAACCCTTAAAGAAATAGAAGGGGTTATAGAAAGCCTCCCAACCAAAAAAAGTACGGGACCAGATGGTTTTAGTGCAGAATTCTACCAGACCTTCAAAGAAGACTTAACACCAATACTCTTCAAACTATTCCACAAAATAGAGACAGAAGGGACACTGCCCAACTCGTTCTTCGAAACCACAATTACGCTGATACCTAAACCACAAAAAGATCCAACAAAGAAAGAGAACTACAGGCCAATTTCTCTTATGAATATAGATGCAAAAATACTAAATAAAATTCTTGCCAACCGAATCCAAGAGCATATCAAAACGATCATTCACCATGATCAAGTAGGCTTCATTCCAGGAATGCAGGGATGGTTCAATATACGGAAATCCATCAATGTAATCCACTACATAAACAAACTAAAAGAAAAAAACCACATGGTCATCTCATTAGATGCTGAAAAAGCATTTGACAAAATTCAGCATCCTTTCATGCTAAAAGTCTTGGAAAGAGCAGGAATTCAAGGCCCATACCTAAACATAGTAAAAGCAATCTACAGCAAACCAGTAGCCAACATCAAAATAAATGGAGAGAAACTTGAAGCAATTCCACTAAAATCAGGGACTAGACAAGGCTGTCCTCTCTCTCCATATCTTTTCAATATAGTACTTGAAGTTCTAGTGAGAGCAATCAGACAACATAAGGAAGTCAAAGGGATACAAATTGGAAAGGAAGAAGTCAAAGTATCATTATTTGCAGATGATATGATAGTCTACTTAAGCGATCCAAAAAACTCCACTAGAGAACTTCTACAGCTGATAAACAACTTCAGCAACGTGGCTGGTTATAAAATTAACTCAAGCAAATCAGTAGCCTTCTTGTACTCAAAGGACAAGCAGGCTGAGAAAGAAGTTAGGGAAATAACACCCTTCACAATAGCCACAAACAACATAAAGTACCTTGGCGTAACTCTAACCAAACAAGTGAAAGATCTGTATGACAGGAACTTCAAGTCCCTGAAGAAAGAAATCGAAGAAGACCTCAGGAGATGGAAAAATATTTCTTGCTCCTGGATTGGCAGGATCAATATAGTAAAAATGGCCATCTTGCCAAAAGCAATCTACAGATTCAATGCGATCCCCATCAAAATCCCAAATCAATTCTTCATAGATCTAGAAAGAGCAATTCTCAAATTCATCTGGAGCAACAAAAAACCCAGGATAGCTAAAACTATTCTCAACAATAAAAGGACTTCTGGGGGAATCAATATCCCTGACCTCAAGCAGTACTACAGAGCAATTGTGTTAAAAACTGCATGGTATTGGTACAGCAACAGGCAGGTAGATCAATGGAATAGGATTGAAGACCCAGAAATTAACCCACAGACTTATGGTCAATTGATCTTTGATAAAGGAGCCACAACCATCCGGTGGAAAAAAGATAGCCTTTTCAACAAATGGTGCTGGTTCAACTGGAGGTCAACATGCAGAAGAATGCGAATTGACCCACTCTTATCTCCTTGTACTAAGATCAACTCCAAGTGGATCAAGGACCTCCACATAAAACCAGACACACTGAAACTATTAGAAAAGAAACTTGGGAAGACCCTGGAGGACATGGGCACAGGGGTAAAGTTCCTGAACAGAACACCAATAGCTTATGCTCTAAGATCAAGAATTGACAAATGGGACCTCATAAAATTACAAAGTTTCTGTAAGGCAAAGGACACTGTCAGAAAGACAAAACGGCAACCAACAACGTGGGAAATGATCTTCACCAACCCCACATCCGACAGAGGGCTAATATCCAATATATACAAAGAACTCAAGAAGTTAGACCCCAAAGAACCAAATAACCCTATCAAAAAATGGGGTACAGAGCTAAACAAAGAATTTTCACCAGAAGAAATTCGGATGGCCGAGAAACACCTTAAGAGATGTTCAACATCATTAGTCATCAGGGAAATGCAAATCAAAACAACCCTGAGATTCCACCTCACTCCAGTCAGAATGGCTAAGATTAAAAACTCAAGAGACAACAAGTGCTGGCGAGGATGTGGAGAAAGAGGAACACTCCTCCACTGTTGGTGGGATTGCAAAATGGTAAAACCACTCTGGAAATCAGTGTGGCGGTTCCTCAGAAAATTGGGCATGCCACTCCCAGAGGACCCTGGCATACCACTCCTGGGCATATACCCAGAGGATTCCCCTGCATACAACAAAGACACATGCTCCACTATGTTTATAGCAGCCTTGTTTATAATAGCCAGAAATTGGAAGGAGCCCAGATATCCCTCAAAGGAGGAATGGATACAGAAAATGTGGTATATTTATACAATGGAGTACTACTCAGCAATTAAAAATAATGAATTCATGCAATTTGTAGGTAAATGGTTAGATCTGGAAACTATCATCCTAAGTGAGCTAACCCAATCACAAAAGAATACACACGAAATGCAATCACTGATAAGTGGATATTAATGAGCCCAGAAGCCCTAAATACTCAAGGCACAATTAGCAAGTCAAATGACTCTCAAGAAGAAAAAAAGGAGAGGACCCTGCGCCTGTAAAGATTGGATCCAGTATTGTAGACCCAGAACAGAGAAATCGTGGGGGGGGGGGAAAGAGTGGGGAATAGCATGGGGGGGGAGAGGAATTATGGGACATATGGTGGGGGGTACCTGGGAAAGGGGAAAGCCTTTGGAATGTAAACAAAGAATATAGAAAATAAAAAAAAATGATAAAAAACAAATTCATTTTATGGCCAGGCAGTGGTGGCACACGCCTGTAATCCCAGCACTCTGGGAGGCAGAGGCAGGCAGATTTCTGAGTTCGAGGCCAGCCTGGTCTATAGAGTGAGTTCCAGGACAGCCAGGGCTATACAGAGAAACACTGTCTCAAAAACAAACAACAACAACAAAAAACTCAGTTTATTAGTCTAAGTGCAGAATTTAAAACCCTGATAGTTGTAAGGCCATACCATCCAGTTGGGTCTCCAGTAGAGTAAGAAATATCTAATACTATCTGATTATAGAGAGAGGAGACACCTTTACTCCTAGTGTGGAATCCTCCAGTTTGGACAGTTTGACTCTGTGGCTTTTGGTTTGCTCCATTTGGTTTGAATGAACAGTAGAGCAAAACTTCTCCCTCATGTGGATAGGGAGCAAAGGCCAAAAGAGACAGGACAGGGTTCTGTCCATTCAGAAACACAGTTTGACAAAGCCTTGCCTATCAAAATTTTTACCTTGTTCCAGAAGTGTTACCTTGACAACAAAGATTCAACAAACAGAACATTGGAGAATATCCAAGATTTACTCCAGTACATATTCTAGAAATGTTTATGCTGAGTGTCTGTGGAGAGCCTTATTGGGGTGCCATGCTGCCTGGCAGTAGCCTGGCATTGACCAAGGACAAGGACTTCAAGCAGGAATCTGACATTAGGGCATAATAAGGAAGTAGGTTGCAGCAGAAGAAAGTTTCAGGCAAGATTCTGGGCTTAGACAAGGAAGTAGGCTCAGGTATTTTGGTCATCCTTATATACCCTTGGAAACAACAGTCTGAAGTTATGTGGAACTTTGCATACTGCCTTGACAATTTTGTGTTTACTGTCTTGCTTATTCCTCATTCTACTACTTTTGACCTTAATTCCTGCATGTAATTAAATTGGTATAAAAATGGATTGAGATTTATTTAACCTGCCCTTAAGTCTCAGAATTGACTGGGGTCATACTGTAGTTCTGTCTAATTGTCTTTTTTTTCCAATCCTCATTCCTGCTCTGGAGAACCTGTTGACTCACTGAGTGGTCTTAGTCAAGTGTCCCTCCACATTTTAAAAGGTGAAGTCTTTCTGGAGAACATTGGGGGAAATGTATCCTGTGTCAGGGAAGGCAGGAGGAAAGTGGGAGCAGATAGAGATGTTCGCTCAGGCCTCAGAAGCTGTGTGCAGAAAGGACCAGAGGGGAAGAGACTTGGAATGACTGCAGAAATTTGGAGCAACCTGTGAAAGGATGTTGGAGAACAAGCACACTTCTCCCAGAAAGAAACCTCTGCTGTGTGCAGAGCTCAGTCCATGCCTGAACCAGTGAATTGAATGCAGGTTTTGGGGTCATTGGCAAACCGATCTGTGCTAATGTGCCTGGAGATTTACATCTCAGAACCGCTGTTACAGTGAACAAACCATTTATTTCAAATATTTAACTGGAAACAGCTTACAAGTAGTCAGCTGTGATGCCACCTAGTGGCCAGAATTTTACCTGTGAGAGGCTGCACAGCTGACTCTGTAACCTGAACAGAGACCATGACTAGGAACCTGAAGTGATGGTATCAGTCCGAGCTTTACAAATGTTTTTAATCGATCTTCTGGCACAGTGCGCCATATGCAAGTGATGCAGGGAGACAGCTTAGCCACCCAGGAGTGTGGAGAAACTGGCCTGATAGGTAAAAGCACTCCTGCTGCTAAGAGGTTCACTGCTTAGAACCCTCTGGCAGAAGCCCTCCAGTTTCTGTCTCAGGCTTGGGTCCATCCTCTGGCACAGCAAGGCATACCCAAGTGGCACAGGGAGGCATCTTAACCACCCTGGGGTGTGGAGGGGCCTGCCTGCACAGGGAGAACCACCCTCAGCAGAGGATCACACCTGGACTCATCTGGCAGGAAGCCCTCTGGATTCCTACTCTGACTTGGGACCACCCTTTGCCACTGCATACCATATCCAAGTGATGCACAGAGGTAGCCAACTATTCAGGAGTGCAGAGAGGCTGGGCAGCACAGGTAGGACCACCCCTGCTGCTCAGAGAAAAAAGCTGGAAACCCTGAGGACACAAGAGCCTAGGAGCAGCCTAGAACAGGTGTCTTCTGATTACCTCCTACACACAGAGTTAATTGGGGCCACAGGTCTATATACCCAAATAAAATGACAAAAGAGCAGGTCTCTCAGGAGTACCTACATACCAGTATACACAGAGAGAACTGGTCTCCCAGGAGCACAGATGCAGAGGCTTGCATGACAGATAAGCCACAATCAGAGACAGCAACACCAGCTAACACCAGAGATAAGCAGATGGCAAGAGGCAAACACAGGAACATCACCAACAGAAACCAAGGCAACATGGCACCATCTGAACCAAGTTTTCCAACAAGAACAAGTCCTGGAATGACCCAAAACATCGGAAAAGCAAGAGGTGGATTTAAAATCATAACTCACAATGCTGATAGAGGATTTCAAGAAGGACATAAATAACTCCCTTAAAGAAATACTGAAGAACATGAGTGAATAGGTAGAAGCCCTTAAAAAGGAAACATAAAAATCACTTAAAGAAATACAGGAGAACATGGGTCAACAGATGGAAGCCCATAAAGAGGAAACACAAAAATTACTTAACTAAATACAGGAGAACATGGGTCAACAGGCAGAAACCCTGAAAGAGGAAACACAAAAATACTTTAAAGAATTACAGGAAAACACAAACAAACAAGTGAAGGAACTGAACAAAACCAACCAGGATCTAAAAACAGAAGAAGAAACAACTAAGAAATCATAAAGGGAGACAACACTGGAGATAGAAAACCTTGGAAAGAGATCAGCAGTCATAGTGGCAAACATCAACAACAGAATACAAGAGATAGAAGAAAGAATCTCAGGTGCTAAAGATATGATGGAAAGCATTGTCACAATAGTCAAAGAAAATGCAAAAATCTTGTAACCCAAAACATCCAGGAAATCCAGGACAAAATGAGAACACCAAACCTAAGGATTATAGGTATAGAAGAGAGTGAAGATTTACAACTTAAAGGGCCATTAAATATATTCATCAAGATTATAGAAGAAAACTTCCCTAACCTAAAGAGAGAGATGCCCGTGAACAGACAAGAAGCCTACAGAACTCCAGACTGGACCAGAACAGAAATACCTCCCATCACATAATAACCAAAACACCAAATGTACTAAACAAAGAAAGAATAGTAAAAGCAGTAAGAGAAAAAGGTCAAATAACATATAAAGGAAGACCTATCAGAATTACACCAGACTTCTCACCAGAGACCATGAAAGCTAGAAGATCCTGGGCAGATCTCATACAGACTCTCAGGGAACAAAAATGCCAGCCTAGACTACTATACCAGCAAAATTTCAATCACAATAAATAGAGAAACCAAGATACTCCATGATAAAACCAAATTTACACAATATCTGTTCCACAAATCAAGCCCTACAAAGGATAATAGATGGAAAATGCCAATATAAGGAGGGCAACTACACCTTAGAAAAAGCAAGATAGTAATATACTTTGAACAAATCCAAAAGAAGATAACCTCTCAAATATAAAAATCAACATAAAAATAACAGGACGGAACAATCACTATTTCTTAATATCTCAACATCAATGGACTCAATTCCCCAGTAAAAAGACAAAGACTAACAGACTGGATAAATAAATAGGACCCAGCATTTGCTGAATACAGGAAATGCACCTCAATATCAAAGACAAAAACTACCTCAGATCAAAAGACTGGAAAACAATTTTCCAAGCAAATGGTCCCAGGAAACTAGCTGGAGTAGCCATTCTAATATCAGATAAAATTGACTTTCATCCAAAAGTCATCAAAAAAGGCATGGAATGATACCTTATATATATCAAAAGAAAAATCCACCAAGAAGAACTCTCAATTCTGAACAAACATCTATGCTCTAAATGCAAGAGCACCCTCATTTGTAAAAGAAACTTTAATAAACCTCAAAGCACACATTGCACCACACATGATAATTGTGGGTAACTTCAACACTCCACTCTCCTCAATGGATTGATCAGGAAAACACAAACTAAACATAGACAAGGTAACTAATTGAAGTTTTGGACCAAATGGAATATATATATATATATATATATATATATATATATATATGTATATATATACATATATATATATATATATATGTATATGTATACACACACACACACACACACACACACATGCATATATATGTAAAACATTTCATCCTAAATCAAAAGAATATACCTCCTTTTCAGCACATCATGGTACCTTCTCCAAAATCAACCATATAATTTGTCACAAAATAGACCTCAACAGATATAAGAAGATCCAACTAATCCCATGCCTCTTATCAGATCACTATGGAGTAAGGGTGGTCTTCAATAGCAGCAAAAACAACATAAAGCCCACAAACACATGGAAGCTGAACAATAGTCTACTCAATGATACTTTGGTCAATAAAAATTACAAAGTTTCTGTAAGGCAAAGATACAGTCAGAAGGAAAAAACAGCCATCAACAATTTGGGAAAAGATCTTCACCAACCCTACATCCGACAGGGGGCTAATATCCAATATATACAAAGAACTCAAGAAGTTAGACCCCAAAGAACCAAATAACCCTATCAAAAAATGGGGTACAGAGCCAAACAAAGAATTTTCACCAGAAGAAATTCAGATGGCCGAGAAACACCTTAAGAGATGTTCGACATCATTAGTCATCAGGGAAATGCAAATCAAAACAACCCTGAGATTCCACCTCACACCAGTCAGAATGGCTAAGATTAAAAACTCAAGAGACAACAGGTGCTGGCGAGGATGTGGAGAAAGAGGAACACTCCTACATTGTTGGTGGGACTGCAAGATAGTACAACCGCTCTGGAAATCAGTCTGAAAATTGGGCATGAATCTTCCAGAGTACCCTGTCATACCACTCCTGGGCATATACCCAGAGGATTTCCCTGCATACAATAAACACACATGTGCCACTATGTTCATAGCAGTCTTATTTATAATAGCCAGAAGTTGGAAGGAGCCCAGATGTCCCTCAAAGGAAGAATGGATACAGAAAATGTGGTATATTTATACAATGGAATACTACTCAGCAATTAAAAATAATGAATTCATGCAATTTGTAGGCAAATGGTTGGATCTGGAAAATATCATTCTAAGTGAGTTAACCCAATCCCAAAAGAATACACATGAAATGCAATCACTGATAAGTGGATATTAATGAGCCCAGAAGCTCTGAATATTCAAGGCACAATTAGCAAGTCGAAAGGTTCCCAAGAAGGAAGGAGAGGACCCTGGTCCTGAAAGGACTGGATCTGGTTTTGTAGGAGAGTACCAGAATAGAGCAGAGAAATGGTGGGGTGGTGATTGGGGAATAGGTGGGGGGGTGGGGGGATGGGGGTGGGGGGGTGGAAGAGGACATATGGGACATATGGTGACGGGGGAACGGGGAAAGGGGAAAACCTTTGGAATGTAAACAAAGAATATAGAAAATAAAAAAAATTGTAAAAAAAAAAGAAATAAGGAAAGAAATAAAAAACATTTTAGAATTTAATGAAAATGAAGGTACAACATACCTAAACTTATGAGACACAATGAAAGCAGTGCTAAGAGGAAAACTTATTCTCTTGCACCTGTGTCTCCCTTGTTTGATACAATTTGGTGTTATTATAACATTTGAATGTAGTTTTAAATTCCAATAATATTACTATTGTGATATAAAACTTATAGCTTGATTTCTTTTGAAAAATTTCATAGTACCTCAAGGGAGATTTGTCAATAGTTTCTCCTATACTTGTCATTCCTTTCAGTGCCCAGAGTGAAGGGAAATTCAGAAAAACTTTCCAGAAGATGGGAGTGTGAGTGAGCTACAATTTTTCCAAATTCTTGAGACAAACTAAAAAAAATTAATAAAAATAATATTAAAGGAAGAAAAGTAAAAAGTACAGAATTTTATGTTAATCAGACAGTCAGACTTACATTATTTTAATGTGGTTAATTTCCCCAAATCAACACCTCATTCTGATAATCTTAATTAATCCTGGCTTGAAGTCCTGTTGACCATGTGACTTCCCTTTCTTATTGTTTCTCCTAATGAGAACACAGTCAGGTTCAATAAAGCAGCATGCCTTTGGATGTCTGGAATTCAGTGTTTGGAACCAAGGTTTTTGAGTCTTGCATTTATGAAAGGGGCTCTGTCACATACTGCCTCTGAGGAAAGAAAAGAAAAGTTCCCTAAATCTGAGCATGGTTGTTTGAGTCTATGATACTGTGGGGCACATTTGTATCACACAAAAATATATAAATCACACTTGTATATAAAACACAGGGTTTGATTAATTGCTGCTCTCACATGGCATAGGGTGCTGGAGGTAGATTCAACACACCCATAATCCCCAGGACCAGACTCCTCAGATCTTTCAGAACCAAACCAACATCAATCACATCAAGGTCTCAGCTACCTGCTGCCTACTGAAATCATTAAAGTGTTACTGACATCTATTTCACAGATTTCCATTCTTTTTCAGGAAATTAAGCTTATGTTCTCAACCTATATACAATCAAATGTAATAAAACATCCTGTAATATAATAATAAAAACCTCCTTACAAGCAATAGAATATTTTTAGCTGTATATTCTAAGAATTGCGTACCTTAACCATATAAATTTCCATGTACAGATAGAAGTTGCCCATTGCTTTTGGTAATGACTTCTCCTGTATATGAAACTATAAGACACACACACACACACACACACACACACACACACACACACACCACGAGGGCACACCAGCACCCCATGCCTCAGAAGGCAACACCCAGATCACTCGTGAGACACAGTCTTGATGCAACAGCAAGAGGATTTTTATTCCAGAGGCCCTGGGGTTCACAGCCATACACCACGCAGGGGTAGAGGACTGTGAAGCACGAGTGCAGAATCTGGACAGCTTTTATAGGTTTACAACAAAACCTGCATATCACAAACCAATCATTCCTTAGCATCCAGAGCCCGTGCAGTGCGAGCCAATTGATTTGTACAACTCCATAGCTTCTAAGCCAATCAGTTTAAATTATCCAAGCCTGTGCTCTGAGGACCAATCAGTTTCCTATGGAAGCCAGATAGCAACTAGTTAGCTCATTTCCCCTACAGGGCCAGGATCACGTATGCATTTCCTGTTATGGGGCCAGGATCACATACTCAGGCCCTTTCACTTAGTTTTATACAGAGAGCGGGCTCAAGGAATGTGAGCTTTCACCTAGTTTCTAACAAAGAGTGGGCTAAACTTCTGACTTTTTGCGGTCATTTAAGAGTTAGGCATGGGGGATTTTTAGGCTCTAATTCTCATCCTTTCAAAACCACACAATCTGCTGCAGCACTTCATAAATGAGTACACTTGATGCCTCACATAATGCTACAGAGAGTGAAAGGTAAGACACGGGATGGGAGAGAGTGTGTGTAGACCATATATCTAATACAGTGAGTGTCTGACGGGGTCTCTAACAGGCCCAAACCTTTGCAAACATGGTGCCTGCAGGTCTTGCCCTTACTTCTTCCTTCTCTCCTGCTAAATCATTGCATTCTTTTTTTTAAAAAAAATAAAGTTTATTTGATTTTTAAAGGAATTATTTACTTATGATGAGTAGACTGTAGTTGTCTTCAGACATACCAGAAGTCGGCATATGATCTCTTTGCAAATGGTTGTAAGCCACCTTATGGTTGCTGGTAATTGAACTCAGGACCTCTGGAAGAGCAGTCAGTGCTCTTAACCACTGAGCCATCTCTCCAGCCCTAGATTACATTCTTAAAATTAGGCACCAAGGTTTGTTCTCTTATTTGGACACCTTCCTATTCCTAACACATTCCTGAGTCTCATCCCTTGGGTCCAGCTATCAATCACCGAGGTCCAGAAATCAAACATCAGTATTGGCTACACTGACTAAAATGCCCAGTCAGGACACACAAACCTATCCTAGCACAGACTTTCCCATTTTCTCCTCATAAACTGCTCTCAATGAGACACCTGATATTGTTTTTGCCTGATCCAGAGGCAACTCCCCTCCCCCTCTTGTAGCCTCTCCAATCAATGAATGGACTTTGCAATGAGAATTTGGTGTCTGGATGTGTTGTTCTGTGCTGACTCTGAGGTCCCTTGCAATGTCAATAAACAGAAAGTGTAAACAAATTATCAACAGTAAAGAAATTATTTTAGGGTGTTTTTTGGGCTGGGGGACACAGGATGGCTCAAGCCATTTTATCCAGAGCATTGAGTGTGGAGAGGGATGCAGGGGCTCTTGCAATCAGACATCCTTTTAGGGAGAGATGGCAAAGATTATGGGATGACAACAGCTAACGCTGTCATCTCCCCATTGCAATCACATTTGGCTCTGCCACGGACCAACACAGTCGGGACACACATGGGAGAATCAGGGTCTTTGGTATGCAGGAAGGCACTGGTCACAGACAGACACACACAAGATCTGAATGCGTCTGAATGCACTTTACTGTTCTGAGGCAGGAATTTTTATACATATAAGTTGTCATTACATTACTGAAGAAAAAATGTATCCAGTGAAATGTTTACAAAGAATGGTTACCATGAGTATCTGGCACAAGGAAATACAAAATCAATCAGGTATGAACTTTAGAGAATACATACAAAGCCATCGCGTCCCTCTGTAGTTAATGATAAACTAGTAGTTCAAGAGTCCTTGGAAACACTTTGTTATACCACTAGGTTTATTGTTAGTGAAGTCTTTGTCTAATATCCTGCTTCCTTCTTGTGAGACTCCCTCAGGCTCACTTTGAAACTTTACTTAACTGATGCTTTCCATGTCACAGTGTCAAAGCCACCTAACCATACAAATTATATATATTGTTGGGAGGTTAATTCTTTAATGTATTTAGGTAATAATTATATAGCTGATCAAAAAGCAAAGCAATGGATCTCTAGAAGATAAATGATGGCCAGTGCTGTAGCTCAAAGAACGAACTCTCAGTGAACCATCATGCCTGGATGCTCGCACCTCCGGCTATCAGGGACATCTCGTAAGTAAAGGAACAAGTCAGAGAAGGGTCACACAGACAAAGCTTGCCATGAGAAATTCAGCTCAGCCCTATCTCCGGCCAAGGAGTCCCACAGCAACTTCCATCTTGGACAGCCCTGCCATACAAGACTTTTCCCAGTAAATATCACACAGCTTCCGCCAGGATTACAGCTTGGCTGTGCAAAATTACGGTGTTCAAGAGGTTCGTGTGATGTGGCTCAGACCAGCATTATGATTTTAAAATCTATGGCTGAAGGACTCAGTTACACATTTCTATAAGGTATAAAAATGACCAATAACTACATGGAAAGAGAGTATCATTCAGAGAAGTGAATGTCCATACTGCCTCAGACCACGATTTTGCTACTACATAGATATGAAATGTTCCACTATGTTCATAACAGCCTTGTTTATATTAGCAGAAGCTGGAAAGAACCCAGATGACCCTCAAGAGAAGAATGGATACAAAATATGATGTTGAACATTTCTTAAGGTGCTTCTCAGCCATCTGAAGCTCTTCAGGTGAAAAGTCTTTGTTTAGCTCTGTACCCCATTTTTGATAGGGGTATTTGGTTTTCTGGGGTCTAACTTCTTGAGTTCTTTGTATACATTGGATATTAGCCCTCTGTCAGATGTAGGGTTGGTAAAGATCTTTTCCCAATTTGTTGGTTGCAGATTTGTCCTTTTGACAGTATCTTTTGCCTTACAGAATCTTTGTAATTTTATGAGATCCCATTTGTCTATTCTTATCTTAGAGCATAAGCTATTGGTGTTCTGTTCAGGAAGGTTCCCCCTGAGGCAATGTCCTCAAGGGTCTTCCCCAGTTTCTTTTCTATTAGTTTTAGTGTGTCTGGTTTTATGTGGGGGTCCTTGATCCACTTGGAGTTGAGCTTAGTACAAGGAGATAAATAAGAGTGGATCAATTTTCATTCTTCTGCATGTTGACCTCCAATTGAGCCAGCACCATTTTCTGAAAAGGCTATCTTTTTTCCACTGGATGTTTTCAGCTCCTTTGTCAAAGGTCAATTGGCCATAGATGTGTGGGTTCAATTCTGGGACTTCAATCCTATTCGATTGATCCACCTCCCTGTCACTGTACCAATACCATGCAGTTTTTAACACATCATTAGTCACTAGGGAAATGCAAATCAAAACAACCCTGAGATTTCACCTCATATCAGTCAGAATGGCTAAGATTAAAAACTCAGGAAACAGGAGGTGTTCACAAGGACGTGGAGAAAGAAGAACACTCCTCCACTGCTGGTGGGACTGCAAGCTGGTACAACCACTCTGAAAATCAGTCTGGCGGTTCCTCAGAAAACTAGACATGATACTTCTGGAGGACCCTGCCATACCACTCCTGGGCATATACCCAGAGGATCCCCCAACATGCAATAAGGATACATGCTCCACTATGTTCATAGCAGCCTTGTTTATAATAGCCAGAAGCTGGAAAGAACCCAGATGTCCCTCAACAGAGGAATGGATACAGGAAATGTGGTATATATACACAATCGAGTACTATTCAGCCATTAGAAACAATGAATTCATGAAATTCTTAGACAAATGGATGGGCTGGAGAACATCATACTAAGTGAGGTAACCCAGTCTCAAAAGAATACGTATGGTATGCACTCACTGATAAGTGGATATTAGCCTAGAACCTTGGAACACCAAAGACACAATCTACATACCGAATGATGTCTGAGAAGAAGGAAGGAGTGTCCCTGGTTGTGGAAAGGCTCAATGCATCAGTGTATGGGAATACCAGAACAGGGAAGTGGGAAGGGCAGGATGGGGGAACAGGGGGAAGGAAAAGGGCACGTGGGACCTTTGGGGTCGGGGAACCAGGAAAATGGAAATAAAATGTAAATAAAGAATATATCCAATAAAAAATGTGGTACATTTACACAATGGAATATTACTCAGCTATTAAAAACAATGAATTCATGAAATTTTTAGGCAAATGGATGGACTTAGAAAATATCATCCTTAGTGAGCTAACACAATCACAAAAGAACACACATGGTATGCATTCACTGATAAGTGGATATTAGCCCAGAAGTGAGGAATACCCAAGATACAATTCACAGACTACATGAAGCTCAAGAAGGAAGACAAAAGTGTGGATACTTTTGTCCTTCTTAGAAAGGGGATCAAAATACCCGTGGCTCACAGCCAACCAATGAATTGAGGATAGACGTCCTCCCCCCAATGGAGGAGCTAGAGAAAGGATCCAATGAGCTGAAGGCATTTGCAGCCCCATAGGAGGAACAATAATATGTACCAACCTGTACCCCCAGAGCTCCCAGGGATTAAACCACCAACCAAAGAGTACACAACAAAGAGTGTCCATGGCTCCAGCTAGGTATGTGTATAGAGCCATAATGGGGTGTCATGCCACATGGTAGGAACTTGTCATTGATCAAGGTGAACTTCTTCTAGCCTTTGTTGAGCAGGGATTCCTGTACTATTCAGGATCCTGCTCCACCTAGGGTAGAGTACTCAGAGTGAAGGTGCTGTTCATTGTTCCTCCAGGTCTATGAATTCCTGAATTAAGCAGGTGACCCACCCAGCTGCCTGAGCAGTGGAGCCAAGAACCACCCGACTGCTTCCCCGGAACTCAGCATGGACTCTGGGAGGAGGAGTTTCCCCAAGATAATATATTGACCAGCATTCATTAAAGCTCAGTCTTGATTGGCAAATGTCTTGACTCAATTCTCTTTTTGCCACTTCCCTATCCATCCCTCAGTTTCTCTTCCAGGAACCAGTTCACAATACCTGCAGGCAGCTACATGTATGTAGCAGAGGATGACCTTTTCAGACATCAATGAGAGGAGAGAGAGGCCATTGGTCCTGTGAAGGCTCGATGCCCCAGTGTAGGGGAATACTAGGTCAGGAAAGTGGGAGGGAGATTAGTGAGCAGGGGAAGGGGGAATGGGATAGGGGGTTTTCAGTGTGGAAATGAGGAAAGGGGATAACATTTGAAATGTAAATAAAGCAAATATCAAATAAAATTAAAAAAAAGATGTTCAATTGCTTATAAACTGTTACTGAGTGGTCATCTCTGGTGAGCACCCCAAATAATAGCGTAAAAAATTTAACATTATTTTGAAAAATAAAGTACAATGCATTTGCAGAGTTTATATATCCTAGATATATACAATTCTAAGAAAAATATGAACATTTGGAAGCATTTGGGCTCAAATATATGGTAAAGATATTAAGAAATCTTAATATCACAAAATTGAGAAGAGTACAAATATTGTAAACCATGCAAATCAAAACTGAACAGACATATTCATTTTTGTTCCTTCAGAAAAACAAAAAAGACATCTTATTAATATTTTTATGTAAACAAATGCTTTGGTATTTGAGTTTTCTAAGCACAGCCTACTGTTTGTGTTTTTCTGCTGAAATGGATTCTGGTTTCATTCATTTCTAGCATTTTTCTTTCTTTGAAAACTGCACACATTCCTCTAACGATATGCTTTATTGCACTTATGTGACAGAGTGTGTCTGTAGTTTGAAGGAATATTTATGCACTAAATATGTCTTACTAAGCCCATCAGCTCCACTTCTCTGTGCAATGCTTTAAGAAAATGACAAATTGAAGCAGTGTGTGGTGATAAACACAAGACTACTGGAAGGAGCCACCAGGTTCACAGACTGGTGGACAGGTTGGAATGTCAGCTGGGCAGAGAGATTCAAAGTTCATAGGTTCAGAGGCCATTATCATGGACAGGTTTTCAACTTCAGAAACAGCCATTTCTTGCCACACTCTGCACCTGAGTGCTACAGACCACACTCTACCCGGAGTTGTGGCTGCAGGGATCCAGGATTCTTTTGTGAAGCAGGAAGGCACAGTCCAGCAAGTGACAAACACCAGACAAACACCAGAATGCAGGAATTGTTTGTTATCTGAATGTATTGTGCTGCAGTCAGCTAGGGGATTTTAAGCATGAGATCTTTACATATCAAAGGATGTATCCAGTAAAGCAGGCACAAAAAGACAATCAGCATAACCATTTGCAATAAGGAAATGTAAAGTCAACCAGGTAAAAAGGTTTCCATGTAATAAACTAGAGGTAACATCTGCCTTCCTGATATAGGCTTAGTTGTAAAAGAGACTTCAAAGGACCCCCTAGGTCTAAATGAGATTCTGTGAGTAAACTTAACTGTCACCTATCCATCTCTATGGAAACCTGAGATTACTGTCCTCAGTCAATGCTTTGTATATCACAATGTGGGACCACTCTCATTAACATAGCCATAAAAGTTTACATTTTATTTGGAGATCAATGTAATTATGTAAACTACTAAGCAAAGGTTGTAGTTCTAAGAACAGAGGGTTTTGGCCAGTGACTTACTTCAAAGAAGAATTCTTTACACCGATTTGCTTGGTAATTCTTAGTCACAACTAGTAGGAATAGGGGAAGTTTTAGAAAATAAAGTAGGCTGCCAGTGAGAATTTTTGGCTTCTGAATGGAGGTGTTCTTGAAAGCTTCCAAGAGGCATTTCTCTGCCTCATTCTGTAAAAACATGTTTCACAGAATCAATTGGATGCTACCAGCACATGTGCTTGCCTCTTAGATAATATCTTCATAGAAGCTATTAACTTTGAATTAACATCTTGTAAAACTTTGAATTAACATCTTGTAATAAGAAACAAAATCCCTTTGAAGCTATCACCATAGCAGACTACTAGCTTTCACCAAAGCAACAGCTAAGAATGTCATCAGATAGTGTCTTAGACTTATATAAACCTCCTCCCCTACTCTGCACAATGTTTGATAACACAACAAAAGCATGAACAAAGAGCTGCAAACACATCAAAGCTCCCCCTTGCTATGACTTCATGTCTGTGACATTTTGATGCTGATATGCTGTAGATGAAATTCATAAATACAATTTTAAATTTCAGGCATTTGAATTTGTCAGTTTAATTGAGGCATCACCTTAGTTAAAACTCAACTTACTGTATGTAACACAAAAAGAAACAGGGGGGACAGGGACAAAAGACATTTTCATTCTGTAATAAATATTATCAGAGTTTTGCAGTGTGAGAATCAGTTCATATAGAATAGCACATCACCAAACAGTAAGCTGGAGGTGCAGTCTGGCAAAATAAACTCTTCATTCAAAGTTCATGAGCTTACTATTGTTCACCTGGTGGATCTCTCCACAAGGAAGCTGAGTGAGTCCATTAAGCTTATGTAACACAAGCTTAAAGGTGAAATGGAAAGAAAGCTCTTAAAAAATAAACTATTTAAGTTTCTAAATCAAGATTGTGCATTATGTGCTAAAACTTAAATATGCCAGTAATGCCAAATGCATTTGTACAATAATCATAATCACATTCACTTTTCAAGGGAAACATTTAAAAGTACATTTCTTTCACCAGAGCTGAACTGTCCCCCCACCTCAAAATCAGTATTCCAGCTTTGCTCTGGATGAAGTGAAGGGAGAGTAGCAGTCAGGGAGTGCTCTATGCTTCGCATGTGCTATCTTCAATACTTATAAATCCTTAATCCAGCCCTTGATAGGTAGGTGGAGAAGAAATTAATTTTTTTCAAATGTTTTGGTCTAATAAAAATTTAGAATATAAGAAATGTAAGCATATTCTCTTATTTTTCAGAGATATGGGGCCTTATTTATTTCAGTATCCAATTTAGGGCAAGAAAAACAGTTACAGAACATTCATCAAAAATAGTAAGAGAGTATTAAAATGTATGTACTGATAACAACTTCAAACTCACTGACAACTGCTAGTTTATTTCATGATCTAAGTAAGCCCTGTGAGTTCCTATTTTGCTTTTAGTGAGCATTGTTTGTGATGGACTCTGAGACTTAAATTTGACCTAAGCCCACCAAACTGAATGCCTGATGTCATGAGTAGTGCAAGAACATCAGTGTCTGTGGCCAAAGGTAACTTAGGAACCTTTCTTCCAAATGTCTTTGAAACTCTGCCTCATTATCATCAAATGCTAGTGTCTTAGTTAGGGTTTTACTGCTGTGAACAGACACCATGACCAATGCAAGTTTTATAAAAGGCAACATTTAATTGGGGTTGGCTTACAGACTCAGAGGTTCAGTCCATTGTCATCAAGGCAGAAACATGGCAGCATCCAGGCAGGCATGGTACAGGAGGAGCTGAGTTCTACATCTTCATCTGAAGGCTGCTAGTAGAAGACTGACTTCCAGGCAGCCAGGGGGAGGGTCTTAAGCCCACACCCACAGTGACACACCTACTCCAACAAGGCCACACCTCCAAATAGGTTCACTTCCTGGGCCAATCATATACAAACCATCACAGCTAGTGAGACAACTAAGTGTTGCCGGTTGAAGTGTTCCTAAGAAGCATAGTCACAAATAGACCTTTACTTCTGCTTCTGTTGCTACACTGTTCCATTTTGAAGGAGGAGGTCTCCTTAGCTTTTGTCCCTCTTTGGCCAAGACTTCCAGTTCTATGATTGTGTATAGGAAAATCAATCATTTACTTCAGAGGAATGAATCTGAATATTGACTTCCATGACCCAGACATCCATGACAAACAACATCAGTGACCATGCCAAGAGGGTTAGGAGAAAATGAGGCCATTCAACAGATTTAATTCAGATTTCTGGTGTGAATTTTGGTTAAAAACAAAAACAAAAACAAAAACAAACAAAACCAAAAAAAAAAAAAACCCAAAATCAAAAACCAATTACCACCACTATCCCAGCTTCAATTTGACAGTGTGATGGTTTGTATATGATTAGTTCAGGGAGAAACCCTATTAGGAGTTGTGGCCTTGTTGGAGTAGGTGTGTCACTGTGGGTGTGTGCTTAAGACCCTCACCCTAATTGCCTGGAAGTCAGTCTTCCACTAGCAGCCTTCAGATGAAGATGTAGAATTCTCAGCTACTCCTGCATCATGACTGTCTGGATGCTGCCATGTTTCTGCCTTGATGACAATGGAATGAACCTCTGAGCCTGTAAGCCCGCCCCAATTAAGTGTTGTCTTTTATAAAACTTGCATTGGTCATGGTGTCTGTTCACAGTAGTGAAACCCTAACTATGAGAGAAAGCATACAATTCCAGCATTAGAGATTCTAGTGAAAAGTTTCTGCCTCTTACTGCTGATGTCCCTGTTGAGCTTCAGCAGGGAATGGCACTGTGATGGGCATTACTTTCAGAAATTCACTGTTCAAACAAGAGCTAGAGGATTGGAAAATGACAATGCTCAAGGATTGCAAGTGAGTTAAGGAAAACACTCAGTGGCATAGTGTCAGGAAGAGAAAAACAAACCAAAATGAAAAACAATCAAACAAACAAACAAAAAAAACCCAAAATCAACCCCAAAACACAAACAAAACAATAAAAAACCAAAATCAAAATCACAAACAAAACAAAAAATCAAAAAGCAACAAATGAAAACAAACAAAACAATAAAAAACAAAAAACAAAACAAAAAACACAAAAATACAAAACAACAAACAAAAACTACAAGCACAAACACAAAAAATGACAAACAACAAAACCAAAACTAAATACAAAAAAAAAAATAACAAAAAACCAAAAACACAAATGAAAAACAACAAAACCAAAACCAAAACCACAAACAAAAAATGAAATCAAACCACAAAAAAACAGAACCAAAAATATAAACTAACAGAATAACAACAAAAAGCAAAACCAAACACACAAAAAAACAACAAAAAAGAAAAAACAAAACCAAAAACGACAAGCGAACAACAATAAAACAAAAATGCATACAAAACAACCAACAACTGAAAACATAAAAAGACAAAAACATCTAAGAATAAAACACAAACCACAAACAAAAAACACAAACCACAAACAAAAACAACAAACAAAAAACAAATCACAACCAAAAAATAAACAACAGAAAAAAAAAGCCCAAAACAAAACCAACAATTCATTGACTAAATCCAGCATTAAATAGTATTTCTTGAACACATAGGCTCCTGTTGGTTGGACAGCAGCAGTTTCTAGGTGTGTGGTAGTTGCATGCATCCTAGAAATGGCATTAAGGAAGTAGCCCCACATCCCATGATAGGACTATATTGAAGAGAGTGGGCTTCATCCACTCAGACAGCTCAGTACCTGTTTTAAATCTCTACAACTCATCCTATTTGAGGTATATCAGAAACAAGGATGGAAAAGTACAGGGGTGGGGACCATAGCAGCCAAGTGGATGTTGTTAGAGTAATTGATTGTGCAGGATTTCCCATATCATCCTCTTCCTGAAGATGGGCCTGTGCTTCGGAGAAAAGGTCACAGGTTGGTCTCTAGGAATGTAATCTGCATATTTGCCATGAAACATTCCACAATCACTCCCATTCACTTGCTGAGGAATCTCTTTTGATGTCATACTGTATTGCTTCCACTCCAAAGGGTCCAGCTTCATGTTCCTTTGTGTCTTGCTCTCATTTGGTAAATATTGGAAGATGGTCTCACAGATAGTCTTCCTTGTCTGTCCCATTGAATGGAGGTATACAATACTTCCTTTTCTTAAGTCGATTACCACAAGGCTCCAACGTAACCTCCTCTGAATAGGCACCAAGATAAGTTCTTTTTCAAAGAAATTAATTCTTCCAGTCCATCTTTTCACAGAACTGTAAAGACTATGGTTTAGCTTGTGATAAAGAAAGTGCTAAACACATGAAGAGCTTGCTGTTTGATTTGGAGATATTTCAATATTCCTTAAACCACTGTACCCTAGTAATTTCACTAAAAACTTCTTAGGGTTTACGCCTAACCTTCTTGAATACAAATTTTACAAAGGCATCTTCATTAATTGTCCTTTACAGCCCGTTGATATTAATATTGTGTCTTCTATGTAGTGAACCAATAACATAACCATTGAAGTGTATCGTTGTTTCACACTGTTGTATCTTCAAAAGGAGGAGACTTAGTAAAATTTTGGGAGGAAAACATGGATATATAGGGTTGTCTGCTTCATGTGAATGTAAACTTTCTGATATCCTTCCTGATGAGTATGGAAAAGAATATATTACCACATGCATGGTTATAATCCATGTAACTTGATAACATAACCTGGCAGCACTCCTAATACTAGATTGAAATGTGGTTAAGTTTCTCCTGTAATTACTCTTATCAAATGTCTTGTTTCTAATGGAGCAGCTCTGGTATGCTTTGGATCTCCACATATACATCATATACTTCATTCAATGTTTTAGTATATTCAGAGGTACACATTTACATAACATTTACTTATATAAGTGCAGGAACCACTATTATATACCTTTAGCTTCATTGATCAAGGTCCTTTTCCTTCATAGGGACCCAGGCTTTTTTTTTTAGTCAAACCATTCTAGAAGAGGCAAGGGCACTTGCCCTAGATCTATAAATGGGACAAGACACTGTACTTTTCCACTGGAGCTGGACTTCCTCTACTCTGGCTAACAAATTATATTTATTTTGCTCCTATATTCATGCCACAGACAACCCCAGCCAGGTATGGGGGTCCCTGGGATGAGGGTTCTCAAAGTCCAGGTGGGTAAGGATTCATCAATGACAAACAGAAATAAACACAGATGCAGTTTGAATCTGAGTGTAGCTTGTAGCTCTCAAGCAGGGGATTTTATACATTAAAAAAACCAAACAAGACACAACTCTTAGAAACCATATTCAGTGAAAAAAATCATGAATAACAACAAGAATCATTTGGCACAGTAAAATACAAAAATCATTGAAGTCTTACAGCTCTGAACTACATGTTCAGTGAATCACAAACAGAACAGGTAATAACATCGTCAAAAATATAACAATTCTAAAAGAATATATTCAATAGGGTGATCATCCAAGGCTAGAGGCATATTCCCAAGAACAGGTTATTAAATCTTTATGGTCAGTGCTCTTAACTGCTGAGCTAACTTTCCAGGCCCTATGGTTAATTATTACTTAACATCTAATATCTGATTTTTTATAAATCTTCAAAGCATAAATTTCAACTATTTTAATTCTTTTTAATTAAGGCTTTCTTTACCATATACCAAAACCCACCTCTGATGACATACATGTAGCCATATGAAATTTTATTGTTGGTAAAGTTTTTATCTATCATAATTATTTTGTAAATAATTTGAAGAGTAAAGCATTGATTTCCCTGGAGATAAGGTCATGTTAGTGACCCATCTCAAGAGGTGGTTTCGTACTCATTATTCACGCTTCAGATCATTGTCTAGGCTACCAGGAACCTGTGGGTAAGAAAAGGAATGAAAGCAAATAAAACAGAAAAACTGCCATAAGAACTACAGCTCAATTGTCTTTTCCAGCTGAGAGTTCCACAACCAGTTCCAGGAGAACTCCTTCTTTTGAAGTCTAATGCCTCAGTCTGTGGAACTTGTCACACAGATTCTACTGGGGTCGGTGTGGCATATTCATGTTTCTACTGCTCTTTTAGATTTCCTCGTTTTATCTTGTTATTAAGAATACAATAGTCAATGATCCATCTTCCCAAATCCCATAAGCAAGGCACTTCCATCTCTATTGCAGCCTTTCAATCCATTTCACTAAGTATGAAAACTATATTCTAGATGTTCAGTACTTCCACTCATTTTCCATGTTCTAGGGTTTCCTCATCCCCATTTCTGCTATAAAACTTAGTTAAATGATAGTATATCTTTCTAACAGCCTCAAGTCTATGGAGAAAATATATGGTTCCCAGTTTCTTTATTGCCAATGCTGTCCTGTCTCAGGGCACTCGTGTTTTTGTGTGTGGAGTGATCTCTAGTTCCTTGCAAGGAATATGGTTCTCCACTGAGTATTCTGTTCTCATGAAAGAACTATTCAAGACCTTCTCTGAAGTTCTGGACACATCCCTTTGTGGTTTGCTTTGGGGTTTCAATTTTGTAAAAAATAAAAAAGAACCCTGTATCCTAAAAATATTTGTTAAATTTTAATTCAATTATTGTGGGGGTAGACGTGCATATATGTACTTGACTATACATGCTGAGTCATGGAGGTTAGAGAATAAACTCCCAGTTAGTTCTCTCCTCCCACCATGTGATTCATCAGATTCAGTGCTAAGCAGGTCTACCTGCTGATCCATCTTAATAACTTGACTAGCTTTATCTCAGTATTAGTCTGGTACAAAGCCTGTTCATATAGACAGTTGAGCAACAATCTAATGGAACACAAAAA
The DNA here is from genome assembly GCA_964023405.1 of Apodemus agrarius. Classification (NCBI taxonomy): domain Eukaryota; kingdom Metazoa; phylum Chordata; class Mammalia; order Rodentia; family Muridae; genus Apodemus; species Apodemus agrarius. Next base: position 95,266,593 of record OZ030010.1, on the reverse strand, counting down.
TATTCCTAGAAATGTAATAAGATGGGGGAAAACACAATCTTATGTCAACTCCCATCATGAGAGTTATTGTCCTGGCTGGAGAAATTGATTCTTATTTTAAAAGACAGTGTGTCCAATGAGATGTTGGCTGGGTAGTATAGTCTCAGAGGCAGTAATGAATTTTCCACCCATCATGGGGAGTTCCACCACATGCTGGTGGTTCTTCAGCTTTCTTCCTAGCTGTGATTAATTTGAGTTCCAAATAACTGTGGGAATATTGTTTGGAGGGCCACCAAATCATCACATTCTGCCTAAGGGAATGGCACAGTGTATTAGGGTTTCTATTCCTGCACAAACATCATTACCAAGAAGCAACAGGACACATTATGTCTGCATTTAGAGGAAAAGAGCAATGATCACATGCATACAAATGGTCACCTCTCTTTATCCACACTTGTACTGCCCAGGAACCCCTGTCTAGGTAATGATCTTTACCACAATTAAGACAAATCTTCCTGTCTGGCTTTTTTTTTCTTTTTTAAAAACTTTTTTAAATTAGATAATTTCTTTATTTATATTTCAAATGTTCTCCCCCTTCTCAGTTTCCCCTCCGAAAACACCCTATTCTGTCCCCCCATTCCTCTGCTTAGAAACCCACCTACTCCTGCTTCCCTCTCCTGGCATTCCCCTAAACTAGGGTAATGAGTCTTCACAGGACCAAAGGTATTCCTCCCATTGATGTCCAACAAGGTCATTCTCTGCTACATATTCGCCTGGAGCCATGGGTCCCTCCATGTGTATTCCTTGGTTGGTGGTTTAGTCTCCGAGAGCTCTGAGGGGTCTGGTTGGTTGATATTGTTGTTCCTCCTACGGGGCTGCAAGCTCTTTCAGCTCCTTGGATCCTTTCTCTAGAATGTCCATTGGGGACCCTGTGCTCAGTCTAGAGCTGACAGCACCCACCTCTGTGTCAGGAACTGGCAGAGCCTCTCTAGGGTTTTATTGCTGTGAAGAGACACGCTGGCCAAGTCAACTTTTGTAAAGGAAAACATATAATTGAGGCTAGCTCAGGGGTTCAGAGCTTCAGTCCCTTATCATCACAGTAGGAAGCATGGCAGAGTGCAGGCTGACTTGGTGCTAGAGGAACCAAGAGTTCCTTATCTTGATCCAAAGGCAGCCAGGAGGAGGGTCTCATTCCACATTGGACAAAGCCAGATCACAGGAGCCTCGAAGCCCACTACCACAGTAACAAACTTCCTCCATCAAGGCAACACCTACTTATATGGCCAGTCCCTATGGGTCAAGCACATTCAAACCAACATACCCTCTCCACATGCACTTCACTTGAATCTCTGCAATCCACCTTCACTTTGTGTGGTAGTCTCTGTGCTTGCAAGTAAGATTTAATAATGTGACTTTACTTCCTGATGAAATATTCTGATGTGTGTGCACTTCCTGGATGGTTCCTACATGTGTCTGGCCTTCCATGAAGAAATCACCAGCTCACCTTGCTGTGAAGTACAAGTCTCTGGTACACCTGTCCTTACAGGGGAGACACCCTTCATTCACCTGCCCTCTTAAGTGAGATTCCAAGGTGCCCCTGCAATCACTTGGGTCACCTTGGTCCACTTTCCAGTTGAATCTCCCTGTAAATGAACAAAAAGGCTGGACTCCCTGGTGAACTTGACTCCCATATGAGCAAGACTCCTAATTTTCATAGACTCTGCACCCTCACAGGATAAGAGGACTCTTTAAGTCCCCGCTTCCTGTCTTAGCCTCTCCCTCCAGTCTGAGCTCCTGCCTGTCCTTCTAGCGCCTCTATTTCTTTAATTTATCAGATATATTTTACATTAACATCTTTGATTTTTTCTGCAAATGTTTATATTTACTTTTTCAATTATATTAGAAAAATTTTGTCTACCATTTTATTTGTAAGTTTTCCATAAAAATCTTCAATTTTAACACAATTTCTATATATATCTTTAATTTTATCAGAAATACTCATATGAATCTTCAATTTTATAAAAAATAGTTATAATTACTTTTAGAATTAATTTAAAAATGCTTTTATGTCTACCATTTTATCTGTTTTCCATGAAAATCTTTAATTTTGACACATTTTCTATACATTTATTTAATATTTCCATGTAAATCTCCAACTTTATCAGAAAATATTTATAATATTTTTCCCTATTTAGTACAATGAATGCCTGCCTGGAGGTTTGTTTTGTTTTGTTATTATTGTTTTGATATTGTCTTAATAGTTCTTATTAATATATCATGAATGTCATATCAACTCTGGTTCTGCAAAGTGTGCTGTATGCAGCCATTGACAACACAGTGACACACACTGGATTTGAACATGGACTTAAATCTACACCGGGTGGAGTCATTCTAGTTGTTTTCTCTCATCTTATTGTGTATGTGAAGCACCTGTTGTGGGGCAGCCTCTCTTTCCTAGAAGCCAGGAAGAACAAGAAATAGTTCCAACTTTGTACTGAGAAAGCTTTCATTGCAATGTGCAGACGTAAACAAACATTACTGTCAGAAGTCATGGAGGCTAACAGAAGGAATGAGGCAGTCATGGTGGGGAGGGACCATGTCAACCTAAGAACTTAGGTGGCCATCCATCCACTACCCATCATAGTAACAGGAAGTTTAAACCCTTTCTTTCCTTCTATGCTTTAGCCTAGACCTTCATGACACAGACAACATTGTTCTATACTTTGTAAATAATTTTAAAAACTCCTAACATTAGCCATGATTTAGTGAGTTATTAATATGTGGGATAGAACGCTGTTTTCCCTGACTTACAAATTTGCTCTTGCAAGCTCTCTATTAAGGGGATATGGCTATAACTTTGTTTATGATAAACCGCAGCACAGAGAAACTAAATACTTTTTCTATATCAAACCACTTCATTATGCTTTCCCAAGTCACCAAATAAAGGTCTGAACCCAATAATTCTGATTACTAAGCATGTACTCTTAATCAGCAAGAATAAATGTCCAAATTTCCTTTTATTTCACCTGAGGGTAAATTTTGTTCCATTTCTAAAATGAAATATCATTTATATATACAACTCATGCCTTCAAGTCCCTTCCTCATTGTCTTTTAAGATTTATTTTGAGGAGTGGTAACACACAATTTCTGTCTCTGTACTTGGACACTTTTAATGCATTTATTACTTGAAGAAAATTGTGCTTGTTTTGACCTTTTGAATATTATGAAACATATCTTACAAATATCCCCATGTAAATTTTTGTGGACATAGGTACTTAATTCTCTTGAGTATACCTAAAATTTTAATTTGTACTTAACTGTTTAAGAATTGTTAAGATGGTTTTACAAAGTGTATTCACCATAAGTGTTTAGTAACTCCAGGTACCTCATGTAAACAGACGATACAGTATTCATACAGTATTCTTCATTGGACAAATAGTCCTGAAGTTTGACATATGCTATATAATCTGTAATACATTCTCTCTCTCTCTCTCTCTCTCTCTCTCTCTCTCTCTCTCTCTCTCCTCACTGTTTATTGACACTTTTCTGATGGCCAGTGATGTGTATGCATTCATTGGCCATTTGCATATTGCTTGCCCCTTTCCCTAAAACTGTTTACTTAAATCTCTTTGTTTCCTTGATAAATGGTGTAAATGTGACCCCTGAAGTTCATGTGTTAATATTTGCTCTGTGTGGTACACACACACACACACACACACACACACACACAGAATTGCATCTAGTAGAGAGGCTGACATATAGAGATCATTTGAGCCAAGGTTTTAGAGATCAGCCTGGGTAACACAAAAAGAGTCGAAGATTCCATCAAAGAAACACAAACACAAACAAAACTCATTGGCCAAGGGATGTCAATTACCTTGGGGGCCATTAAGACTTTAGGAAATACTCAGGACAGAGTCCTCATGAATAGCACTAAAACTGGGTAAGGACAGTACTTCCTTTTTATCCTTTGCTTTTCTCTCTTCTAACATATGGTGATTCCACAAGAATGTCCTTATTACATACTATGTTTTGTGGCCTTTACATTCGCAGTCTCCACAATTGTTGGAAATGAATATCTGATTGTTATGTCTGTCTGTGGTATTCTGTGGTATTGAGTCAGATGGGCTAAGGCATGGTTCACAATGTGATGATTACCCTGGACCCATCTACCTTTTAGATTGTCTATAGCCTAGCTCTAGGTATTATCTTTTATACTTCTTCTTGAATTGGTGATGTAAATAATAACCAATGTGCTAACAGATGGTACCAATGGCCTGTTCATCCTTTTATGCTTTCAAACCCATTGAAGAAAATCATCATCTATAACTATCAATAATATGGATATTTTTAGAAATTATGAATATTTAGTTGGATTCTTGAAAATTGTTCATGCTTTTAGAGTCTCTTCAACTTTAACATGCTGTTCTTTTTATTTAAATCCACCCTATAAATTTTGTCTACATACTTTCAATAGAGAATTAAATAAATATATAGAAAATAGTGTTAAAATTGAAGATTTTTATAGAAAATTATACAGATAAACTGGTAGACATAAAAATTCTAATATAATTGAAAAGGAACATAGGAACAGTATTTGATAAAATTGAAATTGTTGATGTAAAATATTTCTGATAAAATTGAAGAACTACATAGAAAAATGTTTTAAAATTAACAATTTTCATGGAAAATCATACAGACAAAATGTTAGACATAAAAACTTTTATAAATTAATTGAAAAGGAATAATAAATATTTTCTGATAAAATTAAAATTTACATGGAAAATGTTTCTGATAAAAGTGAAGAAATATATAGAAAAACGTTTTAAAATTGAAGACTTTAATGGAACATTTTTCAGATAAAATGGTAATCATAAAAAACATTTCTATAATAATTGAAAAAAGAAGTAGGAACATTTTCTGATAAAACTGAAGATTTACATGGGATATAAGTCTGAAAAGTTTGAAGAAATATATAGAAAAATTATTAAAATTGAATATTTTCATAGATTATTACACAGATCAAATGGTAGACATGAAAAACATTTCTAGTACAATTAAAAAGTGTTTTGAAATATTTTCTGGTAAAACTGAACATATTAATGGAAAATATTCCTGATGAAACTGATGAACTACATAGAAAAAATTGTTAAAATTTAAGAATTTAATGTAAAATAACACAGATAAATTGGTTTATATAATAAACATATCTAAAATAATTGAAATAGTAATAAAATTTTTCTGATAAATTAGAGCTTTACATGGAAAATATTGGTGATAAAATTGAAGAAATTGAACAAATGTTGATATTGAGGATTTTCATGGAAAATTATACAGATAAAATGGTAGACATAAAAATATTTCTAATATAATTGGAAAGGGAAGTAGAAATATTTTCTGACAAAATTTAAGATGTTGATGTAAAAGTATGATAAAATTGAAGAAGCATATAAAAAAGAATTAAAATTGAAGGTATTTATGGAAAATTATATAGACATAATGGTAGTTATAACAACCATTTCTAAATTAATTGAAAAAGAAATTATAAATATTTTCTGATAAAATTGAAGACTTATATGGAAAATGTCTGATAAAGTTGAAGAAATATATAGAAAACAGTATTAAAAGTGAATATTTTCATGGGAAATTATGCAGACAAAATGATAGATATAAAGAACTTTTCAAAATTAAGTGAAAAAGCAATTATAACAACTGATAAAATTAAAAATGTTCACGAAAAATATTTCTGATACAATTGAAGAAATATATAGAAAAATGTCTTAAAATTTAAGATTTTCAAGGAATATTATCCAGATAAAATGGCAGACATAAAAACATTTCTAAATTAATTGAAAAGGGAATTATAAACAACTTCTGATAAAATTGAAGATTTACATGGAAAATATTTCTAATAAGATTGAAGAAATATATAGAAAAGTGTTAAAATTGTACATTTTCCAGATATATATAGAACATTTCACCCTAAAGCAAAAGACTATACCTTCTTCTCAACCCCTCATGGTACCTTCTCCAAAATCGACCATATAATTGGACACAAGACAGATCTCAACAAATATAAAAAGATCGAACTAATCCCATGCCTCTTATCAGATCACCATGGAGTAAGAGTGTTCTTCAATAGCAACAAAAACAACAGAAAATCCCCATACGCTTGGAGGCTGAACAATATTCTACTCAATGATACCTTAGTCCAGGAAGAAATAAAGAAATCAAAGAATTCTTAGAACTTAATGAAAATGAAGGCACAACATACCCAAATCTATGGGACACAATGAAAGCAGTGCTTAGAGGAAAACTCATAGCCCTGAGTGTCTCCAAAAAGAAACAGGAGAGAGCATATACCAGCAACTTAATGGCGCACTTGAAAGCTCTGGAACAAAAAGAAGCAATTTCACCCAGGAGGAGTAGAAGACAGGAAATCATCAAACTCAGGGCTGAAATCAATCAAGTTGAAACAAAGGGAACCATACAAAGAATCAACAAAACCAGGAGCTGGTTCTTTGAGAAGATCAACAAGATAGATAAACCCCTAGCCAGACTTACTAAAGGGCACAGAGACAGTATTCAAATTAACAAAATTAGAAATGAAAAGGGAGATATAACAACAGAAACTGAGGAAATTCAAAAAATCATCAGATCCTACTACAAAAACCTATATTCAACACAACTGGAGAATCTGGAGGAAATGGACAATTTCCTCAACAGTTACCAAATACCAAAATTAAACCAGGATCAAATAGATCGTCTAAACAGACCCATAACCCCCAAAGAAATAGAAGGGGTCATAGACAGTCTTCCAACCAAAAAGAGCACAGGACCAGACGGTTTTAGTGCAGAATTCTATCAGACCTTCAAAGAAGTCCTGATACCGATACTCTTCAAATTATTCCACAAAATAGAAACAGAAGGAACACTACCCAACTCATTCTATGAAGCCACAATTACCCTGATACCAAAACCACACAGAGATCAAACTAAGAAAGAGAACTACAGGCCAATTTCTCTTATGAATATCGATGCAAAAATACTAAACAAAATACTTGCCAACCGAATCCAAGAACACATCAAAACGATCATTCACCATGATCAAGTTGGCTTCATCCCAGGGATGCAGGGATGGTTCAATATACGGAAATCCATCAACGTAATCCACTACATAAATAAACTCAAAGAAAAAAAACCACATGGTCATCTCATTGGATGCTGAAAAAGCATTTGACAAAATTCAGCATCCTTTCATGCTAAAGGTCCTAGAAAGAACAGGAATTCAAGGCCCATATCTAAACATAGTAAAAGCAATATACAGCAGACCAGTAGCCAACATCAAGGTAAATGGAGAAAAACTCGAAGCAATCCCTCTAAAATCAGGGACTAGACAAGGCTGTCCCCTCTCGCCATATCTCTTCAATATAGTACTTGAGGTACTAGCTAGAGCAATTCGACAACAGAGGGAAGTCAAAGGGATACAAATCGGAAAGGAAGAAGTCAAACTATCACTATTTGCAGATGATATGATAGTTTACTTAAGTGACCCAAAAACCTCCACCAGAGAACTCCTGCAACTGATAAACAACTTCAGCAAAGTGGCTGGCTATAAAATCAACTCAAGTAAATCAGTAGCCTTCCTATACGCGAAGGATAAGCAGGCCGAGAAAGAAATTAGGGAAATGACACCCTTCACAATAGCCACAAATGATATAAAGTATCTTGGAGTGACGCTAACCAAACATGTGAAAGATTTATATGACAAAAACTTCAGGTCTCTGAAGAGGGAAATTGAAGAAGACATCAGAAAATGGGAAAATCTTCCATGCTCGTGGGTTGGCAGGACTAATATAGTCAAAATGGCAATCTTGCCCAAAGCAATATACAGATTCAATGCAATTCCCATCAAAATCCCAACTCAGTTCTTCATAGAGCTAGAAAGAGCAATTCTCAAATTCATCTGGAATAACAAAAAACCCAGGATAGCTAAAACTATCATCATCAGCAAAAGAACTTCTGGGGGAATCAATATCCCGGACCTCAAGCAATATTACAGAGCAGTGGTATTAAAAACTGCATGGTATTGGTTCAGTGACAGGGAAGCGGATCAATGGAATAGGATCGAAGACCCAGAATTGAACCCACACATCTATGGCCAATTGATCTTTGACAAAGGAGCTGAAAACATCCAGTGGAAAAAAGATAGCCTTTTCAACAGATGGTGCTGGTTCAACTGGAGGTCAACATGCAGAAGAATGAGAATTGATCCACTCTTATCTCCTTGCACTAAGCTCAACTCCAAGTGGATCAAAGACCTCCACATAAAACCAGACACACCAAAACTAATAGAAAAGAAACTGGGGAAGACCCTTGAGGACATTGGCTCAGGGGAAAAATTCCTGAACAGAACACCAATTGCTTATGCTCTAAGAGCAAGAATAGACAAATGGGACCTCATAAAACTACAAAGTTTCTGTAAGGCAAAAGACACTGTCAAAAGGATAAATCGGCAACCAACAAATTGGGAAAAAATCTTCACCAACCCCACATCCGACAGAGGGCTAATCTCCAATGTATACAAAGAACTCAAGAGGTTAGACCCCAGAAAACCAAATAACCCTATCCAAAAATGGGGTACAGAGCTAAACAGAGTCTTTTCACCTGAAGAAATTCGGATGGCTGAGAAACACCTTAAAAAATGTTCAACATCACTAGTCATTAGGGAAATGCAAATTAAAACAACCCTGAGATTTCACCTCACACCAGTCAGAATGGCTAAGATTAAAAACTCAGAAGACATCAGGTGTTGGCGAGGATGTGGAGAAAGAGGAACACTCCTCCACTGCTGGTGGGAATGCAAGCTGGTACAACCACTCTGGAAATCAGTATGGCGGTTCCTCAGAAAACTGGGCGTGATACTTCCGGAGGACCCAGCCATACCACTCCTGGGAATATACCCAGAAGATTCCCCAGCATGCAATAAAGATACATGCTCCACTATGTTCATAGCAGCCTTATTTATAATAGCCAGAAGCTGGAAAGAACCCAGATGTCCCTCAACAGAGGAATGGATACAAAAAATGTGGTATATATACACAATGGAGTACTATACAGCCATTAGAAACAATGAATTCATGAAATTCTTAGAGAAATGGATGGAGCTGGAGAATGTCATACTAAGTGAGGTGACCCAGTCTCAAAAGAATACCCATGGTATACAGTCACTGATAAGTGGATATTAGCCTAGAAGCTTGGAACACCAAAGACACAAATCACATATCAAGTGATGTCTCACAAGAAGAAAGGAGTGGACACTGGTGCTAGAATGGACCAAAACATCATTGTGGGAGAGTACAAGAACAGTAAAGTGGGAGGGGGTGGATGCGGGAGCAGGGGGAGGGAAAAGGACATGTGGGGCCTTTGGGGGTGGGGAACCAGAAAAAGGGAAATGAATTGTAAATATAGAATATATACAATAAAAAAAATCAAAAAAAAAAGAAAAAAAATTGTACATTTTCATGAAAAATCATAAAGATAAAATGATAGACATAAAAACATTTCAAATTAATTGAAATAGAGTTATAAATATTTTCTGATAAAATTGAAGATTTACATGGAAATATGTCTGATAAAATTGAAGAAATATATAGAAAAAAGGTTAAAATTGAAAATTTTCATGGAAAATTATTCAGATAAAATAGTACTTATAAAAATATTTCTAATATAATTGAAAAAAGAAGTAGAAATATTTTCTGATTAAATTGAAGATTTGCTAGGAAAATATTTTGGATAAAATTGAAGAAATATATAGAAAAATGTGTGAAAATTTTAAGATTTTCATGGCAAATTATACAGTCATTATAATGGCAGACATTAAAAATCATTACTAAGTTACTTGAAAAAGCAATTATAAACAACTTCTGATAAAACTGAAGATTTACAAAAAACCCAGGATAGCTAAAACTATTCTCAACAATAAAAGGACTTCTGGGGGAATCAATATCCCTGACCTCAAGCAGTACTACAGAGCAATTGTGTTAAAAACTGCATGGTATTGGTACAGCAACAGGCAGGTAGATCAATGGAATAGGATTGAAGACCCAGAAATGAACCCACAGACTTATGGTCACTTGATCTTTGATAAAGGAGCCACAACCATCTGGTGGAAAAAAGATAGCCTTTTCAACAAATGGTGCTGGTTCAACTGGAGGTCAACATGCAGAAGAATGCGAATTGACCCACTCTTATCTCCTTGTACTAAGATCAACTCCAAGTGGATCAAGGACCTCCACATAAAACCAGACACACTGAAACTATTAGAAAAGAAACTTGGGAAGACCCTGGAGGACATGGGCACAGGGGGAAAGTTCCTGAACAGAACACCAATAGCTTATGCTCTAAGAGCAAGAATTGACAAATGGGACCTCATAAAATTACAAAGTTTCTGTAAGGCAAAGGACACTGTCAGAAGGACAAAACGGCAACCAACAACGTGGGAAATGATCTTCACCAACCCCACATCCGACAGAGGGCTAATATCCAATATATACAAAGAACTCAAGAAGTTAGACCCCAAAGAACCAAATAACCCTATCAAAAAATGGGGTACAGAGCTAAACAAAGAATTTTCACCAGAAGAAATTCGGATGGCCGAGAAACACCTTAAGAGATGTTCAACATCATTAGTCATCAGGGAAATGCAAATCAAAACAACCCTGAGATTCCACCTCACTCCAGTCAGAATGGCTAAGATTAAAAACTCGAGAGACAACAAGTGCTGGCGAGGATGTGGAGAAAGAGGAACACTCCTCCACTGTTGGTGGGATTGCAAAATGGTAAAACCACTCTGGAAATCAGTGTGGCGGTTCCTCAGAAAATTGGGCATGCCACTCCCAGAGGACCCTGGCATACCACTCCTGGGCATATACCCAGAGGATTCCTCTGCATACAACAAAGACACATGCTCCACTATGTTTATAGCAGCCTTGTTTATAATAGCCAGAAATTGGAAGGAGCCCAGATATCCCTCAAAAGAGGAATGGATACAGAAAATGTGGTATATTTATACAATGGAGTACTACTCAGCAATTAAAAATAATGAATTCATGCAATTTGTAGGTAAATGGTTAGATCTGGAAACTATCATCCTAAGTGAGCTAACCTAATCACAAAAGAATACACACGAAATGCAATCACTGATAAGTGGATATTAATGAGCCCAGAAGCCCTAAATACTCAAGGCACAATTAGCAAGTCAAATGACTCTCAAGAAGAAAAAAAGGAGAGGACCCTGGGTCTGTAAAGATTGGATCCAGTATTGTAGACCCAGAACAGAGAAATCGTGGGGGGGGAAAGAGTGGGGAATAGCATGGGGGGGAGGAATTATGGGACATATGGTGGGGGGTAACTGGGAAAGGGGAAAGCCTTTGGAATGTAAACAAAGAATATAGAAAATAAAAATAAAAAAATAATATTTCTAATATAATTGAAAAAGGAAGTAGAAATATTTTCTGATTAAATTGAAGATTTGCTAGGAAAATATTTTGGATAAAATTGAAGAAATATATAGAAAAATGTGTGAAAAATTGAAGATTTTCATGGCAAATTATACAGTCATTATAGTGGCAGACATTAAAAATCATTACTAAGTTACTTGAAAAAGCAATTATAAACAACTTCTGATACAACTGAAGATTTACATGAAAAATACTACTGATTTAATTGAAGAAATATATATATAGTTTAAATTTGAAGATTTTCATGGAAAATAATACAGTAAAATGGAAGATAAAAACATTTCTAAATTAATAGAAGAAAGAATTATAAATATTTTCTGAACTATATAGAACTACATAGAAAAAATGTTGAAATTAAAGATTAAATTCTGATTAAAACTTAATCAGAAAATCATTCAATTTTATCAGAAATATTTACCATGTAAGCCTTTAATTTTAACAGAAAATATTTATGATTCAACTTTCAATTAATTTATTAATGTTTTATGCCTTCCAATTTATCTGTATAATTTTCCAGGATAATCTTCAATGTTAACATGATTTTTATATATTTCATCAACTTATCAGAAATATTTTCTATGTAAACCTTCATTTTTATCAGAAAATATTTATAATTCCTCTTTTAATTATTTTAGAAAAATTTTTACATCAACCAATTTAACTCTATATTCTCTGAAAATATTCTAACACATTTTTTCTGTGAATTTCTTCAATTTCATCAGAAATATATCTCATAAAAACCTTCAATTTTGTCAGAAAATGTTTATGAGTCCTCTTTCAATTAATTTAGTAATGTTTTTATGTTGACCTATTTAACCGGTTATTTTTCTCTGAAAATATTCAATATAACACATATTTATATATATGTATTTAATTTTGTCAGAAATATTTTGATGTAAATCTTCAATTTTATCAGAAAATGTTTATATTTCCCCTTTCAATTAATTTACACTTTTTTAAAAGGTTTATTTACTTTATTTTATTGGTACATTGTAGCTGTCTTCAATCACACCAGAAGAGGGCATCTGATCCCATTACAGATGGTTGTGAGCCACCATGTGGTTGCTGGGAATTGAACTCAGGACCTCTGGAAGAGCAGTCAGTGCTCTTATCCACTGAGCCATCTCCCCAGCAAAATTTACACTTTTTAAAATCTTTATAAATTAATTTTGTATATTCTTTGTTTACATTTCAAAGGCTTTCACCTTTCCCAGTTCCCCCCTCACCATATGTCCCATAAGTCCTCTTCCCCATGCCCATTCCGCAAACACCCCCCACCCCACCACTATTTCTCTGTTCTAGTACTCCCCTAGAAAACTGGAACCAGTCTTTTTGGGACCAGGCTCCTCTCCTTCCTTGTTCTTGGGAATCTTTTGATTTGCTAATTGTGCCTTGAGTATCCAGAGCTTCTGGGCTCATTAATATCCACTTATCAGTGATTTCATTCCATGTGTATTCTTTTGTGATTGGGTTGGCTCATTTAGGATGATATTTTCCAGATCCAACCATTTGCCTACAAATTGCATGAATTCATTATTTTTAATTGCTGAAGAGTATTCCATTTTATAAATATACCACATTTTCTGTAACCATTCCTCCTGTGAGGGACATCTGGGCTCCTTCCAACTTCTGGCTATTATAAATAAGGCTGCTAAAAACATAGTGGAGCATGTGTCTTTATTGCATGCAGGGGAATCCTCTGGGTATATGCCCAGGAGTGGTATGACAGGGTCCTCTGGAAATGTCATGCCCAAATTTCTGAGGAACCACCAGACTGATTTCCAGAGCAGTTGTACCATCTTGCAATCCATCAAACAGTGGAGGAGTGTTCCTCTTTCTCCACATCCTCACCAACACCTGTTGTCTCCAGTTTTTAATCTTGGCCATTCTGACTGGTGTGAGGTGGAATCTTAGGGTTGTTTTGATTTGCATTTCCTTGATGACTAATGATGTTGACCATCTCTTAAGGTGTTTCTCGACCATCCAAATTACTTCTGGTGAAAATTCTTTGTTTAGCTCTGTATCCCATTTTTAATAGGATTATTTGGTTTTCTGGGGTCTAACTTCTTGAGTTCTTTGTATGTATTGGATATTAGCCCTCTGTCTGATGTGGGGTTGGTGAAGATCTTTTCCCAATTTGTTGGTTGCTGTTATGTCCTTCTGACAGTATCCTTTGCCTTACAAAAACGTTGTAATGTTATGAGGTTCCATTTGTCAATTCTTGATCTTAGAGCATAAGCTATTGGTGTTCTGTTCAGGAACTTTCCCCCTGTGCCTATGTCCTCCAGGGTCTTCCCCAGTTTCTTTTCTATTAGTTTGAGTGTGTCTGGTTTTATGTGGAGGTTCTTCATTCACTTGGAGTTGATCTCAGTACAAGGAGATAAGAGTGGGTCAATTTGCATTCTTCTGCATGTTGACCTCCAGTTGAACCAGCACCATTTGTTGAAAAGGCTATCTTTTTTCCACTGGATGGTTGTAGCTCCTTTATGAAAGATCAAATGACCATAACCCTGTGGGTTCATTTCTGGGTCTTCAATGCTATTCCATTGATCTACTTGCCTGTCACTGTACCAATACCATGCAGTTTTTAACACAATTCCTCTGTAATACTGCTTGAGGTCAGGGATATTGAATCCCCCAGAAGTTCATTTATTGTTGAGAATAGTTTTGGGTAACCTGGGTTTTTTGTTACTCCAGATGAATTTGAGAACTGCTCTTTCTAGATCTATGAAGAATTGATTTGGGATTTTGATGGGGATTGCATTGAATCTGTAGATTGCTTTTGGCAAGATGGCCATTTTTACTATATTGATCCTGCCAATCCAAGAGAATGAAATATTTTTCCATTTTCTGAGGTCTTCTATGATTTCTTTCTTCAAGGACTTGAAGTTCCTGTCATACAGATCTTTCACTTGTTTGGTTAGAGTCACGCCAAGAGACTTTATATTTCTTGTGAGTATTATGAAGGGTGTTATTTCCCTAACTTCTTTCTCAGCCTGCTTGTCCTTTGAGTACAAGAAGGCTACTGATTTGCTTGAGTTGATTTTATAACCAGACACTTTGCTGAAGTTGTTTATCAGCTGTAGGAGTTCTTCGGTGGATTTTTTTTTGGGGGGGTCACTTAAATATACTATCTTATCATCTGCAAATAATGATTGTTTGACTAATTCCTTTCCAATTTGTATCCCTTTGACTTCCTTATGTTGTTGAATTGCTCTCGCTAAAACTGCCCAAGGACTATATTGAAATGATATGGAGAGAGAGGGCAGCTTTGTCTAGTCCTTGATTTTAGTGGGATTGATTCAACTTTCTCTCCATTTATTTTGATGTTGGCTACTGGTTTGCTGTATATTGCTTTTACTTTGTTTACTTATGGGCCTTGAATTCCTCTTCTTTCCCAGACTTTTAGCATGAAAGGATGCTGAATTTTGTCAAATGTGTTTTCAGCATCTAATGAGATGACCATGTGGTTTTTTTCTTTTAGTTTGTTTATGTAGTGGATTACATTGATGGATTTCCATCCCCGCATCCCTGGGATGAAGCCAACTTGATCATGGTGAATGATCGTTTTGTTGTGCTCTTGGATTTGGTTGGCAAGAATTTTTTTTTTTAGTATTTTTGCATCGATATTCATAAGGGAAATTGGCCTGTAGTTCTCTTTCTTTGTTGGATCTTTTTGTAGTTTTGGTATAAGCATAATTGTGGCTTAATAGAATGAGTTGGGCAGTGTTCCTTCTGTTTCTTTTTTGTGGAATAGTTTGAAGGGTATTGGTGTTAGGTCTTTTTTAAAGGTCTGATAGAATTCTGCACTAAAACCATCTGGTCCTGACCTTTTTTTTTTTTGTTCGGAGACGTTCTATAACTCCTTCTATTTCTCTAGAGGTTATGGGACTGTTTAGCTGATCTAATTGATCCTGATTTAATTTTTGTATTTGGTATCTCTCTAGGAATTTGTCCATTTCCTCCAGATTCTCCAGTTGTATTGAGTGAAGGCTTTTTTAGTAGGGTCTGATGATGTTTTGAGTTTCCTCAGTTTCTGTTGTTATATCCCCCTTTTTATTTGTAATTTTATTAATTTGGATACTGTCTCTGTGCCCTTGGTTAGTCTGGCTAAGGGTTTATCTATCTTGTTGATTTTCTCAAAGAACCAGCTCCTGATTTTGTTGATTCTTTGTATGGTTCTCTTTGTTTCTACTTGATTGATTTCAGTCCTTAGTTTGGTGATTTCCCCTGTTCTACTTCTCCTGGGTGAATTAGCTTCTTTTTTTTTCCAGGGCGTTCAGGTGTGCCATTAAGCTGCTAGTGCATGCTCTCTCCAGTTTCTTTTTGGAGGCACTCAGGGTTATGAGTTTTCCTCTTAGCACTGCTTTCATTGTGTCCAATAGATTTGGGTAGGTTGTACCTTCATTTTCATTGAATTTTAAAAAGTCTTTTATTTCTTTGTTTATTTCTTCCCTGACCAAGTTGTCATTGAGTAGAGTATTGCTCAGTTTCCATGTGTATGTGGGCTTTCTGTTTTTCTTCTTGCTGTTGAAGACCACTTTTACTCCGTAGATATCTGATAGGAGGCATGGGATTAGTTTGATCTTGTATTTGTTGAGGTCTGTCTTGTGACCAATTATATGATCGATTTTGGAGAAGGTACCATGAGGTGCTGAGAAAAATGTATATTCTTTTTCATTAGGATGAAATGTTTTATATATATATACATACATACATACATATATATATATATACACATATATATATACATATACATATATATATGTTAAATCCAATTGGTCCAAAGCTTCAATTAGTTTCACTGTGTCCCTGTTTAGTTTCTGGTTTCCTGATTGGTTCATTGAGGAGAGTGGAGTGTTGCAGTCACCCACAATTTTTGTGTTAGGTGCAATGTGTGCTTTAAGCTTTAGTAATGTTTTTTTATGAATGAGGGTGCCCTTGCATTTGGGGCATAGATGTTCAGTATTGAGAGTTCTTCTTAGTGGATTTTCCCTTTGACAAGCAAGAAGTGACCTTCTCTGTCGCTTTTGATGTCTTTAGGTTGAAAGTCAATTTTATCTGACATTGGAATGGCTACCCCAGCTTGTTTCCTAAGACCATTTGCTTATAAAATTGTCTTCCAGCCTTTTACTCTAATTTAGTGTTTGTCTTTGACACTGAGATGTGTTTTCTGTATGCAGGAAAATGTAGGGTACTATTTCCATATCCAGTCTGTTTGTCTATGTCTTTTTATTGGGGGAATTTAGTCCATTGATGTTAAGATATATTAAGGAATAGTAATTATTACTTCCTGGCAATTTTGAACTTATTTTTTATATTTGAGTGGCTATCTTCTTTTGGGTTTGATGAGAGGAGGTTTCTATCTTGTTTGTTCCAGGGTGTAGTTTCCCTCCTTGTGTTTGTATTTTCCCCCTATTATCATTTGTAGGGCTGAATTTGTGGAAAGATATTACGCAAATTTGGTTTTGTCATGGAATACCTTGGTTTCTCCATCTTTGGTGATTCAGAGCTTTGCTGGGTATAGTAGTTTGGGCTGAAATTTGTGTTCTATTAGAGTCTGCATGATATCTGCCCAGTATCTTCTAGCTTTCATGGTCTCAGGTGAGAAGTCTGGTGTAATTCTGATAGGTCTTCCTTTATATGTTACTTGGCCTTTTTGTCTTACTGCCTTTAATATTATTTCTTTGTTTAGTACATTTGGGGTTTTGATTATTATGTGATGGGAGGTATTTCTGTTCTGGTCCAGTCTGTTTGGAGTTCTGTAGGCTTCTTGTACATTCATAGGGATCTCTCTTTAGGTCGGGAAGTTTTCTTCCATAATTTTGTTGAAGATATTTGCTGGTCCTTTAAATTGTAAATCTTCACCCTCATCTATACCTATAATCCTTAGGTTTGGTCATTTCATTGTGTCCTTGATTTCCTGGATGTTTTGGGTTACAATCTTTTTGCATTTTTAATTTCTTTGACTGTTGAATCAATAGTTTCAATGGTATCTTCAGCATCTGAGATTCTCTCTTCTGTCTCTTGTATTCTATTGTTGATATTTGCATCTATGGTCCCTGATTTCTTCCCAAGGCTTTCTATTACCAAAGTTGTCTCCCTTTGTGACTTCTTCGTTGTTTCTACTTCTGTTTTTAGATACTGGATGGTTTTGCTCAGATTTTTCACTTGCTTGTTTGTGTTTTCATGTATTCTTTAAGAGATTTTTGTGTTTCCTCTTTCATGGCTTCTGCCTGTTGATCCACGTTCTCCTGTATTTCTTTAAGTGATTTTTGCATTTCCTCCTTATTGTCTTCTATTTATTGATACATATTCTCCTGAATTTCTTTTAGTGATTTTTGTGTTTGCCTTGTAAGAGCTTCTATCTTTTGATCCATTTTCTCCTGTATTTCTTTAAGACATTTGTCTATGTCCTTCTTGTGTTCCTCTAACAGCATTCTGACCAGTGATTTTAGATCTGAATCTTGTTTTTCTGCTGTGTTGGGGTATCTGGGACTTACTGCTGTTGGAGAACTGGGTTTGGATGCTGCCATATTGCCTTGATTTCTGTTAGTAACATTCCTACTTTTGTCTTTTGCCATCTGGTAATCTCTGGTGTTAGTTGGTCCTGTAGTCCCTAGCTGGTGCTTGAACCTCCTGTGGGCTTATAAGGCTATTTCCCCACCACTGGATGACTGGGTTTCCCCTGGCACAGATTGCTGATGTGCTGCCTTCTCTTTGGTGCTGTTGGACCCCTGGTGTAGCTTGCTCCAAGCAATGTTATACACAGTTGTCTCTGTGGACCTGATGCTGCTTGTCTGCTCTGTCAGGGAGCAAAGATGGTGGCTGGGAGCCCCTCCAAGTGCTGACCACTCTGCTGGGCATAAGACTCAGGCCTGCCTGGCACACAGATGAACCACCTTTCTGCTCAGATCCAGTGTGCAGGTCGCTGCCTAGTGGCATGTGTCCCCAGAGATCTTAAACTTGGGATAACTCGGGTACCTTGGTCCGCTTGTCCAGTTTAAGCAGCAGCAAAGATGGCAGCAGCTGGTAGTACAGGGTACCCCACAGGGCACAGAACCTATGCCTGGCTGGCCCACAGGATCTGCTACTCTGCCTAGCTCCTGTGCATAGGTCCCTGCCTGGTGTCCTGCATCCCCAGAGATCTTAAACTCGGGATATCTTGGGTACCTGGTTCTGCTTGCTCAGTTCAAGCAGCAGCCTACAATGTTTTTTATGGTTACCATTTTATCTGTATAATTTCCACCATAATCTTCAATTTTAACATTATTTTCTATATATTTTTTGATTTTTTCAGAAATATTTTCTGTCGAAATCTTCAATTTTAATCATGATATATTTCTACTTATTCTTTAATTTATTTAGCAATGTTTTTATGTCTGCCATTTTATTTGTATAATTTTCCATGATAATCTTCAATGTAAACATGTTTTTCTTGAATTTTTCAAATTTATGAGAAATGTTTTCCACATATATATTCAATATTATCATAAAATGTTTCTACTTCCTTTTCAAATAATTTTGAAATGTTTTTATGTCTACCAATTTATCTGTATAATTTTCCAAGATGATCTTCAATTTTAACATGTTTTCTATATATTTTCAAATTTTCAGACATATTTTCCATGTAAAACTACAATTTTATCAGAAAAATATTTATAATTCCTCTTTCAATTAACATAGTAATGTGTTTATTTCCACCATTTTATCTGTATTATTTTTCATGAAAATCTTCAATTTTAACATGTTTTTATACATATTTCTTCAATTTTATCAGAAAATTGATATACCCAGAAGATTCCCCAGCATGCCATAAGGATACATGCTCCACTATGTTCATAGCAGCCTTATTTATAATAGCCAGAAGCCGGAAAGAACCCAGATGTCCCTCAACGGAGGAATGGATACAAAAAATGTGGTATATATACACAATGGAGTACTATTCAGCCATTAGAAACAATGAATTCATGAAATTCTTAGAGAAATGGATGGAGCTGGAGAACATCATACTAAGTGAGGTAACCCAGTCTCAAAAGAATACTATGGTATGCACTCACTGATAAGTGGATATTAGCCTAGAATCTTGGAACACCAAAGACACAATCCACATACCACATGATGACTGAGAAGAAGGAAGGAGTAGACCCTGGTTCTGGAAAGGCTGAATGCATCAGTGTAGGAGAATACCAGAACAGGGAAATGGGAAGTGGTGGATGGGGGAACAGAGGGAGGGAAAAGGGCACGGGACCTTTGTGGGGCAGGGAACCAGGAAAACAGATATGAAATGTAAATATATCCAATTTTAGTATATGCAGAAGAATGCGAATCGACCCACTCTTATCTCCTTGTACTAAGATCAACTCCAAGTGGATCAAGGACCTCCACATAAAACCAGACACACTGAAACTATTAGAAAAGAAACTTGGGAAGACCCTGGAGGACATGGGCACAGGGGGAAAGTTCCTGAACAGAACACCAATAGCTTATGCTCTAAGATCAAGAATTGACAAATGGGACCTCATAAAATTACAAAGTTTCTGTAAGGCAAAGGACACTGTCAGAAGGACAAAATGGCAACCAACAAAGTGGGAAAAGATTTTCACCAACCCCACATCTGACAGAGGGCTAATATCCAATATATACAAAGAACTCAAGAAGTTAGACCCCAAAGAACCAAATAACCCTATCAAAAAATGGGGTACAGAGCTAAACAAAGAATTTTCACCAGAAGAAATTCAGATGGCCAAGAAATACCTTAAGAGATGTTCCACATCATTAGTCATCAGGGAAATGCAATTCAAAACAACCCTGAGATTCCACCTCACACCTGTCAGAATGGCTAAGTTTAAAAACTCAAGAGACAACAGTTGCTGGCTAGGATTTGGAGAAAGAGGAACACTCCTTCACTGTTGGTGGGATTGCAAAATGGTAAAACCACTCTGGAAATCCGTTTGGTGGTTCCTCAGAAAATTGGGCATGTCACTTCCAGAGGACCCTGGCATACCACTCCTGGGCATATACCCAGAGGATTCCCCGGCATACAATAAACACACATGCTCCACTATGTTCATAGCAACCTTGTTTATAATAGCTAGACGTTGGAAGGAGCCCAGATATCCCTCAAAGGAGGAGTGGATACAGAAAATGTGGTATATTTATACAATGGAATACTACTCAGCAATTAAAAATAATGAATTCATGCAATTTGTGGGCAAATAGTTAGATCTGGAAAATATCATCCTAAGCGAGTTAACCCAATCACAAAAGAATACACATAAAATGCAATCACTGATAAGTGGATATTAATGAGCCCAGAAGCCCTAAATACTCAAGGCACAATTAGCAAGTCAAATGATTCCCATGAAGAAGAAAGGAGAGGACCCTGGGCCTGAAAAGATTGGATCCAGTTTTGTAGATCCAGAACAGAGAAATGGTGGTGGTGGTGGTGGTGGGGTGATTAGGGAATAGTTGGGGGGGGGAGAGGACATATGGGACGTATGGTAGGGGTGAACTGGGAAAGGGGAAAGCCTTTGGAATGTAAACAAAATATATAGAAAATAAAATTAAAAAAACATATAAATAAGCAAAAAAAGAGAATATATCCAATAAAGAAAAGAAAAAGTAAAAAAATGAAATACTTAAAAAAAGAAAATTTGTATAATTACTCTTTCAATTAATTATAAAGTTTTTTATGTAAGCCAATTAATCAGTATTATTTTCAATGAAAATCTTCAATTTATCATGTTTTTCTATATATTTCTTCAATTTTATCAGAAATATTTTCCATGTAAATTTTCAATATCATCATAAATTATTTCTATTTCCTTTATCAATTAATATAGATATGCTTTTACGTCTACCATTTTATTTGTATAATTTTATAGGATAATATTCAAATTTAACATTATAGAACAGTCAGGGCTACACAGAGAAACCCTGTCTAGAAAAGGACAACGTCTCCCCAGAATAAAAAGAAATGTAAATCTAGAGAAAATTTGTTTTAACTTTTAAATTAACTATCCATTTTTGTTTTATTAAATTCAGGCAGAATATCATATAAACATGGCTAGCCTTCAACTAGGTAGCTGGGAATGACCTTGATCTCTTCATCCCCCTGCCTCTACCTCTCAAGTCCTGGAATAACAAACATACACTACTATGCCTGGCTTTAAAGAAACTATTTCTGCAAGCAGACAAGAGCCCTCTCTTGCTCCTCTACAGACTACCCTTAGTATAAAATAAAACGTAAGTGGCATTTTAAGGAATATATTTCACCAATAGTCAATTAAAATAATGCTTCATTATATTTTTAATTAATTTATACCATTACAGAGATATTCAAATGCTCATTTTCCACAGACTATTTGAAAGGTTTCTCAGTAGATCCCAGGAATTCATTTCAATGAAGTCTTTATTTGGTCAATCAATAATTTAACTAGCAGTTGTTGAGAGTCAGTTATATGCTAGACACTGACTTGGTGCTGAGAGGCACAAGGCCCAAAACACAGTGGCTCAACAGACAAGTGAAATCTCACATATTCCTAGTGCAAGCAACTATGATTCTTCCAGGCCTCAATAAGTAATCTCTGCTACACATGGGCCACCTGAGGTAGGTCTCTCTATTTAATACAATGAATACCTGCCTGAAGGTTTGTTTTGTTTTATTATTGTTGTTGTTTTGATATTGTCTTAAAACTTCTTAATAATCTATCATGAAGGCCATATCAACTCTTTGATTCCGCAAAGTCAGCTGTATGCAGCCATTGACAACACAGTAACGCACATTGGATTTGAACATGGATTTAATATACATCAGGTGGAGGCGTTCTAGTTATTTTCTCTCAACTTTTTATGCATGTGGAGCATCTGCTGTGTGGCAGCCTCTCTTTCCTAGAAGCCAGGAAGAGCAAGGAATTGTACCAACTCTGTACTGAGAAAGCTTTCATCACAAGGTGGAGATGTAAACAAACATCAATGTCAGAAATCATTGATGCTTTCAGATG
This sequence comes from Apodemus agrarius, assembly GCA_964023405.1. NCBI lineage: Eukaryota > Metazoa > Chordata > Mammalia > Rodentia > Muridae > Apodemus > Apodemus agrarius. The sequence goes on along the minus strand of OZ030010.1, from coordinate 95,244,086 downwards.
CTAACAGAAGGAATGAGGCAGTCATGTGGGGAAGGGCCATGTCACCTTAAGAACTTAGGTGGCCATCCATCCACACCACATCCTAGAGTAATCAGCAAGTATAAATTTCCGTATAATTTTTCATGAAAATCTTTAATTTAAACATGGTTTTCTATATATTTTTAAAAATTTATCAGAAAAATTTTCCAGGTAAATCTTCAATTTTGTCAAAAAATGTTTATCAAACCTCTTTCAATTAATTTAGGAATGTTTTTATGTCAAAAAATTTAACTATATCATTTTCTCTGAAAATATTCAATATGACACATTCTGATTTTAGAGCCAGCTTGGTGGTGCATAGTTCTAATCCTTCAAATCTGGGAGGTAGAGGCCAAGAGAGTGGCAAATTCAAGGCTAGAGTGGGCTAAAGAGTATGACCCTGTCTCAAATCAAACCCAAAAGTCTTGACTTGAACTGGACTATTGCTGTCCCCACCGGGTCCAACTGTGCTATACTATGGTTGTTTACAGTGTATAAGGATGTAGGGCCATCAAAAGTCCCAAACATGGATTGATAGTAAATCCCATTTTTATGCTTGTGACTAAGCAGAGTGACCTGGAAAAAATGCCAGTAGTGAGGTACTGATTCTAGATGGAGGAAAATGTGTTTTTTAATTGTTCAGGATGTGATGGGGCAAGAAGAGAAAGTTACATAAAACAGCAGTTGTTTCTCAACCTGTGCTGCAGAATGAACTTGGGAAGGTTAATAAAAACACAGGTTTCTGGGAACCTTTTCAGCCTTTAGAAAGAAAAATTTTCAAAGGAAGAAATCTAGATTTTGATGCCTTTTAAATTTTTAAAAGTAATTTCAGTTTTGCCAACAGGCTTATATTATGCTACAGGAAGTTTTGTGGGACTTGCAGAAGCTTATTTTAATGGATGGCTTTATGTCATTTTGACACAAGTTAAAGACATCAAAAAGGAGGGAACCTTAAAGAAGAAAATGCCTCCATAAGACCTAGATTTAAAGCATTATCCTAATTAGTGATCAGTGGGGGGAGGCCCAGTCCATTATGGGTGGTGCCATTGTTGTGCTGGTGGTCCTGGGTTCTATAAGAAAGCAGACTGAGCAAGTTGTGGGTAGCAAGCCAGTAAGTAGCACCCTCTATGACTTAGGTGTCATCTCTTGCCTCCAACTTCCTGACTTTGTGAATTCATACCCTCATAGCTTTTGATGATTGTATTGTTAGGTTGAACTGTGAGCAAAACAAAGTCCCAAGTTGCTCTGGTCATGGTGTCTCATCACAACAATAGTGACCCTAACTTGCCGTATTTGAACATGCAATAGAGTATAGAGTAACATTATGTGAGTTTTACTTTTGAAATTGTGTATGTTATCATTTGCCTATGCATCCTAAGCTGACACAAGGCCTAGATCACAGCCCTAGCACTGCTCAAACTATAACAAACAACAAAAAGAATGAATTTAATAATATGTAGAAAGGAAGAAATCTTATTTGTTTTTCGGTGAATGTGTCTTCATTTATATGATTTTTGTGTATATAGGTGTTGTTATAGGTAACCATAAAAACTATATCTCTTACTAATTTCTTAAGTGAAAACAATGAAAAAAATGATATATATGTATACATATATTACACATATATGCATATTTACACACATATACATACATATATACAGATATATGTATATGCACACACACAAATATACACACACAGACACACAGACACACACACACAGACACACACACACACACACACACACACACACATGTTTCTATATGCAGCCCTGGCTGCTGTCCTGGAACTCATTCTGTAAACCAGGCTGGCCTCTAACTTATAAATGTCTGCCTGCTTCTGCCACCCAGATGGTGAGAATAAATGTCTGTGCCACCACCAACTATTCTTTAAGATGGTTTTTGGTTTTGGTGGTAATTGAAGAGATGAAGAAAGATTTTTGAGATAGACTTCAACATGTTCGATTTACTCTATTGAAAGTACATAGATAAAATTTATAGGGTAGATTTAAATAAAGAAGAACAGCATGTCAAAGTTAAAGAGACTCGATATCCATCACCAGTTTTTAAGAATCAGACTAAATATTAATAATTTCTAAAAATATTCATATTATTGATAATTATAGATGATGATTTTCTTCACTGGGTTTGAAAGCATACCAGGTTGAACAGGCCATTGTTACCATCTGCTAGCACATAGGTTATTATTTATATCACCAGGTCAAGGAGAAGAATGAAATATAAAACCTAAAGATAGGCCATCTAAAAGGTAGATGGGTCTAGGGTAATCATTACATTGTGGACAGTGCCATGGCCCATCTGACTCGATACCACAGAATACCACAGACTGACTTATAAAAATCAAATATTCATTTCTTACAGTTATAGAGGCAGGGAATGTCAAGGCCATAAAATGTAGTTTGTAATAAGGACATCCTTGTGGAGTCACCATATGTTAGAAGAGACAGAAGAGCAAAGGATAAAAAGGAAGTACTGTCCTTATCCAGTTTTAATGTTATTCATGAGGACTCTGTCCCCAGTACTTTCTAAACTCTTAATGGCTCCCAAGTAATTGTTATCCTTTAGCCACTGAGTTTTGTTTGTGTTTGAGTTTCTTTGATGGAATCTTTGACTCTTATTGTGTTATGCAGGCTGGTTTCTAAATCCTAGGCTCAAATGGTCTATTTATGTCAGTTCCTCTACTATATGCCATCCTGTGTGTGTGTGCGTGTGTGTGTGTGTGTGTGTGTGTGTGTGTGTATGTGTGTGCGTGCATGTGTGTGTGTGTGTGTGTGTGTGTATGTGTGTGTGTGTGTGTGTGTGTACCACACAGAGCAAATATTAACACATGAACTCCAGGGGTCACATTCAAACCATTTATCAAGGAAACAACGATTTAAGTAAACAGATTTAGGGAAAGGCACACACAATATACAAATGGCCAATGAATGCATACACATCATTGTACATCAGAGAAGTGTCAATAAACACACACACACACACACACACACAGAGAGAGAGAGAGAGAGAGAGAGAGAGAGAGAGAGAGAGAGAAGTATTATAGATTAATAGATTATAGCATATGTCAGACATCAGGACAATTTGCCCAATGAATAAACCAATAACACAAGGATGAATACTGTATGGTCTGCTTACATGAGGTACCTGGACTTACTTATGGTGGATACACTTTGGGAAACCATCTTGACAATTCTTCAAAAAGTTAAGTACAAAGTAAATTTTTAGGTGTACTCAAGAGAATTAAGAACCTATGTTCACAAAAATTTACATGGGAATATTTGTAAAACATGTTTCATAATATTCAAAAGGACAAAACAAGTCCAATATTCTTCAAGTAGTAAATGCATTCAAAGTGCCCAAGTGTGGAGACAGCAGTTGTGGGTGACCATACCTGTCTAAACTAAATCTTAAAAGATGGTAAGGAAGGAACTTGTAGGGGTTTATATATGTAAATTATATTTCATTTTAGAAATGGAAGAAAGTTTATCCTCAGATTAACAGTACATGCTTAGAAATCAGACTCTCTGGGTTCAGACCTGCACTTGGTGATTTAGGAAAGCATAATCAAGTGGTTTGATATAGAAAAATATTTAGTTTCTGTGTGCTGTAGCTTATCTGAAACAAAGTAATAGCCATATCCCATTAATAGAGACCATGCAAGAGTCAATTCCTAGGTCAAAGAAAACAACTTTCTATCCCACACATTAAGACCTCAGTTAATCATGGGTAATGTTAAGAGTTTTTAAAATTATATAAAAATATAGAACAATGTTGTCTGCATCATGAAGAACTAGGCTAAAGCATAGAAGAAAGGAAAGAAATTGTTTAAACCTCTTGTTAGTAGGATGGGGAGTGGATGGATGACCACCTAAGTTTTTAGGGTGACGTGGCCCCTCCCCACATGACTGCCTCATTCCTTCTGTTAGCATCCATGACATTGATGTTTGTTTCCATCGCCACATTGCAATGAAAGCTTTCTCAGTACAGAGTTGATACAATTCCTTGCTCTTCCTGGCTTCTAGGAAAGAGAGGCTGCCCCACAACGGGTGCTCCACATATACAATAAGATGAGAAAAAAATAACTAGAAGTCCACCACCTTGTGAATACATAAATCCATTCAAATCCAGTGTGTGTTACTCTGTTGTCAATGGCTTCAATTTTTTCAGAAGATGTTTCTCATTCTTCTTTCAATTATTTTAGAAATGTTGTTTATGTCAACAAATTTAACTATATTATTTTTCTGCAAATATTCTATATAACACTTTTTTCTGTGTATTTCTATAATTTTATCATAAATATTTTCTGTGTAAAATCTTCAGTTTTATCAGAAAATGTTTATAATTCCTTATTCAATAAATTTAGAAATGTTTTGACATCAACCAGTTTATCTGCATTATTTTCCTTGTTAATCTTCTTACAATTTTTCTATATATTTCTACAATTTCTCAAAAATATTTTTGATGTAAAACTTTAATTTCATCAGAAAATGTTTATAATTCCTGTTTCTATTAATTTAGTAATATTTTTATGTCTACCATGTTATCTGTATAATTTTTCAGGAAAATCTTCAAATTTAACATGTTTCTCTATGTATTACTTCAATTTCATCAGAAATATTTCATTGTAAATCTTCAATTTTATCCTAAGATTTTCATAATTCCCCTTTCAATTATTTTAGAATTTTATTATTTCAACCTATTTAACTCTAGTATTTTCTCTGAAAATATTCAATAGAACACCTTTTCTATTTATTTCTTAAATTTTATCAGAAATATTTTCCATGTAAAGTTTCATTTTTATCAGAAATCTTTTCTACTTCTGTTTTAGATTAATTTAGAAATGTTTTCTAACATTGTATCTGTATAATTTTCCTTGAGAATCTTCAATTTATCATTTTCTACATATTTCTTAAATTTCTTCAGAAACATTTTATATGTAAAACTTCAATTTTATTAGAAAATATTTCTATTTCATTTTCAATTATATTAGAAATGAGTTTTATGTCTACCATTTTATCTGTATAATTTTCCATGAAAATCTTCAATTTTAACAATTTTTCTTCAATTTTATCAGAAGTGTTTTTACTAAAATTTCTTAATTTTATCAGAAAATGTTTCTACTGAGAGGGAATCCTTCATTCAGAGGTGAGGCCTCCACCACCTTTGCTCCTATGACAGTGGGGAGGGGCAGACTGTTAGGCAGGGATCACCAGAGTAGAGGATCACTTGGGATGGAACCCCCCCCCCCCACTGCCAGGACACTGCCTGCATCCAGGAGCTCCACAGCAATCTGTGCCAGGGGAAAGCAGGTCTCTCAAGGTTGCTGAGATAGGCTTGCAAGCAAACAGGATGGGCAAGCACTAGCCAGTGACAGCAGGACCAATTAACACCAGAGATAATGAGATGGCAAAAAGGCAAACCTAGGAATGTTGCTAACAGAAATCAAGGTGATATGGCACCATCCGAACCCAATTCTCCCACAACAGCAAGTCCTGGATACCCCAACACACCAGGAAAGCAAGATATGGATTTCAAATCATAGCTCAGGATGCTGATGGAGGGCTTCATGGAGGGCTCCAAGAAGGATATAAATAACTCCCTTAAATAAATACAGGAGAACACAAGTAAACAGAAAGAAGCCCTCAAAGAACTAAAGGAAAACACAACAAAACAGGTGTAGGAATTGAACAAAGCCATCTAGGATCTAAAGAAGGAGGTAGAAACAATAATGAAATCACAAAGGGAGACAATTTGGGAAATAGAAAACCTAGGAAATAAGTCAGGAGTCATGGATCCAAGTATCAAAAACAGAATACAAGAGATAAAGGACAGAATCTCAGATGCAGAAGATACCATAGAAAGCATTGATACAACCGTCAAAGAAAATGAAAAATGCAAAAAGCTCCTGACCCAAAAAAATCCAGGAAATCCAGGACAAAATGAGAAGACCCAACCTAAGGATTATAGGTATAGAAGAGAGTGAAGATTTCCAACTTAAAGGGCCAGTAAATATCTTCAACAAAATTATAGAAGAAAATGTCCTTAAACTAAAGAAAGAGATGCACATGAACATACAAGAAGCCTACAGAATTCCAAATTGATTGGACCAGAAAAGAAATTCCTCCTGTCACATAATAATTAAAACACCAAATGTACTAAAGAAAGAATATTAAAAGCAGTAAGGGAAAAAGGTCAAGTAACATATAAAGGTAGACCTATCAGAATTACACCGGACTTCTCACCAAAGACTATGAAAGCCAGAAGAGCCTGGGCAGATGTCATACAGACCCTAAGAGAACACAAATTCCAACCCAGGCTGCTATCTCCAGCAAATCTCTCAATTACCATAGATGGAGAAACCAAGGTATTTCATGACAAAAACAAATTTACACAGTATCTTTCCACAAATCCAGCCCTTCAAATGGTAATCACTGGAAAACACCAGCAAAAAGAGAAACTACACACTAGAAAAAGGAAGAAATTAATCTTCTTTCAACAAACCCAAAGGAAGATAACCACACAAACATAAAAATTACATCAAAACAACAGGAAGCTGTTGTGGATAGCCCTGGGCTTGTATTTTGATGCTAATTCTACTCCTCAGAGGGGCTACGGATTAGGAGTTGTCTTGTGAACCTTCTACCCACCTTAACTTTTCAAATAAAGGCTTGAGCCAATGATTGGGCAGGAGGGAGTGGGAAGAGCTGAGAGTCTAGGGGAGGAGTTACAGAAAAAACCGGAGCAGGGAGCAAACAGAAGAAAAAGGGAGAGGCAGCAGGGAGAGAAGCTGGGGGCCTGGAGAAACCACAAGTTGTATGGGATAAAATAAATGGAAACAGAGTAGTGTGGTGGGAGGTCGCCCAATCTAGGCTTGTAGCTTCTTTTGTTAACTGAGTTGAGCTTTCTTTTACTGGGGAATTGTGTTGGAAACAAAGTAGCAACAGGAAGCAACAATCACTATTCCTTAATATCTCTTAATATCAATGGATTCAATTCTCCAATAAAAAGACATAGACTAACAGACTGGATACATAAACAAGACCCAACATTTTGCTGCATAAATGAAATGCATTTCAATGTCAAAGACAAACACTACCTCAGAGTCAAAGGCTGGAAAACAGTTTTCTAATCAAATGGTCCCCCAAAACAAGCTGGAGTAGCCATTCTAATATCCAATAAAATAGACTTTCAACCAAAAGTCATCAAAATAGTCACAGAAGGATACTTTATACTCATCAATGGAAAAATCTACCAGGCAGAACTCTCAATTCTGAACATCTATGTTCCAAATACAAGAGTACCCTCATTAGTAAAGGAAATTTTACTAAAGCTTAAAGCACACATCACACCCCACACAATAATTGTGGGTGACTTAAATACCCCACTATCATCAATGGACAGTTCAGGGAAACAAACTAAACAGAGACACAGTGAAATTAACAGAAGTTTTGGACCAAATGGATTTAATAGATATCTATAGAACATTTCATCCTAAAGCAAAAGAATATACCTTTTTCTCAGCACCTCATGGTACCTTCTCCAAAATTGAGCATATAATTTGTCACAAAAGACACCTTAACAGATATAAGAAAGATTAAATTAATACCATGCCTCTTATCAGATCACTATGGAGTAAAGGTGGTCTTCAATAGGAATGAAAACAATGGAAAGCCCTCGTACACCTGGAAGCTGAACAATGCTCTACTCAATGTTACCTTGGTCAAGGAAGAAATAAGGAAAGAAATCAAAACCTTTTTAGAATTTAATGAAAATCAAGGTACAACATACCCAAATTTATGGGACACAATGAAAGCAGTGCTAAGAGGAAAACTCATAGCTCTGAGTGCCTCCAAAAAGAAACTGGAGAAAGCATATGCTAGCAGCTTAATAGCACACCTGAAAGCTTTAGGACAGAAAGAAGCTAATACACCCAAGAAGAGTAGAAGACAGGAAATCATCAAAATCAGGACTGGACTCAACCAAGTTGAAACAAAAAGAATTATACAAAGAATCAGCAAAACCAGGAGCTGGTTCTTTGAGAAAATCAACAAGATAGATATACCTTTTCCCAGACAAACCAGAGGGCATGGAGACAGTATCCAAATTAACAAAATCAGAAATGAAAAGGGAGATATAACAACAGAAACTGAGGAAATTAAAAAAAAATCATGAGATCCTAACCAAAACACAACTGGAGAAACTGGAGGAAATGGACAACTTCTTAGACACCAAATACCAAAATTAAATCACCATCAAATAGACCATATAAACAGTCCCATAACCCCTAAAGAAATAGAAGCGGTCATTGAAAGTCTTCTAACCAAAAAAAGCACAGGACCAAATGGTTTTAGTGCAGAATTTTATGAGACCTTCAAAGAAGATCTAACACCAATACTCTTTAAACTATTCCACAAAATAGAAACAGAAGGAGCACTACCTAACTCGTTCTATGAAGCCACCATTATGCTGATATCAAAACCACACAAAGATCCAACAAAGAAAGAGAACTTCAGACCAATTTCCCTTATGCATATTGATGCAAAAATAAATAAAATTCTTGCCAAGAGAACCCAAGAACACATCAAAATGATCATTCACCAAGATCAAGTTGGCTTCATCCCAGGGATGTAGGGATGGTTCAATATGCAGAGAAATCCATTATGTAATCCACTATATTAAACATACTCAAAGAAAAAAAACAACATGGTCATTTCATTAGATGCTGAAAAAGCATTTGACAAAATTCAGCATCCTTTCATGCTAAAAGTCTTGGAAAAATCAGGAATTCAAGGCCCATATCTAAACAAAGTAAAAGAAATATACAGCAAACCAGTAGCCAATGTCAAACTAAATGGAGAGAAACTTGAAGCAATCTCACTAAAATCAGGGATTAGACAAGGCTGCCCTCTCTCTCTCTCCATACTTATTCAATATAATACTTGAAGATCTACCTAGAGTATTTAGAAAACAAAAGAAGGTCAAAGGCATACAAATTGGAAAGAAAGAAGTCAAATTATTACTATTTGCAGATGACATGATAGTACTTAAACAACCCAAAAAACTCCACCAGAAAAATCCTACAGATGATAAACAACTTCGGCAAAGTGGCTGGTTATAAAATAAACTCAACCAAATTAATAGCCTTCCTATACTCAAAGAATAAACAGGCTGAGAAAGAAATTAGGGAAATTACACGCTTCACAATAGTCACAAACAATGTAAAGTATCTTGGTGTGACTCTAATGAAACAAGTGAAAGATTTGTATGACAGAAACTTCAAGTCTTTGAAGAAAGAAATACACAAAGACCTCAGAAGATGAAAAATATTCCATGCTCTTAGATTGGCAGAATTAATATAGTAAAAATGGCCATCTTGCCAAAAGCAATATACAGATTCAATGTAATCTCCATCAAAATCCCAACTCAATTCTTCATAGAGTTAGAAAGAGCAACTCTCAAATTCATGTGGAATAACAAAAACCCCAGGATAGCTAAAACTATTCTCATCAGCAAGAGAACTTCTGGCAGAATCAGTATCCCCAACCTCAAGTAGTACTACAGAGCAATAGTGTTAAAAACTGCATGGTATTGGTACAGTGACAGGCAGGTAGATCAATGGAATAGAATTTAAGACCCAGAAATGAACCCACACAATTATGGTCACTTTATCTTTGATAAGGGAGCTACAACATTCCAGTGGGAAAAAGATAGCCTTTTCAACAGATGGTGCTGGCTCCACTGGAGGTCAGCATGCAGAAAAATGCAAATTGATCCATTCTTATCTCCTTGTCCTAAGCTCAACTCCTAGTGGATCAAGGACTTCCACATAAAACCAGACACACTGAAACGAACAGAAAAGAAACTGGGGAAGAGCCTTGAGCACATGGGCATAAGGGAAATTTCCTTGAACAGAACACCAATAGCCTGTGCCCTAATATTAGGAATTGATTAATATCTGAGATGTACAAAGAACTCAAGAAGGTAGACTCCAGAGAGTCAAATAACCCTATTGAAAATGGGGTACACATCTAAACAAAGAATTTTCTCATGAGGAATATCGAGTGGCTGAGAAGTACCTAAAGAAATTTCAACATCCTTAGTCATCAGGGAAATGCAAATCAAAACAAACCTGATATTTCACCTCTCACCAGTCAGAATGGCTAAGATTAAAAACTCAGGAGAAAACAGGTGCTGGCCAGGATGTGTAGAAAGAGGGACACTCTTCCACTGCTGGTGGTGTTGCAAACTGGTTCAACCACTCTAGAAACCAGTCTGGCGTTTCCTCAGAAAACTGGGCATGATATTACTGGAGGACCCTGCTATACCATTCCTGGGCATATACTCAGAGGATTCCCCCGAATGTAATAAAGACACATGTTCGACTTTGTTCATAGCAGCCCTATTTATAATAGCCAGAAGCTGGAAAGAACCCAGATATCCCTCGATGGAGGAATGGATACAGAAAATGTAGTATATTTACGCTCTGGAATACTACTCACCAATTAAAAATAATGAATTCATGACATTCGGAGGCAAATGGATGAAACTAGAAAATATCATCCTGTGTGAGGCGATCAAAAGAACACACATAGTATGCACTCACTGATAAGCATATATTAGCCCAGAAGCTTGGAATACTCAAAAAACAATTCACATATCAAATGATGCCCAAGAAGAAGGAAGGAGAGACCCCTGATCCTGGAAAGGCCAATGCAACAGTGTAGGAGAATTCCAGGATAGGGAAATGGGAAGGGGTTGATTGGGGAACAGGGGTAGGGAAGAAGGCTTATGGGACTTTCAGGGAGGGGTATCCAGGAAAGGGGATATCATTTGAGATGTAAATAAAGAATATATTGAATAAAAAAAAGAAAGAGTGAGAAATGATTTCCTTTACTCAAGCCATTTTATTTCCAAGTCATAAGTTGTAGCTCTAACACTCTTAATAGGTAGAAATGATTCCTAATGGAAGCATGACTGTCAGGTACATTTTCACCTGCCACAGGGAAGGAAGGATGTTGGTTTGGTAAATAGGGAGCAATGTAGGATCCAATGTTTTACTGTTGCTGTGTATGTCAGCATTAGACAAAGTTGACAGACTTGAAGGTATTTGGGAAATAAATTATTCTTTTCAGAGGAAAAAATAAAACACTAAGAAAATGTTTCTACTTCCCTTTTAATTAATTTAGGAATGATTTGTATGTATATCATTTTATCTATATAATTGTTCAAGAAAATCTTCAATTTTAACTCTATTTTGTAAACATTTCTTCAATTTTATCAGAAATATATTCCAAAACCTTTTTCATTTATATGAGAAAATGTTTCTAATTCCTTTTTCAGTTAATTTAGAAATGTTTTTATGTGTATCATTTTATCTGAATAATTTTCTATGAAAATCTTCAATATTAAGATGTTTTTCTATCTATTTATTCATTTTAGTGAAATATTTTCCAAGCAAATCTTTAATTTTATCAGGAAATATTTATAATCCTTTTTCAATAATTCTAGATATGTTTTTATGTCAACTAATTTATCTGTATAATTTTCCATGGGAATCTTCAGTTTTAACACTATTTTCTATATATTTCTTCAATTTTATCAGAAATATTTTCTTTGTAAATCTGCTATTTTATCAGAAAATATTTATAATTCCCTTTTCAATTATATTAGAAATATTTATGACTATAATTGTATCTGAATAATTTTCCATGAAAATCTTTTTATCAGAAATATTTTTCATGTAAACCTTTAATATTATCATAAAAAATTCTACTTATTTTTTCAATTAATTTGGCATTATTTTTATGTCTACCAGTTTATCAATAACATTTTTCATGAAAATCTTCAATTTTAACATATTTTTATATATTTCTTCAATTTGATCAGAAATATTTTCCATATCAATCTTCAACTTCAATCAGAAAATGTTTCTACTTCTTTTTCAATTAGTTTAGAACTATTTTATTTCTACCATTTTGTCTGTATATTTTTCCTTGAAAATCTTCAACTTTATCATATTTTTCTATATAATTCTTCAATTTTATCAAATTATTAATCATTAATATCCTCATTTTTTTAGACAAGGTTTCTACTCTTTTCAATTAATTTAGAAATTTTTTTTTTCGAGACAGGGTTTCTCTGTATAGCCCTGGCTGTCCTGGAACTCACTCTGTAAACCAGGCTGGCCCCGAACTCAGAAATCCACCTGCCTCAGCCTCCCAAGTGCTGGGATTACAGGCGTGCGCCACCACCGCCCGGCCTAGAAATGTTTTTTATGTCTACCATTTTATCTGTATAATTTTCCATGAATTTCTTCAATTTTAAGATATTTTCTATATAGTTCATCAATTTTATAAATAATATTTAACTTCAACATCTACAATTTTATGAGAATATATATGATAGCTATTTTGTTTTCAATTATATAAGAAATGCTTTTTATATCCACTATGTTAATTTTAAAATTTTATAAATAATATTTAACTTCAACATCTATAATTTTATGAGAATATATAATAGCTATTTTGATTTCAATTATATAAGAAATGCTTTTATATCCACTATGTTTTCTTTAAAATTTTATAAATAATGTTTAACTTCAACATCTACAATTTTATGAGAATATATGTAATAGCTATTTTGTTTTCAATTATATAAGAAATGCTTTTTATACCCATTATGTTAACTGTATAATTTTGCATGAAAATCTTCAATTTTAACAATGTTTCTTACATATATCTTCAGTTTCATCAGAAATATTTTACATGTAAATCATCAATTTTATCACAAAATGCATCTACTTCCTTTTTCTATTAATTAAAAATGTTATGTTTACCATTTTATCTGTATAATTTTCAATGAAAATCTTCAATTTTAAAACATTTTCCTATGTATTTCTTTGATTTTATTAGAAATATTTTCCATGTAAATCTTCAATTTTATCACAAAATATATTTACCCAAGACACAATTCACATATCAAATGATGCCTAAGAAGAAGGAAGGAGTGGCCCATGTTCCTGGAAAGGCACACTGCAGCAGTATAGGGGAATACCAGGACAGGGAAGTGGGAAGAGTTGGATTGGGGAACAGGGGGAGGTAAGAGGGCTTATGGGACTTTCAGGGAGGGGGGATCCAGGAAAGGCAAAATCACTTGAAATATAAATAAAGAATATATATATGAAATGTTTGGCATCCTTAGTTATCAGGGAAATGCAAATCAAAACATCCCTGAGATTCAACATCACACCAGTCAGAATGGCTAAGACGAAAAACTTAGGGGACAGTAGATGCTGGAGATGATCCGGAGAAAGAGGAACACTTCTCGATTGCTGGTGGGATTACAAGTTGGTAAAAACTCCCTGGAAATCAGTTTGGCAGTTCCTCAGAAAATTAGAAATAGTACTACCTGAGGACCCAGGTATACCACTCCTGGGCATATACCCAGAAGATGCTCCAACATGTAATATGGACACATACTCCTATGTTCATAGCAGCCCTATTTATAAAAGCCAGAAGCTGGAAAGAACCCAGATGACCTTCAACAGATGAATGGATTTAGAAATTGTGGTATATGTATACAATAAAGTACTAATCAGCTATTAAAAACAATAAATTCATGAAATTCTTAGGCAAATGGGTGGAACTAGAAACTGTCATCCTGAGTAAGGTAACCCAATCAGAAAAGAACACACATGGTATGCACTCACTGATAAGTGGATATTAGCCCCAAAGCTCAAATTGAACAAGTTACAAGTCACAGACCACAGGAAGCTCAAGAAGAAGGAAGACAAAGAAGAAAAAGAAAAATTTTCCATGTAAATCTTCAATTTTATCACAAAATATATTTACTTCCCTTTTCCATTAATTTAGAAATGTATTTTATGTCTACCATCTTATCTGTATAATTTTTAATGAAAATCTTTATTTTAAACATGCTTTTTGTATTTCTTCAATTTTATCAAAAATATTTTACAAAACACTTTAAATTTTATCAGAAAAGTTATCTAATTCTTTTTTCAATTAATTTCAAAATGTTTTTAGGTATAACATTTTATATGTACAATTTTCCATGAATATCTTCATTTCAACATGATCTTGTGTTTCTTCAATATTATGAGAATTTTTCTTCAACATCTTCAATTTTATCAGAAAATATTTCTACTTCCTTTTTCAATTAATTTAGAAATGTTTTTATGCCTACCAACTCATCTGTATAATTTTCCTTGAAAATCATCAATTTTAACGTTTTTCTATATATTTCTTCAATTTTATGTTTTATGTCAACCAACATCTACTATTTTCTATGAATATCTTCAATTTTAACATTTTTTTTATTTTTATGCTAACAATGTTAACTCTATTTGAAGATTTTCATCAGAAAATGTTTATAATTCCTGTTTCATTTAATTTAGTAATGTTTTTATGCCTACCATTTTATCTGCACCATTTTCCTAGAAAATTGTGACCTCCTCCAGCCCATTGTTCTCAAAGAATAGCAGTCAGCAACCTGACTCCTGCAGAACAAGCAGAACCAGTTTCCAGCCTTCAGGGGAGGGGCATGGCCTGCCTTTTTATCTTGGGAGAGATGCATTAAAGGTTGAGATTTGAGCAAGAAGTCATGGCTGTCTCCATGTGTTTTCTCTTGCCACCCTGTTCTCTTCTCATCTCTCCTTCCAGAGAACCCACCGTTAGTATGTAGCTGCTATACACTATATAATGACGCCCAACGTCTTGGATCTAGAAACAGAGAGGCCAAATGAGGGTGGCTGTCTTGGGTGGAGCTCCATGGAAAAGGGAAAAAGTTTGTGTATCTGGCATGGTATACAAGAGCATATTGTTAGTGCTAACAATGTCATCTTTTAAAGGCTGTTGCTGCAGAGGTGCATAGAAATACAGGCTAGAATGAATCAACATATGCCCAACACTGAGATCAGCTAGGGTATGACAGAGAAATGGAACAGGGAATTAATTTAGTAAGGCATTTTTGTCCATAGTCTAAGAACTGCACCAGGCAAGAGAAATAGGGTATAAAATAAAATAAAACAAAATAAAAGAGTAAAAAAAACCAAAACAAAACAAAAAAGATTCTCGAAACATAAAAGAAAAAGAGACAATGGATTTAACTGTATTACAACCATGCTTCCCTTTCTATGTATCACTTTCTTTGTCTCCGGTGTACACCATTTGTCCATGTGTACATTTGTGTCCTCTCTGTGTCTTTGTGTGAATGACTGTTCCATGTTAAAAGTAAAAATTAGTAAAGATTTCATCTGTTTGCAATCTCTTGATTTGGCTGCAGTTTGCAGTATGTACAGCAGGGGCCGAATTAAAGCTGTGCCACATGCTCAACCGAGAGTCAAGCATGGCTGGGGGAAAAGTGACTTTTTAAAGGGCAAGCAGCCTCAGGTTTTGGAAAAACTTTGGTTTTGCTTATAAAATTATAAAATCACCTTGTTCTTGTTTCTAATTGGCCTTAATTGTATAGGGTTTTGCATGTATTGACTATAGAGTTATACATAATAGAGGCGAGTTTGGAGCTGGTAGCTAGGAGTTGTAGCCATCTTGAACACATGGCAACCCACTGAATGTAAGCATATTAATCAGCAGAGAAAAACAAACTAACCAGGATTCCCTCAGTATCAGCGAGTGAACAGGGAAGAGCCCAGAGCTGAATCCTTGTTGCACAGTGCTGTTTGGGAAGCATGGTGTACGAAAGACCCACTCCCTGGCACTGCTCACTCGTGGGGGGCCCAAGTCCTTCTGACTGAGGCCCAGCCAGTGGATGTTGTGGGGTCGGTAGTGTCCCTTCAGCATGCCGGGCCTGGGTTTTCCCGGAGTCGGGTTGCTTAGGAATGTAGTCCAAAGCGGGTAGTGAACTCCATCTAAGGCTAAATACCAGCAGGAGACTAATAGTCAGCAAATACCTTAAGGGAAAGTTAAAAAGAACTTTACAAAATACAGTTCAGATATAGCCTTACCTTATGTCAAAAAAATGTTTTGTCTCTGCTTCAATACAAAAAGCTAGAATCTTAAATTTTTCAGTGTATGTTGTTCATATAATTTATTACAGGACTTTACTCTTAACTCTGGGCTTTTAAATTTTTAAGTAAACGATTTTCAAAAGTTAGAATAAATTAATTGGCTAAGATTTCTTTAAGCTTGCCACAAGAGAATTCAAGCCTTTAATGTTTCTAAAATAAATGATAAAACAATCAAATTGATGATTATTGATGGTTGATCTATTACATGTCAAGCCTTTTTAGGCAAATATAATAATTGCTATCCAAATGATAATTTGTTGCAATTTGCTTTTATATTTCTATACATGCATCCCATGAAAAATATATCAACTGTGGGAGTAAAATTTATATAATTAAATCACATGTTTATTCCTTTGAGTTACCCCCTGCTTCAGCACAGATATAGACTTGGGTGCTATAGTGGCTATTTTTAAGATATTAAAAATCAAGCTTTTAATAATAGTAAATATATATATATATATATATATATATATATATATATATATATATATATCGTGGTTTACAATTGCTTAAAATTATTCCCTTTTTAATACTGCTAATTCTTAATTTTTACGATTATGCAAATGTAATTTAAGTTAAAAAAGATACTTTTTTAAATGACTGTCCCCTGGATATTTGAGAGCTGATTCAAAGGCTGGAGAGCCAGCCATGGGTGCTGGGAACTGAACTCTTATATTTTATGGTTGTGAGCCTGGAGAGATGGCTCAGCCATTAAAGGGTAGGCCCTCAATCATGGAGTATGGGAGCTCAGATCCCAGCAACCACATAGTGGCTCACAACCACCTATGATGAGATCTGATGCCCTCTTCTGGTGTGTCTGAAGACAGCTACAATATACTTATAATTAATCTTTAAAAATGTACCTGGACAAAGACCCCTTAAGGCAAGGCACATAAAATTTGTATCCCAGACACACTATATAGAAACAATTGATTATATAAGCACATTCTTTATATCATCAAAAGAGTAATGGCTTAAAAATAATTTTGTATTTTTGTGCACATCAAATTATAAAGATTTGTTCTTGGTGTCCTCAATTTCTACCTCTACCACATAATGTTGTTAATTCTAGAGGACTTAATTAATTATTACAGATAAATGATACTCATATTTCTAATTTTGAAAGCTAAAAAATGTGTATATGACTGATTCATTTTTAGGCTTTCTAATTATAACTACTCTAGCAAAAAGCAACTAAAATGCTACATTTATTTTTCTATAATTACATAGCTATTGCCTATTATAATATATGCTTGATGTTCCAACTTAAATTAAAACAGACAATGGAACTGGCCATTTAATGAATAAAAGTTATCACACATTGGAGATATCTCTGACAATTTAATTCTTTATTATCCTCAAAGATGAGGTAATATATAATTTTTTTAAAACAATATCTTCTTAAAAAAGAAAAAGAGAGGGGAAATTGTATCCCCATGCATATAATTTAAATTATGCTTGTATATTTTAAAGAAAAATTTAAAATTTGCATGCCAAAGAACTTGCTGAGTGTATATGGCATCCTATAACTAGGCATACTGATGCCTAGGTGAGATGGAAGAAATTCACTTATTGGCATATGACATGATCCTGATTTAATTTTGGGGAAGAAGGCATGTCTATGTTTTTTTTCCACAGAATGCTACAGAAGCATGCTAGCTGCCAGAATAATTGGTGTGGTACTGAAGACAATGTTGATTGCAGGCTTGCTGAATGCCCAGACAATGGTAACAGGACAGCTATATTGAGTACTTTAATTCTCAAATGTCCCAGATTAAGTAGACTGCCTTGCTTCAAGCTTTTGGACTATGTGGGACAGAGAAATTGGAGACTGTTGAACTAACGTAGAAAAATTAATCTAAAGGAGAAATTGTAATGACTAATTTGCCTATAGGAGTATTGTGGCAAAAGGCTCCTCTTATGTGGATTCATCTGAGGGTGCCTCCTAAAGGTAATATCCTGCTATATTATGAGGCAGTAGCCCAGATATCTATGCTTGGAAGGAAGCAGGGACTAACTTATTTTGGCAAAGAACAAGATACCATTATTCAACCTTTTAACGTAGATCAAGATGCGTGGCTGAAGCTGCATGGCACAGATTGGTTGCTTGCTCAAATAGGATTTGAAGGACCTATAAATAACCATTATCCTCAATTAAATAAATTAATATAGTTTTTATATATGCATGGGGTTGTATTTCCAAATATGATTTTTACATCCACTGCTTAATGCTCTTTTAATTTTTATAGATGGCTCTTCCAAAGGAAGAGCTGAATATCTTAGTAATAATCAACAGGTAGTTATAGAAACACCTGGGCTTAGCTCAGTTAGCAGAGCTGACAGAGGCATTGAATGTTTTTCAACCTATAAATAATACTTTTAATCTTTTTATAGTTAGCTTGTATGTTGCAGAATCTGTCCTTCTATTAGAAACCTGTGGCACATTTAATTATAATACACCATCAAGATCTTTGTTTTTACAATTTCAAAACATCATTCTTGCTAGAAAAATTCCCTTTTATATTGGCCATATACGAGCCCACTCCAGTCTTCCTGGAGCTTTAGCTGAAGGCAATCATTACACTGACAGAGCTCCAATAGGAGAGGCTTTAGTTTTAGACCCTGTTAAATTGGCTAGACATGATCATAATAAGTTCCATCTATCTAGCCACACATTAAGACTCTGACATAAACTCACTAAGGAGCAAGCAAGAATGACTGAGAAACAATGCCCTAACTGCCTTACCTTATCTCCAGCTCCCCAGTTAGAGGTTGATCCCTGTGGCCTTATGCTCAAGCATATTTAGCATATGGATGTAAGTCACTATGCAAAATTTGGAAAATTAAAATTTATATATGTTTGCATTGATACTTGTTCAGAAATTCTTTTTGCTTCTTTGCAATTGGGAGAAGCCTCTAAAAATGTAATTGATCATTGTTTACAAGCTTTTAATACCATGGGATTACCCAAAGTCATTAAGACAGACAATGGGCCAGCCCATACGGGCAATAACTTTATCTTGTTTTGTAAAGGATTTGGCATTAAGCATAAAACTGGAATTCTTTATAACCCAATGGGCCAAGGAATTGTAAAGTGTGTACTCCACACCCTTAAACATTGCCTTTTTAAAACAAAAAAGGTAGAAACTATGCCCTCCAAGATCACCCAAAGCATGCCTTGCTTTTGTTTTGTTTTGAATTTCTTGCAAACTGATGCTAAAGGTCAGTTGCTAATGGCATCCTGCCACTTCTAATTCTTATGCCATGGTTAAATGGCAAGACCCTTTAACTAATACATAGAATGGTCCAGACCCTGTTTTAATTTGGGGAAGAGGTTCTATTTATATTTTCTCTCAAAAAAGAAGATGGAGCCCATTGGCTGCCAGAAAGATTGGTATGTCAGGTAAATAGAGACCCTGAATCAGCTGGTAAGTATGACTAATCCTATAGTGTTCTTAAAGCTGCTTCTCCAGTACTGAGAAGACAGGCTTCTTTGTTCTCTAGCAATTAATTTGCAAGCCAGGCCCTGTTGCCCAGTCATGAATTTGCAATCAAATTGAATACCTTGGGCCTCCCAGAGATGGTCCAAGTGTTTTTTTTTTTCTCTCTATCAGCTAATTTGCAAGCCAGGACTTGTGCCTAAGTCACAATTTGCAATCAAATTGAATACCTTGGGCCTTCCAGAAACAAGCAGTTTTTTCCCTTTAATCTCTTGTGTTTCAAGCAGGTATCTCTCAGATACAGCTCAATGGCTTCCAGGACTCGAAGGTAGGCTGCTGTGAAGGCCAGCCAGCTTACATTCACAGGACATTGACTTTACTAGTGGATCTCCAAAAAGGGAGCCACATAGAATTCAGATATATGTGTGTTTGCTAATTGAGCAAACATGGGCACCAGTAGGAGGTATGAGGCAAAGCACTGCAAGAGAAGGAAACTTTCTGGTTCTGTGTTCCCTGGAAGCAAACCTGATTGCATAGGGGTTGACTTTGAGAGGCTGTCCTTATAACAATAATAAGGGAGTCTATTACCCCTCCTCTGCAAAAGATGTCATACAATACTTAAGGGGATTATGGTCACTGCTTTCCCTCTCTGGTCAAAAGTCACCTTATTTTGATGGATTTTTATCCACTGGCTTTTCTTAAATTTAGTGAAAAAGAATGAATTGTGAACTCCTCCAGACCATTGTTCTCAAAGAATAGCAGCGAGCAACCTGACCTCCAGTCTCCTGCAGAACAAGCAGAACCAGTTTCCAGCATTCAGGGGAGGGGCTTGGCCTGCCTTTTTATCTTGGGAGAGATGCATTAAAGGTTGAGATTTGAGCAAGAAGTCATGCCTGTCTCCACATGTTTTCTCTTGCCACCCTATTCTCTTTCCATCTCTCCTTCCAGAGAACCCTCATCAGTATGTAGCTGCCAGACACGAGAGATTAAAAACAAAGAAGAAATCTTAAGTCTGTTAGAAGCTATTCACCTGCCTAAGAAACTGGCCATCGTGCATTGCCCTGACCACCAGAAAGGGCAAGATGCAATAGCCAAAGGAAATCAGATGGCTGATCTGAGTGCAAAGCAAGCAGCTCAGGGAGCCATGATTCTGACAATACAAAAGCAGCCTAAAACTCTGAAGGAGATCAGCTTTAATTACACACCAAAAGATTTGGAAGCGATAGAGGGACTTCAGCTTGCCGCAGAATGGACCCCCCAGAAAGTTGCTAGAACTAATGAGGGAAAAGCAGTTCTGCCATATGAAGAAGGAAAGAGATATGTTACCCACTTACATCGACTCACCCACTTAGGGACTAAGAAACTAAAAGATCTCATCCATGAATCTGAATATTTCATCATGGGACTGTCTGATATCATGCATGACTCTGTAACCAACTGTCATGCTTGTGCCCTAACTAACGCAGGACATCACGTAGGCCCTCCAGGAAAACGGCTAAGAGGAGACCGTCCTGGAGCCCACTGGGAAATAGACTTCACTGAAGTTAAGCCTACTAAATATGGTAACAAATATTTACTAGTTTTCATAGACACTTTTTCAGGACGGGTCGAAGCTTTCCCCACGAAATCAGAGACTGCTAACGTAGTAGCTAAGAAGATCCTTGAAGAAATCTTCCCAAGATTCGGAATCCCTAAGGTAATAGGTTCTGACAATGGCCCTGCCTTCGTTGCCCAGGTAAGTCAGGGACTGGCTGCACAACTGGGGATAGATTAGAAATTACATTGTGCTTATAGACCCCAGAGCTCAGGACAGGTAGAGAGAATGAATAGAACTCTAAAAGAGACCTTAACCAAATTAGCCATTGAGACCAGGCGGGAAGGACTGGACAACCCTCCTTCCCTTCGCCTTGTTCCGAGTCCAGAACACCCCTGGCCACTTCAAACTTACCCCCTTTGAACTCCTGTTTGGAGGACCACCTCCCTTGATTGAGGCAGGAGGCATAGTTGATCCTGATGCTTCTCTTTCTCAACCCCTCCTAGCCTGACTGAAAGCTCTTGAACTGGTCCGCAAGGGTGCGTGGGAACAACTCATGGAGGTCTACAAACCAGGGACCCTCGATACTCCACACCCATTCCAAGTGGGAGACCTAGTCCTGGTCTGACACCATCGTGCCGGTACTCTGGAACCTCGCTGGAAGGGACCCTACCTCGTCCTTCTGACCAGTCCTACTGCACTACAAGTCGAGGGCATCTCAACTTGGATCCACGCCTCCCACGTCAAGGCCTCACCACCCGGTGCCCAAGATGAATCCTGGAAGTTAGAAAAGACTGATAATCCTCTTAAGCTGTGTCTACGGTGGCTGCCTGGCAAGTCCAAGGAACAATAACCCCCATCAGCCGATGACCCTCACCTGGCAGGTATTGTCCCAAGCCGGAGACCCCATCTGGAGCATCTCTAAGGTGGCTCTTCCCTGGACTTGGTGGCCTGCCCTGTACTCGGACATCTGTAAGTTGGCATTTGGGGCCCCTGCGAACTGGGATATGGAAGGATATTCTGACCCTGATATGAAGGCCCCTAATGTCCCCTCACCGCCAGGGCATCATGGTCTAGACCCCTGGGGAGGGTGTGGACACCCTTCCCGAAGGAGCCAATTAAGAACCTTGCCTTTCTATATATGCCCAGGATTCCATTGGGCAGTGGCCCTGAACCCCACATGTGGGGGGCGAAGCTATTTCTTCTGTAAAAATTGGGGGTGTGAGACTTCAGGAAACACATACTGGAACCCCACCTCCTCATGGGATTATATCACTGTCACAGCTAACTATTCTAGACATGAAACAGGGAGCCAGGGATGGACTTACAAGCCTGAGTGTGAAAATTGGTGTCTCCCCTTAAAGATCAGTTTTACTGAGCCAGGCAAGAATCAGAGAGGTTGGACCAGTGGATACACCTGGGGACTTAGACTTTATAAAGAAAGATTTGATGACGGTCTCTTCCTATGCATAAGGCTCAAGGTCACTAGCATACCTCCTGTCGCTATAGGACCTGACCATGTTATAGTTGAGCAGGGACCCCCTAAAGAACCTCTTCCCTCCCCTTCAAAAAAGGTTTTACTCTCACCTCTGCCCCCCTCAATAATTGAGGTAGTTCCCGCTGAGGAAGGAGTGCCCACTGCTCTTCAAACGACTTTCCCAACCACTCTGTCCCCCACTACAGGTGACAGACTCTTTAGCCTCATACAAGGAGCCTTTTCAGTACTAAATGTCACCAATCCTGAGGCTACTGAGTCTTGCTGGCTCTGCTTAGTCATGGCTCCACCCTATTATGAAGGAATGGTGGTGTTAGGTCAAAT
This sequence comes from Apodemus agrarius, assembly GCA_964023405.1. NCBI lineage: Eukaryota > Metazoa > Chordata > Mammalia > Rodentia > Muridae > Apodemus > Apodemus agrarius. The sequence continues at coordinate 95,221,215 of OZ030010.1, read as the reverse complement.
TATTTACACTTCAGACCACACCCAGTGCCGTTGGGGCACTCAGAGCAAACTCACCCTTACTGAAGTTGCAGGGTCCGGAATCTGCTTAGGACGTGTGCCCCCCACTCATCAGCATCTCTGCAATCAGACCTTACCTGTTAATACTGCTCAGGATACCCAATATCTACTCCCTTCCAATGATAGCTGGTGGGCCTGCAGCACCGGGCTCTCCCCTTGCGTCTCTATTTCAGTTTTTAACCAATCTAAAGATTTCTGTTCATGGTTCAGTTAGTTCCTCGTATCTACTATCATCCTGAGGAAACTCTGTTACAGGCATTTGATAACTCTCCCTCCAGGATTAAAAGGGAACCTGTCTCGCTTACTTTAGCTGTTATGTTAGGATTAGGTTTAGCCGCTGGCGTTGGTACTGGCTCTGCTGCTCTAATTAAGGGGCCTATAGACCTCAAACATGGCCTCGATAACCTCCGAGCCTCCATGGACAGTGACCTCAGAGCCCTCCAGGACTCAGTCTCCAAATTAGAAGACTCGCTAACCTCATTATCTGAGGTAGTACTCCAAAATAGAAGGGGGTCTTGATTTATTGTTTCTTAAAGAAGGAGGTCTTTGTGCTGCCCTAAAGGAAGAATGTTGCTTTTATGTAGACCATTCGGGCGCTATACGGGACTCCATGAAAAAATTCAAAGAGAGACTGGACAAAAGACAGAGCGTCAAAATAACCAAAAACTAGTATGAAAGTTGGTTTTCTAAATCCCCTTGGATGACCACCTTGTTTTCTGCCCTCATGGGACCCTTATTGATTCTTTTGCTACTTCTCACCATAGGACCCTACATAATTAATCGATTGATTACTTTTATTCGTCAGCGTGTTAGTGCCATTCAAGTCCTAGTGCTCCGCCAACAATATCAGCGGCTCCAGTCAGATCAATTAGAACCAGATGAAGTTGAGACAAACATTTAGTTCTAAGGTTAGAACTACCTCCTAGAGAGAGTGGGGGATGAAAGATCCTGCCTCAAAATTTTATTTACCCCCAGAAAATCCTGCTTCAGAAGGCCAAAGCGCCACCATTTTGTAACTCTGTAATTCCTACCCTTTCTGACCCCTATTCCAGAAACTAGCTAACCACAAAGGTTATTCTGCATTCTATAGATAGTTGATGCTTGCCCAGCCTATTGCAGAATGCAGTTAATCTATCTTGCGGAATGTAGTTAATCCATCTTGTGGAATGCAGTTACTCCATCTCATGGAATGCAGTTACTCCATCTTGTGGAATGCAGTTACACCTGGTCCTCAGGGATGAATTGCCTCATGATCTAAGTGTAACTTCCCTATCTAAATTCCCCCAACCCCTCCCCCTTCTGTGATTTTTTTGGTTTCAAATACTCTTTGCGCCAGATACAAGGCATCGATCTCTGACCCTGTGCGGTTATGAATCGATCCCAGTATACTGGAATCCCAATAAAGACCTCATGTGATTGCAGCGAGATGGTCTTTGGCTGATTCTTTGGGCGTCGCTTTATCCCAAGACTTGAGTACGGGGGTCTCCCTATTTCGTGGGGGTCTCCCCATTTCAGAGATCTAACAAAAGCATTACCTCTTCCATTATTTTGATGAAACCATTTAAATTTGTTTCATGTCTGTATATGTTTTAAGAAAGTTCTATAGTAGCAAGTTTCCATAGTAGACCTCAAATGACCCTTACTGCTAGTTTTCCCTACTGTAGGCCCTTCACATCACCCCACTCCTTTAATCATTGTCCCATCATATCTTTCCATACATTTCATTTCCCCCTCCTTAGGATATTCGATGGATATCATTGCATCAAGGTTAAACTCCATGTATGTATTTCTGACAATTCTGATAAAGTTGCAAGTCTCATCTCTATTATAAAACCTATGTAATTGGGTTCAAACCACACCAATGCCCACCAGGTTTGTCAGTGAAAACCTGTGGAATTTACTCTCCAGATTATCATGTAACCAATCAGTTATCTCATTATGTTAGTGGTGATTACATTTTAGTCATTGGAGCTTGCAGACTGAACTGGTACCCCAATTTTATCTTCTTTCTTTGCAAGGGATCCACTCTTGAATAATGGTCTTGCTGAAACACAATTCCATCTGTCTCCATACACGTCATTGTCTTTTAAGGTCTGAAAGTGTGCTAGGGTGTAGAACCCTTTATTCAGGAGCAGCCAGACCAATTCCTTGCCCACTACCTCAATAAGTTTAGGGATGTAACTACCAGAGGGAATTGTTTGGTATTTATTTATGTATTAGAGTAGATGTGAAAGTAATTAAGTATGACTTCCTCCCAAATATTCAGCACTTTACAAAATGAGGAACTGAAATGCTGGACTCTGAACTAAGGGGAAATTATTTAGAAGCTATTTCTGGTCCTGGGGCAGGTGGAGTCATGGATGTATGGGATTCTGAATTGCCTAAAACATCATATCTAGGAGAAGATTTGGGGCAGAGCAAAAATATTGCCCTCTACTGCTAACATTATTTCCAGTGGGGTTATAGAGCATGTGGGCATGACAATACCCTTGAGGGAAATCTACAGTAAGTCCTAGAGATTCCAAGAATGGTACAGAATCTGCCTACAATGTAGGTCAAACCACTGGTTACTTTGGCCATAATAACAATGTGGTACCTTCATGTCTAAGGAAGCCTTGATGGTACAACCACACTCATAAGGCCAGACTCTGGCCCATATATTATTCCAAAGGTACATCCATGGTTCACTTGATCTTCCAGTTGAGTCTCCTTCATCATCTAACATATGTCCGTGTTCTGAACTCTGTGAGATCTCTCTGGTTTTCTGTACTATAATTTGACATTCCTCACCAGAAGACAGACTCCCATTCAGGGGAGCTGTTTCTTCTCTTTGCTCTCAAAGGACCTGTTGCTCTTCACTGCCACATCTGTTTCTTCTATTCACCATCAATTTGTTCTGTCTAGAGCTAACACACTAGTAACTAGCAGGTGATCCTCCAAAAATAATTTTTTGTTGGATTAATATCTACAATGAGGCTCCGATAGGCAAGGCCCAGGCCAAATCATTTTAGGAAAGATTCATGTTATCAATATGCTTTTCCTATTATTATTATTATTACATATATAACAAGCACTAGGTATTACCCCACCCCCTTTGAGCAAATCCCTGTAGAAGTACAAAGATGTACTGCCTTTTAGTGATGCTATATAGATGACTTCTTAATAGATGAATTCTATATAGATAACTTCTTAAGTCTTAATAATAATCCTATAAGAATTTCTAAAATTATATCAGTGATTATTAAACTCTTTTGTAGTGGGACTGCTATTAGATCTTTTCTGATAATCAAAATTGTAATGAAACTTCTGTCAGTCTCCCATGTGTCACCAGTTTACTGCTTCTAGACAGGAACCAGACTTTCTACTGCTCAGAGCACATTTCAAGAAGGTATAAAGCAGTTAACCAACAGTCATCAAAAGGGAATTAGTGACTTATTATAGGCGCTAGGACAGAAGACAAAATCTCGACTGATTTTATCTATACAAAACAATGTGACTTCACTAATAACTCCATTTTGGTTTTTAACTCAGTAAACCTGTGGAGTGATGACAGGTGATAGATGTTCAGCCACATAATTACTCCTAGTCTAATGGATATGCATGTAAACATTCTCTGTTGTAAACTTCTTTTTCAATTTATGATTAGTATTTCATGTGTAATCTTGGGATAAACTATGTGACCATGTATTCTGAAAGATACAAAGAGAGGAGTGCAAAGAAGAATTTTTACTTATCACCTTTTCATTCATTCCGTTTTGGCCCCTTTTTCTTAGAGAGCTTTCATAGGAAATGCTTTACATTAGTAATAAATGCTGTAATTACTTCTCAATGTGTCCCTTTTTTTCCTGCCACTTCTACTAGCAGGGTGAAAGTTAGAGCATGCAGTTCCTGCAGAGATAGAACAAAGGACACATTGCTTAATCCCCCTACAGGTGTTAATCACCTAAACCAACAGCTTTTAATCCTCAGAACAAGAAAGTTTTTAGACTTTTTAGAAGGTATCATCAGCATTTCAGTATAGTCAGAGAACAAGAACATCTGGAGACCCTCAGTTTGTAAAGCCACAGGAGTCCTACTCTGTGTCCTCTTTCAACCTGCTCCTGGCCCAGAAGCTCCCAGCACTGCTCTACAAAGGAATTCTCTTATTCAAATTCATCCAGAGTCACAGAGCATTTGCTTGACCCTTAAGGTAATACAAGTGATTTACCAGCAGGATCCTACATGAGACCAGTCTTTCACACAGCAGAAGTCATGGCCACCTGATCTGCTGGAAACAACTCTAAGATTCGGTGTTTTAAACAGTGAGGGATCTGATCACATATCTGGGCAGCAGAAATTGGTCTTAAAGGGAGAGGGTGGACCTAAAAAGAACTGTGCCCCTTCTCAGAGCCCTTGGCATGTACTATAAGTAATTGCCAAAGAAAAACCAGTCAAATTTCACTAAAGACATTGAGTCTTGGCACTTCCCAAGTCAGCAGAGTATTGTACATGTGTACATGTGTAAGCATGTACATGCTTGTATACATGTGTGTTGATATGTGCTTACATATATGTGTGATCATGTATGTGTGTATAAACATGTATGTGATCTTGTGTAAAGGTGGGTGTGGAATCACCATTTTTCTTTTTTCTTTTTTTATTGAATAGCATCTTCATTTACATTGCCAATGGTAAAAACCTTTCCCAATTTCCACCCTCCCCTAAATCCCCCAACCCCTCCCCCTCTTCGCTCCTCCTGCCTACACATATATGTCCCTGCATCAGACACACTCCCACCCCCCCTTGGTTTCCCTTTGTTGGGACCTCTGTTGAGCCTTTACCTGACCAAGGAACATTTCTCCCACTGATGCCCAACAAGTCCTTCTTCTGCAACATTTTTGGCTGGAACTATGTGTGCCTCTTGGTTGATGGCTTAGTCCTGGGGAGTCTTGGGGCATCTGGGTAGCCAAAATCATTGTTCTTCTCATGGGACTGTAAACTGCTTCAGCTCCTCTGTGCCATCTTCCAGCTCCTCCATTGGGAACCTCATGTGCAGTCCAATAGTTAGTTGCTAGCATCTGCCTTTGTATTTGTAAGACTCTGGAAGGGCCCCTCCAGAGACAACCATGGCATGCTCCTTTTGGTAGACACTTCTTGACGTTCATAGTAGTGTCGGGGTTTGTTGACTGATGAATCCCCAGGTAGGGCAGTCTCTGGGTGGCCTTTACTTCAGTCTCTGCTCCACACATTGTCTCCCTTATTGCTCCTGTGTGTATTTTGTTCGCTTTCTTAGAGGAACCAAAGCACCCTCACTTAAGTCCCCCTTCTTGGGCTTCCTGAGCTGGGTGAATTGTAACTTGTTTATTTTTAGCTTTTTGGGCTAACATCTGCTTATCAGTGAGTGCATACCATGTGTGTTCTTTTGTGATCAGGTTGCCTCACTGAGGATGACACTTTCTAGTTCCATCCATTTGCCTAAGAATTTCATGAATTCTTTGTTTTTTCATAGCTGAATAGTACTCCATTGTGTATCTATACCACAGTTTCTGTACCCATTCCTCTGTTGAGGGACATCTGGGTTCTTTTCATCTTCTGGCAATTATAAATGAGGCAGCTGTGAACATAATGGAGCATGTGTCCTTATGGGTTTATGTGTAGATCCTTGATCCACTTGATAGCTTTTTGGGCTAACATCTGCTTATTAGTGAGTGCATACCATGTGTGTTCTTTTGTGATTAGGTTGCCTCACTGAGGTTTGTACAAGGAAATAATACTAGGTTGATTTGCATTTTTCTGCATGCAGATCTCCAGTTTATTCAGCACCATTTTTTAAAAATGCTGTCTTTTTTCCACTGGATGTTTTTAGCTCCTTTGTCAAATATCAAGTGACCATATGTGTATGGGTTCTTTTTGGGGTCTTCAATTCTATTCCATTGATTTTCCTGCCTATCTGCATACCAATACATCTAGGAGCATCTTCTGGGTATATGCCCAGGAGTGGTATAGCTGGGTCTTCAGGTAATACTAAGTCTAATTTTCTGAGGAATCACCAAACTGATTTCCAGAGTGGTTTTGCCAGCTTGCAATCCCACCAACAATGGAGAAGTGTTCCTTTTTCCCTACATCCTCTCCAGCAGCTTCTGTTCACTGAATTTTTCATCTTAGCCATTCTGACTGGTATAAGGTGGAGTCTCAGTGTTGTTTTGATTTGCATTTCCTTGATAACTAAGGATGCTCAACAGTTCTTTAGGTGCTTTAGAGCCATTTGAGTTTCCTCAATTGAGAATTCCCTGTTCAGCTCTTTACTCCATTTTAATAGGGTTATTTGACTCTCTGGAGACTAACTTCTTGAGTTCTTTGTACACATTGGATACTAGTCCTCTATCAGATGTAGGGTTAGTAAAGATCTTTTCCCAATTTGTTGGTTGCCATTTTGTCCTATTGATTCTTTCCATTGCCTTACAGAAGCTTTGCAGTTTTATGAGGTGCCATTTGTGGACTCTTGATCTTAGAGCATAAGCCATTCATGTTTTGTTCAGGAACTTTCCCCTGTGCCCATGAGTTCAAGATTCGTCCCCACTTTCTCCTCTATAAGCTTCAGTGTGTCTGGGTTTATGTGTAGATCCTTGATCCACTTGATAGCTTTTTGGGCTAACATCTGCTTATTAGTGAGTGCATACCATGTGTGTTCTTTTGTGATTAGGTTGCCTCACTGAGGTTTGTACAAGGAAATAATACTAGGTTGATTTGCATTTTTCTGCATGCAGATCTCCAGTTTATTCAGCACCATTTTTTAAAAATGCTGTCTTTTTTCCACTGGATGTTTTTAGCTCCTTTGTCAAATATCAAGTGACCATATGTGTATGGGTTCTTTTTGGGGTCTTCAATTCTATTCCATTGATTTTCCTGCCTATCTGCATACCAATACCAAACAGGTTTTATCACTTTTGCTCTGTAGTAGAGCTTGAGGTCAGGGATGGTGATTTCCCCAGAAGAGATTTGTTGTGGAGAATAGTTTTTGCTACCCTGGGTTTTTATTATTCCAGATGAATTTGAGAATTGCTCTTTCTATACCTATGAAGAATTGATTTGGTATTTTGATGGGGATTGCATTGAATTTGGAGATTGCTTTCGGCAAGATGCCCATTTTTACTATATTGATCTTGCCGATTCATGAACATGGGAGATCTTTCTGCCTTTTGAGATTTTCTTTGATTTCTTTCTTCAGAGACTTAAAGTTCTTGTCATATACATCTTTCACTTGCTTCATTAGGGTCACACCTAGGTATGAAACATTATTTGGGACTATTGTGAAGGGTGTCATTTCCCTAATTTCTTTCTCCTCTTGTTTATCCTTTGAGTAGAGGAAGGCTACTGATTTGCTTGAGTTAGTTTTATATCCAGCCAGTTTGCTGAAGTTGTTTATTAGCTTTAGGCGTTCTCTGGTGGAAGTCTTGGGGTCCCTTAAGTATAATATCATATCATCTGCAAATAGTGATATTTTGACTTCTTTCTTTCCAATTTGTATACCTTTGATCTCCTTTTGCTGACAACTTGCCACAGCTAGAATCATCAGAGATGAAGGGACCAAAGGTGAGACAACGTTTCAATAACATCAGATTGTAGGGAATAATGTTGGACATTTTCTTCATTAATGACTGATGTGGGGGTGCCTAGACAACTGTGAGTTATTCTAGCTTTGGCTAGCCATTCTCGTGATTTAGAAGGAAGCAGACTGAGCACGCCAGTGAGCAGCATACCTTTGGGGTTCAAGAATCACTGCAGGTCAAGGCTCAAATAGAATGCAAAGGCAAAGAGCTTTTATTCTGCAGAAATTATCAGCATGCAGGGGTCAACCATCCATCAAAATAGTGACCCCAGACAATGGTGAGCCTGCCTTTTTGTAGGGAACTAGGAGAACTGTAGCAAAGTTCAGGTAATCTAATACTTCATTGGTGGGTACAGGGGAAGTTATATGGGTCAGTTACTGATTGACTGCTAAGTCAGTATCATTTAGTGAGGGTTTGGGGACATTGAAGGGACAGTCTCAGCTCTGGCCTCCTTATTTTCCTGGGCCAGATATCCCAGGGACTGACTCAGCTCTGAGCTTATCCTCCCTTTGTCAGAGCTTTTAATGATTAATGGCCCATTGTCAGTTGCTCCCTCTGGGGAGCCCAATCTGTTTCCCTGGGAAACCTAAAGTTTTTCACTTTCAAGGTTTTTAACTTTTAGGGGACGTCTCAATTCCTCCATGCCCCCTGCTCTAGTTTCTGGCTCCAGGTTCCCCCTTTGTTTGAGTGTGTGTCCTGATATCCACAATGAAGTACCATAATCAGGAAGGGTAAGTTGAAGTTAACACTTTCCTCACCAAGCTGCTTTTGACCATGGTGTTCCATCACAGTTAGAGAAACCTAAATGAGGTATATGACCATAGACAATTCTCAACCACACTGTGCTTGTGTATATGGCCAGCAGGCAGCTCAGGCCCTTTCATATTCAGGGCAGCTGTGTGGATTGGACCTCTGAACAAGGAAGGCTGCAGATGTTGGTGTCTGTGATACTCCTATGTTCCATGCTGTGGTCAATATCATTAACCCAGCGGAGTGACAGACTGGATACTATGCACCACCAGAAATCTTTGAGATATAGCATGGTTGGATTGCTCTGAGTGCAGGATCATCTGTAGACCAAGGACCAGGAGAATACACATCACAGTATATACCTTTCTGAGTCATGTCTCAATCTTCAATTGTGAAGGCACAACCTATATTCATACCCATACCATTAAAATAAAATAAGTTAACATGAACCCTGGAAAATGCCAACAATTTCTTTGAAGTACTTATCATCTGCTATAGAAACATTAATTACAGTGATCAAAATGTAAACTCCTATGACATGAGGGCAGATCTGTAAAACAAATCTCTTATGTACTATGTAAAAATATCACCTCTCAATAAAAAGTCTAGGACCAATGAGATGACACAGGATTAGTTCAGACATCATTTAGAGAGATTGAGATTCTGGGATACATCCAGGCATAGCAAGAGTTTCACCTGAAACTGTGCAGAAGATGGTCTCAGCTGGAGATTCACTTCAAATTATACAGAAGATGGTCTCAAGAATCTAAAGAGAGGTTAGACTTAGAATATATTAAACAGGATACTTGAGTTAAGATAGAGCTGAAATAAAGTTTTTGGTTTAGGTAGTGTCTTAGGGTTTTACTGCTGTGAACAGTCACCATGACCAATGCAAGTATTATAAAAGACAACATTTAATTGGGGTTGGCTTACAGGCTCAGACGTTCAGTCCACTTTCATCAAGGCAGAAACATGGCAGCATCCAGGCAGGCATGGAACAGGAGGAGCTGAGCGTTCTACATCTTCATCTGAAGGCTGCTAGTAGAAGACTGACTTCCAGGCAACTAGGGTGAAGGCCTTAAGCCCACACCCACAGTGACACACGTACTCCAACAAGGCCATACCTCCTAATAGGTTCACTTCCTGGGCCAATCATATACAAACCATCACAGGTAGCTATTCATAAATAATTGAGTCTCACAGTCATTATTTCGGGAATTTGGATGTGGGTGGAAATGGGTAAGGTTACATAGATCTACAGGCAGTGGTCATTCTCTCCTTGAACATTACTGTGGAATGCCACCCCTGCTAAAACCTCTGCTTCAGGCAATAACATCCAAATTAGACAATGAAAGAATATAGAACTAGTGGGCACAAGACATACAACCTCCACACACATGAACACACATCTTAGAAAAGGCAGCAATGATGCAGATATATGTCATATATATATATATATATATATATATATATATATATATGGCTGGCTTGCAAATGACACCAAATTCTTACTGTGTTCTTATTTGTCAGGGCATGAGCAGAGGTATGGAGAGAGGACTACTCCTGGTGTCTTACTAATTATAACCAATGACTAGCAGATCAGCATCCCAACCCAATAATTATATGAAGGTAAATAGAACCATAAAGGTCATGTCTCCAAATACAACCACATTAGCTTTTGATGCATTAGTACATGGATGTTTATGTAATACAATCAGGCCAGAATTATGAAATGATAGTTGAATTTTGTTGCATGAATATATACTTTTTAAAATAATGATGCTACCAGTCTCCCATTCCCACTCAGATATTTGAAAGGACAAATTACTTGTGGGCAGTGGTGCAGGCAGTAACAATGTATAAATCACAGCTAATGTCAATGATAGGCCATCCTTGAAAACAATTCCTTTAAGAATTATAACGACTTCATTTAAATATGCCAGTATATAAGAGGGCTTGGAAATTTAACTTCTCAATTAACAGCTATGAGATTTCATCCTCATTTCCTGGCTGTCTTCAGTGAAGGGAAGTCAGCCAAACAGCCAGCTACCCTGCCTTCATATCAGCATGGGTTCTATTGAACCCTGCATCCAACCTGAGCTCATTACACAGAAAATAGAGCTGATTGTTGTTAAAAAAAGAGCATTGTCACTAGAAGGCAACACAACAGCAAAGCCTCTTTCAAGACAGCTTGCACTGGCACTTTGCCACCAGGGCTGTGTAGAGCATTAATGAGGTCTTTTCTTCACCCAGACCATAGAGGGAGCACTTGCCAGGAGAGAAAGAACAAAAGGCCTGTGAATTGTTCAAGCACAACAGTCCTTATGTGAAGGACTGCTCTGAGAGCCTCAAGCACAGTCCTTTACATGTAGCTAAGACTGGGTCTTGATCAGAACAATCATCAGCCCTCATTTGCATGAAAAGCAGCTGGATTGATCAAATAATCAGGCCCATCTCCAAATGCATTTGCCTAGGGAGTCTCATCTGGCCATTAATATGCTCCAGGGATGCTCACATGGAAGTTTAAATGTGTTCCTGAATCCTGAGCCAGCTGTTGGCAGCACAAGGAAGCCTTGCCTGGAAGTTGAGCTGCAGAATGGAGTCTCTGATGCTGTAAATGAAGCATCACCAGGGGGTCAGATTTGGAAAGAATTTAGTTAAATCAGACAGGCTTTACAGGCTATTTCAGGTTGTAAACATGCACAAAAATGGCCCATTTGGAAGTTCACAGGCACCACAAGGACCCACGCAGCCCCAGATGCTCTGCTGATCCTGAAAGCCAAAGGCAGTAAACAGACATGGTGCAAGTCCACCTGAACTGGTAGAGCTTTAGTTGGGTGCATGCAGTCCGACACTGCCCAGGGCAGAGAATAGACACTAAGGATTTAGAGCTAAAGTAATTTGGGAGTGGGAAATGGCTGCATGTAGCAGCCCCAGCCCAGCATGTGAACTATGACAACCAAGTGGTGCCAAGGTCATCTTCCTGAGACGATACCAGATGTAAGAAATGCTACATGTCTTCTTTCCTCTGACTGTTCCCCAATCACCCCCTTCCTGTTTCCCTGTCCTGGTATTTCCCTACACTGCAGGACTGAGCCTTTCCAGCACCAGGAGCTTCTCCTTCCTTCTTCTTGGGCATCATTTTATATGTGAATTGTTGCTTGCATAGTCCAAGCTTCTAGGCTAATATTCACTTATCAGTGAGTGCATACCATGTCTTCTTTTTAATGATTGGATGAATGTCACTCAGGATGACATTCTCCAGTTCCACCCACTTGCCTAAGAATTTCATGAATTCACTGTTTTTAATAGCTGAGTAGTATTTCATACTGTAAATATACCACATTTTCTGTATCCAAATCTTTTGAAATGTAAATAATATATCAAATAAATAAAATAAAATAAAATAAAATAAAATAGAAATAGAAATGCTACCTGCTGAAGTCAGAGTAAGCCCCATTCAGCACAAGACAGCTCAGAGGGCTGTCAATCACAGATTAGATTTCTCTTCCTTCTTGGCCATATAGCCCTGACCTAGTCTTCACAAGGAGCTAGCTGGAAACCTGACTGAGGGGCATGTACCTTCTTGTTGCTCTGCTGGCTTTATTAGCATCCATAGGACCATGTGCCAAATCTCCAGCCTTTTCACAGAAATGCACTATATGACATTGGTGGCCTGACTGCCTTACTTCTAGAACATAGTCAGGCTTCCTCAAAGTCCTGAAGAAACTAGCTCCCCATATATGTCCTTCTCTTCCCTATGACAACCATGCAGAGCAGCATTTATGGACCTTGTGATTCATACTCTCAGCTCAAAAAAGTATTGGCTGTCACATAATAAATATGTCTCTAGGGACACCCTCCAGCTGCTGATGTGCCAAGATGACTAATTTTCTCCCTGACTAGACCACAATCTGTGCCTCAGTTCCTGGCACCTGAATGCCTATCACTGATATCTTGTGGGGAGTTAAATTTTGCTCTACCATATCAATAAACTTGTGAAAAAATGGCAACAGGCCCATAGTGGCCACAGCTTATTTTAAACTTTATTACTCTTAAAATTATCTTAATTATAAAACATATTAAGAATTGTGAGCCTTTAACCAGACTGTAAACTGCAGCCAATGGCACATTGGCAATTGTACCTGCCAGCAGGTCCAGTTATTCCAGAGTCCCCGGAGAGGCGCTACCTAGGGATCATGGTGGGGGGGGGGGGAGAAAGACCGAGACCCTGCATATGACAAGCTTTAGTCAGAGTCCATTTAATATTTGGAAAGCAATGGCTTATAAGCAGTAAGAAGGGGAAGTGAGACAAAGGCAGTAAATCTTGAAGCAGCCAAATGGGATGTCTTGGGATGAGGGATAAAGGCACTTTGAAGGCCAGTTTGTCAATTAACTGGTTCCTGTAAGGAGGTCTGGTATCTAAATAATTTCAGTTTATTGCTTCAGCCAGTTACTGGTATGGCAGATCAAAGAAGGTGAGATAGCAGCACTGTGAGATGCTTGCACTCCAGTAGTTAATTAAGGCATTCAGGTGGTGAGAGCAGAGGCGACCAGTGAGAAAGGAAGGCGACTCATCTAGGAGATGAAGACAGGATGATGCCAGACCAAATGGCTCAGGGTTTGGTGGAGATTATCCAGGGATGCCCCTTATCTTTTATGGCTGGTCAGTTCCTGGAGTCTTCTGTGCCATCAATTTGTGGGAAAGGCTTTTGTTTAACAATCTCACAACCCTGCAACAGCCATCTCAGGGCTGAGCGTTTGTGGCCATATAGATTAGAATGGCTCCTTACATCTCACCCTTCTCTGTATAATAGAGAGCAGAGGTCAAACAACCATTGAGGCACCAGAATAATGGGGCAGCACCTGTCTTAGGAATCGACCTGGTCGTCCACCATCCCTTTCCTGTCTCTGGATATCTCTGCCAGCCTCCAGAGACTCCTGTCTTAGGTGGGTGTGGCCCTGGGAAGGTGCCCGTCATTGGCTAACTGCCCAGCAATGTTATCATCATTGGTGCTTTGTGGGGCTCCTTCTGGAGTCCCGGCTGGAATGGCTGTGACAAGAATGCTCTCTGTGCAAGCAATCAGAGCTTTTTTTTGGGAGAAACTGGGCAGAGGAAAAGATAACCGAAAGAGATGTAGCCATCTCTGTCTTAGGATCGACCTCTCAAGCACCAGCCTTATCTGTCATAGGATTACCTTGTAGTCCTCAAGGTTCCGTGTCTTAGGTTGGTCAGGGGCAGGAGGAAGTTGCCTGTCATTAAGATGGCTACCTTGGGTCATCTTATCATTCCTCCTACAAGCCTCCTACAATGGCATTACTTTAGGAGATTGTGGAAGTTGAGCCTTTCTCGATGTGTTATAGGCACCTCGTCTTGTTCTTGTTCGTCGCCCTCCTGCTCCTTGTCAATTGTTTTGGTTTCCACGTTATGATAATGTACTGAAACAGAATCCCTAGGCAAAACAGAATCTATTTGTGATTTAATAAAGCATGTAAGTCATTGAAAGGCTCAAGGACCAAAGGAAATTAACAGAAGCATGCCTATAAAGAGTCCTAAACTCAAAGGTAGCAAGGTAGAGAGCCATGGGAATGTGGAAAACCAGTTTTTATACCAGGACTCTTATTCTCGCTCTCTCTTTTGCTTTTCTAGGCTATCCCTCACCCTTCTTAGACTGTCCTCCATGAGTCCAGTCTTATCTACATAGACACAACATTTCTCTTTTAAGGCTGCACAAAGCCTTCCCTGCTGTAGGAAGAGGAGGTCCAATCTCCTGTATCCCCCGGGTATAGAATTAAAAGTCCAATTAGATGAAATCAGGATCTGTGTCTCCAGTGTCTTCTTTTGCTGGTGTCTCTGGCACAGTGGAAAGTCTGCAGATAATGATTGCTCTGATGTAGGCTTGAAGGAAGTGACAGGTGTGGAAGTCTCTGTCCATGGAGAAGGCCTGGCACAATCAGCTGGTCTGGCATCTACAGGGACATGTAAATATATAAACAGAGCTACTTCTGAAAAACATCCAGTCTAGTTATTAGGTCTTTATTTTGATAGAGGCACAAAATATTTAGAAATGGACTTATTCCTTCTCCCTTATTTATTTATTTATTTATTTATTTATTTATTTATTTTAATAAAGTATTAAGGAGCTGAATATGATTTTATTTTGTAATTTAGATATCTACATCTTTTAGTGATGAACTCATTTTATAATAGCATGTCCCTGTGAATTACAGAGGGTGTCAATGGAATATGAGAAACTAAGAGTCAAACACCACTTTTAAAAGACTTTTAAGTTTAAACAAAGGCATTATCTGATTTTGAGCCCTTGGCATATTCACAATTATAAAATAATGAAGCAAATATTGTATCATATCTTCAAAAGTTTTTCTAACTTAGGAAAAGGCATAAATAGTAATGAAAATTAAGTGTAATTTGTATAGAAATAAAGGCTAACTTTCTAAGAGATAGGACATATATAACATGTGTTTTAAATCACAAGGGCATAGGCTCATCAGGGGTTAATTCCTAAGTTTAGCAGACAGCACTTAGGGAATGCAGGAGCAGTCTCACTGAGTGCAATGGTCATTTGTAGTTTAAAATCTTGCTAAACTATCTACTTAGGAAAAGCAGCAAGCTTTTGTTAAAAAATTAAATTAATACTTACCTTCATTTTTAGGACCAGGAAGCATAGAATGAACTTGGACATGTCCAATAGAGAAAAGGCAATTTCTAAATTGAAGCAAGACTTGTAATTTTGAAAGCTGGGGCTAAAATTGTAAAATAACTGTAAAACAGTTATATAGTTTTTTGTTTGTTTTTTAAAGGGCTTGTCCTTAGTGTTTAAAAAACAATGGATATTTAATAATATCTATATTAAAAACTCTATCTCTAGATTTATTTTGTCCCATCTTGAAAGATATCTAAAAAATGTACACAAATCAGAACTGATGGCTCCTAACCTAGGAAGGGTGCCGATAACCCTGAACAGGACAGCTAGACACTATTAACACCTAATATCAACCTCCACGGATGGCAGTGGGCAACTTAATTTTTTCTAGCCCTCTGTAATCGCACATTCCCTGTCTAGGGGATTGCAACTAAAATGTTGGTGATAAATTCTTAAATGTCTTAGAAACTTTCTTGCTCTTTCTGAGGGTGAAAGACTGTTGCTGGCTTAGGTGATTAACACCTGTAGCCTAACAGCAGAGGATTAAGCAAAGTGATCTTTGTTCTCTCTCAGGGGGAACTGATGGGCTCTAATTTTTAGCTTGCTAGTCAGAAGTCTTTGCAGGGAGAAAAATAGGACACTTAAATAAGTGGTTACTGAGTTTATTACTAAGTTGTAACATCTATCATTTGTCTTCTCTATGAATTTGTAGGAAGTTTAAAACCATACCTAAGTTATAAGTGAAGTTTTGCATAGATAAACCCAGTCAATATTTTATCTTCTGTCCTAACACCTACAATAAATCCCAGTTTTCTTTTTATGACCTTTGGTTAATTGTTACAATTTTGTAATAACATAGCAACAACTTGTAATAAGGTGTTAAAACTTTCTTTGGGGACGAAGAAAGATGAATCCACATTAGTGGTCCCTTCTGCCAAAGGACTGCTCTTTGTGTATGACTTGTAGCAAGAATGCAAGCAGCCAGTATTTAATCATATTCTATATAATGTATTTGTTGTTGGTTAATAACTTCCTTTAATTTTTGTAAAGCTATTTGTTCCTCATCAGTTAATTGTCTAGGGGAATTAGGATTTGTATTCCACTTGAGGGTATCAAACAGAGGTATACGTTTTCCTGTAGTAAGTTTAAGATGAGGTATTAGCCAATTAATATCTCTTAACTTTTGAAAATCACTTAAGGTAAATAAATTATCATTTTTATTTGAATTTTCTGTGCTACAATTCATTTAGAATATAACTGATATTTTAAATATTAGAAACGATATTTCCTTTGACTCTTTTTTGGAGTAACAATTATTCCCCAAGATTTTAAAGCCCATTAGTATACATTGAAAGATTCAAAGTCTTAGCTTCTATTATTGAAGTCTAGACAGAAAATTTTTTCTCATATAAGGTGAAGCTATTAGCCATTCCTTGAGGCAAAACTTTCTAATGATATTGCTTCACAAACTTTTTATCATCATCAGGATGAAAGGAACAATATAAAAATAATTTTTTAAATCTATAATAACTCTATGAGGTAGGCAGGTCAAATTTTAATGACTTCATAAGTTCCATAGCCTCATTAACCTTTCATAAATCTTAAATTTGAACTTTATTTTGAACAATACCTTGATAGATCTGTTGAT
This sequence comes from Apodemus agrarius, assembly GCA_964023405.1. Classification (NCBI taxonomy): domain Eukaryota; kingdom Metazoa; phylum Chordata; class Mammalia; order Rodentia; family Muridae; genus Apodemus; species Apodemus agrarius. The sequence continues at coordinate 95,204,506 of OZ030010.1, read as the reverse complement.
AATGCTGCTTTGGCCTAAGAGGAATAGCTGAAGGTGAGGCAAGGATCCAAAAACTTCCCTAGGCAGGGAGTATCACACAAGCCTCTGGCTGCTCTGAGCTTTGTAACTTTAAATGTAGGTTTTTCTTTATCTGAGACTATTGCTTGAGGCCAGATCCAAAGATTACACCTCTTGCCTTGAGGGCAGACTCCAGAGGAACAATTCTATTACCTGCCTATGTTTTTAATTTTTGGACAGTCTTTTCTGAAATTATTTATGCCCCATATTTAAATTATTTTTGATCACTTCAGCACTGTGAAAGCATTAGTTGTACTCAAGTCCATTGCAAGGCAGCAGTCACAACTGGACCTTGATTGTATGAGAGTCCAATTTAAATCTGTCCCTGCTTTGGATGGCTGGGTGGCAGTATGGCCAGCTACATTAGCATTCTCATAAGCCAATTTTGTAACAAAAGAGACCCTTGCTTGGGGGTCTTAATCAAAAATTTTACTAGCTGTGTCTATCCACACATTCCTGAAATAGTTCATCAGGAGCCTGTTTGATACCAAATATAAATTTCCATTAAGATCTCCTTTCCAATCTTGGGTTAAATTTTGCTTTCAACAGTGTATCTAATAAGTTTTCTGTAAGAGGCAGCAGGCCCATATTGGCCACAGCTGTTTTAAACCTTTTTCACTTTCAAAATCCTCCTAATTATAAAATATGGGTGAGTTAAGAATCATGAGCCTGCGATCAGACTGCAAACTTCAGTCGATGGAACACTGACAGTTTAGCTTTAATTGTTAAGTTTATTTGCAATATTAGAGCATAACCACAACTTTGGAAAACAAAAACCCAATTTTAAACAATCTATTTTCTTTAAAATTAATACCAAAAGTGTTACCTTAATTAATGTTACAAAGTTTGATAACCAGCTTTTGTACACAAAAACACACGCAACACCTTAAAAAGACAATGCCTTAAATCTTATCTTTTATAAATCTAATTTTTAGGATAAGAATTACACAAAATATTATCTCAATTTAGAAGTATCTTTTGAGGCTTGATTTACCCGAGCTGTTTTATTATTTCAACCTTGAGTTACCAGTTTTAAGCTCAGTTTCTTACCAATGTTACACCTTGTTTAATCATATGCAATAATTTATAAGCCAATACTCTATAACCAAGAAATGCAAGAAATATTTATACCTTTAAAACCAATCAGAAATAATATGAAGCAGCTACACACATGTGATAAATTTAAACAAGATTTTCATGAACTGTAATTTTAAGGTCCTTGTTACCTGCTGAAACCAATAATCACAATTATTGAGATTTCTGTAAGAAAACCAGCCATCAGCTCCCTTACCATAGAAGCCGAGAAGCTGCTGGCCCCTGTAAAGATCCACTCGTACTGAGAAGCTCCTGGCAGGGCTTCTCAGCTGTGTTAGACTCTTACAAATGGGACTTTTTATTTCTCTCTCTCTCTCTCTCTCTCTCTCTCTCTCTCTCTCTCTCTCTCTCGTCTCTCTCTCTCAATAAAATTAGTTAAAACTAAGTCAAAGGGTGAACAACCAGTAGATAAAGTTTTAACCATTACTTTTGAACATGAAACATGAACAGGCAAACAAACCATGAAATGAAAACACAGAACATAGCTTAATATAAAACAGTCAGACATGGACAGACATTGGCACGCCAATTGACAGACAATAGACAAAGAGAATTAGAGGGTATTTTAAGGGGAAACTGATTGTTCAATATGTCCTTAAGAGGTTTAAATTTTAATCTTTTAAAGCGAATCTGCTCTGCTGAATCGGCAGCCTCGTTTTCGCTTTTGCTATTTCTTCCTCCTAGGCCCTCAGCATTATCACCTGCCTTTGAAACTCTAAACTCTTTGGTGTTTTTTAGTAGTAGAATTAGGGAAAAGGTCGCAGTCCCCAGGGAAGGAGTTTTTACCCTGAGCACCAGAGGAACTAGTCAGGACAAAAGGGTTAAGCTAACAGGCTTTTTTCACATCAGGATGTTTAGATACTGTGCCTGCAGAAGGGGCACACACACCAGGAGGAAGAAAAATTGTTTGTTTAACTGCAGTTTATAAAGACACGAGGTCCAGGGAGAGCTTTGAAAATTTCTGCTTAAGGCTTAGGACCTTTCCAAGTTTTTTTTTTTTTCTTTAAATGGGTCGCCTTCTAAAGGCATAGCAATAGTCACAGAGTACTAGAAATGAATAAAACAATTCTTACAAATCCTTTTTTCTTAACTCTTAATCTTCTCTCCCTGAATGAATGCTTGATTTCTCCTATGAAACAAGCTTCTTTACTCAATTTCTTCCCCATGATAATCGGACAACAATTTTTTTTGGCCTTTTCTTACCTGCCTCTCCAGCGGTGCACGAGCGATGCAATGTGAGAGGTCCTCAATTCTTCTTTCCACGGATCCTTTATCCTCCATTGTCCGGTAGCTGACCATGTTCTGGAGGTCCCTGTTCGGGTGCCACTGTACCCGCCAGCAGGTCCAGTTATTCCAGGGTCCCTGGAGAGGCGCTACCTAGGGATCATGGGGGGGGGGGGAGAAAGACCGAGACCCTGCGTATGACAAGCTTTAGTCAGAGTCCATTTAATATTTGGAAAGCAATGGCTTGTAAGCAGTAAGAAGGGGAAGTGAGACAAAGGCAGTAAATCTTGAAGCAGCCAAATGGGATGTCTTGGGATGAGGGATAAAGACACTTTGAAGGCCAGTTTGTCAATTAACTGGTTCCTGTAAGGAGGTCTGGTATCTAAATAATCAGTCAGTTTATTGCTTCAGCCAGTTACTGGTATGGCAGATCAAAGAAGGTGAGATAGCAGCATTGTGAGATGCTTGCACTCCAGTAGTTAATTAAGGCATTCAGGTGGTGAGAGCAGAGGCGACCAGTGAGAAAGGAAGGCGACTCATCTAGGAGATGAAGACAGGATGATGCCAGACCAAATGGCTCAGGGCTTGGTGGAGATTATCCAGGGATGCCCCTTATCTTTTATGGCTGGTCAGTTCCTAGAGTCTTCTGTGCCATCAATTTGTGGGAAAGGCTTTTGTTTAACAATCTCACAACCCTGCAACAGCCATCTCAGGGCTGAGCGTTTGTGGCCATATAGCTTAGAATGGCTCCTTACAGGCAATCCTTACTGTAACTCTTAAAACTTTCTCTTACAACACCAGAGCACAACCACAGCTTTGGAAAGAAACCCAATTTTAAATAATCTATTTTCTTTGAAATCAATGGCAAATGGATTATTTTTGCAGCACAAGGTTTGTCTGCCAGTTTTTATGTTCAAATGTATGACAGTATAACCTATTAAAAAGACATTACTTTAAATCTTATTCCTTGTAAGTCTAATTTCTAGGTTAAGAGTCACACAAAACACCATGCCAATTTAGAAGCACATTAAAGGCCTGTATTTTATGAATTGTAACATGCCATGTGTTCAAGATGGCTACAACCTTGAGCTACCAGCTCTAAACTCACCTATTATTAACCTTAATCCTTTTAAGTCATTACCAATAATTTATAACTCTATCAAGATACGTAAAACCTTAGACGGTTAAGACCAATTAGAAACAAGAATAAAGCAATTACACGAATCTCGTAAGTTAAACCAAACAGTTTTCCGAAAACTTGAGGCTGCTGGCCCTTTAAGAAGCAGCTTTTCCCCCAGACATGCTTGACATAGTTGAGCACTGGGCAGTTTTAAATCAGCCTCCACTATAAAAACAGCTGCCAGATCAAGAGATAGACCACCAGCCAATGAAACACTTACCAATTTTTCTTTTTAACATGAAACAAATAAGCAATCATTCAAACAAAGACATGAAGAGGACACAAACGTACACGTGAACACACAGCGCACACCAGAGGTAATAATAATAATAATAATAATAATAATAATAATAATAATACATAGAATGGGAAGCATGCTTGTAATGCAATTTAATCCATTTTCCTTCTCTCTTTCCAGTTTCTATAATCTTTTTTTGTGCTGCTTTTTACTCTTTTTATTTTGTTTTATTTTATTTTATGCCCCATTTCTCTTGCCTGGTGCAGTTCTTGGACTGAGGACAAAATTCATGATTGAATTAATTCCCTGTTCCATTTCTCTGTCACTCCCTAGCTGATTTCAGCTTTGTGCCTATGCTGACCAAGTCTAGCCTGTATCTCTTCGTACCCCTGCAACACCAGCCTTTAAAAAATGTCATTGTTAGCACTAAAATTAATACTGTGTAGCTTACCATGTGGGATACATAACCTTTTTCTTTTTCCATGGAGCTCCACCCAAGGGAGTGATCCTCATTCAGCCTCTTCATTTCCAGGTCCAATTACTTGGACGCCATTATGTAGCCACCCATAGGCACATGTTAATGGTGGGTTTCTGGAAGGAGAGATGGGGATAAGAAGAAAAGGGTGGCAAGGGAAAACACATGAAGACAGGCATGAATGATTTCTTGCTTAATACTCAACCTTTAATGCATCTTTTCAAAGATAAATAGGCAGGCCAAGACCCATCCCTGAAGGCTGGAAACTGGTTCTGCTTGTTCTGCAGGAGGCTGGTGGTCAAGAGTCTGGGCTGCTATTCTTTGAGAACAATGGGTTAGATTCTGAAGGGTTGGGGGAGGTCACACAAGACCAGCTAACACAAGAGATAACAAGATGGCTAAAGGCAAACACAAGGTCATTACCAACAGAAACCAAGGAAACATGGTACCATTAGAACATAGTTCTCCCACAACAGCAATCCTGCATACTCCATCACATCAGAAAAGCAAGAGGTAGATTTAAAATCGCATCTGATATTGTTGATGGAGGACTTCAAGAAGGACATAAATAATTCCCTTAAAGAATTACAGGAGAACATGGGTCAACAGGTAGAAGCACAAAAATCCTTTAGAAAAATAAAGGAGAATGGAGATCAAAAGGTAGAAGCCCTTAAAGAGGAAACACAAAAATCTCTTAAAGAAATACGGGAGAACATGGGTCAACAGGTAGAAGCCCTTAAAAAGGCAATACAAAAATTCCATAGGGAATTATGCAGAACATGGGTCAAAATGCAGAAGCCATTAAAGAAGAATCACAAAAATCCTTAAAAGAAATACAGTAAAACATGGGTCAACAGGTAGAAGCCCTTGAAGAGGAAACACAAAATATCCTTAAAGAATTTCAGGAAAAAACAAACAAGTGAAGGAACTGAACAAAACTCTCCAGGATCTAAAATTGGAAATAGAATCAATAATGAAATTGTGAAGTGAGACATCTCTGAAGATAGAAAGCCTTGGAAAGAATTTAGGATTCATAGATGCAAGCATCAACAACAGAATACAAGAGATAGAAGAAAGAATCTCAGATGCTGAAGATTCCATAGAAAACATTGAAACAACAGTCAAAGAAAATGCAAAATGAAAAAGCTTGTAACCCAAAACATCCAGGAAATCCAGGACACAATGAGAAGACCAAACCTAAGGAATATAGGTATAGAAGAAAGTGAGGATTTACATCTTAAAGGCCCAGTAAATATCTTCAACAAAATTATAGAAGACAACTTCCATAACCTAAATAAAGAGATGCCCATGAACATACAAGAAGTCTACAGAAATCCAAAGAGATTGGACCAGAGCAGAAATACCTCCTGTCACATAATAATCAAAACACGAAATGCACTAAACAAAGAATATTAAAAGCAGTAAGAGAAAAAGGTCAAGTAACATATAAAGGCAGACCTATCAGAATTATACCAGACTTCCCACCAGAGACTATGAATGCCAGAAGAGCCTAGGCAGATATCGTACAGACCCCAAGAGAACATAAATATCAGTCCAGACTACTATACCTAGCAAAACTTTCAATTACCATAGATGGAAAAAACAAAACATTCACTGACAAAAGCAAATTTACACAATATCTTTCCACAAATCCAGCTCTGCAAAGGATAATGGCTGGAAAATACCAGCACAAGGCAGCAAACCCCACCGTAGAAAAAATGAAAAAGATAATCTTTCAACAAAACCAACAGTAGATACACAACCAGAATTTCACCTTTAACTAAGAAGATAACAGTAAGCAACAATTACTTTTCCTTAATATCTATTAATATCAATGGTCTCAATTCCCCAAGAAAAAGACATAGATAAATACTGAATATGTAAACAGGACCCAACATTTTGTTGCATTCAAGAAACCCACCTCGGTGACAAAGAGAGTCACTATTTAAGAGTCAAAGGTTGGAAAAACATTTTCCAAGCAAATAGTCCCAAAAAACAAGCTGGAGTGGCCATGCTTATATAGGATAAAATTGACTTTCAGCCAAAAGTGGTCAAAAAAATAAGGAGGGACACGTCATACTGGTCAAAGGAAAAGTCTACCAAGATGAACTCTCAATTCTTCAATTTTATTAGAAATATTTTACATATAATTCTTCAATTTTTCTCACAAAATATACCTTCCTCTTCAATTAATTTAGAAATGTGCTCTATTTGCACTGTTTTATCGCTATAATTTCCCATGAAAATCTTCAATTTTAATGCATTTTTCTATGTATTTCTTCAATGTTTTCAGATATTTTCCAGGCAAGTCTTCAATTTTATTATAAAATATTTCTACTTTCCTTTTCAATTATCTTAGCATTTTTTATATCTACCATTTTATCTGTATCATTTTCCATGAAGATCTCCACTTTTAATACATTTTTATATAGTTCTTCAATTTTACTGGGGATATTCTCAATGTAAATTTTCAACTTTATCAGGATACAGTTCTACTTAACTTCTCAATTAGTTTAGAATTGTTTTCTATGTCTACAATTTTACCTGTATTATTTTCCATCAAATTTTTAGTTTTAGCAATTTTTAAAAAATATTTCTTCAATTTTATCAGAAATATTTTACATATAATTTTTCAGTATTTTTAACAAAATATTTGTACTTCACTCTTCAATTAGTTAAAAATATTCTTTACTTCTTCAGTTTTATCTATAATTTTCCATGAAAATCTTCAATTTCAATACTTTTTTCTATAAATTTCTTCTATTTGATCAGAATTTTTCCATGAAAATGTGCAGTTATATTAGAAATTATTTCTACTTATTTCTTCAATTATTTTAGTAATATTTTCTATGTCTACCATGTTATCTATAATATTTTCCATAAAAATGTTCAAATTTAATTTTTTCCATATATTTCTTCAATTTTATAAGAAATATTTCCATGTAACTCTTTAGTTTTTTTTTTCAAAAAATATTTATAGTTCACTCTTCAATTAGTGGATAAACATTCTGTTACTAAATTTTTATCTATAATGTATGAAAATCTTCAATTTTAAAACTTTATATTTTGGAACTTTTTCAGAAATATTTTACATTAATTCTTCAGGTATTTCACACAGTTTCTACTTCCATCATCAATTAGTTTAGAAATATTCTATGTTTCTACCATTTTATCTACAGTTTCCCATGAAAATTTTCAATTTTAGCACATTTTTCTATACATTTCTTCAATAATTTCAGATTTATTTCATGTAAATATTCAATTTTATCCGAAAATATTTCTACTTACTTATTTAATAAGTTTAGATATTATTCTATGTATACTATTTTAGCATTAAGTTTTTCCATGAAAATCTTCAATGTTCACACTTTTTATACATATTTATTCAATTTTATCTATATTATTTTCCATGAAAATCTTCAATTTTATCAGAAAATATTTCTACTTAACTCTTTAATTTGTTTAAATAATTTTTCTGTCTACCCTTTTATCTATATTATTTTCCATAAAAATCTTTAATTTTAACTCACTTTACTATATATTTGTTAAATTTAATCAGACATATATTAAACAAATCTTCAAATTTGTGAAGAAATTTTCTATGTGCTTGTTCATTTTTTAAAGATAAATTTTCTGTTTACTTTTTACTATTATTATTTTCCAACAAATTCTTCAAATTTAACACTTTTTCTATATATTTCTTCAATTTAAATAGAAATATTTTCCATCATAATATTCAGTTTATCACAAAATTATTCTATGTGCCTGTTCATTAAGTTTAGATACATTTTCTATGTTTACCATTTTGCACTTATTATTTTCCATCTCATTCGAAAATTTTAACACTTTTTTCTTTATATTTCCTGCCTCTCACTGTACCAATACCATGCAGTTTTTAACACTATTGCTCTGTAGTACTTTTGTGTATAATTTTTCATGGAAATTTTCAATTTTAACCCATTTTTTCTAAATATATCTTCAATTTTATCAGAAATATTTTCCAGGCACATCTTCAATTTTATCAAAAATGTTTCTACTTCCTATTTCATATTTGAAATATTTTTATGTCTACCATTTTATATGAATAATTTTCCATGAAAATCTTCAATGTTAACATGTTTTTCAATATGTTTCTTCCATTTTAAGAAAAAAAATGTCCAGTCAAATCTATAATTTTATGAGAAACCATTTATAAATCTTCATTCAATAACTTTAGATACACTTTATATGTCAAATAATTTATCTGTATTGTTTCCCATGGAAAATTTTATTTTTAATAGCATATATATATATATATATATATATATGTGTGTGTGTGTGTGTGTGTGTGTGTATTTCTTCAATTTTAAGAAATATTTTCCATGTAATCTTCAAATTTATCAGAAAATGATTCTATTTCATTTTTTAATTATATTAGAAATATTTTATGACTTCTATTTTATCTGAATAATTTTCCATTAAAATTTTCAATTTTAACCCATTTTTCTATATAATTTTTCAGTTTTATCAGAAATATTTTCCAAAACATTTTCACTTATGTCAAAAAATTTTGCTAACTCCTTTTTCAATTAATTTAGTAATATTTTATGTCTACCATTTTATCTGTATAATTTAGGATGAAAATCATCAATTTCAACCCTTTTTTCCATATATTTCTTCAAGTTTATCAGAAGTATTTTCCATCAACATACTCAATTTTATCACAACGTATTTCTCTTTCATTTTTCAAGTATATTAGAAAATTGTTTTATGTGTACCATTTTATCTGTAAAATTTTCCTTTAAAATCTTCAATTTTAATATTTTTCTATGTATTTCATCAATTTTATCAGAAATATTTTATATCAACATCTTCAATTTTATCAGAAACTGTTTCTATTTCCTTTTTCTATTATATAAGTAACATTTTTATGTCTACCATTTTATCTTTGTGATTTTCCATGAAAACCTTCAAATGTATCAATTTTTTCTGTATGTTTCTTCTATTTTATCAGAAATATTTCCATATAAATCTTCAATTTTATCAGAAAATATTTTACTTCATTTTTCCATTAATTTAGAAATGTTTTTATGCCTATAATATTATCTGTATAATTTTCCATGAAAATCTTTAATGTTAACCCATTTTTCTATACATTTCTTCAATTTTATCAGAAATAGTTTTTAAAAATATGTAGAATTACATCTGATAATGTTTCTAATTCATTTTTCAAATAATTTAGAAATGTTTTACAGCTACCATTTTGTCTTTATAATTTTTCATGAAATTCTTCAAGATTAGCAATATGTTCTATACATTTCTTCAATTTTATCAGAAATATCTTCAAAAAAGTTTTTCAATTTTATTAGACAATGGTTCTAATTCATTTTTCTAATAATTTAGAGATGTTTTTATATCAACAATTTTATTTGTATAATTTTCAATGAATATATTCAATATTAATATGTTTTTCTATATTTCTTCAATTTTATAAGGATTATTTTCTAAATAAATATCTATTTTTACCAGAAAATATTTATAATTCTTCTTTTAATAATCTTAGATAAGTTTTTTATATCATCCAATTTATCTGTATAATTTTCCTTGAAAATCTTCAATTTTAGCAATTTTTTCTATAAATTTCAATTTTATCAGAAATAGTTTCAATATAAACCTTCAATTTTATCAGAAAATATTTATATATTTATTTATAATTTGTTTTTTCAATTATATTAGAACTTTTATATGACTACAATTGAATCTGAATCATCTTTCATGAAAATCTTCAATTTTCACGTTTTTAATATAGTTCTTCAATTTTATCAGAAATACATTTCTGCCTTAGGACAAGGTTTCATCTGAGAGATGCAGGGATGGTACAATATACAGAAATCCATCAATGTAATCAATTTTTGTTTGTACATAAACAAACAAAAATTAGATGAAAATTAGAAGAAAAATCATTAGCTGAAAAATTATTTGACAAAATTCAGCATCTTTTCATGCTTAATGTCTTGGAAAGAAGAGGAATTCAAGGCCCATAACTAAACATAGTAAAAGTAAAATACTGTAAAGCAGTAGTCAACATCAAACTAAATGGAGAGAAACTTGAAGCAATACCACTAAAATTAGGGACTAGACAAGGCTGCCCTCACTCTCCATATCTATTCAATATAGTACTTGAAGTTCTAGCTAGAGCAATTAGACAACAAAGGGAGGTCAAAAGGATGCATATTGGAAAGGAAGAAGTCAAATAATTACTATTTGCAGAGATATGATAGTATACTTAAGTGACCCAAAAAAAACTCCACCAGAGAGCTACTGCAGCTGATAAACAACTTCAGCAATTGGCTGGATATAAAATTAACTCAAGCAAATCAGTAGACTTCCTATACTCAAAGTAAAAACAGGCTGACAAAGAAATTAGGGAAATGAAACCCTTCACAATAGTCACAAACAATATAAAGTGTCTTGGTATGACTCTAACCATACAAGTGAAAGATCCATATGGCAAGAACTTCAAGTCTCTGAAGAAAGAAATCAAAGACTCAGAAGATAAAAAAACAACAACAACAACAACAAAAAACCTTCCATGCTTGTGGATTGGCAGGATTAATATAATAAAAATGGCCATCTTGCCAAAGGCATTATACAAATTCAATGGGATCCCCATCAAAATCCCAACTCAGTTCTTCATTTAGTTAGAAAGAGCAATTCTCAAATTCATCTGGAATAACAAAAATCTAAGGATAGCTAAGAATATTTTCAACAGTAAAAGAATTTGTGGTAGAATCAGTATCCCAGACCTCAAGCAGTACTACAGAGCAATAGTGCTAAAAACTGCATGGTATTGGTACAGTGAGAGACAGGTAGATAAATGGAATAGAATTAAAGAGTCAGAAATGAACCCACACACCTATGGTCCCTTGATCTTTGACAAAGGAGCTACAACCATCCAGTAGGAAAAAAGATAACCTTTTCAAAAATGGTGCTGGTTCAACTGGAGGTCAGCATGCAGAAGAATGCAAATCAATCCATTCTTATCTCCTTGTACTAAGCGCAAGTTCAAGTGGGTAAAGGATCTCCAAATAAAAACAGACACACTGATATTAGTAGAAAAGAAACTGGTGAAGAGCCTTGAGCACATGGGCATAGGGGAAAAGTTCCTGAACAGAACACCAATAGCTTATGCTATAAGATGAAGAATTGACAAATAGGACCTCATAAAACTATGAAGTTTCTGTAAAGGCAAAGGACACTGTCAAAAGGACAAAATGGCAACCAACTAATTGGGAACAGAACTTTACCAACCCTATATCTGACAGAGGGCTAATATCCAAGATATACAAAGAACTCAAGAAGGTCGACTCCAGAGAGCCAAATAACCATATTAATAATGGGGTACGGAGTTAAAGAATTTTCACCTGAGGAATGTTGGATGGCTGAGAAACACCTAAAAAAAATTCAACATCCTTATTCATCAGGAAAATCCAAATCAAAGCCCAGAAATTTCACCTCACACCATTCAGAAAGGCTAAGATCAAAAACTCAGGAGACAGCAGGTGCTGGTGAGGATGTGGAGAAAGAGGATCACTCCTCCACTGCTGGTGAGATTGCAAGCTGGTACAACCACTCTGGAAATCAGTCTGGCGGTTCCTCAGAAACCTGGGCATGATACTTCCAGAGGACTCTGTTATTCTACTCCTGGGCATATACCCAAATCATTCCCCACCCTGTAATTAGGACACATGCTACACTATGTTCATAGCAGCCCTATTTATAATAGCCAGAAGCTAGAAAGAACCCAGATGTCCCTCAACAGAGGAATGGATACAGAAAATGTGCTATATTTACACTATGGAATACTTCTTAGCTATTAAAAACAATGAATTCTTGAAATTATTAGGCAAGTGGTTGGACCTGGAAAATATCATGCTAAGTGAGGTAACCCAATCACAAAAGAACACACATGGTATGCACTCACTGATAAGTACATATTAGCCCAGAAACACAGAATACCCAAGACACAATTCATATATCAAATGATGTTCAAGAAGAAGGAAGGAGAAGCCCCTGGTCCTGGAAAAGCTAGATGCAGCAGTGTAGGGGACTACCACGACAGGGAAAGGGGAAGAGGTTGATTGGGGAACAGGGGAAGGGAATAGGGCTTATGGGACTTTCGGGGATAGGGGAACCAGGAAAGGGGAAATCATTTGAAATGTAAATAAAAAATATAATTTAAAAAATTTAAATAAGAAATATTTTCCTAACACTTAATTCAATTACATCAGGAAATGTTTTTAATTATTTTTTCAATTAATTTACAAGTGTTTTATATCTATAATATTATGTGTAAAATTTTCCATGGAAGTCTTCAATTTTAACGTATTTCTCTACATAAATCTTCAATATTATCAGAAGTATTATCCATTAACATCCTAAATTTTATCAGACAATTTTTCTACTTCATTTTTCAATTAATTTAGAAAAGTTTTTTTATGTCTACCATTTTATCTGTGTAATTTTCCATGAATTTCTTTCAGTCCAATATTTTTTCAATGTAGTTCATCCATTTTTATCAGAAATATTTTATATCAACATCTTCAATTTTATCAGAAAATGTTTCTATTTCCTTTTCAATTATATAAGAACTGTTTTTAGGTCTACCAATTTGTCTTTATACTTTTCCATGAAAATCTTCAATTTTAACATTTTTCTATGTAGTTTGTCAATTTTATCAGAAATATTTTAAATATACAACTTCAATTTTATGAGAAAATATTTCTATTTGGTTTTCAATTATATTAAAAATGTTTTATGTTTACTACTTTATCTGTATAATTTTCCATGAAAATCATCAACTTTAGCACTTTATTTATATATATTTCTTCAATTTTATAAGAAATATTTTCCACATAAATCTTCAGTTTTATTACAAAAAGCCTGTACTTCTGTTTTCTGTAAATTTAGAAATGATTTTATGTCTACCATGTTATCTGGATAATTTTCCATGAAAATCTCCATTTTAACAAAGTTTTTTGTATTTCATCAATTTTCTCAGAAGTATTTTCCTTCAACCTCCTCAATTTTATCAGAAAAAGTTCCTACTTACTTTTTCAATTAACTTAGTAATGTTTTTATGTCTGCCACTTTGTAAAAATTTCCATGAAAATCTTCAACTTTAGCATATTTTTCTATATATTTTTTCAATTATATGTTTTATGTCAAAATTTTTTCTGTATTATTTTCTATGAATATCTTCAATTTTAGCATGTTTTTCTATTTTTATGTTAACTGTATTATTTTCTCTAAAAATATTCAATATAACAAATTTTCTATATACTTCAATTTTATCAGAAATATATTTCATGTAAATCTTCAATATTATCATAAAATATTTCTACTTATTTTCCAATTAATTTAGCATTATTTTATGGCTACCATTTTTCTCTATTATTTTCTATGATAATCTTTAATTTAACCATGCTTTTTATTAAATTCTTTAATTTTTTAGAAATATATTCCACATAAAACTTCAATTATATCAGAAAATGTTTATAATTCCTTCTTAAATTAGTTTAGTAGTATTTTTATATCTGCTATTATCTATATAATTTTATTGAAAAATATCAATTTTAACACTATTTTCTATATATTTCTTCAATTTTATCAGTAATATTTCGCATATGAATCTTCAATTTTGTCAGAAAATATTTATAAACCTCTTTCAATTATTTTAGAAAAGTTGATTATGTCAACCAATTCATTATTTCCTTTGAAAATATTCTATATAACTCTTCTATGTATTTGCATGATATATCAGATATATTTTTCATGTAAATCTTCAATTGTATCAGAAAAGGTTTATAATTCCTCTTGCAATTAATTTTGAAATGTGTTCAATGTCAACCTGTTTATCTGCATATTTTCCTTGTTAATCTTCTAGCAATTTTTCCTATATATTCGTTCAATTTCTGAAATATATTTGATGTAAAACTTCAATTTCATCAGAAAATGTTTATAGTTCCTATTTCAATTGATTCAGTAAAGTTTTTATGTCTACCATTTTATCTGTATAATATTTCATGAAATTCTTCAAATTTCACCTCTTTCTATGTATTACTTCATTTTCATCAGAAATATTTCATTGTAAATCTTCAATTTTATCAAAAAATTATAAGTCCTCTTTCAATTATTTTAGAATTTTTTGTCAATGTATTTAACTGTATTATACTCTGTGAAAATATTAAATATAAAACTTTTTCTAGACAGAAAGCTCAGCTGCGGTTGCAGACTACCGGCCAGGACCAGCTCTCTGAGCGGACTAGCAGCCAGGGGCCACCGGGCCGCCTTGGGGCATAGCTCGGAACTCTAGCAGCTGCAGTCAGGGGCCTGGACTCAGAGCGAGCATAGTCCAGCACAGACAACGCAGCCAGAAGGGAGCAGCAGAGCCGGGTACCAGCAGCTCTGCCAAGGTCACGAGGTGCCTTCAGCGGGGGCAGCCATCTTGCCCCAGACCACGCGCGCAAACAGCCTGCACACTGGACACAGTGAGCGGCTGGAATCAGGTGCGTGGCCAGAGTTATAGCTTAGCTTAGCTCTGCAGGAGATCCGGGCACAGAAAGCTCAGCTACGGGTGCAGACTACCGGCCGGGACCAGCTCTCTGAGCAGACTAGCAGCGAGGGGCCACCAGGCCGCCTCGGGGCACAGCTCAGAACTCTAGCAGCTGGAGTCAGGGGCCTGGACTCAGAGCGAGCATAGTCCAGCACAGACAAGCTGCCAGAAGGGATCTGTCTCCTGGGGACAGGCGTGCTGTGCTTTCAGCAGGGCGCCATCTACAATAAGGCCAACTAACGCCAGAGATAAAGAGATGGCAAAAGGCAAACGTAGGAACGTTATTAACAGAAATCAAGGCAATATGGCACCATCTGAACCCAATTCGCCAACCACAGCAAGTCCAGGATACCCCAGCACACCAGAAAAACAAGAGTTAGATATAAAAGCACAGGTCATGATGCTCCTAGAGGAACACAAAAAAGACATAAACAAATCTCTTAAAGAAATGCAGGGGAACATCAATAGGGTAGAAGCTCTTACAATCCAAACACAAAAAACACTTAAAGTACTCCAGGAGAATATGGGCCATCAGACAGAAACCAATAAAGAGGAAATGAGAAAATCAGTTAAAGAAATGCAGGAGAACTTGAAACAACAGGCAGAAGTCATGAAAGAGGGAGCACAAAAATATATTAAAGAATTACATGAAAACACAAACAAACAAATGATGGAACTGAGCAAAACCATCCAAGATCTGAACACAGAGGTAGAAACAACTAAGAAATCACAAAAGGAGGCAACCTTGGAGATAGAAAACCTTGGGAAGAAATCAGGGGTCGTAGATGCAAACATAAACAACAGAATACAAGAGATAGAAATAAGAATCTCTGATGCTGAAGATAACATAGTAACCATTGACTCCACAGTCAAAGAAAACGCAAAATCCAAAAGGCTTGTAACCCAAAACATCCAGGAAATCCAGGACACAATGAGAAGACCAAACCTAAGGATTATAGGGATAGATGAGAGTGAAGATCTACAACTTAAACGGCCAGCAAATATCTTTAACAAAATTACAGAAGAAAACTTTCCTAACTTAAAGAGAGAGATGCCCATGAATATACAAGAAGCCGACAGAACTCCAAACAGACTGGACCAGAACAGAAACACCTCCAGTCACATAATAATCAAAACCCCAAATGTACTAAACAAAGAAAGAATATTAAAGGCAGTAAGAGAAAAGGGCCAAGTAACATATAAAGGAAGACCTATCAGAATCACACCAGACTTCTCTCCAGAAACCATGAAAGCTGGAAGATCCTGGGCAGACCTCATGCAGACCCTAAGAGAAAACAAATGTCAGCCAAGACTACTATACCCAGCAAAACTCTCAATCAACATAGATGGAGAAATCAAAATATTTCATGACAGGACCAAATTTACACAATATCTTTCCACTAACCCAGCTCTACAAAGGATAATAGGAGGAAAACTGCAACACAAGGAAGGAAATGGCACCCAAGAAAAAGCAAGACAGTAAACTTCTTCCATCAAACTCAAAGGAAGATAACTACTCAAAAACAAAAATAACATCAAAATGTCAGGAAGTAATAATCTCTATTCCTTAATATCTCTTAACATCAATGGACTCAACTCCCCAATAAAAAGACATAGACTAACAGACTGGATACGGAAACAGGACCCTACATTTTGCTGCTTACAGGAAACACACCTCAGAGTCAAAGACAAACACTACCTTAGAGTAAAAGGATGGAAGACAATTTTGCAAGCAAATGGTCACAGGAAGCAAGCTGGAGTAGCCATTTTAATATCAGACAAAATTGACTTTCAACCCAAAGTCATCAAAAGAGACACAGAAGGTCACTTCCTGCTAGTCAAAGGAAGAATCCACCAAGAGGAACTCACAATTCTAAACATCTACGCTCCAAATGTAAGGGCACCCTCATTTGTAAAAGAAACCTTACTAAAGCTCAAAGCACACATTGCACCTAACACAATGATTGTGGGGGACCTCAATACTCCACTATCTACAGTGGACCGACCAGGAAAACAGAAACTAAACAGAGACACGGAGAAACTCATCGAAACTTTGGAGCAATTGGATTTAACAGATATATATAGAACATTTCACCCTAAAGCAAAAGACTATACCTTTTGCTCAGCCCCTCATCGTACCTTCTCCAAAATCGACCATATAATTGGACACAAGACAGATCTCAACAAATATAAAAATCGAACTAATCCCATGCCTCTTATCAGATCACCATGGAGTAAGAGTGTTCTTCAATAGCAACAAAAACAACAGAAAATCCCCATACGCTTGGAGGCTGAACAATATTCTACTCAATGATAACTTGGTCCAGGAAGAAATAAAGAAAGAAATCAAAGAATTCTTAGAACTTAATGAAAATGAAGGCACAACATACCGAAATCTATGGGACACAATGAAAGCAGTGCTTAGAGGAAAACTCATAGCCCTGAGTGTCTCCAAAAAGAAACAGGAGAGAGCATATACTAACAACTTAATGGCGCACTTGAAAGCTCTGGAACAAA
This sequence comes from Apodemus agrarius, assembly GCA_964023405.1. Classification (NCBI taxonomy): domain Eukaryota; kingdom Metazoa; phylum Chordata; class Mammalia; order Rodentia; family Muridae; genus Apodemus; species Apodemus agrarius. The sequence goes on along the minus strand of OZ030010.1, from coordinate 95,187,126 downwards.
AAGAAGCAATTTCACCCAGGAGGAGTAGAAGACAGGAAATCATCAAACTCAGGGCTGAAATCAATCAAGTTGAAACAAAGGGAACCATACAAAGAATCAACAAAACCAGGAGCTGGTTCTTTGAGAAGATCAACAAGATAGATAAACCCCTAGCCAGACTTACTAAAGGGCACAGAGACAGTATTCAAATTAACAAAATTAGAAATGAAAAGGGAGATATAACAACAGAAACTGAGGAAATTCAAAAAATCATCAGATCCTACTACAAAAACCTATACTCAACACAACTGGAGAATCTGGAGGAAATGGACAATTTCCTCGACAGTTACCAAATACCAAAATTAAACCAGGATCAAATAGATCGTCTAAACAGACCCATAACCCCCAAAGAAATAGAAGGGGTCATAGACAGTCTTCCAACCAAAAAGAGCACAGGACCAGACGGTTTTAGTGCAGAATTCTATCAGACCTTCAAAGAAGTCCTGATACCGATACTCTTCAAATTATTCCACAAAATAGAAACAGAAGGAACACTACCCAACTCATTCTATGAAGCCACAATTACCCTGATACCAAAACCACACAAAGATCCAACTAAGAAAGAGAACTACAGGCCAATTTCTCTTATGAATATCGATGCAAAAATACTAAACAAAATACTTGCCAACCGAATCCAAGAACACATCAAAACGATCATTCACCATGATCAAGTTGGCTTCATCCCAGGGATGCAGGGATGGTTCAATATACGGAAATCCATGAACGTAATCCACTACATAAACAAACTCAAAGAAAAAAACCACATGGTCATCTCATTGGATGCTGAAAAAGCATTTGACAAAATTCAGCATCCTTTCATGCTAAAGGTCCTAGAAAGAACAGGAATTCAAGGCCCATATCTAAACATAGTAAAAGTAATATACAGCAGACCAGTAGCCAACATCAAGGTAAACGGAGAAAAACTCGAAGCAATCCCTCTAAAATCAGGGACTAGACAAGGCTGTCCCCTCTCGCCATATCTCTTCAATATAGTACTTGAGGTACTAGCTAGAGCAATTCGACAACAGAGGGAAGTCAAAGGGATACAAATCGGAAAGGAAGAAGTCAAACTATCACTATTTGCAGATGATATGATAGTTTACTTAAGTGACCCAAAAACCTCCACCAGAGAACTCCTGCAACTGATAAACAACTTCAGCAAAGTGGCTGGCTATAAAATCAATTCAAGTAAATCAGTAGCCTTCCTATATGCGAAGGATAAGCAGGCCGAGAAAGAAATTAGGGAAATGACACCCTTCACAATAGCCACAAATGATATAAAGTATCTTGGAGTGACGCTAACCAAACATGTGAAAGATTTATATGACAAAAACTTCAGGTCTCTGAAGAGGGAAATTGAAGAAGACATCAGAAAATGGGAAAATCTTCCATGCTCGTGGGTTGGCAGGACTAATATAGTCAAAATGGCAATCTTGCCCAAAGCAATATACAGATTCAATGCAATCCACATCAAAATCCCAACTCAGTTCTTCATAGAGCTAGAAAGAGCAATTCTCAAATTCATCTGGAATAACAAAAAACCCAGGATAGCTAAAACTATGATCAACAGCAAAAGAACTTCTGGGGGAATCAATATCCCGGACCTCAAGCAATATTACAGAGCAGTGGTATTAAAAACTGCATGGTATTGGTTCAGTGACAGGGAAGCGGATGAATGGAATAGGATCGAAGACCCAGAATTGAACCCACACATCTATGGCCAATTGATCTTTGACAAAGGAGCTGAAAACATCCAGTGGAAAAAAGATAGCCTTTTCAACAGATGGTGCTGGCTCAACTGGAAGTCAACATGCAGAAGAATGAGAATCGATCCACTCTTATCTCCCTGCACTAAACTCAACTCCAAGTGGATCAAGGATCTCTACATAAAACCAGACACACTAAAACTAATAGAAAAGAAACTGGGGAAGACCCTTGAAGACATCGGCTCAGGGGAAAAATTCCTGAACAGAACACCAATTGCTTATACTCTAAGAACAAGAATAGACAAATGGGACCTCATAAAACTACAAAGTTTCTATAAGGCAAAAGACACTATCAAAAGGATAAATCGGCAACCAACAAATTGGGAAAAAATCTTCACCAACCCCACATCCGACAGAGGGCTAATCTCCAATGTATACAAAGAACTCAAGAGGTTAGACCCCAGAAAACCAAATAACCCTATCCAAAAATGGGGTACAGAGCTAAACAGAGACTTTTCACCTGAAGAAATTCGGATGGCTGAGAAACACCTTAAAAAATGTTCAACTTCACTAGTCATTAGGGAAATGCAAATTAAAACAACCCTGAGATTTCACCTCACACCAGTCAGAATGGCTAAGATTAAAAACTCAGAAGACATCAGGTGTTGGCGAGGATGTGGAGAAAGAGGAACACTCCTCCACTGCTTGTGGGAATGCAAGCTGGTACAACCACTCTGGAAATCAGTATGGCGGTTCCTCATAAAACTGGGCGTGATACTTCCGGAGGACCCAGCCATACCACTCCTGGGAATATACCCAGAAAATTCACCAGCATGCAATAAGGATACATGCTCCACTATGTTCATAGCAGCCTTATATATAATAGCCAGAAGCTGGAAAGAACCCAGATGTCCCTCAACAGAAGAATGGATACAAAAAATGTGGTATATATACACAATGGAGTACTATTCAGCCATTAGAAACAATGAATTCATGAAATTCTTAGAGAAATGGATGGAGCTGGAGAATGTCATACTAAGTGAGGTGACCCAGTCTCAAAAGAATACCCATGGTATACAGTCACTGATAAGTGGATATTAGCCTAGAAGCTTGGAACACCAAAGACACAAATCACATATCAAGTGATGTCTCACAAGAAGAAAGGAGTGGACACTGGTGCTAGAATGGACCAAAACATCATTGTGGGAGAGTACAAGAACAGTAAAGTGGGAGGGGGTGGATGCGGGAGCAGGGGGAGGGAAAAGGACATGTGGGACCTTTGGGGGTGGGGAACCAGAAAAAGGGAAATGAATTGTAAATATAGAATATATACAATAAAAAAAATCAAAAAAAAACCTTTTTCTATATATTTCTTAAATTTTACTTCTTAAATAAAGTATATTTGATCTGATTGCTTTTCACCATTGCCTGGTTTGGCAACTGTCTTCAGGTAATTTAATCTTTAACTCCATGTTTGTAGTATGAACGCTGTTTGTGTTCATGTTGAGTCACTCTGATATGCCAGCTGATGTTATGTCTTCTGTGTGATGTTTGAAAAAACATTCTGGTGCTGCTTTTTATTGTGAGATGATGACCAACATCCTTACCTAAATGTTAATTAGAGCTAATTTTGTTTGGGGAATTCTGTTGTAATTTGTGAAGGCATGAGAAACACTCTGTGCTATCCTGGGGGCCCCTAGGGAGCAGTCCTGGTGATTTCTCCTTTAATGTTTGAGAGTGTGCTCTAAATGAATTTAACTCTTTTATGCAGCATTTGTATATTAAGCTGTGTCTGTGTTAACTGACCAGATACAGTGCAAGCTGCTATGCTGATGTTTGAAACAATCTTCCTATTTGAGATTGATCTTTATGTGCATTCCCTGGACAATAAGGAGAAGAGATAACTTCTCTTTCCAGCTTACTATGGGAGACTCTAGTAAGCAGAGATATAACTATAGTGTCAGGAGTTGTCTGGCCCCAGAATATCACAGAGAATCACATCAGAATGCTACACAAACATCATGGCTTGATATGAGCTCCAACAGTTCATTTGGGAGATGCACATAAGTTTATTCACACCAGTCCCTGAGATTCTCCATAACACCTGATTCAAGGACTTCCTAAGGCACACAAGAAGGATAGTCTTGCACACTGGGCCTTCTGGGACGGAATCCCCATCAGTCATCACTTGATGCTTATCTGGAATAGGTCACCTTAGCATTAACTTTTGTCTAAGCTGCCAAAATGACCCACTTGCATAAACTAAATTTGTGTCTAGAATTCTCAAAAATAACTAATGTATGTACAACCTGGCCATTTTAGTGCATTATTCTAAATATATTTATTTTTATTTCCATAAGTGTTTGCTTACATGCATGTTTATGTACTCTGTCACCCCTGACCCTGCCCTCAGAGGCCACAGTAGTGTTGTAGATCCCTATGAGCAGAATTTCAGATAGGTGTGAGGTCCTATGTGGGTGTTAAGCATCAAACCCAAATCCCCTGGAAGAACAGCCAGTGCTCTTAGCTGTTACTGAGTGTTTAAAGTTCACACCAGTCTAAACTTACTCTGACAGACCTATTCAGATTATTCCTGACATGTCTGTTCAAGACAATGCCAAATGCAATCCCAGGATTGCTTCTTTCCTGTTGTGTTGTTATTGTTGTTTTTTTTTGTTTCTGTTTTTGTTTTTCCTTTCCCAGGTCATCCTCTTAGGCCTAACTGAAGTGTGAATTCCAATATAACTTGAGCCACCTGGTGGTGTATTCTGGATTTAGCCCTGACAAAGGTTAATTCTTGAAGTTTAGGCTGAGAGATTAAATCCAGAGTCCCTCCAGGTTTTCAAAACAGGGAGCCACATGGATGCTAGCAAATGAAAACATAAGCTGATTTATCTCAATTCCACATGCATAATTTGGATTTTCCTAATCTTTCACTGACCAGATGTGTCTATAATATCTTCAAATTGTATGCATTATCTTCATAAAGCCTATTAGAATGTAGTCAGATTTGGATCAATCTGTAAAGTCAGTGCCACAGGCCTGAAAATCTGAGTCCAATAGCCTGTACCCATATGTAGTTAGGAGGGAACCACATCCTGCATGGTCACATCTGCCCTCACATGTGTGAGCATGCAGCCCAAGAACAGCTAAATAATGTAAGAAAATTGACTTTGAATAAGATCATGTTCTCTGTAAGTGTTCTTATCTGTCACCTTGCCATGAGCTTATATTTATCTGTGAAGTCAAACTACAATTGAGGAAATGTCTCCATCCTACTGTAGGCAAGTCTGTGGTTTCATGTTCATGATTAATGACTCATGTGGAAGCACGTTTCTCACTCTGGAAGATGCAATCACTGCACAGGGGATACTCTGTGGTGTACCAAAGCCAAATGAGAACACCAGGAGGAGGAATCTGGGTTCCTCCATGGGCTCTGCTTCAGGGTCTTATTTCTGGTTACTTCCCTGCTTGAGTTCCTGCCCTAAGTTCCAGTGATCTGCCAGTTGGGAAAGAAAATGAAATTATTCCTTTTCAAGTAGGAACTTTGCTAGTCCTACTGACTAGAGATGCCAGAGAACCCAAAGAACCAAATAACCCTATTAAAAATGAGGTACAGAGCTAAACAAATAATTTTCACCTGAAGAAATTCGGATGGCTGGGCAGCACCCTAAGAGATGTTCAACATCACTAGTCATCAGGGAAATGCAAATCAAAACAACCCGGAGATTTCACCTCACACTAGTCAGAATGGCTAAGATTAAAAACTCAAGAGACAACAGGTGCTGGCGAAGATGTGGAGAAAGAGGAACACTCCTCCACTGTTAGTGGGATTGCAAGATGGTACAACTACTCTGGAAATCAGTCTGGCAGTTCCTCAGAAAATTGGGCATGACACTTCCACAGGACCCTGTCATACCACTCCTGGGCACATACTCAGAGGATTCCCCTGCATGCAACAAAGACACATGCCTCACTAGGTTCGTAGCGGCCTTATTTATAATAGCCAGAAGCTGGAAAGAACCCAGATGTCCCTAAATGGAGGAATGGATACAGAAAATGTGGTATATTTACACAATGGAATACTACTCAGCAATTAAAAACAATGAATTCATGAAATTTGTAGGCAAATGGTTGGAACTGGAAAATATCATCCTAAGTGAGTTAATGGATCACAAAAGAATACACATGAAATGCAACCACTGATAAGTGGATATTAATTAGCCCAGAAGCTCTGAATACTCAAGTCACAATTAGCATATCATATCATTCCCAAGAAGGAAGGAGAGGGCCCTGGTCCTGAAAAGACTTGATTTCTCTGGTGTAAACTATTAACATAAAATTCAGATTTTGATTTTGAAAGAACACCTTCAACATTCCCTTATATACGAGTGTTTGCAGGTATTCTATTGTACCAATAAAAAGTGTAGCAATGGAAATGAATAGCTTCATCTCCTTCAGTCCTTTATCTACCCCTTCCATTGGGAACCTTGTGCTCAGTCCAGTGGTTTTCTGAGAGCATCCGCCTCTGTATTTTCAGGAACTGGCAGAGCCTCTCAGGAGATAGCTTTACAGAACCCCATATGAGGAACAACAATATGAACCGACCAGTAACCCCAGAGCTCCCAGAGACTAAACAACCAACCAAAGAATACACATGGAGGGACCCATGGCTCCAGATGCATATGTAGCAATGAATGTCTTTATAAGACTTCAGATGCCCTTAGTCCAGGGAATGCTCAATGTCCCAATGTAGGGAAACGCCATGACAAGGAAGTGGGAGTGAGTGGGTTGATGAGCAGGGAGGGTGGATGGATATGGGTGTTTTCAGAGGGAAAAGCAGTAAAGGAAACAACATTTGAAATATAAATAAAGAAAATAGCTTATGAAAAATAAATTAGGAAAAAAAGGAAATATATTGCTATAATTTGGGCTCTGGGGAGATAAGATTTTTTTTTTTTAGTTATTTTTATTTTCTATATTCTATGTTTACATTTCAAAGGCTTTCCCCTTTCCCAGTTCCCACCCACCATAGTTCCCATAGTTCTTCTCCCCCCCAACTATTCCCCAAACATTCCCCCTCCCCCCTCGGTTTCTTTACTAAACTGGATGCAATCTTTACATGCCCAGTGTCCTCTCCTTTCTTCTTTTTGGGAATCATTTGACTTGCTATTTGTGTCTTGAGTATTTAGTGCTTCTGGGCTCATTAATATCCACTTATCAGTGATTGCATTTCATGTGCATTCTTTTGTGATTGGGTTAGCTCACTCAGGATGATATTTTCCAGGTCTAACCATTTACCTACAAATTGCATGAATTCATTATTTTTAATTGCTGAGTAGTATTCCATTGTATAAATATACCACATTTTCTGTATCCATTCCTCCTTTGAGGGATATTTGGGCTCCTTCCAATTTCTGGCTATTATAAACAAGGCTGCTATAAACATAGTGGAGCATGTGTCTTTATTGCATGTAGGGGAATCCTCTGGGTATATGCCCAGGAGTGGTATGCCAGGGTCCTCTGGAAGTGCCATGCCCAATTTTCTGAGGAACCTCCAAACTGATTTCCAGAGTGGTTTTACCATTTTGCAATCCCACCAACAGTGGAGGAGTGTTCCTCTTTCTCCACATCCTCGCCAGCACTTGTTGTCTCTTGAGTTTTTAATCTTAGCCATTCTGACTGGTGTGAGGTGGAATCTCAGGGTTGTTTTGATTTGCATTTCCCTGATGACTAATGATGTTGAACATCTCTTAAGGTGTTTCTCGGCCATCCGAATTTCTTCTGGTGAAAATTCTTTGTTTAGCTCTGTGCCCCATTTTTTGATAGGGTTATTTGGTTCTTTGGGGTCTAACTTCTTGAGTTCTTTGTATATATTGGATATTAGCCCTCTGTCGGATGTGGGGTTGGTAAAGATCTTTTCCCACTTTGTTGGTTGCCGTTTTGTCCTTCGGACAGTGTCCTTTGCTTTGCAGAAACTTTGTAGTTTTATGAGGTCCCATTTGTCGATTCTTGATCTTAGTGCATACGCTATTGGTGTTCTGTTCAGGAACTTTTCCCCTGTGCCCAAGTCCTCCAGGGTCTTCCCAAGTTTCTTTTCTAATAGTTTCAGTGTGTCTGGTTTTATGTGGAGGTCCTTGATCCACTTGGAGTTGATCTTAGAGCAAAGAGATAAGAGTGGGTCAATTCGCATTCTTCTGCATGTTGACCTCCAGTTGAACCAGCACCATTTGTTGAAAAGGCTATCTTTATTCCACCAGATGGTTGTGGCTCCTTTATCAAAGATCAAGTGACCATAAGTCTGTGGGTTAATTTCAGGGTCTTCAATCCTGTTCCATTGATCTGTTTGCCTGTTGCTATACCAATACCATGCAGTTTTTAACACAATTGCTCTGTAGTACTGCTTGAAGTCAGGGATATTGATTCCCCCAGAAGTCCTTTTATTGTTGAGAATAGTTTTAGCTATCCTGGGTTTTTTGTTGCTCCAGATGAATTTGAGAATTGCTCTTTCTAGATCTATGAAGAATTGAGTTGGGATTTTGATGGGGATTGCATTGAATCTGTATATTGCTTTTGGCAAGATGGCCATTTTTACTATATTGATCCTGCCAATCCAGGAGCAAGAAATATTTTTCCATCTTCTGAAGTCTTCTTCGATTTCTTTCTTCAAGGACTTGAAGTTCCTGTTGTACAGATCTTTCGCTTGTTTGGTTAGAGTTACGCCAAGATACTTTATGTTGTTTGTGGCTATTGTGAAGGGTGTTATTTCCCTAATTTCTTTCTCAGCCTGCTTGTCCTTTGAGTACAAGAAGGCCACTGACTTGCTTGAGTTAATTTTATAACCTGCCACTTTGCTGAAGTTGTTTATCAGCTGTAGAAGTTCTCTGGTGGAGTTTTTTGGGTCGCTTAGGTAAACTATCATATCGTCTGCAAATAATGATAGTTTCACTTCTTCCTTTCCAATTTGTATCCCTTTGACTTCCTTATGTTGTCTAATTGCTCTTGCTAGAACTTCAAGTACTATATTGAAAAGATATGGAGAGAGAGGGCAGCCTTGTCTAGTCCCTGATTTTAGTGGGAATGCTTCAAGTTTCTCTCCATTTATTTTGATGTTGGCTACTGGTTTGCTGTAGATTGCTTTTACTATGTTTAGGTATGGGCCTTGAATTCCTGCTCTTTCCAAGACTTTTAGCATGAAAGGATGCTGAATTTTGTCGAATGCTTTTTCAGCATCTAATGAGATGACCATGTGGTTTTTTTCTTTCAGTTTGTTTATGTAGTGGATTACATTGATGGATTTCCGTATATTGAACCATCCCTGCATCCCTGGGATGAAGCCTACTTGATCATGGTGGATGATCGTTTTGATGTGCTCTTGGATTCGGTTAGCAAGAATTTTATTTAGTATTTTTGCATCTATATTCATCAGAGAAATTGGCCTGAAGTTCTCTTTCTTTGTTGGATCTTTTTGTGGTTTAGGTATTAGCATAATTGTGGCTTCGAAGAATGAGTTGGGCAGTGTCCCTTCTGTCTCTATTTTGTGGAATAGTTTGGAGAGTATTGGTGTTAAGTCTTCTTTGAAGGTCTGGTAGAATTCTGCACTAAAACCATCTGGTCCCGTACTTTTTTTGGTTGGGAGGCTTTCTATAACCCCTTCTATTTCTTTAGGGGTTATGGGACTATTTAGCTGGTCTACTTGATGCTGATTTAATTTTGGTATTTGATATCTGTCTAGGAAATCGTCCATTTCCTCCAGATTCTCCAGTTGTTTTGAGTATAGACCTTTGTAGTAGGATCTGATGATCTTTTGAATTTCCTCAGTTTCTGTTGTTATGTCTCCCTTTTCATTTCTAATTTTGTTAATTTGTATACTGTCTCTGTGTCCTTTGGTTAGTCTGGCTAAGGGTTTATCTATCTTGTTGATTTTCTCAAAGAACCAGCTCCTGGTCTTGTTGATTCTTTGTATGGTTCTCTTTGTTTCTATTTGATTGATTTCAGCCCTGAGTTTGATGATTTCTTGTCTTCTACTCCTCCTGGGTGAATTAACTTGTTTTTCTTCCAGGGCTTTAAGGTGTGCCATTAAGCTGCTAGTGTATGCTCTCTCCAGTTTCTTTTTGGATGCACTTAGAGCTATGAGTTTTCCTCTTAGCACTGCTTTCATTGTGTCCCATAGATTTGGGTAGGTTGTACCTTCATTTTCATTGAATTCTAAAAAGTCTTTGATTTCTTTTTTTATTTCTTCCTTGACCAAGGTGTCATTGAGTAGAGTATTGTTCAGTTTCCATGTGTATGTGGGCTTTCTGTTGTTTTTGTTGCTATTGAAGACCACTCTTACTCCATGGTGATCTGATAAGAGGCATGGGATTAGCTCGATCTTCTTGTATTTGTTGACATATGTCTTGTGACCGATTATATGGTCTATTTTGAAGAAGGTACCATGCGGTGCTGAGAAAAAGGTATATTCTTTAGCTTTAGGATGAAATGTTCTATATATATCTGTTAAATCAAATTGGTCCAGAGTTTCAATTAGTTTCACTGTGTCCCTGTTTAGTTTCTGCTTTCCTGATCGGTCCATTGAGGAGAGTGGGGTGTTGACGTCACCCACAATTATTGTGTTAGGTGTAATGTGTGCTTTAAGCTTTAGTAAGGTTTCTTTTACGAAGGAGGGTGCCCTTGCATTTGGAGCATAGATGTTCAGTATTGAGAGCTCTTCCTGGTGGATTTTCCCTTTGGCCAGCAAGAAGTGACCTTCTGAGTCTCTTTGGATGATTTTAGGTTGAAAGTCAATTTTATCTGATATTAGAATGGCTACTCCAGCTTGTTTCCTGAGACCATTTGCTTGTAAAATTGTCCTCCAGCCTTTTACTCTAAGGTAGTGTTTGTCTTTAACACTGAGATGTGTTTCCTGTATGCAGCAAAATGTAGGGTCCTGTTTCCGTATCCAGTCTGTTAATCTATGTCTTTTTATTGGGGAATTGAGTCCATTGACGTTAAGAGATATTAAGGAATAGTAATTATTACCTCCAGACATTTTTGAAATTATATTTATTTATCTTATTTATTTTTTATATTCGAGAGGTTATCTTCTTTTGGGTTTGATGAGAGGAGGTTTCTATCTTGCTTCTTCCCGGGTGTAGTTTCCGTCCTTGTCTTGGTGTTTTCCCCCTATTATCCTTTGTAGGGCTGGATTTGTGGAGAGATATCTTGCAAATTTGGTTTTGTCATGGAATACCTTGATGTCTCCATCAATGGCAATTGAGAGTTTTGCTGGGTAAAGTAGTTTTGGCTGAAGTTTGTGTTCTCTTAGAGTTTGCATGATATCTGCCCAGGATCTTCTAGCTTTCATGGTCTCAGGTGAGAAGTCTGGTGTTATTCTGATAGGTTTTCCTTTATATGTTACTTGGCCTTTTTCTCTTGCTGCCTTTAGTATTCTTTCTTTGTTTATTACATTTGGAGTTTTGATTATTATGTGACGGGATGTATTTCTGTTCTGGTCCAGTCTGTTTGGGGTTCTATAGGCTTCTTGTATATTCATGGGCATCTCTCTCCTTAGGTTGGGGAAGTTTTCTTCCATAATTTTATAGAAGATATTAGCTGGCCCTTTAACTTGTAAATCTTCACTCTCGTCTATACCTATAATCCTTAGGTTTGGTCTTCTCATAGTGTCTTGGATTTCCTGGATGTTTTGGGTTACCACCTTTTTGCATTTAGTATTTTCTTTGACTGTTGAATCAATGGTTCCTATGTTATCTTCGGCTTCTGAGATTCTGTCTTCTATCTCTTGTATTCTATTGTTGATACTTGCGTCTATGGCCCCTGATTTCTTCCCCAGGTTTTCTATCTCCAATGTTGTCTCCCTCTGTGATTTCTTAGTTGTTTCTACTTCTGTTTTTAGTATCTGGATGGATGTGCTCAGATCTTTCGCTTGCTTGATTGTGTTTTCATGTATTTCTTTAATAGATTTTTGTGCTTCCTCTTTCATAGCTTCTACTTGTTGGCCCACGTTCTTCTGTAGTTCTTTAAGTGACTTTTGTCTTTCTTCCTTATTGTTTTCTTCTCTTTGATCCATCTTCTCCTGCATTTCTTGAAGTGATTTTTGTATTTGCCTCGTAAAGGCTTCTAACTTTTGATCCATTTTCTCCTCTATTTCTTTACGAGATTTTTCTATGTGTTCAGCTACCAGCATCCTGACCAGTGATTTTATATCCAAGTCTTGTTTTTCTGGTGTTTTAGGGTATCCAGGGATTCCTGTTGTTGGAGAACTGGGTTCAGATGCTGTCATGTTGCCTTGATTTTTGTTAGTAACGTTCCTTCGTTTTCCTTTTGCCATCTGGTTATTTCTGGTTTTAGTTGGCCTTGTTGTCAGTGGCTGGTGTTTGAATCTCCTGTGAGGCTGGGCTCACCTGTTGTTTCTCTATTGGTGAATATGTGTGACTGCTGCTTTAAGGGATCATAAGCTGGCTGCCACCCATGCGATTGTAGCCCCTGTTGGAGTCTGTCTACCTGGGCTTCTCCAGCTGTGTCCTGGTTGCAAGGAACTCCGAGAGCCTAGCAGATCCCCCGTGAGGGTAGCCCTGGAAGGGGTGTTTACCTGGGCCTTTCCAGCTGTGTCCTGGTTGCAATATGGAGGCCCGCCGCTACACTGCTGGTCCAGGGGCGGGCGAGCTGGTTGCAGAAGCAGCCTTGGTGCTCACCAGAGGGCTCGGGGATGTCCCACAGAGCCTAGGCGGGACTCCGCCTGCTTGGCTCCGAGACCCTAGCAGATACCCCCGTGAGTGTAGCCCTGGAAGGGGTGTTTACCTGGGCCTTTCCAGCTGTGTCCTGGTTGCAATATGGAGGCCCGCCGCTACACCGCTGGTCTAGGGGCCGGCGAGCTGGTTGCAGAATGCAGCTTAGGTGCTCACCAGAGGGCGGAGATGTCCCACAGAGCCTGGGCCTTTCCAGCTGTGTCCTGGTTGCGATATGGAGGCCCGCCGCTACACTGCTGGTCTAGGGGCCGGCTACACCGCTGGAGGGAGATAAGATTTTAACACATCCCTATCCTGGATCTCTTTCTTGACATAAAACTCAAACATTATAATTTGACAACACTCAATATGGTGCCCTATAAACTAAGTCTCCTGTAAAAATGCTCGAGTAAAGATCTGACTCATTTTATCAACAATGAAAAAGAAAACCCCAAATAATGAGCAGTGTGTGGTGATAAACACAAGACTCCTGGAAGGGGCTGCCATGTTCACAGACTGGTAGACAGGTTGGATAAGATTTTAACACATCCCTGCGGGTTCAGCAGGGTTGAACCTCTGTTCCACTACCAGACTTGTATTAACACCACAGATGGGAATCCAGTTAGTAGAAACAGATTTTCAGGGACCCCTTCCATCAGATACCATGGGATTATTATTGGGAAGATCCTCCTCTGCCTTAAGGGGTTTGGTAGTGATACCTGGCATCATCGACCCTGATTATACAGGCACAGTGAATATTATGGTGGATTCACCCAGAGGTATTATAGCCATCTCTCCTAGAGATAAAATTGCTCAATTATTATTATTACCTAGCAAATATAAACTTTTTCCAGCCAATGCCAAGATTAGAGGGGACAGAGGTTTTGGGTCCACAGGAACTCACCTCACTTATCTTTCCAAGAATATGGACACGCATCCTGTTATTGAAATTATTATAGAAGGAAAACATATCTTGGGTCTGTTAGATACTAGAGCAGATAAAAGTACTATTTCCATTAAAGACTGGCCTGCTACCTGGCCAACAAAAGCTTCAGAGCAAACACTTAGAGGTCTGGGCTTTGAAAATGCACCTAAAATAAGCACAAAAGTATTAACACGGAAGGATGGAGAAGGTAGGTCCGGAAAGATCCAGCTGTACGTCCTGGACTTACCTATCTCACTATGGAGCGAGATCTGTTAAGGTATATGGGAGTGAAACTTACCAATGAATACTCTCCAGCTGAACAGGCCATAATGAGGAGAATGGGTCATATCCCAAGGAGAGAAATTGGTAAAAATCTTCAAGGTAGAGTGGACCCAGTCTACCCCACAAGTAATAATGGTAGGCAAGTCCTGGGTTTTTCCTAGGGGCCACTGAGGGAGGCATTCCCATCAGTTGGAAAACAGAGGAGCCAGTGTGGGTTCCTCAGTGGCCTTTGTCCTCTGAGAAATTAACAGCAGCAAAACATTTAGTCAAAGAGCAATTGGAACAAGGACATATTAAACCCTCCACATCACCGTGGAATACTCCTATCTTTGTTATTAAAAAGAAATCAGGCAAGTGGAGGTTATTGCATGACCTTCGAGCAATTAATCAACAAATGCAAATTATGGGGCCTATACAACGAGGCCTTCCATTGCTCTCTGGTCTCCCACAATATTGGCCAATTATTAGCATTGATACAAAAGATTGCTTCTTTTCTATCCCTTTAGCTCCTCAAGATAGTGTCAGGTTTGCCTTCACTGTTCCATCCATTTATCACGAGGAACCAGACCAGAGATATAAATGGGTAGTTTTACTTCAAGGAATGGGGCAAATAGCCCTACTATGTGTCAATTATTTGTTAGTCAAGCTATTGCCCCACTTCGAATATCATATCCAAAGATTAAATGTTTACTTTATATGGATGACATTTTATTATGTGCTAAGGATCAATCAATATTAGAAGAAGCTTATGTAAAATTGGTCAAAATGTTACAACAACATGGACTTCAAATTTCTCCAGAGAAGGTACAAAAGGGACAAATATGTGACTATTTAGGAGCCCAAATTAGACCTGAATCCATTAGGCCATTAAAGGTGGAACTTCGTAAAGACTAATTAAAAACTTTGAATGATTTCCAAAAGTTATTGGGTGATATCAATTGGATACGTCCTTATTTTAAAATTCTTACTATGAGCTACAACCATTATATAATATTTTGAAGGGAGATTCAGCCCTTGATTCTCCTAGGACACTTACTAATGAAGCCCGATTGGCATTACAAAAGATAAGAAAGACAGTTGTCATCAGCTATGCTAACAAGAACTGACTTAACTTCAGATATCTTCCTCTGTATCATGAAAACAATTATACAGCCATCAGCATTGCTATGGCAGAATGGCCCTTTACTCTGGATTTATCCTAAGATATCTCCTGCTAAAACATTAGACCTTTTGTGCACAATTACATGTGTCCCATGTTTCAGGATTGCCTTACAATCCACAAGGACAAGGCATTGTGGAACGTGCTCATCAGACGTTAAAGGAAATTCTTTAAAACAAAAAGGGGGAATAAGCAAAGGCCACACCCCTAGGGAGCAAATATCACTTGCTCTTTTTACTTTAAATTTTTTAATACTGGATGATCATGGCCGTTCTGCGGCTGAGCGACATATGAGTCAGACTAGTGTATTGAATGATTATGTAAAATGGAAAGATATTCTGTCTGGCACTTGGAATGGCCCAGATCCCGTGATCACGAGATCTAGGGGAGCGCTTTGTGTTTTTCCACAGAATCGGACTGATCCTATTTGGGTACCTGAGAGGCTGACAAGGAAAGTACCACGACACGATGAAGATCGTCCTAAGAATGCTGACGCTGATGGCCTTATGGAGTCTGGTGACACCTGATAAGATTACCTTATGGGCCATAGCTAGAACTTGGCCAGTTCCCTTACCCATACATACCAGTTCTACCCTTCTTCCAACATTCTTCTCTACTTCTTGTGCTCATAATTTGCCATGTATTATTCCTTCTGGAGAAGCTCCACAGAAATATAGTGCCTCCAATTATTCCTTGGCTGGCACCCTATGTTTCACCACCACTAATAGTTCTCTGCCATGTATTTGGCTGCGCAATGGGACCATTGCTAATTGGTTGGATCCTATGGAAGCTTCACGAATAAGTCCTGGGATCCTCAATCAGGCTCTTTCCCAAACTGTCTCTGGTGTCTCTTCTGGCAATGGCTCAATTAATAGTAACATCACTCAAGATCTTGACATTACCACATTAATCACGCTTCATTCTGGCATTCACCCCTCTGGTCCCGGGGCAGGAAACTTTAACTCTAATTCTACAATGAGAAAAGTATTACCTATTTGCAATTCATACAAAGGATTTCCTCCAGAATTCTCACCTTGTCAATCTCCCCAGCATCGTGGGAAGGAAATTATTCCTGGCTTTGAATTTTCACCACCATTAGGCCAGTATAAGTTTTCCTGGAATCAAACAGGAAAGGAAAATGCCTGGCCATGGTTTGATTGGGTATTATCTAACAGTCAAGAAGCATTTACTTCACTGACCCTTTCACCAGATTTGGCAATGAGAGTTTTTCCTTATATAATATTTCTGCTTTGCGTAAATGCAATGGACAGTTAAAAAATATCAGTATTCAGCAGTTACTTAGTAGTGCTAGCTTTGATGCTGCTAAAGTTTGTGTGAAACCCCCATTCTTTTTCCTATTAGCCACTAATATTAGTGATATAAGTTTTAGTTGCAACTCTTCAATGAGTTGATTGTTATTTGTCAGAGTGCTGGAGTAAGAGTAACAACGAGACAGCACTGATAGTACATTTTCCTATGTTTGTTCCATTGCCTGTGGAGGATGATACAGACCATTTCCCTATTATCAATATCTTTAGGCAGAAAAGAGATTTTGGCATAACAGCTGCTATCATCTCTGTCATAGTTGTATCTGCCGTGGCTGCAACTACGGCTGCCATGGCTATGACTAATCAAGTACAAACAGCCAGTACAGCGAATACTATAATTGAGAAAACTGCATTAGCCTTGCAAACTCAAAATAACTATAATGCCCATATGGAATCAGGAATTCTTTTGGTTAATCAAAGAGTGGATGTATTACAGGAAGAGATAGAAGCTCTGCATAAGATGATTTGATTATCTTGTGTACACGCCCTGAAGGGCCTCTGTGTTACACCTATACAGGCAAATGTTACTGCTTCAAAAGAACAGCAGATAGTACTCAGCAATTATTTGAAAGGGAATTGGACCATTCAGGGTGAAATTCTTACCAAACAGCTTGTTTTTTCAGATAACCTCACTTAATGCGACAAGACTGGACCCTGCCACATTGGGAGACTTCACATTGCGGATTACTTGAGCATTCTCCTGGGTTAAGGAATGGGTGGGCATGGCTGCAAGGCTGTTCTTATGTGTTTGGCTGCTTTTGTTTGCCTATGGTGCTTCTGTCGCCTTAAGAGGGATCATGCCAGATATAAGGCTGTGATGTACCAAGCCCTTGTTGCCATGGATGAGGGAGAGGAGCCAGCCATCTGGCTTGCTTCACTAAAACCATAGCCGGAGGTTTCGCCCCTAGACCTATTTAGGCACATGCTAGGGTTATTTCTGTGTTGACTGTATTCAGTGATGGGCAACCTCCCCGGTGCTTGGATCAACCTAAGACATGGGGCCCAGTGGGCGATAGGGTAACCCTGGGACGGGTAAGACCAAGCTGTGGCAAGGGGATGACCTAAGACAGAAGCAGTCAAAATCAACCCCATTGCCATGTCTGGAAGTCCCTTGCTTGGGAACACCTCCTAAAAATTGATGAGTGTATGATGAGAGTATATGATGAGAATGAGATATACAGGCTGTAGTATTCACACTAGATGCACTGTGGCTCTGTCCACATGATTTTTCGCATTCTACTGTTCCTGAGAGTTGTAAGGCAAAGCATTGCACAGAGAGTAGCTAATGACCAGTTTAGCTCTCTCTGGAAGGAACGTCTGATTGCATGAAGTTTGCGTGTCCTAGAAACCTTTCCCCTAAAAAACGGCACGAGAGCTGGTCAAGGTCTCATTCGAGTGATGAGCTCAATAGCAGACTTTGTATAATGCTCTTCACTACCAACTCAGGGGAATCAGACCTCTACCTTCACCCAGGTACGACATTGTGAAAGATAGTGCTGAAGTGCATATATTGCTTGAAGTGAGTGAGTTGTTTGATTGACATCAATATAATAAAAAAGGGGGGAAATGTAGCAAGCCAGAATGTTTCACCATTACAAGATGGCACTGGTTTCCGGCACTAATCCTGGTAAACAACTTGGTACATGCGTATTAATAAGCACACTGACTCAGCTATTTCTTGCCCAGCCGTATGCTAATGAGGTGATTCCTCATGTAGCCTATCCTGAGGCAAGAACTAGGCACAGAGACCTAGGCAGCAACTGCTCAGAGATACAAGGCAGCTCATTCTTTGTCTCGGGGCTCCCCGTTTTATCATCATCAAGGGATTCCTGAATAAAGTGCTGTTAAGAAGGATCCTCGGTGTTGCATCGTTTCTTGCTGGACAAGTACGGTCGCAACAGTCCTGTACATTTTTTTTGGTTGGGAGACTTTCTATAACCGCTTCTATTTCTCTAGGGGTTATGGGACTGTTTAGCTAATCTAATTGATCCTGATTTAATTTTGGTATTTGGTATCTGTCTAAGAAATTGTCCATTTCCTCCAGATTCTCCAGTTGTGTTGAGTATAGACTTTTGTAGTAGGATCTGATGATCTTTTGAATTTCCTCAGTTTCTGTTGTTATGTCCCCTTTTTCATTTCTAATTTTGTTAATTTGGATGCTGTCTCTGTGTCCTTTGGTTAGTCTGGCTAAGAGTTTATCTATCCTGATGATTTTCTCAAAGAACCAGCTCCTGGTTTTGTTGATTCTTTGTATGGTTCTCTTTGTTTCAACTTGATTGATTTCAGCCCTGAGTTTGATGGTTTCCTGTCTTCTACTCCTCCTGGGTGAATTAGCTTCTTTTTGTTCCAGGGCTTTAAGATGTGCCATTAAGCTGCTAGTGTATGCTCTCTCCAGTTTCTTTTTGGATGCACTTAAAGCTATGAGTTTTCCTATTAGCACTGCTTTCCTTGTGTCCCATAGATTTGGGTAGGTTGTACCTTCATTTTCATTGAATTCTAAAAAGTCTTTGATTTCTTTTTTTATTTCTTCCTTGACTAAGGTGTCATTGAGTAGAGTATTGTTCAGTTTCCATGTGTATATGGGCTTTCTGTTGTTTTTGTTGCTATTGAAGACCATTCTTACTCCATGGTGATCTGATAGGAGGCATGGGATTAGTTCGATCTTCTTGTATTTGTTGACATCTTTCTTGTGACCAATTATATGATCAATTTTGGAAAAGGTGCCATGCAGTGCTGAGAAAAAGGTATATTCTTTTGCTTTAGGATGAAATGTTCTATATATATATATATATATATATATATATATATATATATATATATATATCTGTTAATTCCAATTGGTTCAAAGTTTCAATTAGTTTCACTATGTCCCTGTTTAGTTTCTGCTTTCCTGATCGGTCCATTGTGGAGAGTGGAGTGTTGAAGTCACCCACAATTATTGTGTTAGGTGCAATGTGTGCTTTAAGCTTTAGTAAGGTTTCTTTTATGAATGAGGGTGCCCTTGCATTTGGAGCATAGATGTTCAGTATTGAGAGTTCTTCATGGTGGATTTTCCCTTTGAACAGCAAGAAGTGACCTTCGAGTCTCTTTTGATGACTTTAGGTTGAAAGTCAATTTTATCTGATATTAGAATGGCTACTCCAGCTTGTTTCCTGAGACCATTTGCTTGTAAAATTGTCTTCCAGCCTTTTACTCTAAGGCAGTGTTTGCCTTTAACACTGAGATGTGTTTCCTGTATGCAGCAAAATGTAGGGTCCTGTTTCCATTTCCAGTCTGTTAGTCTATGTCTTTTTATTGGGGAATTGAGTCCATTGATGTTAAGAGATATTAAGGAATAATAATTATTACCTCCCGAAATTTTTGAAATCATTTTTTTGTATTTGAGAAGTTATCTTCTTTTGGGTTTGATGAGAGGAGGTTTCTATCTTGCTTCTTCCGGGGTGTAATTTCCTTCCTTGTGTTGGTGTTTTCCCCCTATTATCCTTTGTAGGGCCAGGTTTGAGGAAAGATATCGTTCAAATTTGGTTTTGTCATGGAATACCTTGGTATCTCCATCTATGGCAATTGAGAGTTTTGCTGGGTAAAGTAGTTTTGGCTGAAATCTGTATTCTCTTAGAGTTTGCATGATATCTGCCCAGGATCTTCTAGCTTTCATGGTCTCAGGTGAGAAGTCTGCTGTAATTCTGATAGGTCTTCCTTTATATGTTACTTCTCTTTTTTTCTCTTACTGCCTTTAATATTCTTTCTTTGTTTAGTACATTTGGGGTTTTGATTATTATGTGACGGGATGTATTTCTATTCTGGTCCAGTCTGTTTGGAGTTCTGTAGGCTTCTTGTATATTCATGAGCACCTCTCTCTTTAGGTTGGGGAAGTTTTCTTCCATAATTTTGTAGAAGATATTTGCTGGCCCTTTAAGTTGTAAATCTTCACTTTCATCTATACCTATAATCCTTAGGTTTGGTCTTCTCATTGTGTCTTGGATTTCCTGGATATTTTGGGTTACAAGCTTTTTGCATTTAGTATTTTCTTTGACTGTTGAATCAATGGTTCCAATGGTATCTTCGGCATCTGAGATTCTTCTATTTCTTGTATTCTATTGATGATATTCACAT
Source organism: Apodemus agrarius (assembly GCA_964023405.1). Taxonomy (NCBI): domain Eukaryota; kingdom Metazoa; phylum Chordata; class Mammalia; order Rodentia; family Muridae; genus Apodemus; species Apodemus agrarius. The sequence goes on along the minus strand of OZ030010.1, from coordinate 95,166,847 downwards.
CTATGGCCCCTGATTTCTTCCCAAGGTTTTCTATCTCCAATGTTGTCTCCCTTTGCAATTCCTTAGTTGTTTCTACTTCTGTTTTTAGAACCTGGATGGATATGCTCAGATTTTTCACTTGCTTGATTGTGTTTTCATGTAATTCTTTAAGAGATTTTTGTGTTTCCTCTTTCATAGCTTCTACTTGTTGACCCACGTTCTTCTGTATTTCTTTAAGTATTTCCTCCTTATTGGCTTCTGTTTTTTGATCCATATTCTCCTGAATTTCTTTAAGTGATTCTTGTGTTTGCCTTGTAAAAGCTTCTAACTTTTGATCCATTTTCTCCTGTATTTCTTTAAGAGATTTATCTATGTGTTCCACTACCAGCATCCTGACCAGTGACTTTAGATCCAAATCTTTTTCTGGTGTGTTGGGGTGTCCAGGGCTTCCTGTTGTCGGCGAACTGGGTTCAGATGCTGTCATGCTGCCTTGATTTCTGTTAGTAACATTCCTACATTTTCCTTTTGCCATCTGGTTCTCTCTGGCGTTAGTTGGCCTTGTTGTCACTGACTGGTGTTTGAACCTCCCATGAGGCTGGGCCCACCTGTTGTTTCTCTACTGATGTCCAGGCTACAAGATAGAGACTGCCTCTGCGAGTGCTGGGGGGACCTCAGGGAAGGTGGTTCCCAACCGAATTGGTGCAAGGCCGGAGGGCGTGGAGATGTCCTGCAAGCTGACGCCCTTGCCCTGGTTAGTGGGGAGAGCCTGGCAGATCCTCCCGAGGGATGGTAGCCCCTGATTGAGCCTGTCTACCTGGGCCTCTCTAGCAGTGTCCTGGTGGCAATATGGAGACCGACCTCGACCACATCTGTAAGGGACCGCTGTGCAGGCTGCTCCCAGCTGCATTGGTACAAGGCTGGAGGGCATGAAGAAGTCCTGCCGAGCTGCTGCCCTGGCCCTGGCTGGTGGCGAGAGCCTGGTGGATCCGCCCCAGCGCTGGTAGCCCTGGATTGAAACTGTCTACCTGGGCCTCTCTAGCGGTGTCCTGGTAGCAATATGGAGACCAACCGCGGGGAAGGCTGCTCCCAGCTGTCTTAGTGCAAGGCTAGAGGGCCTGGAGAAGCCCTGCATAGCTGCCTCCCTGGCCCTAGCAGGTGGTGAGAGCCTGGCGTATCCACTCAAGTGATGGTAGCCCCGGACTGAATCTGTCTACCTGGCCCTCTCTTGCAGTGTCCTGGTGGCAATATGGAGACCAACCACGACCACCGCTGTGAGGCATGCCTTAACTTCTTAAACCCTATTAGAAAGTAGTCAGAGTTGGATCATTGTGTAAAGTCAGGCCTGACAACCTGAGTTCAATAGCCTGTACCCTTATCTTTTTAGGAGGGAACCACCTCCTGCATGGTCACCTCTGCCCTCACATGTGTGAGCATGCAGCCTAAGAACAGCTAAATACTGTAAGAAAATTGACTTTGAGTAAGATCATGTTCTCTGTAGGTGTTCTTATCTGTCACCTTGTCATGAGCTTATATTTATCTGTGAAGTCAAACTACAATTGAGAAAATGTCCCCATCTGACTGTTGGCAGGTCTGTGGAATCATGTTCATGATTAATGACTGATGTAGAAGTGAAGGAAACGAAACAAGTTTCATAGATAGCTATAAAGCAAGGTTTTGGGAATATGAACATGAGGCTTGGTGGTCAGAATGACCAGGCCTAGTTGAGACTAATTAAACCAAACATAGCTGCTCTTGAAAAAGATTCCCCCATCTCCTCCTCTTGATAAGTTCCAAGAAGGAAATATGTCTGCCCAATCTTCTTCTAGACCACCCAGTTCTTCCTCTTCTAAGGAACTTCTCAGCCTGGCTCTCTCTCTCTCAAGGAGTTTTTAAGGCCAGGTGCAGAGCAAGATGAGGAAATTTGCATGACTTAGCCAAGAACCCCTCCTTGAGTAAACCAAGAGATGAACAGATCTGAAGAGATCCTTTGTCTTGTATTTCACTAATCAGAGTAAGTCAACTAGCCCTGTTGCTGGGGACTTCCCTGTACAAAGTATAAAACGTGGGTGCTTTCTTTGTTCGGGGTTTTTGACTTTCCCTCTGAGGTGGAGCAACCCCACGTGCGTGGATCAATCATCAATCAATAAGCCTCATGCTTTTACAATGATCTTTTATCAAGCTGTGGTATGTGTGGTTGTGCACCTGATCTGAGACCCTGGAGGATCTCCTGAGTTACAACAGAAGCTTCTTCCTCATTGTGGAAGATGCCATCCCTGGACAGGAGGTTCTCTGTGTTGTAAGAAACACAAATGAGCACCCCATGAGGAAGAATCTGAGTTCCTCCATGGGTTCTGCTTCAGGGTCTGCTTTCTGGTTACTGCCCTGCTTGAGTGCCTGCCCTAAGTTCCAGTGATCTGCCAGTTGGGAAAGAAACTCTACCTATTCCTTTCCAAGTAGGAAATTTCCCAGTCCTACTGACCATGGATGCCAGAGGGGAACTCTGACTCCTCCCCTCCTCTGAAGTGAGCACTCCTGCTTGAAGGACATGGGAAGGCTTGACTGAGGCACATGTCCAGACCTAGTCCTGCTGAGGATAACCTCTGAAAGGGATCTGGTTATTATGGAAAAATGGGTATCTATCTACTCCAAAATTTTAACTATTCTCTTAAAGGATTTTAGAGACTGTCTGGTGTGTGTGTGTGTGTGTGTGTGTGTGTGTGTGTGTGTATGTATGAAAATCTTCAATTTTATCAGAAAATATTTCTACTTAACTCTTTAATTTGTTTAAATAATTTTTCTGTCTACCCTTTTATCTATATTATTTTCCATAAAAATCTTCAATTTAACTCACTTTTCTATATATTTGTTAAATTTTATCAGACATATATTAAATAAATTCTTCAAATTTGTGAAGAATTTTTCTATGTGCTTGTTCATTTTTTAAAGATTATTTTCTATGTTTACTTTTTACTATTATTATTTTCCAACAAATTCTTCAAATTTAACACTTTTTTTATATATTTCTTCAATTATACAAAAATATTTTCCATCACAATATTCATTTTTATCAAAAATTTTTTCTATGTGCCTGCTCATTAAGTTTAGATATATTTTCTATGTTTACCATTTTGCACTTATTATTTTCCATCTACTTCAAAAATTTTAACACTTTTTTCTTCATATTTCCTGCCTCTCACTGTACTGCCACGGGCGACTCAGTCAGGATACATACCCATGGGGGAACCAAGGTCTTTGGTATGCAGGAAGGCACAGAGAGCATTGTGAGGTGACAGACAGACACACCAGATGCAGGGTGGATCTGAATGCGCTTTAGTGTTCTAAGGTAGGCAGTTTTATACAGACAAGTTGGCATTACATAACTGATGGAAATTGTGTCCATTGAAGTGATTACAAAGAATGATTAACATAAGCTTTCTGGCACAAAGAAATACAAAATCAATCAGGCAAAAACTTCAGAGATCAGGTACAGAGCATCACATCCCTTGATCAGAACATCTGTAATTAAAGATAAACTTTTAGAGGTTCAAAAGTTCACAGGAACATTTGGTGAAAGCCTCTTGGTCATAAAACCAGTGAGTGACTATCCATTTGTGGTCCCTATCCATCATCTAGCTTCCTTCTTGTGAGACTCTTTAGGCACACTTTAAAACTATAGCTGGTGCTTTCCATGCCAGAGTGTCAAAGCCAGCATTACCCACACAGTTGCAGCCATACAAGTATATATATATATATATATATATATATATATATATATATATATATATAGTTGGGAGGTAAATGTACCAGTGTATTTAAGTGATAATTGTATAACTGATCAAAAGACAAAGCAAGGGATCTCTAGAAGGTAAATCATGGCCAGTAGTTCAAAAGGCGAACTCTTGATGAACTTTCTCGCCTGGGTACTCGCACCTCTGGCTATCAAGAACATCTTGTAAGTAAAGAAACAGGTCAGAGAAGGGTCACACAGGCAAGGCTTGCCATGAGAAATTCAGCTCAGCATTTTTTTCCATTCACAGGAGGCCCACAACGAGTTCCTTCATAGACAGCCTTATTGTAGACAAGGCTTTTACCTGTAAATATCACACAGTTTCCACCACAATTGTGGTTTAGCTGTGAGAATCATACAGTGTCTAAGAGATTTGTGTGATACTGTATCAATACCATGCAGTTTTTAACACTATTGCTCTCTAGTACTTTTTTGTATAATTTTCCATGGAAAGTTTCAATTTTAACTCATTTTTTCCAAATATTTCTTCAATTTTATCAGAAATATTTTCCATGCACATCTTTAATTTTATCAAAAATGTTTCTACTTCCTATTTCATATTTGAAATATTTTAATGTCTGCCATTTTATATGAATAATTTTCCACAAAAATCTTCAATCTTAACATGTTTTTCAGTATGTTTCTTTAATTTAACAAAAATTACAATCAAATCTATAATTTTATGAGAAACCATTTATAAATCTTCATTCAAAAACTTTTTTTGATTCTTTTTTTATTGGATATATTCTATATTTACAATTCATTTCCCTTTTTCTGGTTCCCCACCCCCAAGGGTCCCACATGCCTTTTTCCCTCCCCCTGTTCCCTCATCCACCCCCTCCCACCTCACTGTTCTTGTACTCCCCCACAATGATGCTTTGGTCCATTCTAGCACCAGTGTCCACTCTTTTCTTCTTGTCAGACATCACTTGGTATGTGATTTATGTCTTTGGTGTTCCAAGATTCTAGGCTAATATCCACTTATCAGTGACTGCATACCATGGGTATTCTTTTGAGACTGGGTCACCTCACTTAGTATGACATTCTCCAGCTCCATCCATTTCTCTAAGAATTTCATGAATTCATTGTTTCTAATGGCTGAATAGTACTCCATTGTGTATATATACCACATTTTTTGTATCCATTCCTCTGTTGAGGGACATCTCGGTTCCAGGAAAGCCAGGACCACACAGAGAAACCCTGTCTCGAAAAACAACAAAAAAAATGTTGCTAATTCCTTTTTCAATTAATTTAGAAATGTTTTATGTCTACCATTTTATCTGTAGTTTAGAATGAAAATCATCAATTTCAACACTTTTTTCTATATATTTTCTATATATTTCTTCAAGTTTATCAGAAGTATTTTCCATCAACATACTCAATTTTATCACAACATATTTCTCTTTCATTTTTCAAGTATATTAGAAATGTGTTGTATCTGTACCATTTTATCTGTAAAATTTTCCTTAAAAATCTTCAATTTTAATATTTTTCTATGTATTTCATCAATTTTATCAGAAATATTTTACATCACCATCTTCAGTTTTATAAGAAAATGTTTCTATTTCCTTTTTCAATTATATAAGTAACATTTTTTATGTCTACCATTTTATCGTTGTGATGTTCCATGAAAATCTTCAAATGTATCAATTTTTTGCTCTATGTTTCTTCCATTTTATCAGAAATATATATTTCCATATAAATCTTCAATTTTATCAGAAAATATTTTACGTCATTTTTCCATTGATTTAGAAATGTTTTTATGCCTATAATATTATCTGTATAATTTTCCATGAAAATCTTTAATGTTAACCCATTTTTCTATACATTTCTTCAATTTTATCAGAAATAGTTTTTAAAAATATGTAGAATTACATCTGATAATGTTTCTAATTCATTTTTCAAATAATTTAGAAATGTTTGACGGCTGCCATTTTATCTGTATAGTTTTTCATGAAATTCTTCAAGATTAGCAATATGTTCTATATATTCAATTTTTTCAGAAATATTTTCAAAAAAGTTTTTCAATTTTATTAGACAATGGTTCCAATTCATTTTTTCTAATAATTTAGAAATGTTTTTATATCAACAATTTTATTTTTATAATTTTCCATGCATATATTTAATATTAATATGTTTTTCTATATTTTTTCAATTTTATAAGGATTATTTTCTAAATAAATATCTATTTTTACCAGAAAATATTTATAATTCTTCTTTTAATAATATTAGATTTTTTTAATATTAGATGTTTTTATATCATCTAATTTATCTGTATAATTTTCCTTAAAAATCTTCAATTTTAACAATTTTTTCTATATATTTCAATTTTATCAGAAATAGTTTCCATATAAACCTTCAATTTTATGAGAAAATATTTATATATTTATTTATCATTTGTTTTTCAATTTTATTAGAAATATTTTATATGACTACAATTGAATCTGAATCATTTTTCATGAAAATCTTCAATTTTCACGTTTTTTAATATAGTTCTTCAATTTTATTAGAAATACATTTCTGCATTGGGACAAGGTTTCATCTGAGAGATGCAGTGATGGTACAATATACAGAAATCCATCAATGTAATCCACTACATAAACAGACAAAATTTAGATGAAAATTAGAAGAAAAAAATCATTAAATGCTGAAAAATTATTTGAAAAAATTCAGCATCCTTTCATGTTAAATGTCTTGGAAAGAAGAGGAATTCAAGGCCTATACCTAAACATAGTAAAAGTAAAATACTGTAAAACAGTAGTCTACATCAAACTAAATGGAGAGAAACTTGAAGCAATACCACTAAAATTAGGGACTAGACAAGGCTGCCCTCACTCTCCATATCTATTCAATATAGTACTTGAAGTTCTAGCTAGAGCAATTAGACAACAAAGGGAGGTAGAAAGGATGCAAATTGGAAAGGAAGAAGTCAAATAAATACTATTTGCAGAGATATGATAGTATATTTAAGTGACCCAAAAAACTGCACCAGAGAACTGATGGTTTAGTGTTGTTTATTAATGTAGTTGCTGTTCCCGGGTTTTGGCACCATATGATGGGATATAAAAGAGAGAAAGGGTATTAGTGAGTATGGCATGGCAGCATGGGGGAGGGGGTACCTAAGCGGGCCCATGCCCAGGCATCCCCTTTCCCCTGAAGGACCACACACACACCAACATGGTATAGAATAGTTTATTTAGAGAAGAGGATGAGAGTCAATGGTATAGCAGAGAGAGAGAGAGAGAGAGAGAGAGAGAGAGAGAGAGAGAGAGAGAGGAGAGAGGAGTGGAGGCCGGCCATGACCACGTGGAGAGAGGGGGAAGGGGAGCCCAAGAGGGGCAGAGAGGTGAGAGTGCAGAGAGATAAGAGGATGAGAGGGGAAATAGAGAGAGGAGGGGCAGGCAGCCCCTCTTATAGTGGGCCAGGCATATTGGGAGGGGCATACCTGGCTATTGCCAGATAACTGTGGGGTAGAACTTGGACAGAATACCTACATTCCCCAGTATTTGTTTAATTAAAAAAGAAAAAAATAAAAAGAGTTGATGGCGGAAGCAGGAGTAGGGTTGTCATTGTGACATCTGTCTGCTTCATGCTGACATTGGGGGTGATGTGTCTCTGGGGAACCTAGAGAAAAGGGGTATGGGGGATGTTTGTCCAATCTCAGGAGAATAGGCTGCTTTCTTGTTGTCCAGGGTATGTGAAGCCATCTGAGGATAGGTCAGAACAGGTCTAGTAGAAGCTGTCAGTGTCTAGAGAAGCTGAGGAGATTGGAGCATCTGAAGGTTGCTTCTCTGGAGCTGTCTTGGATGTGGCAAGGGCCTGGATGTGGCAAGGGCCTGGACTTGACAAGATGTTGAAACACATTAGTTTAGGTAGGGAATAAGTGGGGAATAAGTACAACTGGGAGAAAGAAAAATTTTTCCTTAAGATGTACAATTGAAACCCAGAGGAATCCCACCTTTGGAATAGGTAGTAAGTGGGAACTTGGGCAGATGTACTTATCTGGATGGAGCCTATTTGGTCCATGAGCAGTAGATCTGGGTAGGTTTCCTGTAGCTAACAAGTTTACTAAAGAGATAACAACATGAGTTAACCACATGAACAGTCTTTAAGATGAGCCTTTTGTGGAGCAGAAGGAACAAGAAGGAATAGGATTGAAAGTTGGATCATATAGTGGAATATTTATTAGTAGAGTTAGGCAAATCTATAGGAACTCAGATATTAGGACAGTGACTGAGCAAGAAGAGGAAATGTGAAGTATTTAATGGAAATAGAGTTTAGGTAAGGAGATAACTGTAGTCAGAAGTCTGAGGAATATGCAATAACAGAGCAAGAAGAGGAAATATGAAGTATTTAATGGAAATAACATTTAGGTAAGGAGATAATTGTCTAGCAGTCAATGTAGTCAGAAGTCTGAGGAATAAGCAATAACTTAGCAGTTATATTATTAAAAAGTTGACAGATTCCAGTAGCCAGCAGTTTTTGTGGTCTCTGGTCTCCATGGCGACTTTAGCTGTCAATGTGGCTTTAAAGCACAGAAGACGCAGGGCTTTCTTCTGTGGAATGGATACCCATGACATGAGAAATGGCTTACCTTTGATTTAGCTAAGTCATTTGACTCAAGGTATCCGGTCTTGTCCACTGCACTCCTTTTGGGGGCAGCATCTGGTAGCAGTGTTGTCCACTGCACTTTCTTAGGCAGCATCTGGTAGCGGTGTCTTCTGAGACCTTTTGGAGAAGCTGTCAGGCCTTTGGGAATTCTGTCTGTCTTAAACTTAATACCAAACTTCTGACAAGATTGAGCATGAGAGGAGAGCAATAGTCAAGAGAGGACAGGAAATGAGAATCTTAAGTAACTTTGACAGGTTGCATAGGTAGAGGAAAGTATGTTGCTTTATTAGTAAAGAGGCTAGGATCAGAGTAAGAAAGCTGGCAGCAATGGCTACTCGGATTTAGGCTTTATGCAGGTTATGGGAATGAACAAGCTAAGAGGAGTTGGGAAGGGGGACAGGCAGAGCAGAGAGAGGGTTTAGAGCAGAGAAAAATGAAAGCTTGGACATAGAGAACCTCATCCCATTTACCAGATTGCTGACAGTATGTATTAAGATCCCTTAAAATGATTGGGTCTAGGGTGCCATTAGGTGGCCATTTGCAGTTATTGTCTAGCTTATATTGAATCCAGACCTTATTGCAGAGGTTTATTACCTTTGATCGCCTCAAATTGGAGGCTAGTTTTAGAGACTTGAGATTCTCAAGGAGGAATCCCAGTGGGGTGCCTGGAGGTACCGTCGAAGACAGTTTATTGCCCATTGGGTGGGTAAAAGGTATTAAATATTATCCCAGCGTCCTGGGAAAAATATATTAATACCACTGCCAGCTAGGCTAGAGACTCAGGCCATTGCGAGGGCCTCTAGGAGCTTACATGTTCCTGGAACGTGGGGGGAAGTGCCCCGCCTGGACCGGGGCTTCTGTGGCAGCTGTGAAAGCTAAGAGGGTTATGAACACGTCCCAGTGGGGGGGATAATACCCAAAGGGTTAACTGTCCTATCATGAATGTTAGCTAGAGGCCAGTCATGTGAGCTGGGCCTAGGAGCAAATCTTAACCTGAAATAGGCTGGCCAATTCCTATTTTTTGGCTAAGATTTCCCCTAGCTAACCGAGTTACCTTAGCAATTTGCCGTGTCTGTTCGTAAGAATGTGCAAACCAATAACCGGGAACGTGGAACTGTTTGGTCTGTGCCACGTGGTGAGTGCTTGCGTGCAGCTCACGTGATGGAAGTTCATGGGTCTCAGGCTGAGGCAGTCTGCCTGGTGGAGAATCCACATGGCAATTGAGGATGGTGGCGGCGGCAGTGGTGGAGTCAGCTGCAGTAGCTGCAGAGATGGCGGTGGTGGCGGCAGCTGTGGTGGCTGGGATGGCGCGCAACAGGGAAAGTTGTAGAAGGGAAGGATTTTTTGTTTGTGCCACTGCAGGACTTTCTGCCCGAAGCGGAAGTTGTGGGCAGAAGAAGGAAGTACCAAAGAGGCTTGTTTGTATTCTAGCAATGATGCAGTTGGGAAGCAAACTCTGCTCAGCAGCTGAGCTCAGGGCTGGGAGATAAGACAGTGGGAGGGCCTAGGGCAGCATGCGTGCAGGCTCACAAGCAGTGAGGCCACTGTGAAAGTACAAACAGAATGGAACTAAGGGGGGAAAGGAAGGGTTTTTCAGGACGCGCTAACAAGCAGTGAGCCTGTTAGACTGTCTCGGAGGGTAGAACAGCTAGAAAGGAAAGGATCTGGGCTCAGGGCTCTACCAACCATTTGGTATCTGTATTTGGTGGCTGTGGTGAAAATAAACAGAATGGGGGAACTAGGAGGAGCCAGGCGAACAGAAATTAGCGTTCGCAGATGAGTGAAAGGGGGAAAGAAGGATTTTTCAGGCAAACAGCCAGGCAAGCAGCTGTTTGCAAATAAGGGAAAGGGGCTTACTGCAAACCCCACAGTTTCTCGATCCAAGTCATGGCACCAAATGATGGTTTAGTGTTATTAATGTAGTTGTTGTAATGGGTTTTGGCACCATATGATGGGATATAAAAGAAAGGGTATTAGTGAGTATGGCATGGTGGCGTGGGGGAGGGGGGTACCTAAGTGGGCCCATGCCCAGGCATCCCCTTTCCCCTGAATGACCATACACACACCAACATGGTATAGAATAGTTTATTTAGAGAAGAGGATGAGAGTCAATGGTATAGCAGAGAGAGAGAGAGAGAGAGAGAGAGAGAGAGAGAGAGAGAGAGAAGAAAGGAGTGGAGGCCGGCCATGACCACGTGGAAAGAGGGGCGGGGGGAGCCCAAGAGGGGCAGAGAGGTGAAAGTGCAGAGAGGTAAGAGGATGAGAGGGGAGAGAGAGGAGGGGCAGGCAGCCCCTCTTATAGTGGCCCAGGAATATGGGGCGGGGCATACCTGGCTATTGCCAGGTAACTGTGGGGTGGAGCTTGGACAGAATACCAACAAGAACTACTACAGCTGATAAACAACTTCAGCAAAGTGGCTGAATATAATATTACCTCAAGCAAATCAGTAGCCTTCCTATACTCAAAGTAAAAACAGGCTGAGAAAGAAATTAGGGAAATGAAACCCTTCACAATAATCACAAACAATATAAAGTGTCTTGGTATGACTCTAACCAAACAAGTGAAAGATCTTTATGGCAAGAACTTCAAGTCTCTGAGGAAAGAAATCAAAGACTCAGAAGATTAAAAACAAAAACAAAAACAAAACAAACAAACCAACAAAAAGAACAAAAACCTTCCATGCTTGAGGATTGGTAGGATTAATATAATGAAAATGGCCGCCTTGCCAAAGGCATTATACAGATTCAATGGGATCCCCATCAAAATCCCAACTCAGTTCTTATTTAGTTAGAAAGAGCAATTCTCAAATTTATCTGGAATAACAAAAATCTAAGGATAGTTAAGAATATTTTCAACAGTAAAAGAATTTGTGGTAGAATCAGTATCCCAGACCTCAAGCAGTACTACAGAGCAATTGTGCTAAAAACTGCATGGTATTGGTACAGTGACAGGCAGGTAGATAAATGGAATAGAACTGAAGACCCAGAAATGAACTCAAACACCTAGGTCCCTTGATCTTTGACAAAGGAGCTACAACCATCCAGTAGAAAAAAGATAACCTTTTCAAAAAATGGTGCTGGTTCAAGTGGAGGTCAGCATGCAGAAGAATGCAAATCAATCCATTCTTATCTCTTTGTACTAAGCACAAGTTCAAGTGTGTAAAGAATCTCCAAATAAAAACAGACGCACTGATATTAATGGAAAAGAAACGGGCGAAGAGCCTTGAGAACAAGGGCATAGGGAAAATTTCCTGAACAGAATACCAATAGCTTAAGTTCTAAAATGAAGAATTGAAAAATAGAACCTCATAAAATTACGAAGTTTCTGTAAAGGCAAAGGACACTGTCAGGGAAATCCAAATCAAAACAACCCAGAGATTTCACCTCACACCATTCAGAATGGCTAAGATCAAAAACTCAGGCGACAGCAAGTGCTGGTGAGGATGTGGAGAAGGAGGAACATTCCTCCACTGCTGGTGAAATTGCAAGCTGGTACAACCACTCTGGAAATCAGTCTGGTGGTTCCTCAGAAACCTGGGCATGATACTTCCAGAGGACTCTGTTATTCAACTCCTGGACATATACCCAGAGCATTCCCCACCATGTAATTAGGACACATGCTACACTATGTTCATAGCAGCCCTATTTATAATAGCCAGAAGCTAGAAAGAACCCAGATGTCCCTCAATGGAGAAATGGATACAGAAAATGTGGTATATTTACACTATGGAATACTTCTTAGCTATTAAAAACAATGAATTCTTGAAATTCTTAGGCAAATGTTTGGACCTGGAAAATATCATGCTAAGTGAGGTAACCCAATCACAAAAGAACACACATGGTATGTACTCACTGATAAATAGATATTAGCCCAGAAACTCAGAATACCCAAGACACAATTCATATATCAAATGATGTTCAAGGAGAAGGAAGGAGAAGCCCCTGGTCCTGGAAAAGCTAGAAGCAGCAGTGTAGGGGAATACCAGGACAGAGAAAGGGGATGAGGTTGATTGGGGAACAGGGAGAGGGAAGAGGGCTTATGGGACTTTCGGGGATAGGGGAACCAGGAAAGGGGAAATATTTGAAATGTACATAAAGAATATAATTTAAAAAATTTAAAAAAGAAATATTTTCCTAAAACTTAATTCAATTCCATCAGAAAATATTTTTAATTATTTTTTCAATTAATTTACAAGTGTTTTATGTCTATCATTTTATGTGTAAAATTTTCCATGGAAGTCTTCAATTTTAACATATTTTTCTACATCTTCAATTTTACCAGAAGTATTATCCATTAACATCCTCAATTTTCTACTTCATTTTTCAATTAATTTAGAAAAGCTTTTTATGTCTACCATTTTATCTGTGTAATTTTCCATGAATTTCTTTCAGTTTAATATTTTTTCAATGTAGTTCGTCCATTTTTATCAGAAATATTTTATATCAACATTTTCAATTTTATCAGAAAATGTTTCTATTTCCTTTTCAATTATATAAGAACTGTTTTTAGGTCTACCAATTTGTCTTTATACTTTTCCATGAAAATCTTCAATTTTAACATTTTTCTATGTAGTTTGTCAATTTTATCAGAGGTATTTTAAATATACAACTTCGATTTTATGAGGAAATATTTCTACTTGGTTTTCAATTATATTAAAAATGTTTTATGTTTACTACTTTATCTGTATAATTTTCCATGAAAATCCTCAACTTTAGCACTTTATTTCTATATATTTCTTCAATTTTATCAGAAATATTTTCCACATAAATCTTCAGTTTTATTACAAAAAGGATCTACTTCTGTTTTCTGTAAATTTAGAAATGATTTTATGTCTACCATGTTATCTGGATCATTTTCCATGAAAATCTCCATTTCAACACTTTTTTTTTGTATTTCATCAATTTTCTCAGAAGTATTTTCCTTCAACCTCCTCAATTTTATCAGAAAAAGTTCCTACTTACTTTTTCAATTAACTTAGTAATGTTTTTATGTCTGCTACTTTGTTTGTAAAAATTTCCATGAAAATCTTCAACTTTAGCATATTTTTCTATATATTTTTTCAATTTTATGTTTTATGTCAAAATTTTTTCTGTATTATTTTCTATTATCTTCAATTTTAGCATGTTTTTCTATTTTTATGTTAACTGTTTTCTTTTCTCTAAAAATATTCAATATAACAATTTTTCTCTACACTTCTTCAATTTTATCAGAAATATATTTCAGGTAATTCTTCAATATTATCATAAAATATTTCTACTTATTTTTCAATTAATTTAGCATTATTTTACGGCTACCATTTTTCTCTATTATTTTCTATGATAATCTTTAATTTTACCATGTTATTTATTAATTTCTTTAATTTTTTAGAAATATTTTCCATGTAAAACTTCAATTATATCAGAAAATGTTTATAATTCCTTCTTAAATTAGTTTAGTTGTATTTTTATATCTGCTATTATCTATATAATTTTACTGAAAAATATCAATTTTAACACTATTTTCTATATATTTCTTCACTTTTATCAGTAATATTTCGCAAATGAATCTTCAATTTTTTCAGAAAATGTTTATAATCCTCTTTCAATTATTTTAAAAAAGTTGTTTATGTCAACCAATTTATTATTTCCTCTGAAAATATTCTATATAACTCTTCTATGTATTTGTATGATATATCAGATATATTGTCCATGTAAATCTTCAATTGTTTGAGAAAAGGTTTATAATTCCTCTTTCAATTAATTTTGAAATGTTTTCAATGTCAACCTGTTTATCTGCATATTTTCCTTGTTAATCTTCTAAAATTTTTTTCTATATATTTGTTCAATTTCTCAAAAATATTTTATGTAAAACTTCAATTTCATCAGAAAATGTTTATAATTCGTGGTTCAATTGGTTTAGTAAAGTTTTTATGTCTACGATTTTGTCTGTATAATATTTCATGAAGTTCTTCAAATTTCATGTTTTTCTATGTATTACTATATTTTCATCAGAAATATTTCATTGTAAATCTTCAATTTTATCAAAAAAATTATAAGTCCTCTTTCAATTATTTTAGAATTTTTGTCAATGTATTTAACTGTATTATATTCTCTGAAAATATTAAATATAAAACTTTTCTATATTTCTTAAATTTTATTTCTTAAGTAAAGTATATTTGATCTGATTGCTTTTCACCATTGCCTGGTTTGGCAACTGTCTTCAGGTAATTTAATCTTTAACTCCATGTTTATAGTATGAAAGCTGTTTGTGTTCATGTTGAGTCACTCTGATATGCCAGCTGATGTTATGTCTTCTGTGTGATGTTTGAAAAAACATTCTGGTGCTGCTTTTTATTGTGAGATGATGACCAACATCCTTACCTAAATGTTAATTAGAGCTAATTTTGTTTGGAGAATTCTGTTGTAATTTGTGAAGGCATGAGAAACACTCTGTGCTATCCTGGGGGCCCCAAGGGTGCAGTCCTGGTGATTTCTCCTTTAATGTTTGACAGTGTGCTCTAAATGAATTTAACTCTTTTATGCAGCATTTGTATATTAAGCTGTGTCTGTGTTTACTGACCTGATATAATGCAAGCTGCTATGCTGATGTTTGAAGCAATTTTTCTATTGGAGATTGATCTTTATGTGCATTCCCTGGACTACAAAGAGAAGAGATAACTTCTCTTTCCAGCCTACTATGGGAGACTCTAGTAAGCAGAGATATAATTATAGTTTCAGGAGTTGTCTGGCCCCAGAATATCACAGAGAATCACATCAGAATGCTACACAAACATCATGGCTTGATATGAACTCCAACAGTTCATTTGGGAGATATACATAAGTTTAGTGACCCCAGTCCCTGAGATTCTCCATACCACCTGCTTCAAGGACTTCCTAAGGCACACAAGAAGGATAGTCTTGCCCACTGGGCCTTCTGGGATGGAATCCCCATCAGTCATCACTTGATGCTTATCTGGAATAGGTCACCTTAGCATTAACTTTTGTCTAAGCTGCCAATGTGACCCACTTGCATAAACTAAATTTGTGTCTAGAATTCTCAAAAATAACTAATGTATGTACAACCTGGCCATTTTAGTCCATTATTCTAGATTTATTTATTTTTATTTGCATAGGTGTTTGCCTACATGCATGTTTATGTACTCTGTCACCCCTGACCCTGCCCTCAGAGGCCATGGTAGGATGGTAGATCCCTATGAGCAGAGTTTCAGATGGGTGTGAGGTCCTATGTGGGTGTTAATCATCAAACTCAAGTCCCCTGGAAGAACAACCAGTGCTCTTAGCTGTTACTGAGTGTTTAAAGTTCACACCACTCTAATATTACTCTGACAGATCTACTCACATTATTCCTGACATGTCTGTTCAAGACAATGCCAAGTGCAATCCCAGGATTGCTTCTTTCCTGTTGTGTTGTTATTGTTTTATTTTTGTTTCTGTTTTTGTTTTTCCTTTCCCAGGTCATTCTCTTAGGCCTAACTAAAGTGTGAATACCAATATAGCTTGAGCCACCTGGTGGTGTATTCAGGATTCAGCCCTGACAAACGTTAATTCTTGAAGTTTAGGCTGAGAGATTAAATCCAGAGTCCCTCCAGGTTTACAAAGCAGGGAGCCACATGAATGCTAGCAAATGAAAACATAAGCTGATTTATCTCAATTCCACATGCATAATTTGGATTTTCCTAATCTTTCACTCACCAGATATGTCTATACTGTCTTCAAATTGTATGCCTTATCTTCATAAAGCCTATTAGAATGTAGCCAGAGTTGGATCAAGGTGTAAAGTCAGGCCTGAGAGCCTGAGTTCAATAGACTCTACCCATATGTAGTTAGGAGGGAACCACCTCCTGCATGGTCACCTCTGCCCTCACATGTGTGAGCATGCATCCCAAGAACAGCTAAATAATGTAAGAAAATTGATTTTAATAAGATCACTTTCTCTGTAGGTGCTCTTATCTGTCACCTTGCCATGAGCTTATATTTATCTGTGAAGTCAAACTACAATTGAGAAAATGTCCCCATCCTACTGTAGGCAAGTCTGTGGTTTCATGTTCATGATTAATGACTCATGTGGAAGCACGTTTTTCACTCTGGAAGATGCTATCACTGGACAGGGGATTCTCTGTGGTGTATGAAAGCCGAATGAACACCCAGGAGGAAGAATCTGGGTTCCTCCATGGGCTCTGCTTCAGCATCTTATTTCTGGTTACTGCCCTGCTTGAGTTCCTGCCTTAAGTTCCAGTGATCTGTCAGTTGGGAAAGAAAATGAAGCTATTCCTTTTCAAGTAGGAACTTTGCTAGTCCTACTGACTAGAGATGCCAGAGAACCCAGAAAACCAAATAAACCTATTAAAAATGGGGTACAGAGCTAAACAAAGAAATTCAGATAGCTGAGAAGCACCTTAAGAGATATTCAACATCACTAGTCATCAGGGAAATGCAAATCAAAACAACCCTGAGATTTCACTTCACACTAGACACAATGGCTAAGATTAAAAACTCAAGAGACAGCACGCGTTGGTGAAGATGTGGAGAAAGAGGAACACTCCTCCACTGTTAGTGGGATTGCAAGATGGTACAACTACTCTGGAAATCAGTCTGGCAGTTCCTCAGAAAATTGGGCATGACACTTCCACAGGACCCTGTCATACCACTCCTGGGCACATACCCAGAGGATTCCCCTGCATGCAACAAAGACACATGCCTCACTAGGTTCGTAGCGGCCTTATTTATAATAGCCAGAAGCTGGAAAGAACCCAGATGTCCCTAAATGGAGGAATGGATACAGAAAATGTGGTATATTTACACAATGGAATACTACTCAGCAATTAAAAACAATGAATTCATGAAATTTGTAGGCAAATGGTTGGAACTGGAAAATATCATCCTAAGTGAGTTAATGGATCACAAAAGAATACACATGAAATGCAACCACTGATAAGTGGATATTAATTAGCCCAGAAGCTCTGAATACTCAAGTCACAATTAGCATATCATATCATTCCCAAGAAGGAAGGAGAGGGCCCTGGTCCTGAAAAGACTTGATTTCTCTGGTGTAAACTATTAACATAAAATTCAGATTTTGATTTTGAAAGAACACCTTCAACATTCCCTTATATACGAGTGTTTGCAGGTATTCTATTGTACCAATAAAAAGTGTAGCAATGGAAATGAATAGCTTCATCTCCTTCAGTCCTTTATCTACCCCTTCCATTGGGAACCTTGTGCTCAGTCCAGTGGTTTTCTGAGAGCATCCGCCTCTGTATTTTCAGGAACTGGCAGAGCCTCTCAGGAGATAGCTTTACAGAACCCCATATGAGGAACAACAATATGAACCGACCAGTAACCCCAGAGCTCCCAGAGACTAAACAACCAACCAAAGAATACACATGGAGGGACCCATGGCTCCAGATGCATATGTAGCAATGAATGTCTTTATAAGACTTCAGATGCCCTTAGTCCAGGGAATGCTCAATGTCCCAATGTAGGGAAACGCCATGACAGGGAAGTGGGAGTGAGCGGGTTGATGAGCAGGGAGGGTGGATGGATAGGGTGTTTTCAGAGGGAAAAGCAGTAAAGGAAACAACATTTGAAATATAAATAAAGAAAATAGCTTATAAAAATTAAATGAGAAAAAAACAGAAATAAATTGCTATAATTTGGGCTCTGGTGAGATAAGATTGTAACACATCCCTATCCTGGATCTCATTCTTGAAATAAAACTCAAACTTTATAATTTGACAACACTCAATATGGTACCCTATAAACTAAGTCTCCTGTAAAAATGCTCGAGTAAAGATCTGACTCATTTTATCAACCATGAAAAAGAAAACCCCAGATAATGAGCAGTGTGTGGTGATAAACAGAAGACACCTGGAAGGGGCTGCCATGTTCACAGACTGGTAGACAGGTTGGAATGTCATTTGGGCAGAGAGATTGGAATTTGATAGGTTCTGAGGCCATTTATCATGGACAGGTTTACAACTTCAGAAACAGTCATTCCTTGCCACACTCTGCACCTGAAATTGCATCTTAGATAATAGCTTCACAGAAGCTATTAACTTTGAATTAATAAGAAATTAATAAGAAATAAAATCCCTTTGAAGCTATCACCATAGCAGATTACTAGCTAACACCAAAGCAACAGCTAAGAATGTCATCAGATAGTGTCTTAGACATATATAACCTTCTCCCCTGCTCTGTGTAATGTTCTATAACACAACAGTGGCAACAACTCAGAGTTGCAAACAAAACGAAGCTTCCCTTTCCTATGACATCATGTCAAGGATATTTTCATGCTGGTATTCATAAATACAATTCTAAATTTCAGGCATTTGAATTTGTCAGTTTAATTCAGGCATCACCTTAGTTAAAAACTCAACTTAAAGTATTTATGCTAAAAGATAAAGGGAGGAAGAGACAAAAGACATTTTCATTCTGCAATAAATATTATCAGTCTTTTCATACAGAAAAGGCATTTCAATCAGTTCATACAGAATAATAGCACATCACCAAACAGTAAGCTGGAGGTGCAGTCTGGCAAAATAAGCTCTTCCTTCAAAGCTCATGAGCTTACTGCTATTCACCTGGTCGGTCTCCCCACAAGGTAGCTGAGTGAGTCCATCAGCCTTATGTAAAACAAGCTTAAAGGTGAAATGGGAAGCTCTTAAAAAATAAACTAAGTTTCTAAATCAAGATTGTGCATTATATGCTGAAACAAAAATATGCCAGTAATGCCAAGTTCATTTGTACAATAATCATAGTCACATTCACTTTTTAAAGGGAAACATTTAAAATTACATTTCCTGCACCAGAGCTGAACTGTCCCCCGACCTCAAAATCAGTATTCCAGCTTTGCTTTGGATGAAGGGAGAGTAGCAGTCAGGGATTGCTCTATGCTTCACAAGTGCTATCTTCAATTCTTATTAATCCTTAATCCAGCCATTGATAGGCAGGTAGAGAAGAAATTATTTCTTTCAAATGTTTTCCTCTAATAAAATTTTGAAATATAAGAAATGCAAGCATCTTCATTTATTTTCAGAGATATGGGACCGTATTTATGTCAGTATCCAATTTAGGGCAAGGAAAACTGTTACAGAATATCCATCAAAAATAGTAATAGGGTATTAAAATGTATGTACTGATGACAACTTCAAAGTCACTGACAATGGCTAGTTTATTTTATGATCTGAGTAAGTCCTGTGACAAAACATCAGAGTCTATTGCCAAAGGTAAGTTAGGAACCTTTCTTCCAAATGTCTTTAAAACAGTGCCTAATTATCATCAAATGCTAGTGAGACAACTACAATTTCCAGTTGAAGTGTTCCTAAGAAGCGTAGTCACAAATAGAGCTTTACCTCTGCTTCCATTGCTACAGTGTTCCACTTTGAAGTCTCCTGAGCTTTTGTCCCTTAAAGGGCTATTTCCTCTTTGGCTTAGACTTCCAGTACTATGATTATGTATAAGGAAATCAATCATGTACTTCAGAGGAATGAATCTGAATATTGACTTTCATGATCCAGATCTCCATGACAAACAACATCATTGACCAAAGCTATGAGAGATAGGAGCAAATAAAGCCATTCAACAGATTTAATTCAGATTTCTGGTGTGAATTTTGCTTTCAAAAGCACAACAACAACAACAAAACACCACTACACCCAGCTTCAATTTGACAGCATACAATTCCAGAATTAGATAATCTCATGAACAGCTTCTGCCTCTTCCTGCTGATGTCCCTGCTGAACTTCAGCAGGGAATGACACTGTGATGGGCATTGCTTTCAGAAATCCACATTTCAAACCAGAACTAGGTGATTGGAAAATGACAATGGCTATTGATTGCAAGTGAGTTATGGAAAACAATCAGCGGCATGGGGTAGGAAGACAAAACCAAACCAAAACCATAACTAAAACAAAAAACAAATAAAAAATTAACAAAATCAATCCATTAATATAAACAAGGGAAACAATGAAAAAACCAAAACCAAAAAGAACAGGAAAAGCAACAATTAAACAAAAAACCACAAAAGTGAAACAAGTGATAAAATAAGAAAAACAACCCAAAACCCAAAACCAAAAAACAACAAAAACCAAAACACAAACAAAAAATGACAAACAGCAGAACCAAAACCAAAAATACAAACAAAAAGCTGCAAATAACAGCAAAACAAATCAAAAACATAAACAAAACCAAAACCAAAAATGAAAAATGAAATCAAACAGTAAAATACAAAGCCAAAATAGAAACAAACAGAACAACAAAAAGCAAAACCAAAAACACAAAAAAACAACAAACAGGAAAAAACAAAACCAAAAACAAACAACAAAAAAAAACACAAAACAACCAACAACCAAAAACACAAAAGATAAACAAAAACAACAATGAATAAAGCACAAAACACACTAGACAAAAACAACAAAAAACAAAAAACAAATCACAAACAAAAAAGAAATAGAAAACAAAAAAACAAAACAACCTAAAACAACAAAAAAACCCAATTCATTGACTAAATCCAGCATTAAACAATATTTCTTGAACACATAGTCTCCAGTGGGTTGGAGAGCAGCAGTTTCTAAGCTTGATGTAGTTGCATGCATCCTAGAGATGGCATTAGGGTCAGCAGTCCCACATCCCATGATAGGACTATATTCAAGATAGTAGGAACCAACCAGTTAGACAGCTCAGTACCTATTTTAAATCTCTTCCACACATCCTACTTGAGGTATATTAGAAACATGGATGATAAAGTACAGGAGTGGGGACCATAGCAGCCAAGAGGATATTGTTACAATAAGTGATTGTTCAGGATTTCCCATACCATCCTCTTCCTGAAGATGGGCATGTGCGTCTGAGAAAAGGTCACAGGATGGTCTCTAGCAATGGAATCTGCCTATTTGCAACTAACAATTTCCCAATCACTCCCATTCAGTTGCTGAGGAATCTCCTCTGATATCATACTATATTGCTTCCACTCCAAAGGGTTCGGCTCTATGATCCTTAGTCTCTTGCACTCATTTTGTAAATATTGGAAGATGGTCTCACAGATCGTCTTCCCTGTCTGACCCATTGAATCAAGGTACACAATACTTCCTTTTCTTAACTCAATTATAACCAGGCTCCAAAGAAACCTCTGGTGAATAGGCACAAAGCTAACTTCTTTTTCAGTGATTGATTCCTCGAGTCCATCTTTTCACAGAACTGTACCACTATGCTTTAGCTTGTGGTGAAAGAAAGTGCTAAACACATGAAGAGCAGGGTAGCCTTGGATTTCATTTCTCTCAACCAGAAGGGTCATGTAGAAATTGATAACCTCATCATTGAGTTAATGACCATTCTTCAGGGTCTGGATATCTTCAGGGTAATTTGCATCCTGGATCTCCTGCTTAGGATTTCCTCTAGGGGTCCTGGAACCAACACATTCTCAATTTCCTTCTCCATGTCCTCTGCAAAATCAAGGATTTGATCCACATCTTTGCCTTTTCTTGGTCTCTTAGAGGGTTTTTCTCTCCTGTAAGTACTGTCATCTTGTTGGGGAGTGGAATATCTCCACTGCCACTATCCAGGATGATTTGTACTGGTGTACCTGGTAAGTATGGCTTCAAGCTGTTCCTTCTTCTTCCCTCAAGGTTTATACAAACTTTCTTCTGTATAACAGATTTTTCTTCTGCACACCACTTCTCTCTCATTTCTCTCTCGTGTCTTGTAAGAGACATTCTTTTATGTCAACAAGAGTGGATGTTTCTTGAGGTCTCAGAGTAGTTTCTCATCCATGACCATGCCCTGACATGCCATGTTGGATATTTGAGGTGTTTGAAAGGATTGGGTAAGACCTGTGTGGGTTGGACATCACATGATGGTCACATTGAAGTAACCTTCTATACTTTTCCTTTTGTGGGCTTTGTTCATTTTCCTCCATGATGGAATAGGAGAACTTGAAACCCTTGCAACCATCAGCAGGCCTCATCTCAGTTTTACCTTGCTCTGGTGTACCTTTGGTACAATCTAGGGGCTTGAGTTGTCTTAGACTCATTTGCTGGGGTTTTCCCACCTGACCTTTGCATGGCTATTCTCTCTGAAGTGCTAGGTCTTGTTACACATGAGGGGGTCTTCTTCCAAGCATTACTGGACTTTTTAAAGACCATCTCTGTTCCATCCTGCCACTTCCATTTTGGACCTTATCCCAAAACTTCAGGCTTTCTCTCTGTCCCACTTTTCTCCTGGTATTTCTGTCTTTACCCTTTTCCTGTAGCTTCTGGCTTCATCTCCATACCAGGCTGTTTAGATTGCCACATGTATACCCGCTTAGGCTACTTTCTGCAGCAATGTTGGCTCTGGTATAGTACTCCCTTTTTAATTTCCAAGCAAAAGCAATCATATGCCTGGCTCCAGGTGGGTATTAGGTGGTTTGCCCTGGTGTCTGAATAATCACTTCTTCCAGTAGCTGGTTTGTCCATGGTCAGAAACCTATCAGGCTTAGAATAGCTCTTCTTTATAAACAGAGTTGACTGTGCACATCAGGGTCAGCCAAAGTATGGAGATAATTAATCCATCAATAATGGAAAATAATTAGTGAATGGTCAGATATTGGCACATCATCAGGGTCCACTCTGGGAAACCCCAAGGAATTCTAAGAATATGTCTTCACAAGTATTCTTCTAGGGTGCTATAACCAGCTAAATATCTAAAATTCCAAAATCAAAATAATCTTCCTAATCACTCGTAAGACATCAGGCATAAACCTAGCAGCTAACAATTCAGAGGCAACATCACAAATGATGTCTAACTCAGGGGGTTACCCCAAGCCAGAGCCTTCAAGGATCCATAGCTAGTTGTGATGTCACATGAAAAAACACAGATCAATGTTCTTGCAGGGTGGAAGCCCTCCCCACACCTAACTAGGATTTCAGAGTGCTCCCTATTCAGAATGGGAAATTTGAAGAAATTGATATGTGTCTCAGTTCCCTTCCACAGAGCAGAGAGTTACCTAAATCAAAGTCATCTCAGCAAAGTTCAACTGGTCCTGACCACTACATATATCTTTTAGGAATCTGTCCCATCATGGTCCATTATAGAAGTATAAGTGACCTTCAAAATATCTAATCACACACAATATGCTTGCTAACTACAAAGAATATATAGAATTTTACAGTTATAAGACTTAGTTGGTACTGTTGTGTGACAAAATTTTGTTCTCTTCTGGGACAGACCAAAGTGCCCATACCACCATAAGTTTTATTGGGTTTACTTATAGGAATATGGGTCAGGGGTTACAGGGAGAAAAAATGTCTCAAAGACAGCTGTATCACCAAAACCCACACAGCATGGGTCACAGCTCCAAAAGCTGGTAACCTGGAGAAACTGCACAGCCTGTAGGTTGAGGAATGTCCTTTCCAGGAGCTTCAGTTGGTCTAAACTTCTTCCAGACAGGTGGTATGAGGTTGGCTCTTTTGAGAGTCTTCTTGACAGCTCAGCTTCCTTTCATCTGAGAGCGTCTTTCAGCTTTTCTTGTTCTCTGGCAGGGAAGGAGCCTAGTGAGTCTGATCAGTTTCAGGAACCATTTTGAGATCTTTTGAGTTGCCTTCCTGCCTGAGGAGCTTCCCTTCAGAGTGAATGAAGGGTGGAATGGTTCAGTGTTTCAATATTGGAGGACACTTGTAAAACTGGTACCAATTCACCAAGAATCAACACATTGCCCTAACAGAATAAATAAAGTTTCACCATTCTCTATAGGATCCATTGACAAAGTTACTTCACTACTTCTGTTACAATCCTAGCAATATCAAAAGCCCTCAACTCCTCCCTATAAAACAGTAGGAAGAATTCAATTTAGCTGCAGTTACAGAGGTCTGTGTTTTCAGTGGGTCCTGGGATCTGAACTCCAGCTAACATGATTAAACATGATTAAACGCTTTAACCACTGATCCATCTCTGACCCCTTGATAATTTCTTTGATCTACTTTCAAAGGTATGGAGATATTTTTACAAGAATGTGGGAAAAGAGTTGAGACATATATTGATTTTTTCCATGAAAATATTAATAAATCATGCAAGTGTATTTATACCAATGTTTTATTGTAAGAAAAAAAGGACTTTTCTCTGTAAAATGATTGAATTTTTCATGATTGTTATTTCTTCAGGTATCATTTTGTTTGTACCAGGCTTCTTTCTCTTATTTCTAATTAGACCTTGGAGGGGTTTGATCGCATAAGAAGAAAAAAATTCAAACTACCACATTGGTCCTACATTGCTGCATCACCTAAAATTATGGTTAGAGGAAATATTAATTGTGCTAGGCTTGTAAAAGCAAAATTGTTTTTAGCTTACATAAGCCATGAGGAAGTTATTCTTATCTTGACGGTATCCTGTCTCTTACCCTCAGATGGACCACTACCTGGTACAGTTGAAAATTTTCTGATGAAATTGGAGATTACATGGTAAAAAATTACTGGTAAAATTGAAAAATCATAGGGAAAAATAAACATAAAATTGAAGAGAAATATAGAAAAATATTCTGATAAAGGTAAAGATTTACATGGGAAAATATTGTAAAAACTAAAGAAAAATAAAGAAAAATAGATGAAAAAATGAAAAGGAATGTAAAAAATTGAAGATTTCCCTGGAAAAGGTTTCTGATAAAAATGAAAACATTTATGAAAAATTACTGGTTGAAGAGGCAGGTCGATTTCTAAGTTTAGGACAGTCTGGTCTACATAGTGAGTTCGAGGACAGCCACTGCTATATAGAGAAATTCTTTCTCGAAAAAAAAAAAACAAAACAAAACACAAACAAACAAAAAAAGAAATAGTACATGCTTTAGCCAGGTAGTAGTGGTGCATATGTTTAATCCCAGCATTTAGGAAGCAGAGGCAGGTAGATTTCTGAGTTTGGGGCAGCCTGGTCTACAGAGTGAGTTCCAGGAGATCCAGATCTATACAGAGAAACGCTGTCTCAAAAAACAAAAAGTGCATAAAAATATTACTGGTAATAATGGAGACAAGTACAGAAAAGATATGAAAAACTTTCAAAACTTATGAAGATAACTCTCTGACAAAATTGAAGACTTACATATAAAAAATTCTAATAAAGACATATTCAGACATATTACTGATAAATAAGAAGACAAATATAAAAAATTGAAAATGATGTCGAAAAAACTGATAAAATTGGAGATATATAGGAAAAATATTTGAAAAAATTGAAAATGTACATTGAAAAAAAATTAGATAATATTGAAGATTTACAAGGAAAAACTTTCTTATAAATGAAGTCAGTTATGGTAAAGTTAATAATCAAAATGAAGACAAATATAGAAAAAAATTGAAAACAATGAAAACATATGTAGAGAAATTTCAGATAAAATTGAAGATTTCCATAAAAAATGTTTCTGACCGTTTACTTTGATGTTAGCTATAGGTCTACTGTAAATTGCTCTTACTATGTTTAGATATGGGCCTTGAATTCCTGCTCTTTCCAAGACTTTTAGTATGAAAGGATGCTGAACTTTGTCAAATGCTTTTTCAGCATCCAATGAGATGACCATGTGGTTTTTTTTCTTTGAGTTTGTTTATGTAGTGGATTACATTGATGGATTTCCGTATATTGAACCATCCCTGCATCCCTGGGATGAAGCTAACTTGATCATGGTGAATGATCATTTTGATGTGTTCTTGGATTCGGTTGTCAAGTATTTTATTTAGTATTTTTGCATCAATATTCATAAGGGAGATTGGCCTGTAGTTCTCTGTCTTAGTTGGATCTTTCTGTGGTTTTGGTATCAGGGTAATTGTGGCTTCATAGAATGAGTTGGGTAGTGTTCCTTCTGTTTCTATTCTGTGGAATAGTTTGAAGAGTATTGGTATTAGGACTTCTTTGAAGGTATGATAGAATTCTGCACTAAAACCATCTGGTCCTATGCTTTTTTTGCTTGGAAGACGTTCTATGACCCTTCTATTTCTTTGGGGGTTATGGGTCTGTTTAGATGATCTATTTGATCCTGATTTAATTTTGGTATTTGGTATCTGTCTAGGAAATTGTACATTTCCTCCAGATTCTCCAGTTGTGTTGAGTATAGACTTTTGTAGTAGGATCTGATGATTTTTTGAATTTCCTCAGTTTCTGTTGTTATATCCCCCTTTTCATTTCTAATTTTATTAATTTGAATACTGTCTCTGTGCCCTTTGGTAAGTCTGGCTAGGGGTTTATCTATCTTGTTGATTTTCTCAAAGAACCAGCTCCTGGTTTTGTTGATTCTTTGTATGGTTCCCTTTGTTTCAACTTGATTGATTTCAGCCCTGAGTTTGATGATTTCCTGTCTTCTACTCCTCCTGGGTGAAATAGCTTCTTTTTGTTCTAGGGCTTTCAGGTGTGCCATTAAGTTGCTAGTGTATGCTCTCTCCTGTTTCTTTTTGGAGACACTCAGGGCTATGAGTTTTCCTCTTAGCACTGCTTTCATTGTGTCCCATAGGTTTGGGTATGTTGTACCTTCATTTTCATTAAATTCTAAAATGTCTTTTATTTCTTTCTTTATTTCTTCTTTGACTAAGGTATCATTGAGTAGAATATTGTTTAGCCTCCACGTGTATGAGGATTTTCTGTTGTTTTTGTTGCTATTGAAGAACACTCTTACTCCATGGTGATCCAATAGGAGGCATGGGATTAGTTCTATCTTTTTATATCTGTTGAGGTCTGTCTTGTGACCAATTATATGGTTGATTTTGGAGAAGGTACCATGAGGTGCTGAGGAAATTGCTAGAGCAATTAGACAACATAAGAAAGTCAAAGGGATACAAATTGGAAAGGAAGAAGTCAAACTATCACTATTCGCAGATGATATGATAGTCTACTTAAGTGACCCAAATAACTCCACCAGAGATATCCTACAGCTGATAAACAACTTCAGCAAAGTGGCTGGTTATAAAGTCAACTCAAGCAAATCAGTAGCCTTCCTACACGCAAAGGATAAGCAGGCCGAGAAAGAAATTAGGGAAATGACGACCTTCAAAATAGCCACAAACAATGTAAAGTATCTTGGTGTGACTCTAACCAAACAAGTGAAAGATTTATATGACAAAAACTTCCAGTCTCTGAAGAAGGAAATTGAAGAAGACCTCAGAAAATGGAAAAATCTTCCATGCCCGTGGGTTGGCAGGATTAATATAGTTAAAATGGCAATCTTGCCAAAAGCAATATACAGATTCAATACAATCCCCACAAAAATTCCAACTCAGTTCTTCACAGAGTTAGAAAGAGAAATGGATGGAGCTGGAGAACATCATACTAAGTGAGGTAACCCAGTCTCAAAAGAATACCCATGGTGTGCATTCATTGATAAGTGGATATTAGCCTAGAATCTTGGAACACCAAAGACACAATTCACATACCAAATGATGTCTGACAAGAAGAAAGGAATGGATACTAGTACTGGAAAGGATCAAATCATCAGTGTAGGGGAATACCAGAACAGGGAAGTGGGAAGGGGTGGATGAGGGAGCAGGGGGAGGGAAAAGGGCCTGTGGGACCTTAGCGGGGTGGGGAAACAAAAAACGGAAATGAAATGTAAATATAGAATATATCCAATAAAATTTTTTTTGAAAAAAAATTAAGAGACTAATATGCACTAACTAAAAAAAAAAAGAAAAAAAAAGAAAATGTTTCTGATAAAAATGAGTCAGTTATGAAAAATTATAGGTAAAAATGAAGACAGATATAGAAAAAAATTTATCAAAAATTGACAATGTAGAATTACTGATAAAATTTGAGATTGACATGATAAAAATTCTGATAACTTTGAAAACATATGGGAAAATTATTGATAAAATTGAAGAATATACAAAAATATTATGATGAAATTAAGATTTGCATGGAAAACATCACTTATAAAAAGGAAAAGAAATATCAAAAAATAATGAAGAAATTGGAAATAAAAATAGAAAATTTTCTCATGAAATTGAAGATTCAAATGAATAATAATTCTGATAAAAATGGCTACATTTATGGAAAAATTACTGATAACCATGAAAAGAAATAGAAATAATTGTGAAAAAATTAAAATTATATGTAGAAAATTTCTGATATAATTGAAGATTCATATGGAAAAATGATTCTGATAAAATGAAGGCATTTAAGGAAAACTTACTGATAAACATGAGGACAAATATAGAATAAATGGTATAAAATTGAGGATAAAAGTGGAAAACTTGTTAGTAAACAATGAAAACAGAGATTAATTACATATGTGACAATATTAAAAATTCATGTTGAAAAATTTTTTGTAAAATTAAGTTATGTGGAAAAATTATAATATTGAAAACTGTTGAAAAAATTACTGATAATAATGATGACAAATATAGGAAAATACAGGATATAAAATTGAGGATATATATTGAAAAATTACTAATAAAAATGAAACATGGTATAAAAATACAGATAAAAATGGAAACATATAGTAAAAATATCTTTAAAAATTTAAAAATATATGTAGAGGAATTCATGGTCAAATTGAAGATTGGTATGAAAAAACTTCCTGACAAAATTGAAAACATATATTGAAATAACTATTGATAAAATTGAAAAGAAATTATAATAAAATTCAAGATTTACATAAAAAATTCTGATGAAACTGAAAACATTTGTGTAAAAATATTGATAAAAATGTAAAAAATCAGAAAAAGTTTTTAAAAAATTGAAAATTTCTGTAGAAAATTTTCTGAAAATTGAAGATTTATTGGAAAAATTACTGATAACATTGAAATATCTTACGGAAAAATTAATGATTTTCTTCAATTTTATCATAAAATTTTCCATAAAATTTTTCAATTTTTTTCACAAAATGTACTTTCTTTTTCAATTAATTTAGAAATGTGCTCCATTTGCACTGTTTTATCTCTTTATCTTTTCATGAAAATCTTCAATTTTAACACATTTTTCTATGTATTTGTTCAATATTTTCAAAAATATTTTCCATATAAATCTTCACTTTTATTATAAATTATTTCTACTTACCTTTTCAATTATTTTAGCACTTTTATGTCTATCATTTCATCTGTATTATTTCTATGAAGATCTCCAATTTTAATACATTTTTATATATTTTGTCAATTTTACTAGAAATATAGTCCATGTAAATTTTTTAATTTTCTCAGGATATATTTCTACTTACCTTCTCAATTAGTTTAATTTTTTTCTATGTCTAAAATCTTATCTATAATATTTTCCATCGAGTTATTGATTTTAAAATTTTTCTACATATTTCAATTTTATCAGAAATATTTTACATGTAATTCCTCCAGGTTTTTTTTTTTCACAAAATATTTCTACTTGCATTTTCAATTATTTTAGAAATGTTCTTTACTTCTACAATTTTATCTATAATTTTTCATGAAAATCGTCAATTTCATCATGCTTTTC
Organism: Apodemus agrarius; assembly: GCA_964023405.1. Lineage (NCBI taxonomy): Eukaryota > Metazoa > Chordata > Mammalia > Rodentia > Muridae > Apodemus > Apodemus agrarius. The sequence continues at coordinate 95,137,068 of OZ030010.1, read as the reverse complement.
CTTTATATACCTTGAATTTGATCAGAAATATTTTCCATGAAATTATATCAGAAAACATTTCTACTTCCTTCTTCAATCATTTTAGTAATGTTTTCTTTGTCAACCATTTTATCTGCAATATTTTCCATGAAAATCTTCAAATTTAATACTTTTTCCACATATTTATTTAATTTTATCACAAATATTTTCCATGTAATTCTAGTTTTCTTCACAAAATATTTATATTTCATTCTTCAATTAGTTGAGAAGCATTCTCTATTACTGTATTTTTATCTATAATATTGTATGAAAATCTTACATTTTAAAACTTCTTTATATTTCTGTAATATTTTTCAGAATTATTTTACATTAATTGTTCAGGTAGTTCACATACATTTTCTACTTCCCTCTTCAATTCATGTAGAAATGTGCTCTGTTTCTACCATTTTATTTACAATTTCCCATGAAAATTTTCAATTTTAGCACATTTTTCTCTATATTTGTTCAATATTTTCAGAAATATTTTATGTAAATATTCAATTTTATCAGAAATATTTTTACTTGACTCTTTAATATGTTCAGAAATTTTTTTTCAATATCTACCATTTTACCATACAATTTCATGAGGAAATTTTTTATGTGCTTGGTTATTATGTAAAGATAAATTTCCTTTACTTTTTATTCAATATATTCTTTATTTACATTTCAAATGATTTCCCCTTTCTAGGATCCCCAGTTCCCGAAAAGTCCCATAAGCCCTTTTCCCTACCCCTGTTCCCCCATCCACCCTTTCCCTCTTCCCTGTCCTGGTATTCCCCTACAGTGCTGCACTGAGCCTTTCTAGGACCAGTGGCCTCACATTCCTTCTTCTTGGGCATCATTTGATATGTGACTTATTTCTTGGGTATTCCAAGCTTCTGGGCTAATATCCACTTATCAGGGAGTAGATACCATGTGTGTTCTTTTATGACTGGGTCACCTCACTCAGGATCACATTCTCCAGTTCCACCCACTTGCCTAAGAATTACATGAATTCATTGTTTTTAATAGCTGAGTGGTATTCCATAGTGTAAACATACCACATTTTCTGTATCCATTCCTCCATTGAAGGATATTTGGGTACTTTCCAGCTTCTGGATATTATAAATAGGGCTGCTATGAATATAGTGGAGCATGTGTCCTTATTACATGCTGGGGAATCCTCTGGGAATATACCCAGGAGTGTTATAGCAGGGTCCTCTGGTAGTATTATGTCGAGGTTTCTGAGGAACCACCAGATTTATTTCCAGAGTGAATGTACCAGCTTGCAACCCCACCAGCAGAGGAGGAGTGTTCCACTTTCTCCACAACCTCGCCAGCACCTGCTGTGTCCTGAGATTTTGATCTTAGTCATTCTCACTGGTGTGAGGTGAAATCTCTGGGTTGTTTTGATTTGGATTTCCCTGATGAATAAAGATGTTGAACATTTCTTTAGGTATTTCTCAGCCATTCAATATTCCACAGTTGAAAATTCTTTGTTTAGCTCTGTACCCCATTTTTAATAGAGTTATTTGACTCTCTGGAGTCGACCTTCTTGAGTTCTTTGTATATCTTGGATATTAGCCCTCTGTCAGATGTAGGGTTGGTAAAGATCTGTTCCCAATTAGTTGGTTGCTGTTTTGTCCTTTTGACAGTGTCCTTTGCCTTTACAGAAACTTCGTAATTTTATGAGGTCCCATTTGTCAATTTTTCATCTTAGAGCATAAGCTATTGGTGTTCTGTTCAGGAACATTTCCCCTGTGTCCATGTGCTCAAGGCTCGTCACTAGTTTCTTTTCTGAGTTTCAGTGTGTCTGGCTTTATGAGGAGGTCCTTTATCTACTTGAGGTTGAGCTTAGTACAAGGAGATAAGAATGGTTTGATTTGCATTCTTCTGCAGGATGACCTCTAGTTGGACCAGCATGATTTTTTGAAAAGGCTATCTTTTTTCTACTGGATGGTTGTAGCTCCTTTGTCAAAGATCAGGGGAACATAAGTGTGTTGGTTCATTTCTGGGTCTTCAATGCTATTCCACTTATCTACCTGCCTGTCACTATACCAATACCATGCAGTTTTTAACACTATTACTCTGTAGTACTGCTTGAGGTCAGGGATACTGATTCTCAAAGTTATTTTACTGTTGAGAATAGTTTTAGCTATCCTGGGTATTTTGTTATTCCAGATGAATTTGAGAGTTGATCTTTCTAACTCTTTGAAGAATTGTGTTGGGATTTTGGTAGGGATTACATTGAATCTGTATATTCCTTTTGGAAAGATGGCCATTTTTCATATATTAATCCTGTCAATCCAAGAGCATGGAAGATTTTTCCATCTTCTGAGGTCTTCTTGGATTTCTTTCTTCAAAGACTTGAAGTTCCTGTCATACATATCTTTTACTTGTTTGGTTAGAGTCTCACCAAGGTACTTTATGTTGTTTGTGACTATTGTGAAGGGTATCATTTCCCTAATTTCTTTCTCAGCCTGTTTATCCTTTGAGTATAGGAAGGCTACTGATTTGTTTGAGTTAATTTTATGTCTAGCCACTTTTTTGAAGTTGTTTATCAGCTGTAGTAGTTCTCTGGTGGAGTTTTTTGGGTTGCTTGATTATATTATCATATCATCTGCAAATAGTGATAATTTGACTTATTCCTTTCCAAAATGTATCCCTTTGACCTCTTTTTGTTGTCTAATTGCTCTAGCTAGAACTTCAAGTACTATATTGAATAAATATGGAGAGAGGGCAGCCTTGTCTGCTCCCTGATTTTAGTGGGATTGTTTTAAATTTCTCTCCATTTAGTTTGATGTTGGCTACTAGTTTGCTATATATTGCTTTTATTATGTTTAGGTATGGGACTTGAATTCCTGTTCTTTCCAAGACCTTTAACATGCAGGGATGCTGAATTTTATTAAATGCTTTCACGGCATCTAATGAAATAACCAAGTGTTTTTTATTCTTTGAGTTTGTTTATGTAGTGGATTACATTGATGGATTTCCATATATTGTACCATTCCTGCATCCCTGGGATGAAGCCTACTTGATCATGGTGAATGATCATTGTGATGTGTTCTTGGATTAGGTTGGCAAGAATTTTGTTGAGAACTTTTACATCAATATTCATAAGGGAAATTTGTCTAAAGTTTTCCTTCTTTGTTGGATCTTTGTGTGCTTTTGGTATCAGTGAAATTGGGGGCTTCATAAAATGAGTTGGGTAGGATTCCTTCTATTTCTATTTTTCGAAATAGTTAGATTCAAGTTCTCTATTTACCTGCCATACCAATCTTTCTGGTAGCCATCGGGCACCATCTTCTTTTTTGAGAGAAAATACAAATAGAACCTCTTCCCTAAAATAAAACAAGGTCTGTGCTATTCCACATATTAGTTAAAGGGTCCCGCCATTTAACCATGGCATAAGAATTAGAAGTGACAGGATGCCAATGGCGATCTGCTGCAGACTGACCTTTAGAATCAGTTTTCAAGAAATTCAAAACAAATAAAATAAAAGCAACGCATGCTTTGGGTGATATTGGAGGGTACAGTTTCCACTTCTTTGTTTTAAAAAGCCAAATTTTAAGAGTGTGATATGCATGCTCAACAATTCCTTGGCCCCTTGGGCTATAAGCAATTCCAGTTTTATGTTTAATACCAGTTTCTTTATAAAGTTATTTCCAGTGTAGTCTGGCCCACTGTCCATCTCAATGATATTAGGTAATCCCATAGTATTAAAGGCTTGTAAACAGTGATCAGTTATAAATTTAGTAGCTTCTACCAAATGTAGAGAATTGAAAAGAAATCCTGAACAAGTATCAATGCAAACATGTATATATATTTATTTTTCCAAATTTTGCATAGTGAGTTACATCCATTTGCCAAATATAATTGGGCTTAAGGCCACATGGATCAACCCCTAAATGTGGAGCTGGAGATAAGATAAGGCAGTTAGGACATTGTTTCACAATCATTCTTGCTTGCTCCTTAGTGATTTTATGTGGGAGCCTTAATGTATGGCTAGAAAGACGGAACTTATTATGATCACATCCAGCCAATTCAACAGGTTCTAAAACTAAAGCTTCTCCTATTGGAGCTCTGTCAATGCAATGATTGCCTTTAGCTAAAGCTCCAGAAGACCAGAGTGAGCTCGTATATGGCCAATATAGAAGGGAATTTTTTTCTAGCAAGAATGATGTTTTGCAATTGTGAAAACAAAGATCCTGATGGCGTAGTAAAATTAAATGTGCCACAGGTTTCTTATAAATGGGCAGATTCTGCAAACATACAAGCTAACTGTAAAAACATTAAAAGTACTAATTATAGGTTGAAAAACATTTAATAATGCAGTCAGCTCTGCTACCTGAGCTGAGCACATGGTGTTTTTATAACCACCTGTTGATTATTGATAAGATATCTAGCTCTTCCTTTAGAAGAGCCATCCATGAAAATTAAAATAGCATTATGCAGCAACTGTAAAGATGTTATATTAGGAAATACATGCATATTTTAAAACATTATTAATTTATTTTGAGGATAATGGTTATCTATAGTTCCTTCAAATCCTATTTGAGTGAAAGGATAAGGTTGCAAGCTAGGAATCCCCTGTGACTGAGTCTTGGGTAACCCCAAAGGAGCAGAGGTTCAGTCCACTCTTTGTTGGCCTGGAAGTGTGCACATATCACACCCGCCTCCAGGGTCCGGCCGAGAACCTCTGGGAGTGTCCCTGGCGTCTTTTCCCATCTTGCCTGGGCAGAGCAGCTATGGCAAGGACAAGTGCGGCTGGGGGCTGGCAGAATCACCGCAGGGGCTGCGGAGCTCCTGCCTGGGGGCTCTTAGGTCCCCAACACCTGTTGCCAGTGGGGGAGGGTGGGCACGACCCTGTGCGTGGCGGCCACGTAAGTGGAAATGACTTAGGTTCTCAGAGAGCGCGGGCTTGTATGGTTTGAATTGATTGGCTTAGAAGCTATGGAGTGGCTTGTATAGGCGGGTTTTGCTGAAAATCTATAAAAGCAGTCGTGTATCTGCCCCCAGTGTGCACTGTTCTTTACTCTGCATGGGAGAGGGCCATGGCCCCCGAGCTCTGGAAGTAAAACCTCCTGCATTTGCATCAAGACTGTTTCTCATGAGTGATTGGGGTTCCGGCTTCCGAGGCGTGGGGTGCTGGGGTACCCCCGTTTTTGTTTCGGGTCTTACAGTGCAAGTAACCAATCTGTACTATGCTGCTTCATCCAAGCATCTTGATCTATATTAAAAGGCTGAATAATGATATCTGGTTCTTTGCCAAAATAAGTTAGCTCCTGCTTTTTTCCAAGCACAATTATCTGGGCTCCTCCTCATAATATGGCAGGATATTATGTTTAGGAGGCACCCTCAGATGAATCCACATAAGAGGAGCTTTTTGCCACAATATTCTTATAGGCAAATGAGTTGTTATAATTTCTCCTTTAGATTAATTTTTCTAAGTAAGTTTAACAGTCTTCAATTTCTCTGTCCCACAAGTTCTAAAAGCTTGAAGCAAGGCAGTTTATTTAATCTGGAACATTTGACAATTAAAGTGTAGTCAATATAGCTTTTCTCTTATTGTCTGAGCACTCAGCAAGCCCACAGTCAACATTATCTTCAGTACCACACCAATTACTCTGGCAGCTCGCATGATTCTGCAGCATTCTGTGTAAAAAAACATAAACATGCCTTCTTCCTCAATATTAAATCAGGATCATGTCATATGCCAAAAAGTAAAATCTTCCATCTCACCTAGTCATCAGTATGCCTAGTTATAGGATGCCATATACACTCAGCAAGGAGTTCCTTGTCATCAAAATTTTAAAATTTTCTTAAAAATATACAAGCATAATTTAAATGATATGCATGGGGGTACAATTTTCCCTCTCTTTTTCTTTTTTCAGAAGATTTTTTTAAAAAGAAAAATATTACCCCATCTTTGAGGATAATAAATTAAATTGTCAAAGACATCTCAAATGTTTGATGACCTTTTTTTTTTATTAAATGGCCAGTTCCATTGTCTGTTTTAAGTTGGAACACCAAGCATATACCATAATATAGGCAATAACTGTGTAATTATAGAAAATATATGTAGCATTTTTAGTTGCTTTTTGTTAGAACAGTTGCAACTAGAAAGCCTAAAAAAAGAATCATTAGTCATATGCACATATTTGAATTTTCTAAATTAGAAATATGGGTATCATTTATCTGTAATTGCTGCAAGCTGTAGCTCCTCGTGGTGAAAGGATAAGGTTATAAGCTAGGAATCCCCTGTGCCTGGGCACGTGGGAGGCACCTGGATCCCCAATGCCAGTGGGGGAGGGTGGGTACGACACTGCGTGGAGGCCACGTAAGCAGAAATGACTTAACTAGTTCTTCCGGCCTCTGTGAGAGGCTGGTAGGTCATCAGAGAGCGTGAGTTCAGATGGTTTGAACTGATTGGCTTAGAAGCTTGTGGTAGGCGGGTTCTGTTATAAGTCTATAAAGGCTAAGGCAAGCCACTCCTCGCCGGGCTTGCTTCTTTACCCTGCTGGGGAAGCTGTAACCCCCCAGAGCTCTGGAAATTAAAATCCTCTTGCAAAATTGCATCAAGTCTGTCTCCCGTGAGTGTTTTGGGGTGCCGGTTTCCAAGGCATGGGGTGCAGAAGTACCCCATTTTTTCTTTTGGGTCTTACAGTGGGAGTTCAGTTGCAGGCAAGACCATGATCCCTGGGTCAGGAAGGTATGAATCAGCGAGTAAATGAAGACATAGACACACAGGATACTTTACATTGCACCAAAGGCTTGTATTCTTTCATAGCAAACACTGCCTCTTATCAAGGCCCAGGTATTCACATAAACATAATAAGAGATGCAGCTAGCTAAGCAGGGATAATTTACATAACCATACTGCACAAAAGGAATGTGGATTCAGCCAGATGGAGCATATCCTGAGGACCAAGCTTAAAAAAATATATAAAATTATGGGCAAAGACATCATTAGACTAAATGAGTTTTTGAGTAAATAACATCTAGCTTTGTCTGTAAAACTTAAGTATGTGAAACTTAAAATCTCCTATATCTTGTAATGTCAGACAAGCCAGGGCGTGTTTCTCCTTAGCCTCATTAATATTTCATGAGGTGAAGTCTGAGCCTCACCTAGAAAAAGGGCTGTTATTGTGGATAGCTGGTGATTTCTCTGGCTTAGCAAGATAAAAGACACAACTCTGTAAACTTCCTTGGGAGAGCTCTGAGATTAGCACCTACTTCATATGTAGATTTTACAGCAAGACCGTGGTTTGAGACAGGATCCGAATTATAGCATATTATGAGAGCTATGAAATATTTTCTTAATTGTACATGGTCTAGGCTACCAGAAATAAAAGAGATTAGAAAATATGCCAAATGAAAATTTATGGCTTCTCTGTAGTAGGGTTTATGCACAGCCCTAAGAGGCATTTCTTCCCGCCTCAATAATTTGATGTGCACAAAAAATACAAAATTATTTTTGTTTTGGTTTTTTTGGGGGGGTATGTTTTTTTTTCGAGACAAGGTTTCTCTGTATAACCTTAGTTGTCCTGAAACTCACTCTGTAGACCAGGCTAGCCTGGAACTCAGAAATCTGCCTGCCTCTGCCTCCCAGAGTATTGGGATTACAGGCATGAGCCACCACCGCCCTGCACAAAATTATTTTTTAAGCCATTACTCTTTTGATGATATAAAAATATGCTTGTATAGCCAATTGTTTCTATATAGTCTGTCTGGGATACAAATTTTATGTGCCTTGTCTTAAAGGGGTCTTTGCCCAGGCATCTTTTTAAAGATTAATTATATGTAAGTATATTATATCTGTCTTCAGACATGCCAGAAGAAGGCGCCAGATCTCATGATAGGTTGTTGTGACCCACCATGTAGTTCCTGGGAATTGAACTTAGGACCTCTGGAAGAGCAGTTAGTGCTCTTAACCACTGAGCCATCTCCCCAGACCCTGGATGAGCTCTCAAATATGCAGAGGAAAGTCATTTAAAGAACATATCTTTTTTAACTTGAATTATATTTTCATAAACAATTGTAAAATTAAGAATTAGTTATATTAAAAAGGGAACAATTTTAAGCAATTGTAAACCATGATATATATATATATATATATATATATATATATATATATATATGTATATATATATACATATATATATATATAATTAAAAGCTTGATTTTTAACATCTTAAAAATAGCCATTACAGCACACAAGTCAGTTATCTGTGTTTGAAAGACCCCCGAAAGGGAGACCCTCACTCAAATCTCGGGAATAGCGCACACCCAGTGAGGCACTGAGACCAGACTTGCTGCAATCACATGAGGAAGTTTATTGAAAACGGGATTGATCGAGATCTCAGGCCAGCATGCTGGGTCGAGACTCATACACCACACAGGGGTAGAGGAGTTTGACCTCGACCTGAACTTGTGACAAGCTTATAAAGGCAAAAACCACAAAAGAGGGGGAGGACTGGGGAGGAAACAGAGGAAGTCTAAAGTCACACATTTACTCATCAGTTAAACTATGTGTTAAATTAAGTGACACTCCTGGGACATTGGGACATTCCATAGAGGTCGCTGGGACATCCTGTGGTAATTTCGGAAACTGTTTTTCTCAAGAGAGTTCTGGGAACAGAGGGAGTTGTTTTTCTCTAGAGAGTTCTGGGAACAGCCACCTGCAGGGGACAGGGGGGCCCAAGGTGACGAGCCCATGTCCTTATAGACAGCTAGTAATTTTTTTTTTTATTCTTCATGCAGAAGCATGGGGAAACTCAAAAGAACAAACATGTGATCAAATTGTAGCAAATTACCTTTTGGATAACAATTATTAGTTTTGCCTAAAAAGGCTTGCCATGTAATAGATTAACCATCAGTAATAATCAATTTGATTACTGTGTCATTTATTTCAAAAGCATTAGAGGCTTAAATCCTCTTGGGGCAAGCTTAAAGCGATGTCTTAGCCAATTAATTTATTCTAAATTTTGAAAATTATTTACTTAAAAATTTTAAAAGCCCACAGTTAAGAGCAAAGGATTGTAACAAAAATTCCATGAACAATATACTCTGAAAAATCTAAGATCCTAGCTTCTTTTCTTGAAGCAGAGACAAAACATTTTTTATCACATAAGGTAAGGTTATATCTGAACTGTATTTTGAATCACACTTGCATGAATCTGCCAAAAATATTTTCTTGGCCAGAAACTCTGCAAGTGAGATCTATAAGTCAAACAAGCCTCTATTAAGGCAACTGCCTCTTAAAGGTGTTACACTCTCTTGAACTCTCTCTTCAAAGTTCTTTTTAACTTTCCCTTAAGATACTTGTTGACTATCTGTCTCTAGCCTTAGATGGAGTTTACCAGCTGCTTTGGGCAGCATTCCCATGCAACCTGACTCTGGGAAGATCTGGGCCCGGTGCGCTGGGGGCCGCTGGGGGCCGCTATACTGGCCTCATACTGTCTGCCGGCTGGGCCTTGATCAGAAGGACTTGGGCCCCGCATGAGTGGCACCAGGGAGTGGGTCTTCCATATGCCACACTTCCTGCACCATGTTGCAGCAGGTATTCGGTGCTGGGCTCTTCCTTGTTCACTAGCTGTTCCTGAGGGAATCCTGGTTAGTTTCTTTTCCTCCACTAATATGCTCAAATTCAGCAGGTTGCCATGTGTTCTAGATGGCTACAACCCTGAGTTACCAGCTCTAATCTCGCTTCTTATTATTTATAACTCTATAGTCAAGATATGTAAAACCTTATACCATTAAGACCAATTAGAAACAAGAATAAAGTGATTACACAATTCCCAAAAGTTAAACCAAAGTTTTCCCAAAATCTGAGGCTGCTGGCCCTTTAAGAAGCCCCCTTCCCCCCAGCCATGCTTGATTCATAGTTGAGCAAGGGACAGTTTTCAATCAGCCTCCACTGTACAAATTGGATGAAATCCTTACCAATTTTTCTTTTTAACATGAAACAAATAAACAGTCTTCACTCAGCAACACGAATAGGGCACAAACATACACGTGGACACACGGTGCACACCAGAGACAAAAAAAAAAAAAAAAAAAAAGAAAGAAAGAAAGAAAGAAAGAAAGAAAGGGAAGTGCACTTGTAATGCAATTAAATCCATTTTCCTTCTCCCTTTCTCTTTCATGTTTCTATAATATAATTTTTGTTTTGTTTTGTTTTGTTTTGTTTTTTACTCTTTTTATTTTGTTTTACTGTATTTTATGCCCTATTTCTCTTGCCTGGTGCAGTTCTTAGACTATGGACAAAATGCATAACTAAATTAATTCCCTGTTCCATTTTGTTGTCACACCCTAGCTGATCTCAGCATTGGGCCTATGCTGATTCAGTCTAGCCTGTATCTCTATGCACCCCCGCAGCAACAGCTTTTGAAAAATGACATTGGTAGCACTAAATTAATACCCTGTTGATTACCATGTCAGATACATAACCTTTTTCTTTTTCCGTGGAGCTACACCCAAGACAGCAACCCTCATTCGGCCTCTTCCTTTCCAGATCCAATCCCTTGGGCATCATTATGTAGCTGCCCACAGCTACATGCTAATGGCAGGTTCTCTGGAAGGAGAGATGGGGATAGGAGGAACAGGGTGGCAAGAGAAAACACAGGCATGACTTCTTGCTCAAGTCTCAACCTTTAATGCATCTCTCCAAAGATAAAAAGAAAGGCCTAGCCCCTCCACTCAAGGCTGGAAACTGGTTCTGCTTGTTCTGCAGGAGACTGGTTGTCAGGTGGCTGGCTGCTATTCTTTGAGAACAATGGGCTAGAAGAGGTCACATGGTGCTGAGAAGAAGGTATATTCTTTTGCTTTAGGGTGAAACGTTTTATGGATATCTATTAAATCCATTTGGTCCAAAACATCTATTAGTTTCATTGTGCCTCTGTTTAATTTGTGTTTCCCTGATCTGTCCATTGAGGAGAGTGGGCTGTTGGAGTCACTCACAATTATTGTGTAGGGTCTGATGTGTGCTTTAAGCTTTAGTAAAGTTTCCTTTACTAATGTGGGTACCCTTGTATTTGAATCATAGATGTTCAGAATTGAGAGTTCTTCCTGGTAGATTTTTTCCTTTGATGAGTATACAGTGTCCTTATGTGTCTTTTTTGGTGGGTTGAAAGTCTATTTCATTGGATAGTTGAATGACTACACCAGCTTGATTCCTGGGACCATTTGGTTGGAAAACTGTTTTCCAGCCTTTTACTCTGAGGTAGTGTTTGTCTTTGACACTGAGATATGTTTCCTGTAGGCAGCAAAATGTTGGGTCTTGTTTATGTATCTAGTCTGTTAGTCTATGTCTTTTTATTGGGGAATTGAGTCCAGTGGTCTTAAGAGATATTAAGGAATAGTAATTGTTGCTTCCTGCTACTTTTGATGTAATTTTTATGTTTGTGTCATCTTCTTTTGGGTTTCTTGAAAGAACATTAATTTCTTGCTTTTTGTAGTGTGTAGTTTCCCTTTTGTTGGTGTTTTCCATTCATTATCCTGTGAAAGACTGGATTTGTGGAAAGATACTGTGAAAATTTGATTTTGTTATGAAATACCTTGGTTTCTCTATCTATGGTAATTGAGAGATTTGCTGGAGATAGCAGTCTGGGTTGGCATTTGTGTTCCCTTAGGGTCTGTGTGACATCTGTCCAGGCTCTTCTGGCTTTCATATTCTCTGGTCAGAAGTCTGGTGTAATTGTTAGGTCTACCTTTATATGTTACTTGACTTTTTCCCTTGCTGCTTTTAATATTCTTTCTTTGTTTAGTACATTTGGTGTTTTAATTATTATGTGACCAGAGGAATTTCTTTTCTAGTCAAATCTATTTGGAGTTCTGTAGGCTTCTATGTTCATGGGCATCTCTTTCTTCAGGTTAGGGAAGTTTTCTTCTATAATTTTGTTGAAGACCTTTATTGGCCCTTTAAGTTGGAAATCTTTACTCTCTTCTATACCTATAATCTTTAGGTTTGGTCTTCTCATTTCATCCTTGTTTTCCTGGATGTTTTGGGTCAGGAGTTTTGCATTTTGCATTTTCTTTGACTACTGTATCAATGCTGTCTATGGTATCTTCTGCATCTGAGATTCTCTCTTCTATCTTATATTCTGTTGTTGATGCTTGGATCCATCACTCCTGACTTCTTTCCGAAGTTTTCTATGTCCAGAGTTGTTTCCCTTTGTGATTTCTTTATTGTTTCTACCTCTATTTTTAGATCCTGGATGGTTTTCTTCAATTCCTTCACCTGTTTTGTTGTTTTGATTTAGTTCTTTAATGGTTTCCTCCTGTTTACTTGTGTTCTCCTACATTTCTTTAAGGGATTTATTTATTTATGTCCTTCTTGAAGCCTTCCATCAGCATTGTAAGCTGTGATTTTTTAAATCCAAATCTTGTTTTTCTGGTGTGTTTGGGTATCCACGACTTAATGTTGTGGCAGAATTGGGTTCGGATGGTGCCATATTGACTTGATTTTTGTTAGCAACGGTCCTACATTTGCCTTTTAGCATCTGGTTATCTCTGGTGTTAGTTGGTCCTGCTGTCACTGGCTGGTGCTTGCCCATCCTGTGTTCCTGCAAGCCTATCTCAGCAACCCTGGGTGACCTGCTTTCCCCTGGCACAGATTGCAGTGGTGCTGCCAAATTCCTGGGTGCAGGTGTTGTCCTCGCAGGATGTGTCCCAAGTGATCCTCTACTCAGGTGATCCCTGCTTGTTAGTCTGCTACATAGTCAGAGGTGCAAAGTTGGCAGCATCAAAGATAAATTTTCTGTTTTTACTTTTGTACTATTATTATTTTCTAACAAAGTCTTCTAATTTAACACCTTTTTCTATATATTTCTTCAAATTTATCAGAAATATTTTCCATCATAATTTTCTACTTTATCAGAAGTGCTTGTTCATTTAGTTTATATATATTTTTATGTTTCACAATTTGTCATTATTATTTTCCATCTATTTCTTCAATTTTAACACATTTTTCTCTATATTTCTTCAACTTTATGGGAAATATTTTCCCTGTAAATCTGTAATTTTATCAGAAAATGTTAATAATTCTTTCAATTATTTTAGATATGTTTTTAGGTCAACAAGTTTATCTAAATTATTTTCCATGAAAAATTTCAATTTTAACAGAAATATTTTTTAAATATTTCTTCAATTTTAACAGAAATAATTTCCATAAAAATCTTTAATTTATCAGAAAATATAATTCCATTTTCAATTAATATAGGAATATTTTTTATATGTCTAGAGTTTTATCTGTGTAATTTTCAATGAAAATAGTCAATTTTGGCACTTTTTCTATGTAGTTTCTCTAATTTATCAGAAATATTTTGCAGTAAGATCTTTTAATCAGAAAATGTTTTTATTTCCTTTTTGATTTATATTACAAATGTTTTATGTCTACCATTTTATCTATATAATTTTCCATGGAAATTTTGAATTTTAACATTTTTTTCTACATATTTCCTTGATTTTATCAGAAATATTTTCCATATCAATCTTCAGTTTCAATTAGAAAATGTTTATACTTCTTTTTCAAATAGCTTAGAAATGTTTTTATGTCTACTATTTTATCTGTATGATTTTCCGTAAAAATCTTCAATTTTAACTTTTTTTATATATTTCCTCAATTTTATCAGAAATATTTTCCAAAACCATTTTTCAATTATATAAGAATATGTTTCTACTTCCTTTTTCATGTACATTAGAATTTTTTATGTCTACCATTTTGTCTGTATAATTTTTCCATAAAAATCTTCAAATTTAATATTTATTCAATGTAGTTCTTCAATTATAACAGATATATTACACACCAACATCTTCAATTTTATCAGAAAATGTTTCTATTTCCTTTTTCAATTATATAAGAAATATTTTTAATGTTTACCATTTTGTCTGTGTTATCTTCCATGAATATATCATCAATTTTAACATTTTCCCATGTAGTTTGTCAATTTTATCAGTAATATTTTATATCAACATCTTCAATTTTATGAAAAAATATTTCTATTTTGTTTTCAGTCGTATTAGAAATATTATTATGTCTATCACTTTCTCTGTATATGTTTAATGAAAATATTCAATTTTAACAATTTTTCTACATATTTCTTCAATTTTATCAGAAATATTTAACATCAACATCTTCACTTTTATAAGAAGAAATTTCTATTTGGCTTTAAATTGTATTAGAAATATTCTTATGTCTACCATTTGATCTGTATGATTTTACATGAAAATCTTCAATATTAAAAATGTTCTACATATTTCATCAATTTTATCAGAAATACTTTCCATGTAAATCTTCCATTTTATCACAAATGCATCTACTTCCTTTTTTCATTAATTTAGAAATGTTTTCTATTTCTAGCATTATATCTGTATAATTTTCAATTCAAATCATTTTTAAAATGCATTTTGTATTTTGTCAATTTTATCAGAAATATTTAACAAAACACTTTCAATTTTATCAGAAAAGTTTTCTAATTTCATGTTCAATTAATTTAGAAATGTTCTTATGTCTACCATTTTATCTGCATAATCTTCCATGAAAATCTACAATATAAACATGTTTTTCAATATATTTTTATTTTAAGTAAATTGGTAATTTTATCAAAAACATTTCATAAATCTTTCTATAATTTTAGAAATCTTTTTGTATATCATTCACTTTATCTGTATCATTTTCCATGGAAAACTTCAATTTTAACACTTTTTTCTATATATTTCTTCAATTTTCTCAGAAATATTTTCCATGTAAATCTTCAATTTTATCAGTAAATGTTCCTAATTCCTTTATCAATTGTATTAGAAATATTTTATGACAAGCATTTTATCTGAATAATTTTCCATTAAAATCTTCAATTTTAACACATTTTTCTATATAATTATTTTTTTCAGAAATATTTCAAAAACATTTTAAATTATATCAGAAAATGTTTATAATCTTTCAATAATCTTACATATGTTTATTATATCAACCCATTTAACTGTAGTTTTCCATGAAAGTCTTCAATTTTAACACACAAACACACACACACACACACACACACATATATATATATATATATATACATATATATATATATATATATATATATTCCTTCAATTTTATCAGATGTATTTTCCATGTACATCTTCAACTTAACAGAAAATATTTATAATTCCTTTTCCAATAATATTAGAAGTATTTTTCATGACTACAATTGTATCTGAATGATTTTCCATGAAAATCTTTAATGTTATCACTTTTCTGTATATTTCTTCAATTTTACCAGAAATATTTTCCATGTAAATCTTCAGTTTTATCAGAAAATATTTCTACATCACTTTTCCATTAAATTAGAAATGTTTTATGCCTACCATTTATCTGTATAATTTTCCATGAAAATCTTTAATTTTAACACATTTTTCTAAATATTTCTTCAATTTTATCGAAAAAATTTTCAAAGAACATTTTTAATTATATTAGACAATGATTATAATTCATTTATCTAATAGTTTAGACAAGTTTCTATGTCAACAATTTTATCTGTATAATTTCCAATGAAAATATTCAATATTAACAATATTTCCTACATTTCTTATATTTTATGAGTAATATTCTAAATAAATCTATAATTTTACCCAGAAATGTTTATAATTCTTCTGTCAATAATCTTAGGTATTTTTTTATGTCAACCAATTTATCTGTAAGATTTTCAATGAAAATCTTCAATTTTAACACTTTCTATATATTTCTTCAATTTTATCAGGAATATTTTCCATATAAATCTTCAATTTTATCAGAAAATTTATTTATTATTTATTATTAATTATTTATCATTTCTTTTCCAATGAAATTAGAAATATGTTTTATGACTAGAGTTGTATCTGAATAATTTTCCATGAAAATCTTCAATTTTAACACATTTCCTATATAATTCTTCAGTTTTATCAGGAATATGTTCCTAAGATATGATTCAATTACATCAGAAATTGTTTCTAATTTTCTTTCAATTAATTTACTAATGTTTTTATATCTCTCAATTTATCTGTATAATTTTTCATGCAAGTCTTCAATTTTAACATCTATTTCTATATAAATCTTCAATTGGATCTGAAGCATTATCCACTAATAGTATCAATATTATCAGGCAATGTTTCTACTTCTTTTTTCAATTAATTTAGAAATATTTTTATGTCTACCATTTTATCTATGTAATTTCCCATGAATTTCTTCAAGTTTAATATTTTTTCAATTTAGTTTGTCAATTTTATCAGAAATATTTTATATCAACTTCTTCAATTTTATCACAAAATGATTCTATTTCCTTTTTTAATAATATAAGAACTGTTTTGTATGTCTATCATTTTGTCTTTATACTTTTTACATGAAAATCTTCAATTTTAACACTTCTAAGTAGTTTGTCAATTTTAACAGAAATATTTTACATCAACATCTTCAATTTTATGAGAAAATATATTTATTTTGTTTTCAATTATATTAGAGATGGTTTTATGTCTAGCATTTTATCTATAATTTTCCATGAAAATCTTCAATTTTAACACTTTTTTCTGCATATTTCTTCAATTTTATCAGAAATATTTTATAAAACACTTTCAATTTTATCAGAAAAGTTTTCAATTCCCTTTTCAATTACTTTAGAAATTTTTTTATGTCTACCATTTATCTGTATTATTTTCCATGAAAATCTTCATTTAAGCATGTTTTTTGTATTTCATCAATTTTATCAGAAATAGTTTCGCTGGGCATGGTGGCACATGCCTGGAATCCCAGCACTTGGAAGGCAGAGGCTGGCAGATTTCTAAGTTCGAGGCCAGCCTGGTCTACAGCGTGAGCTCCAGGACAGCCAGGACTATACAAAGAAACCCTGTCTCAAAAAACCAAAAAAAAAAAAAAAGAAAGAAAGAAAGAAACTGATGTGAAGGACTGGTGAGATGGCTTAGTAGTTAAGAGCACTGACTGCTCTGCTGAAGGTCCTGAGTTCAAATCACAGCAACCACATGGTGGCTCACAACCATCCATAATGAGATCTGATGCCCTCTTCTGGTGTGCCTAAAGACAGCTAGCTACAGTATACTTATAATATAATAATAAAAAATAAATAAATATTTTCTATCAACACCTTCAATTTTATCAGAAAATGTTTCTACTTCCTTTTTCAATTAATTTAGAAATGTTTTAATGTCTAATATTTTATCTGTATTTTCCATGAAAATCTACAATTTTAGCATGTTTTTCTACATATTTTTACAATTTTATGTTTTGTGTCAACCAATTTATCTGTTTTCTTTTCTATTAACATCTTCAATTTTAACATGTTTTCTATTTTTTAATGTTAAAAATATTAACAATTATTTTCTCTGAAAATAATTAATATAACACTTTTTATATATTTCTTTAATTTTATCAGAAATGTATTTTGATATGTCTTCAATATTATCATAAAATATCTATACTCATTTTTTAATTAAATTAGCAATATTTTATGTCTCCCATTCTGTTTTATTTTCTATGATAATCTTATCATGTTTTTTCTATAAATTTCTTCAATTTTTTTAGAAATACTTTCCATGTATATCTTCAATTATATCAGAAAATATTTATAATGCCTTCTTAAATTAATTTAGTAATGTTTATTATGTCTGTCTTTATCTATATAATTTTATGTGAAAATTTTCAATTTAAACATGTTTTTCTACATATTTCTTTAATTTTTTTATTTTCTATATTCTTTGTTTACATTCCAAAGGCTTTCCCCTTTCCCAGTTCCCCCCTCATCATATGCCCCATAAGTCTTTTTCCCTCCGCCCATTCCCCAATCACTGCCCACCATTTCTCTGTTCTGGTACTCTCCTACAATACTGGATCAAGTCTTTTCAGGACCAGGGCCCTCTCCTTCCTTCTTCTTGGAAATCTTTTGATTTGTTAATTGTGCCGTGAGTATTCAGAGCTTCTGGGCTAATTAATATCCACTTATCAGTGATTGTATTTCATGTGTATTCTTTTTTGATTGGGTTACCTCACTTAGGATGATATTTTCCAGTTCCAAACATTTGCCTACAAATTTCATGAATTCATTATTTTTAATTGCTGAGTAGTATTCCATTGTATAAATATACCACATTTTCTGTATCCATTCCTCCATTGAGGGACATCTGGGTTCTTTCCAGCTTCTGGCTATTATAAATAAGGCTGCCATGAATATAGTGGAGCATGTGTCCTTTTTGCCTGCAGGGGAATCCTCTAGGTATATGCCCAAGAGTGGTATAACAGGGTCCTCTGGAAGTGTCATGCCCAATTTTCTGAGGAACCGCCACACTGATTTCCAGAGTGGTTTTACCATTTTGCAATCCCACCAACAGTGGAGGAGTGTTCCTCTTTTTCCACATCCTTGCTAGCACTTGTTGTCTCTTGAGATTTTAATCTTAGCCATTCTGAATGGTGTGAGGTGGAATCTCGGGGTTCTTTTGATTTGCATTTCCCTGATGACTAATGATTTTGAACAACTCTTAAGATGCTTCTCAGCCATCCAAATTTCTTTCAGGTGAAAATTCTTTGTTCAGCTCTATACCCTATTTTTAATAGGGTTATTTGGTTCACTGGGGTCTAACTTCTTGAGTTTTTTGTATATATTAGATATTAGGCCTCTGTCGGATGTGGGCTTCGTGAAGATCTTTCTTTAGTTTTATCAGTAATATTTTCTATGTGAATCTTTAATTTTGTCAGAAAACATTTATAATTCCTCGTTCAATTATTTTTAGAAATGTTTATGTCAACAAATTTAACTGTATTATGTTCTCTGAAAATATCCTATGTAACTTTTTATGTATTTCTAGAGTTTTATAAGAAATATTTTCCATGTAAATTATCAATTGTATCAGAAAATGTTTATAATTCCTCTTTCAATTAATTTAAAAATGTTTTATGTCAATCTGTATTTCTGCATTATTTTCCGTGTTAATATTCTAACAATTGTTTCTATATATTTCTTCAATTTCTCAAATATATTTTCAATATAAAACTTCAATTTCATCAGAAAAATTTGTAATTCCTGTTTAAATTGATTTAGTAATGCTTTTTATGTTTACCATTTATTCTGTATAATTTTTCATGATATTCTTCAAATTTAACATGTTTTTCTTTGTATTACTTCAATTTCATCAGAAATATTTCATTGTCAATCTTCAATTTTATCATAAAAATTTATAATTCTACTATCAATTATTTAAGATTTTTTATGCCGATCTGTTTAACTGTATCATTTTATCTATAAATATTCAATATAACACAATTTCTATTTATTTCTTAAATTTTATTTCTTAAAGAAAGTATATTTGATCTGACTGCTTTTCACCATTGCCTGTTTGGCAACTGTCTTCAGGTAATTTAATCTTTAACTCCATGTTTGTAGTATGAAAGCTGTTTGTGTTCATGTTGAGTCACTCTGACAAGCCAGTTGATGTTATATCTTCTCTGTGATGTTGGAAAAAACATTCGGGTGCTGGTTTTTATTGTGAGATGTTGACCAACATCCTTACTTAAATGTTAATTAGAGCTAATTTTCTTTGGGGAATTCTGTTGTAATTTGTGAAGGCATGAGAAACACTCTGTGCTATCCTGGGGAGCCACTAGGGAACAGTTCTCATGATTTCGCCTTTAATGTTTGAGAGTGTGCTCTGAATGAATTTAACTCTTTTATGCAGCATTTGTGTATTAAGCTGTGTCTGTGTTAACTGACCAGATACAATGCAAGCTGCTATGGTGATGTTTGAAGCAATCTTCCTATTGGAGATTGGTTCTTATGTGCATTCCCTGGACAACAAGGAGAAGAGATAACTTCTCTTTCCAGCCCACTCTGGGAGACTCAAATGAGCACAGGTTTAACAATAGTGTCAGGAGTTGTCTGGCCCCAGAATATCACAGAGAATCACATCACAACGCTACACAAACATCATGGCTTGATATGACCTCCAACAGTTCATTTGGGAAATGCACATAAGTTTAGTGACCTCAGTCCCTGAGATTCTCCATACCACCTGCTTCAAGGACTTCCTAAGGCACACAAGAAGGATGGTCTTGCCCACTGGTGGCCTTCTGGGACAGAGTCCCCATCAATCATCACAGATGCTTACCTGGAATAGGTCACCTAAGCATTAACTTTTGTTTAAGCTGCCAATATGACCCACTGGCCTAAATAAAATTTGTGTCTAGAATTCTCAAAAATAACTAGATTGTTCTAGATTTATTTATTTTTATTTGCATAGGTATTTGCCTACATGCATGTTTATGTACCCTATCACCCCTGCCCCTGCATTCAGTGGCCAGGGTAGAGTGTTACATCACTACAAGCAGAGTCCAGTGTGGGTTTCCCTGTGAGCAGAGTTTCAGATGCATAGGAAGTCCAATGTGGGTCCTAAGCATCAAACCAAGTCCCCTGGAAGAACAGCCAATGTTCCTAGCTTTTACTGAATGTTTAAAGGTCCCAGCAGTCTAAACTTACACTTACAGACCTACTCAAATTATTCCTGACATGTCTGTTCAAGACAATGCCATGTGCAATTCTAGGGTCTCTACATTCCTGTTGTATTGTTGTTGTTGTTTGTTTTTCCTGTCCCAGGTCATTCTCTTAGTCAGGCCAAACTGAAGTGTGAATGCCAATATTGCCTTAGCCCCCTGGCAGTGTACTTAGGATTCAGCCTTTTCAAAGTTTAATTCTGGAATTTTAGGCTGAGAGATGAAATCCAGAGTCCCTTCAGGTTTACAAAGCAGAGAGCTACATGGATGCTAGCAAGTGAAAACATAAGCTGATTATCTCAATTCCACATGCATAATTTGGATTTTCCTAACCTTTCACTCACAAGATATGTCTATACTGTCTTCAAATGGAATGCCTTAACTTCTTAAACCCTATTAGAAAGTAGCCAGAGTTGGATCAATGTGTAAAGTCAGGCCTGACAACCTGAGTTCAATAGACTCTACCCATATGTAGAGGGAACCACTTCCTGCATGGTCACCTCTGCCCTCACATGTGTGAGCATGCATCCAAAGAATAGCTAAATAATGTAAGAAAATTGACTTTGAATAAGATCATGTTCTCTGTAGGTGTTCTTATCTGTCACCTTGTCATGAGCTTATATTTATCTGTGAAGTCAAACTACAATTGAGAAAATGTCCCCATCTGACTGTTGGCAGGTCTGTGGAATCATGTTCATGATTAATGACTGATGTAGAAGTGAAGGAAACGAAACAAGTTTCATAGATAGCTATAAAGCAAGGTTTTGGGAATATGAACATGAGGCTTGGTGGTCAGAATGACCAGGCCTAGTTGAGACTAATTAAACCAAACATAGCTGTTCTTGAAAAAGATTCCCCCATCTCCTCCTCTTGATAAGTTCCAAGAAGGAAATATGTCTGCCCAATCTTCTTCTAGACCACCCACTTCTTCCCCCTCTAAGGAACTTCTCAGCCTAGCTCTCTCTCAAAGACTTTTTAAGGCCAGGTGCAGAGCATGATGAGGAAAATTGACTGACTTAGCCAAGAACCCCACCTTGAGTAAAGTAACCACTGCCTGAAAAGATCCTTTGTCTTGTATTTCACTAATCAGAGTAAGCCAACTAGCCCTGTTGCTGGGGACTTCCCTGTACAAAGTATAAAACGTGGGTGCTTTCTTTGTTCAGGGTTGTTGCCTTTCCCTCTGAGGTGGAGCAACCCCACGTGCGTGGATCAATCATCAATCAATAAGCCTCATGCTTTTACAATGATCTTTTATCAAGCTGTGGTATGTGTGGTTGTGCACCTGATCTGAGACCCTGGAGGATCTCCTGAGTTACAACAGAAGCTTCTTCCTCATTCTGGAAGATGCCATCCCTGGACAGGAGGTTCTCTGTGTTGTAAGAAACACAAATGCGCACCCCATGAGGAGGAATCTGAGTTCCTCCATGGGCTCTGCTTCAGGGTCTGCTTTCTGGTTACTGCCCTGCTTGAGTGCCTGCCCTAAGTTCCAGTGATCTGCCAGTTGGGAAAGAAACTCTACCTATTCCTTTCCAAGTAGGAAATTTCCCAGTCCTACTGACCATGGATGCCAGAGGGGAACTCTGACTCCTCCCCTCCTCTGAAGTGAGCACTCCTGCTTGAAGGACATGGGAAGGCTTGACTGAGGCACATGTCCAGACCTAGTCCTGCTGAGGATAGCCTCTGAAAGGGATCTGGGTATTATGGAAAATGGGTATCTATCTACTCCAAAATTTTAACTATTCTCTTAAAGGATTTTAGAGACTGTCTGGTGTGTGTGTGTGTGTGTGTGTGTGTGTGTGTGTGTGTGTGTGTGTGTATTAGTCTGGGTTCTCTAGAGTCACAGATCGTATGGGCAGTCTCTATGTAGTTAGGGAATTTGTCGATGACTTACAGTCTGTAGTCCAACTCCCCAACAGTAGCCAGCAGCAGCTGTGGATGGAAGTCCAAGGATCTTGCAGTTGCTCAGTCCCACGAAGCAAGCCGGCAAGGAAGAATCAGTCTTCCTTCTTTCAATGTCCTTATATATGTCTCCAGCAGAAGGTGTAGCCCAGATTAAAGGTGTACACCTTTAATCCCAGATGAACTTGAAGTCTGGGATTAAAGGTGTATGTCTCCACACCTTTAATCCCAGATGACCTTGACTGGAATCCATGCTTCAAGATCTCCATGCTAAGTCCAGGTCAGAAATTTATATCTCTGAGCCTCCAAATTAGGATCATAGGTGAGCCTTCCAATTCTAGATTGTAGTTCATTCCACATATAGTCAAGTTGACAACCAGGAGTAGCCACTACAGTGTGTGTGTGTATGTGTGTGTGTGTGTGTGTATGACAGTAGTCTTGGAGTCTATAGGATGGATATCAGAACTCTGCTGATGTCGTTTAAGAGAAAGGTATGTCTATCTGATTAGGAGAATGGGATTCACCTCTGGGTGTGGCTGGCAACAGGACTTTGCAAACAGCTCTAAGATTGAATGTTACTTACTGTCCCTAAAAGTCCCAGTATAGGGGAATGCCAGGACAGGGAAGCAAGAGTGGGTGGGTTGGTGATCATGGAGGGGGGATGGAATAAGGTGTTTTCATAGGGTAAAGTAGGAAAGGGGAATAACATGAAATGTAAATAAAGAAAATATCTGATAAAAACAAAATGAGAAAAAGGACCTAAATTGCTGTCATTTGAGCTTTAGTGAGGTAAGATTATAACACACCCCTGTCCTGAATCTCTTTGTTGATATAAAACACAAACATTAGAATTTGACAACATTCAGTATGGTGCTCTATAATCCAAGTCTCCTGTAAACATGGACTGTTGGAGGCTGATACCTAAATTAAGGGGCTAGAGTGCAATCATCTTACAAGCTCTCATAAGTCATGTACGCAGCTGATTCATCAACCTCCCTTATCCACTGTTTCAGGAGTCAGCTAATCAATAAGCTGACCAAATATTTAGTTATCGGACCCTTATAAGGGAACTAACTAATCAACAAACTGACCTTTACCCAAGCGTCCTTACCCTTGCATTCTGAAGATATTTCACCTGATTGTTTCAAGATTTATTGCCTTTTCCCATTCTCCCTCCTTACTGCCCTCTTTACAATAAACAGACCTTGACAACGATTTTGCTTGTTCTCGCTCCTCTGTCTTGCCCATTCTAATCTTTCAGACTGGATCCCCCTCAGACCCACAAATAACTGAGTCCCACGGGTTGGGACTATGGATGAGTAAAGACCTCACTGGGCTTATCAAACATGAGAAAGAAAACCCTAGATAAGAAGCAGTGTGTGGTGATAAACACAAGACTACTGGAAGGAGCCACCATGTTCACAGACTGGTAGACAGGTTGGAATGCAAATTGGGGAGAGAGGTTGGAATTTCATAGGTTCAGAGACTATTTACCATGGGCAGGTTTTCAACTTCAGAAACAGGCATCCTTGCCATACTCTGCACTTGAAATTGCCTCTTAGATAATAGCTTCATAGAAGCTATTATTTTTGAATTAACATCTTATAAGAAACAATATCCCTTTGAAGCTATCACCATAGCAGACTACTAGCTTTCACCAAAGCAACAGCTAAGAATGTCATCAAATAGTGTCTTAGACATATATAAACCTTCTCCCCTACTCTGAACAATGTTTGATAACACAACAATGACATGAACAAAAAGTTGCAAACACAACAAAGCTTCCCCTTGATATGACTTCATGTCTGTGATATTTTGATGTTGATATGCTCTAGATGAAATTCATAAATACAATTCTAAATTTCAGGCATTTGAATTTGTCAGTTTAATTCAGTCTTCACCTTAGTTTAAAGCTCAACTTACTGTATTTATGCTAAAAGAAACAGGGAGGAAGGGACAAAAGACATTTTCATTCTGTAATAAATATTGTCAGTTTTACGGTGTGAGAATCAGTACCTACAGAATAGCACATCACTAAACACTAAGCAGGAGGTGCAGTCTGGCAAAATAACCCCTTCCTTCAAAGCTCATGAGCTTATTGCTATTCACCAGGTGGATCTCTCCACAAGGAAACTGAGTGAGTCCATTAAGCTTATGTAGCACAAGCTTAAAGGTGAAATGGAAAGCTCTTAAAAAATAAACTAAGTTTCTAAATCAAGATTATGCATTATGTGCTGAAATTTAAATATGCCAGTAATGCCAAGTGCTATTCTACAATAATCTTAATTTTCTTTTCATTTAAAAGTGCATTTCCTTTACCAGATCTGAACCATACCCCCACCTCAAAATCAGTATTCCAGCTTAGCTCAGGATGAAGTGAAGGGAGAGTAGCAGTCAGGAAGTGCTCTATTCTTCACAAGTGCTGTCTTCGATTCTTATAAACCCTTAATTTAATTTACTTGATAGGCGGGTGGAGAAGAAATTGATATTTTCCAATGTTTTGTCTAAAGAAAATTCAGAATATAAGAAATGTAAGCATTTTCACTTATTTTGCAGAGATATGGGAACTTATTTATATCAGTATTCAAATTTAGGGCAAGGAAAACAGTTACAGAATGTCCATCAAAAATAGTAAGTGGGTATTAATATGTATGCACTTATGACAACTTCAAAGTCACTGACAAAGACTAGTTTAAGTCATGATCTAAGTAAGGCCTGTGAGTTCCTATTGTACTTTTAGTGAGCATTGTTTGTGATGTACACTGAGACTTAAATTTGACCTAAGCCCACCAAAGTCTGAATACCTAGTGTCATGTATAGTGTAAGAACTTCACTGTTGGTGGCCAAAGGTAACTTAACAACTTTTCTTCCAAATGTCTTTGAAACTCTGCCTCATTATCATCAAATGCTAGTGAGACAACTAAAAGTTGCCAGTTGAAGTGTTCCTAAGAAGCATAATCACAAATAGACCTTTACTTCTGCTTCTGTTGCTACACTGTTCCATTTTGAAGGAGGAGGTCTCCTTAGCTTTTGTGCCTCTTTGGCCTAGACTTCCAGTTCTATGATTGTGTATAGGAAAATCAATCATTTACGTCAGAGGAATGAATCTGAATATTGACTTCCATGACCCAGACATCATCCATGACAAACAACATCATTGAGGATCCCATGAGTGTTAGCACCAAATGAAGACATTCAAGAAATGCAATTCAGATTTCTTGTGTGAACTTCATTTTCAAAAAACAAAACAAAACAAAAAAAGCACCACCATTACCCCCAGCTTCAATTTGACAGTACACAATTCCAGCATTAGAGAATCTCATGAACAGCTTCTGCCTCCTCCTGCAGATGTCCCTGCTGAGCTTCATTAGGGAATGGCACTGTGATGGGAATTCCTTTCAGAAATCCACATTTCAAACAAGGACTAGAGGGTTGGAAAATGACAATGTCCAAGGATTGCAAGTGAGTTAAGGAAAATAATCAGTGGCATAGGGGCAGGAAGAAAAACCAAACCAAATTCAAAAAAACAAACAAACAAAAAAAAACAAAAACAAAAAGCAAACAAAAAACAATACAATAAAAACAAAAACAAAAACAAGCAAAACTACAAAAAACTAAAACCAAAACAACAAACGAAACAAAAAAATTGAAAAACAACAATCAAAAAACCCACAACAGAAACAAACAAAATAACACAAACACACAAAACAACAAACAGAAAAACAAAACTAAAGCACAAACAAAAATGAAACAACAAAATCAAAGCCAAAAATACAAACAAAAAACAACAAATAGCCGGGTGTGGTGGCACATGCCTGTAATCCCAGCACTTGGGAGGCAGAGGCAGGTGGATTTCTGAGTTCGGGGCCAGCCTGGGCTACAGAGTGAGTTCCAGGACAGCCAGAGCTATACAGAAAAACCCTGTCTCGAAAAACCAAAAAAAAAACAAAAAACCAACAACAACAACAACAAATAACAACAAAACAAAACCAAAAACACAAACAAAAACAACAAATAATGAAAAAAACACAAAACAAAAAATGGAAACAAACAGAATAACAAAATGAAACACCAATAACAAAAAACAAGCAAAAAAAAAAACAAAATAAAAAACCAAAACCAAACAACAAAACAAAAACACAAACAAAACCAGCAAAGAATTAAATACAAAACACAGACAAATAACATCCAAAAACCTAAACAAAACCAACAAACAACAAAAATATATCAAAAACAAAAAACCAAACAAAAACAAAAACAAAAAACAAAAACAACTTTAAACAAAAACACCAATTCATTGACTAAATCCAGCATTAAACAGTGTTTCTTGAACACATAGTCTCCAGTGGGATGGACAGGAACAGTTTCTAGGCTTGTGGTAGTTGCATGTGACCTAGAGATGGCATTAGGGAATCAGTCCCACATCAAATGATAAAACTATAGTAAAGAGAATGAAGATCATCTAGTCATGCAGCTCAGTACCTATTTTAAATCTTTTCAACTCATCCTACTTGATGTAAATTAGAAACATGGGTGGAAAAGTACAGGGGTGGGAACCATAGCAACCAAGTGGATGTTGTTACAGAAAGAGACTGCAGGATTTTCCATACTTTCCTCTTCCTAAAGATGGGCCTGTGCTTCTGAGAAAAGGTCACAGTTTGGTCTCTAAGGATATAATCTGCATATTTGCCATGAAATATTCCAGAATCACTCCCATTCACTTGCTGAGGAATCTCCTCTGATGTCATACTGTATTGTTTCCACTCCAAAGATTCCAGCTCAATGTTCCTTAGTGTCTTGCTCTCATTTTGTAAATATTGGAAGATGGTCTCACAGACAGTCTTCCCTGTCTGTCCCATTGAATCGAGGTATACAATACTTTTCTTAAATCCACTTCCACCAGGCTCCAATGTAATCTGTGAATAGGGACCAAGATAAGTTCTTTTTCAAAGATATTGATTCCTCAAGTCCATCTTTTCACAAAACTGTAACTGCTATTATTTATCTTGCAGTAAAAGAAAGTGCTGAACACATGAAGAACCAGGTAGCCTTGGTTATCATTTCTCTCAAACAGAAGGGTCATGTAGAAATTGATGACCTCATCATTGAACCAATGACCATTCTTCAGGGTCTGGATAGATCTTTGGGTGATTTGCAGCCTGAATCTGCTGCTTAGGGTTTCCTCTAGGGGTCTTAGAAACTGCAGTCTTAATTTCCTTCTCCATTTCCTCTGCTATATCAAAGATTAGATCCACTTCTCTGCCATTTTTCTTGATCTCTGATAATGTTTTTCCCTGCTTCAAGTACTGTCATCTTGTTGGGGAGTGAACTATCTCCTCCACCACTATCCAGGATGATTTGAAGTGGTATTCCTGGTAAGTCTGGCTCCAAGCTGCTCCTTCTTCGTTGAGGTTTATACAACCTTTCCTCTGTGAAACAGATTTCTCCTCTGCACACCACTTCTCTCTCTTGTCTCCTGAGAGATATTGTTTTATGGCAACAAGAGTGGGTGGTCTGAATGTCTCAGAGTTGTATCTGATCCATGACTGTTCCCTTTCCAACCTCCAGTGTTTGAGCTGGGGCTTTCAGCCTCTGCTCTGATCATTAGCCTGCGAAATTCCTGGCCTTTGTTCTTTATAGAACAATACAACTCTCTGCTCTCACCTGGAAGCCACAGCAGCCTCACCTAAAATCATCTGGGATTTCCTAGACTTGAAGTGCTCTGATCTCAGCAGGCAACCTGCTGAGAATGGAGCCAGCAAGTTCTCAGACTTCACCTTGAAGTCTGGAAGAAGGGGCTTTCCCAAGCTATATATTGACTAACATTCATTAAAGTTTCAGTCTTGACCAGCAAATGTCACCTTGACTCAATTCTCTTTTCACCACTTCCCCATCCATCCCTCAGTTTCTCTTACAGGAACCAGTTCACAGTAGCTACAGAATACAACACATGACCATGACCTAACATGCCACTTTGGATCTTTGAGGTGTTTAAAAGGATTGAGTGAGACTGGTGTGGGTTGGACTTCACATGATGGTCTCATTGAAATAACCTTTCATACTTTTCCTTTTGTGGGCTTTGTTCATTTTCCTCCATGATGGAATAGGAGAACTTAAAACCCTTGCAACCATCAGCAGGCTTCATCTCAGTTTCAGCCTGCTCTGGTGTATCTTTGGTACACTCCAGAGATTTGAGTTGTCTTGGACTCTCTTCCTGGGGTTTTCTTAACTGACCTTTGCATGGCTATTCTCTCTGAAGTGCTAGGTCTTTTTACACATAAGGGGTCTTCTTCCAAGCATTACTGAGCTCTTTAAAGATCATCTCTGTTCCATCCTGCCACTTCCATTTTGGACCTTGTCCGAAAATTTCAGGCTTTCTCTCTGTCCCACTTTTGTCCTGGTATTTCTGTCTTCACCCTTTACCTATAGCTTCTGGCTTCATCTCCATACCAGGCTGTTTAGATTGCCACATGTAGAGCTGCTTGGGCTGCTTTCTGCAGCATGTTGGTTCTGGTATAGTACTCCCTTTCTAATTTCCAAGCAAAAGCAATCATATGCCTGGCTCCAGGTGGGTATTGTGTGGTACTGTGAACTGTGTTCCTGGAAATGGAAGCCGAGGGATGGATGGGGAAGGACAAAAAGAAACAGGACCAAGATGATAGGTTACCGATCAAGGCCGAAGTTTAATGGAGCTCGGACAATTTAACAGTTTGGGGGGAGCCCCTCCTCCCAGAGTCCTGTGTGGATTCTTTGGGTGTTGGTTCCACTGCTCAGGAAGCTGGGCAGGTCACCTGCTTAATTCAGGAATTCCTATGTCTGCAGGAACTTCACCTTCATGCAGAGCACTCTTACCCAGGTGGGGCAGGATTGTAAATAGCACAGGAATCCCTGCTCAAAGGCTGGGAGAGGAGTTCACCTTGACCAAAGTCAAGTTCCTGCCATGTGGCCAGACACCCCAATATGGCTCTGTACATTCCCTCCCTTTTAATTAATTTGAAAATGAGGAGGTAGAAAACAAGTGGATAAACATATCCATCTAAAAATGGTGGGCCTGTAACCAATGAGAAAAAGCAGAGACCTTAGCCCCCTTAAATATTAAATGATGTCCTTTTTTGGGGAGGGGAAATAGACTGCCTTATTATTTATTATAAGGGCAATCTCTCAACATTGACCCCTATGCAGCCAGGTATGCTTTTAGGGAAACTCAGATGCAGGATTTCTTCCCTTTCCCTTGCAGTGCCTCACCTGGCATCTCAATTGGTGCCCATGTTTGTTAGAAGACAAACATGCATAGATCTGAGTTTATGCAGCTCCCTCTTTGGAGATCCACTTGTATAAGTTTGAAGCCAGGGATTCTGCCATTGTCTGTTGAAGATTTGCGATTTTCAATCCAGGTGAGCCGTTGTCTGGGCACTCAGCAAGCCCACAGTCAGCATCTTCAGCATACCACACCAATTACTCTGGCAGTTAGCATGCTTCTGCAGCATTCTGTGGAAAAAACCTAGACATGCCTTCTTCCCCAAAATTAAATCACGATCATGGCATATGTCAATAAGTGAATTCCTTCATTTTACCTAGGCTTAGTGTGCCTAGTTATAGGATGCCATATACAGTTAGCAAGTAGTTTTATGGCATCCAAACATTAAAAACTTTTTTATACAAGCACAATTTAAATAATATGTATGGGGACACAATTTCCCCTCTCTTCTCTCTTCCAAGAAGATATTGTTTTATTAATTTAAGTTGGAACACCAAGCATATACCATAATGTATGTAATAACTATACAATTATAGAAAATAAACATAGCATTTATAGCTGCTTTTTTCTGTTAGAGCAGTCAGGTTTAATAATTTTCAATCCCCCTTTTATACCAGTTTAGGTACATGCAGGAATTAAGGTCAAAAGTTAGTACAATGCGGAACAATAACCATAAAATTGTTCACAGGTATGTAAGGATGACCAAAATACCTGAGCCTACTTTCTTCTCCAAGCCCAGGATTATGCCTGAAGCTTGTTTCTCTTGGTCCACCCTCAGATAAAAATTCCTGACTTAACCTACTTCCCTATTTTGCCTCAACGTCAAATTCCTGCTTGAAGCACTTGTCCTTGAGGATTATAAGGAATCCCAGTAATATGAGTGATACTAAACTGTCTGCAGAAAGTTTCAAATGCTTGACTGAAATAGCCAGTTTCCAATATATGTTTTAATCTGCTTTGGAACACCCAATATAGAAAAACAGCATAGGCAATGATTGATTATCTTTTTAGTTGCTTCTCCTGTTTTTAGGCAACTAGAAAGCCTGAAAGGTGTCAGTAGTCACAGGTACATATTTTAATTTTCTAAATAAGAAAGCATGAGTAGTATCTTTTATCTGTAATAATTATGTCCTCTAGAATTAACACCATTATGTGGTAGAGATAGAATTTGAGGACACCAAGAACAAATGTTTATAATTTGATGTGCACAAATATAAAATTATATATTTGTTTAAGCCATTACCCTTTTGATGATTACTCCATAATTGAGGGCCTAGCCTATAATGGCTGAGCCATCTCTTCAGGCTCACATCTATAAAATACAAGAGCTCAGCTCCCAGCACTCATGGCTGTCTCTCCAGCCTTTGGACCAGCCCTAGAACATGCAGAGGACAGGCATTTGAAGAACATATCTTTTTTAATTTGAATTACATTTGCACAAACAATTATAAAAATTAAGAATTAACAGAGATAAAAAGGTAACAATTTTAAGCAATTGTAAACCATGAGCCATATATATATATATATATATATATATATATATATATATACATATATATATGTATATATATGTATATATGTATATATATACATATATATATTTACTATTATTAAAAGCTTGATTTTTAACATCTTAAAAATAGCTGCTACAGCACCCAAGTCAATTATCTGTGCTGAAGCATGGGGAATCTCAAAAGAATAAACATGTAATAAGCATGTAATCCAACTACATGAGCTCCAATCCAACAATAGTTGTAGTCTTTATAGGATGTATGTATAGAAATATAAAGGTAAATTGCAACAAATTATCTTTTGGATAACAATTATTAATTTTGCCTAAAAAGGCTTGCCATTTAATAGATCAACCATCAATAATAATCTATTTGATTGCTGCTTAAAGCAAGGAAGAAATGTTTTATCAGGCTCTTAAAACATTCCTTTTAAAATATTTTTATAACTTTATCTTACAACACTTTATTAACACACAAATATATTTATTGGAGTGTATTAAAACTTTACTTGGAGATGAAGTAAAAAGGTGATTCTACATTAATGTTCTCTTTGCCAAGGAATGGCAGTGAACACATATCATAAACAGCTGATTACAGTAGCTTTCATTATCTGTAAAACTAGCCTTTTGCCAGTTAATTTATATCTTCGTTGAAAACAGAGGTTTACAGCCTCCTGTGGCAAGCGTAAGATGAGGTTAATATAAGATAAGCCAATTAATATATCCTACCAACTTTGGAAAATCATTTATCTAAAAATTTAAAAGCCCAATAGTTAAAGAAAAGGCCTGTAACAAACATTCCATGAACATTATACTCTAAAAATCTAAGATCCTAGCTTCTTGTAATGAGAAAAAACCCTTTTCACATAAGGTAAGGCCATTGTATAAGGAAAAGCCTTCTTTTTTTTCTATATTCTTTGTTTACATTCCAAAGGCTTTCCCCTTTCCCAGTTTCCTCCTCACCATATGTCCCATAAGTCCTCTCCCCCCACCCCACCCCACCCCCGCCTATTTCCCAATCACCACCCCACCATTTCTCTGTTCTGTTCTGTTACTCTCCTTTGTTTCTTTAAAGTTAGCCCATAGAAGCAAATGCCTTTATAATTATCAGAATGTAAAGCAAAAAACAACCCTTTAAACCTATAATAATTTTGTATGGAGTAGGCAGGCCAAATTTTAATGCCTTTATAAGTTCTACATAGCCTTAGTAACCTTTCATAAATTTGAACTGCATTTTGAACCATGCCTGAATTAAATCAAGAATTTTGACTAAACACTCCCTAGGTAGGGTCTGCAAGATAAAAACAGTTCCTCACAAACTTCCACTGAGGAAAGTATAAGCTTTTGCATTAACTCAAATGTAATTTTTTTTTAATCTGCCAACACCCTGTGGTTTGCAAGGACAATGCATGAGGTTCCGCAAAGGTAAATATCTTCTAATCTAAGCCTATTGTCTAAGGCCAGAGGCAAACCCACCTGTCTTTTGCAAGGACATGAGGGTTGAATAGCAAACAAAAGGAACCTGTAATTTCTGGGTTTTTGGAAAGATTTTACTCCTTGGTTTTTAGTAGTCAAAGGAACCTGTTTGATATCAAATAAATTTCCACTGAGATCTCCTTTTTAATCTTGGAGGGTTAAATTTTGATCTACCACTGTACCAATAAATTTGTGAAAAAGTGGCAATAGGCCCATATTGTTTCTAACCTTTATCACTCTTAAAATTATCTTAATTATAGCATATGGTAAGAATCGTGAGTCTTTAACCAGGCTGCAAATTGCAGCCAATGGCACACTGGCAATTTTTATTGTAACTTAATTTTCTCTAGAAATATTAGAGCTTAACTACAACTTTGGAAGCAAAACCCAATTTTAAACAACCCACCTTCCTTAAAATTAATGGCAAATGCATTACTTTTATACTGTAAGGTTAGTCTGCCAGTTCTTATGTTTAAGTGTATGACAGTATAATGAATTGAAGAGACATTATTTTAAATCTTATTCCTAGTAAGTCTAATTTCTAGGTTAAGATTCACACAAAACACCATGCCAATTTAGAAGCATCCCAGAGACGTGCATTCTCTGAGTCTCAACATGCCATGTGCTCAAGATGGCTGTAACCTCAAGCCATTAGCTCCAAACTCTTATTGTCAACTCTATACCATTTAAATCATGCACAATAATTCATAAGCCAATACTCTATAGTCAAAACATGTAGAACATATTTATATTTTTAAGACCAACTACAAAAAAGAGAACAAAGTGTGTGTGCAATAAGCCACATGTCGCTGGCCAAACCAACTTTCTCTTAACAACATTATACCTTTTAAATTATGTCCAATGACTTATAAGCCAATTTCCTATAGTCAAGACATGTAATTTATATTTATACCTTTAAGACCAATTATAACCAAGAATAAAACAATTATATGAATCTTATAAACTTAAACCAAACAATTTTCCTTTTTCTAGCTGCAATTTTAAGAGAACAAAAAGCACTCTGAACAAAAAAAAAACACAATTGTAGAGATTTTTCTTTAGGAGACACAACCATTAATTCACTTGTCCTAGACTTAACACTGCTGGCACCCTCGGTTTATTTGTTTGTTTGTTTGTTTGTTTGTTTGTTTTTTCAGGTCTTACAGCATCTGACAGGGCATGCTCCTTTGTGTATGCACTTCTTGTAGTCCGAAATAGTGTTGGGATTTGGTCACTGGTTATAGGATGAATCCCCACGTAGGGAAGTCTCTGGGCGGCCTTTACTTCAGTCTCTGCTCCACACTTTGTCTGCCTTAATGCTCCTGTGAATATTTTGTTCCCTTTCTTAGAGGAACCAAAGCACCCTCACTTAAGTCGTCCTTCTTATTGAGCTTCCTGAGGTCTGTGAACTGTAACTTGTTTATTTTGAGCTTTTGAGCTAACACCTGCTTCATAGTGAGTGCATACCATGTGCATTCTTTTGTGATTGGGTTACCTCGCTCAGGATAACGCTTTCTAGTTCCATCCATTTGCCTAAGAATTTCATGAATTCATTGTTTTTAATAGCTGAATAGCACTCCGTTGTGTGTATATACCACAATTTCTGTATCCATTCCTCTGTTGAAGGACATCTGGGTTCTTTCCAGCTTCGGACTATTATAAATTAGGCAGTGATGAACATAGTGGAGCATGTATCCTTATTACATGTATGAACAGCTTCTGGGTATATGCTCAGGAGTGGTATAGCTGGGTCTGCAGGTAGTACTATGTCTAATTTTCTGAGGACTTGCCATATTGATTTCCAGAGTGGTTTTACCATTTTGCAATCCCACCACCAGTGGAGGAGTGTTCCTCTTTCTCCACATCCTCTCCAGCATCTGCTGTCTCCTGAGTTTTTCATCTTAGCCATTCTGACTGGTGTAAGGTGGAATCTCAGTGTTGTTTTGACGTGCATTTCCCTGATAACTAAGGATACTGAACATTTCTTAGGTGCTTTAGAGCCATTCTAGTTTCCGCAGTTGAGGATTCCCTGTTTAGCTCTGTACCCCATTTTTAATAGGGTTATTTGACTCTCTGGGGACTAACTTCTTGAGTTCTTTGTATACATTAGATACAGATGTATCTGTCAGATGTAGGTTTAGTAAAGATCTTTTCCTAATTTGTTGGTTGCTGTTTTGTCTTATTGACGACGTCCTTTGCCTTATGGAAGCTTTGCAGTTTTATGAGGTCCCATTTGTTGATTATTGTTCTTAGAGCATAAGCCATTGGTGTTTTGTTCAGGAACTTTTCCTCTGTGCCCATGTGTTCAAGATTCATCCCCACTTTCTCCTTTATATGCTTCTGTGTGTCTGGTTTTATGTGCAGACCCTTGATCCACTTGGACTTGAGCTTTGTACAAGGAGATAAGAATGGGCCGATTTGCATTTTTCTGCATGCTGACCTCCAGTTGATCCAGCATGATTTTTTTTAAAATGTTGTCTTTTTTCCCCTGGATGTTTTTAGATCCTTTGTCAAATATCAAGTGACCATAAATGTGTGGGGTTTTTTTCTGGGTCTTCAGTTCTATTCCATTGATCTTCCTGCCTCTTTCCATACCAATACCAAACAGTTTCTACCACTTTGTAATAGAGCTTGAGGTCAAGGATGGTGATTCCCCTAGAAGATCTTTTATTGTGGAGAAGAGTTTTTGCTATCCTGTGTTTTTTTTATTATTCCAGATGAATTTGAGAATTACTCTTTCTATATCTATGAAAAATTGATTTGGGATTTTGATGGGGATTGCACTGAATCAGTTGATTGCTTTCGGTAAGATGGTCATTTTTACTATATTCATCCTGCCAATCCATGAACATGGGAGATTTTTCCATCTTCTGAGATCTTCGATTTCTTTCTTCAGAGACTTGAAGATCTTGTCATACAGATCTTTCACTTGCTTCATTAGGGTGACACCAAGGTATGAAATATTATTTGTGACTATTGTGAAGGGTTTCATTTCCCTAATTTCTTTTTCCCCTTGTTTATCCTTTCAGTAGAGGAAGACTACTGATTTGCTTGAATTAATTTTACATCCAGTCACTTTGTTGAAGTTGTTTATCAGCTTTAGGAGTTCTCTGGTGGAAGTCTTGGTGTCGCTTAAGTATACGATCATCTCATCTGCAAACAGTGATATTTTGTCTTCTTCCTTTCCAGTTTGTATACCACTGACCTCCTTTTGTTGTCTAATTGCTCTGGCTAGGACCATTGAATAGATAGAGAGAGAATGGACAGCCTTATCTGGTCCCTGATTTTAGTGGGATTGCTTCAAGATTCTCTCCATTTAACTTGATGTTGGCTACTGGTTTTGCAGTATATTGCTTTCATGTTTAGGTATGGGCCTTGGATTCCCAATTTCTCTAGGACTTTTATCATGAAAGGATGCTGGATTTTGTCAAAAGCCTTTTCAGCATCTAATGAAATGGCCATGTGTTATTTTTTTTTCCTTTAGTTTGTTTATGTAGTGGATTACATTGGTGGATTTCCATATATTCTACCATCCCTGCATCACTGGGATGAAGCCAACCTGATCATGGTTGTGATGGGTTGTATATGATTGGCCCAGGAAGTGACCCTATTAGGAGGTGTGGCCTTGTTGGAGTAGGTGTGCCACTGTGGGTGTGGGCTTAAGACCCTCACCCTAATCTGCCACTAGCAGGCTTCACATGAAGATGTAGAACTCTCAGCTCCTCCTGCACCATATCTGCCTGGGTGCTGCCATGTTTCTGCCTTGATAACAATGGACTGAACCTCTGAGCCTGTAAGCCAGCCCCAATTAAATGTTGTCTTTTATAAAACTTGCACTAGTCATGGTGTCTGTTCACAGTAGTGAAACCCTAACTAAGACAATGGTGATTATAGTTTTGATGCATTCTTGGATTTGGTTGAAGGATTTTGTTCAGTATTTTTACATCAAAGTCCATGAGGGAGATTGGTCTGAAATTCTTACTTGTTTGGTTTTTGTTTGGTTTAGGTACAAACATCATTGTGGCTTCATAGAATGAGTTGGGTACTGTTCCTTGAGTTTCTATTTCATGGAATATTTTGAAGAATTTCAGTATGAGCTCTTCTTTGAAGATCTGATAGGATTCCCCACTAAACCCATCTGGTCCTGGGCTTTTTTTTTTTTTTTGATGGGAGACGATTAATGACTGCTTCTATTTCCTCGGGACTTATGAGACTATTTAGATGATTTATTTGATCCTGTTTTAATGTTGTCACCTGGTATGTATCTAGAAAGTTGTCCATTTCCTCCAGATTTTCAAACTTTGTTGAACATAAAGTCTTGTAGTAGGAGAGGATGCTTTTTTGAATTTCCACAGCTTGTTGTTATGTCTCCCTTTTCATTTCTGATTTTATTAACTTGGATATTGTCTCTGTGCCTTCTGGTTAGTCTGGCTAAGGGTTTATCTATCTTGTTGATTTTTTTCAAAGAACCAGCTCCTTGTTTTGTTGATTCTTTGTATAGTTCTTTTTGTTTCTGTTTGGTTGATTTTGGCACTGAGTTTGATTATTTCCTGCTGTCTATTTCTCTTGAGTATATTTGCTTCTTTTTGTTCTGGAGCTTTCAAGTACACTATCAAGCTGTTAGTGTAAGCTCTCTCCATTCTCTTTTTGGAGGCACTCAGAGCTATGAGTTTTCCTCTTAGCACTGCTTTCATTGTGTCCCATAAATTTTGGTATGATGTGTCTTCATTTTTATTAAATTCTAAAAAGTCTTTAATTTCTTTCTTTACTTCTTCTGTGATCAAGCTATCATTGAGAAGAGCATTGTTCAAAGTCCACATGTATGTGTGTTTTCCATTTTTTTGTTTGAGCTTAAGACCAGCCTTAGGCCATGTTGATGTGATAAGGTACATGGAATAATTGCAATATTTCTGTATTTGTTGAGGTCCGTTTTGTCACCAATTATATGGTCAAATTTGGAGAACATACCATGAGGTGCTGAGAAGAAGGTATATTCTTTTGATTTAGGGTGGAATGTTCTATAAATATCTGTTAGATCCATTTGTTCCATAACTTCAGTTAGTTTCACTGTCTCTCTGTTTAGTTTCTGATTCCATGATTTATCCAATTTTGAGAGTGGGGAGTTGGAGTTTTCCACTATTGTTGTATGGGGTATATGTGTGTTTTGATCTTTATTAAAGTTTCTTTTATGAATGTGGGTGCCCTTGTGTTCAGAGCATATTCTTAGGTTCAGAATTGAGAGTTCATCTTGGTAGACTTTTCCTTTGACCAGTATGAAGCATCCCTCCTTATCTTTTTTGACCACTTTTGGTTGAAAGTCGATTTTATCCTACATAAGAATGGCCACTCCAGCTTGTTTCTTGGAGCTATTTGCTTGGAAAATAGTTCTCCAAACTTTGACGCTGAAGTAGTGACTGCCTTTGTCACTTAGTTGGGTTTCTTGTATGTATCAAAATGTTGGGTCCTGTTTACATATCCAGTATGTGAATCTATGTCTTTTTTATTGGGGAATTGAGACCATTGATGTTAAGAAATATTAAGGAAAAGTGATTGTTGCTTACTGTTATCTTCTTTGTTAAAGGTGAAATTCTGTTTGTGTAGCTGTCTTCTATTGGGTTTGTTGAAAGATTACTTTATTGCTTTTTCTATGGTGTAGTTTCCCACCTTGTGTTGGTATTTTCCACCCATTATCCTTTGCAGAGCTGGATTTGTGGAAATATATTGTGTAAATTTGCTTTTGTCATGGAATGTCTTTTCTCAGTCTATGGTAATTGAACGGTTTGCTGAGTATAGTAGTCTGGGCTGACATTTATGTTCTCTTAGGGTCTGTATGACCTCTGCCCAGGATCTTCTAGCTTTCATAGTTTCTGGTGAGAAGTCTGGTGTAATTATGATAGGTCTGCCTTTATATGTTACTTGACCATTTTCCCTTACTGCTTTTAATATTCTTTCTTTGTTTAGTGCATTTGGTTTTTTTTTATTAATATGTGATGGGAGGAATTTCTGCTCTGGTCCAGTCTGTTTGGAGTTCTGTAGGCTTCTTGTATGTTCATGGGCATCTCTTTATTTAGGTTAGGGAAGTTTTCTTCTATAATTTTGTTGAAGATATTTATTGGCCCTTTAAGATGTAAATCCTAGCTTTCTTCTATAATCCTTAGGTTTGGACTTCTCATTGTGTCCTGGATTTCCTGGATGTTTGGGGTTACAAGCTTTTTGCATTTTTCATTTTCTTTAACTGTTGAGTCAGTGTTTTCTTTGGAATCTTTAGCATCTGAGATTCTTTCTTCTATCTCTTGTGTTCTGTTGTTGATGCTTGCATCTATGACTCCTGAATTTTTTACCAAGCTTTTCTATCCCAGAGACTTTCCAATTTCTTTATTGTTTCTACTTCCATTTGTTTCTACTTTAGCTCCTGGATAGTTTTGTTCAGTTCCTTCACTTGTTTGTGTTTTCCTGAAAATCTTTAAGGGATTCTTGTGTTTCCTCTTCAAGGGCTTCTATCTGTTGACCCATGTTCTCCTGTGTTTCTATTAGAGATTTTTGTGATTCCTCTTTAAGGGCTTCTACATGTTGACCCATGTTCTCCCATAATTCCCTATGGGAATTTTGTGTTGCCTCTTTAAGTGGTTCAACCTGTTGACACATGTTCTCCAGTATTTCTTTAAGGGATTTTTGTATTTCCTCTTTAAGGGCTTCTACCTATTTATTCATATTCTCCTGTATTTCTTTAAGGGATTTTTGTGTTTCCTCTTTAAAGGATTCTACCTGTTGACCCACATTCTCCTTTATTTTTATGGGAGTTATTTATATGTCATTCTTGAAGTCCTCCATCAGCAATATGAGATGTGATTTTAAATCCAGCTCTTGTTTTTCTGATATGATGGAGTATCCAAGATTTGCTGTTGTGGGAGATGTTGTGGGTTCTGATGGTGCCATGGTATCTTGGTTTCTGTTGGTACTGATCTTGCATCTGCCTTGGCCATCTCATTATCTCTGGTTTTAGCTTGTCTTGCTGTCTCTAACTTCTCTGTCCTGCAGGCCTGTGTTTCTGTACTCCTGGGATCCCCTTTCTCTCAAATGCCCTGCAAACAGCTGGTTCTCCAGGAAGCATCAGGTGATGGGGTCTTCCCCTGTGGCAGACTTAGCAAGGGTTGAGTGCCCTACAGGGTGCTATTTCTCAAATGTTCTGCTGCTGGTGGTTCTCAAATGCCCTGCTGATGTTGGTTTTCAAATGAATGTCCTGCTGCTGCCATTTCAAATGCCCCATTGCTGCCAGTTCTCTAGAAAGTAAGAGGAAATAGGATCTTTCCCCATGGCAGAAGTGGCATGGGCCTGCCACATCAGACTGAACAGGGTGGTAGTGAGGGAGGAGGGAGCGGTTGAAGAGACTGAAGGGAGTGGTGATCTGGGGGTTGCTGGGTAGTGATTCCCAGAGCAGCTCTGGGCCTCTAGAGGTGGGGGTGGTTCTTACCAAATGCCCTTCTCCTGCCAGTTCTCTAGAAAGTATCAGGAAGTAGGTTGTTCCCTGTGGCAGAAGTGGCACAGGTCTACCTACCATTGTCAATAGGTTCCATTGACAAATATACATCACTACTTCGAATAAAATCCTAGCAATAACAAATCCGTATAAAACAGTAGGACAAATTCAATTGTAGCTGCAGATACAGAAATGTGTGTTTTCAGTGGGTCCTGGGATCTGAACTCCAGCTGCCATGATTAAACAGCAAGCACCTTAACCACTGTTCTGTCTCTGGCCCCTTGAGCAGCTCTTTGACCAACTCTCAAATGCATGGAGATATTTTACACAAATGTGAGAAAAGAGTTGAGACACTTATTGTTTCCTTCCAATGAAAATATTAACAAATCATCCAAGTATATTTATACTAATGTTTTACTGTAAGGAAAAAATATACTTTTTATTTTGTAAAAGGCTTGAAATTTTTGTAATTGTTATTTCCACAGGCATCATTTTGGTTGTACCAGGATTCTTTCTCTTCTTTCTATTTACACTTTGGAGTGGTTTGTTCCCATGAGAAGAAAAAACTTTTGAACTACCACATTGATCCTGTTTCAAGAATAAATTTATTGTGCTAGGCTTGTAAAAGCAAAACAGTTTTCAGCTTACATAAGCCATGGGGAAATTACTATATCTTGAATGTATCCTGTCATGTAGCATGAGATGGACCATTTTCTGGTGCAGTTGAGCTACTCTTAAACCATTTGCTGGTCTTCAATAGCAAGAAGAACAACAGAAAGCCCACATACACATGGAAACTGAACAATACTCTACTCAATGACACCCTGGTCAAGGAAGAAATAAGAAAGAAATCAAAGACTTTTTTAGACTTCAATGAAAATGAAGGTACGTCCTACCCAAATCTCTGGGATACAATGAAAGCAGTGCTAAGAGGAAAACTCATAGCCCAGAGTGCCTCCAAAAAGAAACTGGAAAGAGCATACACTAGCAACTTAACAGCACACCTGAAGGCGCTGGAACAAAAAGAAGCTAACTCACCCAGGAGGAGTAGAAGAGAGGAAATCATCAAACTAAGGGCTGAAATCAATCAAGCAGAAACAAAGAGAACCATACAAAGAATCAACAAAACCAAGAGCTGGTTCTTCGAGAAAATCAACAAGATAGATAAACCCTTAGCTAGACTAACCAAAGGGCACAGAGATAGTATCCAAATTAACAAAATTAAAAATGAAAAGGGGGATATAACAACAGAAACAGAGGAAACAGAGGAAATTCAAAAGATCATCAGATCCTACTACAAAGGCCTATACTCAAAACAACTGGAGAATCTGGAGGAAATGGACAATTTCCTAGACAGATACCAAATACCAAAATTAAATCAGCATCAAGTAGACCAGCTAAACAGTCCCATAACCCTTAAAGAAATAGAAGGGGTTATAGAAAGCCTCCCAACCAAAAAAAGTACGGGACCAGATGGTTTTAGTGCAGAATTCTACCAGACCTTCAAAGAAGACTTAACACCAATACTCTTCAAACTATTCCACAAAATAGAGACAGAAGGGACACTGCCCAACTCGTTCTTCGAAACCACAATTACGCTGATACCTAAACCACAAAAAGATCCAACAAAGAAAGAGAACTACAGGCCAATTTCTCTTATGAATATAGATGCAAAAATACTAAATAAAATTCTTGCCAACCGAATCCAAGAGCATATCAAAACGATCATTCACCATGATCAAGTAGGCTTCATTCCAGGAATGCAGGGATGGTTCAATATACGGAAATCCATCAATGTAATCCACTACATAAACAAACTAAAAGAAAAAAACCACATGGTCATCTCATTAGATGCTGAAAAAGCAATTGACAAAATTCAGCATCCTTTCATGCTAAAAGTCTTGGAAAGAGCAGGAATTCAAGGCCCATACCTAAACATAGTAAAAGCAATCTACAGCAAACCAGTAGCCAACATCAAAATAAATGGAGAGAAACTTGAAGCAATTCCACTAAAATCAGGGACTAGACAAGGCTGCCCTCTCTCTCCATATCTTTTCAATATAGTACTTGAAGTTCTAGGGAGAGCAATCAGACAACATAAGGAAGTCAAAGGGATACAAATTGGAAAGGAAGAAGTCAAAGTATCATTATTTGCAGATGATATGATAGTCTACTTAAGCGATCCAAAAAACTCCACCAGAGAACCTCTACAGCTGATAAACAACTTCAGCAACGTGGCTGGTTCTAAAATTAACTCAAGCAAATCAGTAGCCTTCTTGTACTCAAAGGACAAGCAGGCTGAGAAAGAAGTTAGGGAAATAACACCCTTCACAATAGCCACAAACAACATAAAGTACCTTGGTGTAACTCTAACCAAACAAGTGAAAGATCTGTATGACAGGAACTTCAAGTCCCTGAAGAAAGAAATCGGAGAAGACCTCAGGAGATGGAAAAATATTTCTTGCTCCTGGATTGGCAGGATCAATATAGTAAAAATGGCCATCTTGCCAAAAGCAATATACAGATTCAATGCAATCCCCATCAAAATCCCAAATCAATTCTTCATAGATCTAGAAAGAGCAATTCTCAAATTCATCTGGAGCAACAAAAAACCCAGGATAGCTAAAACTATTCTCAACAATAAAAGGACTTCTGGGGGAATCAATATCCCTGACCTCAAGCAGTACTACAGAGCAATTGTGTTAAAAACTGCATGGTATTGGTACAGCAACAGGCAGGTAGATCAATGGAATAGGATTGAAGACCCAGAAATGAACCCACAGACTTATGGTCACTTGATCTTTGATAAAGGAGCCACAACCATCCGGTGGAAAAAAGATAGCCTTTTCAACAAATGGTGCTGGTTCA
The DNA here is from genome assembly GCA_964023405.1 of Apodemus agrarius. Classification (NCBI taxonomy): domain Eukaryota; kingdom Metazoa; phylum Chordata; class Mammalia; order Rodentia; family Muridae; genus Apodemus; species Apodemus agrarius. The sequence goes on along the minus strand of OZ030010.1, from coordinate 95,094,071 downwards.
ACTGGAGGTCAACATGCAAAAGAATGCGAATTGACCCACTCTTATCTCCTTGTACTAAGATCAACTCCAAGTGGATCAAGGACCTCCACATAAAACCAGACACACTGAAACTATTAGAAAAGAAACTTGGGAAGACCCTGGAGGACATGGGCACAAGGGAAAAGTTCCTGAACAGAACACCAATAGCTTATGCTCTAAGATCAAGAATTGACAAATGGGACCTCATAAAATTACAAAGTTTCTGTAAGGCAAAGGACACTGTCAGAAGGACAAAACAGCAACCAACAACGTGGGAAATGATCTTCACCAACCCCACATCCGACAGAGGGCTAATATCCAATATATACAAAGAACTCAAGAAGTTAGACCCCAAAGAACCAAATAACAGTATCAAAAAATGGGGTACAGAGCTAAACAAAGAATTTTCACCAGAAGAAATTCGGATGGCCGAGAAACACCTTAAGAGATGTTCAACATCATTAGTCATCAGGGAAATGCAAATCAAAACAACCCTGAGATTCCACCTCACACCAGTCAGAATGGCTAAGATTAAAAACTCGAGAGACAACAAGTGCTGGCGAGGATGTGGAGAAAGAGGAACACTCCTCCACTGTTGGTGGGATTGCAAAATGGTAAAACCACTCTGGAAATCAGTGTGGCGGTTCCTCAGAAAATTGGGCATGCCACTCCCAGAGGACCCTTGCATACCACTCCTGGGCATATACCCAGAGGATTCCTCTGCATACAACAAAGACACATGCTCCACTATGTTTATAGCAGCCTTGTTTATAATAGCCAGAAATTGGAAGGAGCCCAGATATCCCTCAAAGGAGGAATGGATACAGAAAATGTGGTATATTTATACAATGGAGTACTACTTAGCAATTAAAAATAATGAATTCATGCAATTTGTAGGTAAATGGTTAGATCTGGAAACTATCATCCTAAGTGAGCTAACCCAATCACAAAAGAATACACACGAAATGCAATCACTGATAAGTGGATATTAATGAGCCCAGAAGCCCTAAATACTCAAGGCACAATTAGCAAGTCAAATGACTCTCAAGAAGAAAAAAAGGAGAGGACCCTGGGCCTGTAAAGATTGGATCCAGTATTGTAGACCCAGAACAGAGAAATCGTGGGGGGGGGGGGGAAAGAGTGGGCAATAGCATGGGGGGGGAGAGGAATTATGGGACATATGGTGGGGGGTAACTGGGAAAGGGGAAAGCCTTTGGAATGTAAACAAAGAATATAGAAAATAAAAAAAAATAAAAAAAAATAAAAAAAAACATTTGCTGAATGTTGCAAAATATTTCAGTGCCTCAGCTATTCCTACAAAACAATCGGTCACAAGATTATACAGGCTAATTGTTAAGTTCTGCTTTTTGTACAAAATGCCTGCATGTTTGTATGGCTGAGGTACCTGCTGAACACATAACAAAATCAAGTCTTGCCTGTACCCAGACAAGATATGAGTTACTTTGGCTTCACAGAATTGTAACTTTGTAGGTTTTTCCTATTTAATCCTTTACCTAGCAATAGCCTGAGCTTTATCTAGGGAGTTCTATCTGGGTTGGCCCTGGTCAGTATTCTTTTAATTTAAAAAAGCCCCTTAATTACTGAAAGCAAAAAATTATAATAATAACAATGTTTTGTTTTTAACATATTAAAGGTAAAAAATGCAATACTTATTTCATATGTCCTAAAAAATACTTTTAATAGATGGAAAAAATGAGTTTCAGGCTACAAAATGTATACCAAATAATGTGCACAATGAGAAGCAACGTAGATTCAAACTTAGGTCTACCTGTCTTTCTATCTCACTCACACCAACATGAGACTTGATAATAGAATTTGGTGCTATATAGCAATGTGAAATTAAAGGTATTCTTAGTGACAGGAGTGGGAAAAACAGTAGTTTTATTACTCAGGATGCCATACAAATAGTGCTGCCTCTACCTTCATGTACACATCAGGTTAAATTAAAATGATAGGAAAATTAAGGCTAATAATATAGCTCTTTCAATAGAGTTTCCTTTTTCAAATAGAGTTTGAAAATTACATCACCACCCACACTGTTAGAATAAAATAAACTAAGTACTGTATACTTTTTAAAAAAGCATTCAATGTATTTTATTTTAATTTTATTTCTTTATCCACTTACTATATCTATATGAATGTTTGTCTAAAAGTAGGCTTATGCACTTTATGAATGCTTGGTGCCTGAAGAAGCCATACAGGTCTTTTAGATCTTCTAGAACTGTAGTTAATGACAATTTTGTCCTGCCATGAAGGTGCTGGGGACTAAACCCCAGTCCTCTGGAATAATACCCATTGCTCTTAAACACTGAGCCATCTCTCTAGCCTCTGCTTAAATTTTTGTCAATTTGCTGTCACATCTGACATTCTAATAAACTTGATCCTCCATGACACTGAACTGGATGTTTAACATAAAAATATACTCAATTATGATTTATTATGTATGTATGTATGTCTAGGTAGCCTTTAACTTTTACTTGTTATTCCTTGATCATGGTACATTTTAATGAAAATGGGGATTTATGCACCTATAGCCAATTTAAAACTTCAGGTTTCATTCTATACATTGAATCAATACTATTCCAAAACAAATCTGGTGTTATACACTGGTTCAAAAGTTCACTTAATTTTATATAACTTAATATTTTCCCAAACTAATTTCAAACTTAATTGATCTTGTTTAGGGTGATAGTATAGTTGTCCACCTAGCAAAATTTAAGAAATACCATGAAATGGTTCCCATTTTCTCTTTTCCATTTTTCATTGTGAGGCTGGCCACTGCCAGGTTCTGGTGACTATGCTAAAGAAGCAATTATTGTCATCCAAGCATTATCATTTATATGATTATTGAGGCACTGTATGACAAGCTTTACATATATTATTTAATATTGCAAAACAGGCTTGTGGGTTCCCAAAGGTGAGCACTTGAATCTCCCTGAGCGTGGGAAGACAGATGCAGGGATCCCAGACCCAAGTAGGCTCACTCCCACTTCGGGATTTGTGTCCAGTGTGTTGTTAGCAGAAGGAGAGGGATCTGGACCATTCTGTCTCCTCAGAGTGTGCTGCACTAGGGTACTCTGGAGCCATTGCCACGGGGTTTGGGGAGTGGGGGGAGGAGGGACAGAATATAGTGAGCACTCTCTGATCCCAGTGTTCACTTTGCAAAACGGGTATGAGAGGTGGGACATTAAGGGGGAAATCTAAACAGTAGTCTATGATTACACTGTATAGATGTCTCAGATGATTGTTTACATATGCAGTTGGCTAGTGGACTTTCTTTTTCTTTCCTTAATATTCTGGTTGTTGTTGTTGTTGTTGTTGTTGTTGTTGTTGCTGTTGTTGTGCTTTGCCGTGTTGTTCTGTATGCTGTCCCCATGACACTGGCTGATCTTCAAAGTTTATCCTCCCTCAGTTCCTTTATAAATGCACATTTAGACTGAAGAAATAATTTAAACCTGCATTCGAGCAGCCGTTGAGCCTCGTTCTCAGAGAGCTCCTGGTAGCCTTCCCCCTAGGGAGGCACAGGAGGGTGAAGGAAGCCCACATGGCACTGTCCCCAACCTTGCAATGCCATGGTCCCAACCTGTGCCCCACCTTGTCCTGATCCTACTAACCCTGCAGAAACACATTATAGTCGATTTGACACGACACCCTCAGTTTATTGTACGTATGCCATGTCTCAAAGACCACAAAATGTCTTGTTCTTACTATTATTTTCTTTTCATTAAGAATAGATTCTTTTCTCCTAGAAGAAATAAGATACAAAATCCATAAAAATACTAAACTTGAAGCCATAAATCATACACAAAGTCATGAGGCAGATCCTTTCAGGCTTTAGAAATGCGGCTTCAGTCATTGTGCATTGATATGGGCTATAATCGCTCTACTCATTGGACTAGGGATCTAGCTCAGTGGTAGAATACCTTACCTTGAATGCACGGGGTCCCGGGTTCGACTCCCGCTATCTCCCGAGTCCTTTTTTTCCCCTTCAGGGTCTCATTCTACACAGGATGTCACAACCTACAATACTTTTCTACAGGCACCTTCATAGTCTCCTGAGTATAGTAAAAGAGCTCATCGATGACCAAGACAACAATGTTGCTCTATAACCTTGACGGTATTTCCATGGAGATCTCCACAGTCTTGTGAGCACAGCCTGGCAATGCCTCTAGGAATATTTTCTTTACAACTTGAGTGAAGCTCTGCTTTCTGGCTGGTGGTAGTTTCCCTTATGGGTTTGCTTTCTCAGGTGATAAAGGACAAGGGTGAATAAATCTAAACAGTAGTCTATGATTGTCCTGTGAAGATTTTTCAGATGATTGTTTACATGTGCAGTTGGCTAGAGGACTTTCTATTAGTATTCTGTGTTTGTTGTTGTTGTTGTTGTTGTTGTTGTTGTGCTTTGCCGTGTTGTTCTGTATGCTGTCCCCATGACACTGGCTGATCTTCAAGGTTTATCCTCCCTCAGTTCCTTTATAAATGCACATTTAGACTGAAGAAATAATTTAAACCTGCATTCGAGCAGCCGTTGAGCCTCGTTCTCAGAGAGCTCCTGGTAGCCTTCCCCCTAGGGAGGCACAGGAGGGTGAAGGAAGCCCACATGACACTGTCCCCAACCTTGCAATGCCATGGTCCCAACCTGTGCCCCACCTTGTCCTGATCCTACTAACCCTGCAGAAACACATTATAGTCGATTTGACACGACACCCTCAATTTATTGGGGGTATGCCCTGTCTCAAAGAACACAAAATTTCTTGTTATTAATAGTATTTTCTTTTCATTGAGAATAGGTTCCTTTCTCCTAGAAGAAATAAGATAAAAATCCCATAAAAATACTAAACTAGAAGTCATAAATCATACACAAAGTCATTATGCAGATCCTTTCAGGCCCTAGAAATGCAGCTTCAGTCATTGTACATTGATATCGGCTATAATCACTCTTCAAGTAGGGCTCGGCATCTAGCTCAGTGGTAGAGCACCTTGCTTCGGAAGCATGGGGTCCCGGGTTCGATTCCCGGTGTTGCTGGGCCCTACTTTTTCTCTTCAAGCTCTCATTTGACACAGGATGTCACAACCTACAATACTTTTCCATAGTGACATCCATAGACCCTGAGTATAGTAAAAGAGCTCATCTATGACAAAGACAGCAATGTTGCCCTATAACCTTGACGATATTTCCATAAGGATCTCCATAGTCTGGTGAGCACAGCCTTGCCATGCTCCAGGAATATTTTCTTTACAACTTGAGCGAAGCTTTGCTTTCTGGCTGGTGGTAGTTTCCCTTTTGGGTTTGCTTTCTCAGGTGATAAAGGACAAGGGTGAATGAATTCTGCTTTGAGAGAAAGGAACTGGAGGGGGAGGGCTAGTGAGAGCATTCCTAGTTACTGAGCAGGGGGGAATTTCTGGTTGTCATGGAAACCTGGAGTCTCCCTTTTCACAGACTACCTTGTTGCAGTGAAAGGAGCATTCTGTGTAGCCAGGCTTGTGGGTTCCCAGAGGTGAGCACTTGATCTCCCTGAGGGTGGGGAGACAGAAGCAGGGATCCCAGACCCAAGTAGGCTCAGTCCCACTTCAGGATTTGTGTCCAGTGTGTTGTTAGCAGAAGGAGAGGGATCTGGAGCATTCTGTCTCCTCAAAGGGTGCTGCACTAGGGTACACTGGAGCCATTGCCACGGGGTTTGGGGAGTGGAGGGAGGAGGGACAGAATATAGTGTGCACTCTCTGATCCCAGTGTTCACTTTGCAAAACGGGTATGAGAGGAGGGACATTAAGGGGGAAATCTAAACAGTAGTCTATGATTACACTGTATAGATGTCTCAGATGATTGTTTACATATGCAGTTGGCTAGTGGACTTTCTCTTTCTTTCCTTACTATTCTTGTTGTTGTTGTTGTTGTTGTTGTTGTTGTGTTTTGCCGTGTTGTTCTGTATGCTGTCCCCATGACACTGGCTGATCTTCAAAGTTTATCCTCCCTCAGTTCCTTTATAAATGCACATTTAGACTGAAGAAATAATTTAAACCTGCATTCGAGCAGCCGTTGAGCCTCGTTCTCAGAGAGCTCCTGGTAGCCTTCCCCCTAGGGAGGCACAGGAGGGTGAAGGAAGCCCACATGGCACTGTCCCCAACCTTGCAATGCCATGGTCCCAACCTGTGCCCCACCTTGTCCTGATCCTACTAACCCTGCAGAAACACATTATAGTCGATTTGACACGACACCCTCAGTTTATTTTACGTATGCCCTGTCTCAAAGAACACAAAATTTCTTGTTATTAACAGTATTTTCTTTTCATTGAGAATAGGTTCCTTTCTCCTAGAAGAAATAAGACAAAAATCCCATAAAAATACTAAACTAGAAGCCATAAATCATACAGAAAACCATGAGGCAGATCCTTTCAGGCCATAGAAATGAGGCTTCAGTCATTGTGCATTGATATTGGCTATAATCGCTCCATTCGTCAGACTAGGGATCTAGCTCAGTGGTAGAGCACACTGCCTTGAGTGCATTGGGTCCCGGGTTCGATTCCCGGTATCTTCCTAGTCCTTTTTTCCTCTTCAGGGTCTTATTCGACACAGGCTGTCATGACCTACAATACTTTTCCATAGACACCTCCATAGTCCCTGAGTATAGTAAAAGAGCTCATCGATGACCAAGACAACAATGTTGCTTTATATCCTTGGTCATGTTTCCATAGGGACCTCCACAGTCTTGTGTGCACAGCCTGACCATGCCTCTAGGAATATTTTCTTTAAAACTTGAGCGAGGATTTGCTTTCCCACTGGTGGTAGTTTCCCTTATGGGTTTGCTTTCTCAGGTGATAAAGGACAAGGGTGAATGAATTCTGCTTTGAGAGAAAGGAACGGGGCGTGGGGGGGGCTAGTGAGAGCATTCCTAGTTACTGAGCAGAGGGGAATTTCTGGTTGTCATGGATACCTGGAGTCTCCGTTTTCAAAGACTACGTTGTTGCAGTGAAAGGAGCATTCTCTGTAGCCAGGCTTGTGGGTTCCCAGAGGTGAGCACTTGATCTCCCTGAGGGTGGGAAGACAGATGCAGGGATCCCAGACCAAAGTAGGCTCAGTCCCACTTCAGGATTTGTGTCCAGTGTGTTGTTAGCAGAAGGAGAGGGATCTGGACCATTCTGTCTCCTCAAAGGGTGCTGCATTAGGGTACACTGGAGCCATTGCCTCGGGGTTTGGGGAGTGGGGGGAGGAGGGAGAGAATATAGATTTTTCTGATTGTTTAGATATGCAGTTGGCTAGAGGACTTTCCTATTCTTTCCTTACTATTCTGTGTTTGTTGTTGTTGTTGTTGTTGTTGTTGTGCTTTGCCGTGTTGTTCTGTATGCTGTCCCCATAACACTGGATGATCTTCAAGGTTTATCCTCCCTCAGTTCCTTTATAAATGCACATTTATGCTGAAGAAATAATTTAAACCTGCATTCGAGCAGCCGTGGAGCCTCGTTCTCAGAGAGCTCCTGGTAGCCTTCCCCCTAGGGAGGCACAGGAGGGTGAAGGAAGCCCACATGGCACTGTCCCCAACCGTGCAATGCCATGGTCCAACCTGTGACTCACCCTGTCCTGATCATACTATCCCTGCAGAAACACATTATAGTCGATTTGACACGACACCCACAATATTTGTATGTATGTCATGTCTCAAAGACCAAAAAATGTCTTGTTCTTACTATTATTTTCTATTTCTATTCATTAAGAATAGATTCTTTTCTCCTAGAAGAAATAAGATAAAAGTTCCATTAAAATACTAAACTAGAAGCCATAAATCATACACAAAGCCATGATGCAGAGCCTTTCAGGCCCTAGAAATGCAGCTTCAGTCATTGTACACTGATATAGGCTATAATCACTCTCCAAGCAGGGCTCGGCATCTAGCTCAGTGGTAGAGCACCTTGCTTTGGAAGCATGGGGTCCCGGGTTCGATTCCCGGTGGTGCTGGGCCCTTCTTTTTCTCTTCAGGGTCTCATTCTACACAGGATGTCACAACCTACAATACTTTTCCATAGTGACATCCATAGTCCCTGAGTATAGTAAAAGAGCTCATCTATGACAAAGACAGCAATGTTGCCCTATAACCTTGACGATATTTCCATAGGGATCTCCATAGTCTGGTGAGCACAGCCTTGCCATGCTCCAGGAATATTTTCTTTACAACTTGAGCGAGGCTTTGCCTTCTGGCTGGTAGTAATTTCCCTTTTGGGTTTGCTTTCTCAGGTGATAAAGGACAAGGGTGAATGAATTCTGCTTTGAGAGAAAGGAACGGGGCGGGGGGGGGGGCTAGTGAGAGCATTCCTAGTTAGTGAGCAGAGGGGAATTTCTGGTTGTCATGGAAACCTGGAGTCTCCCTTTTCACAGACTACCTTGTTGCAGTGAAAGGAGCATTCTGTGTAGCCAGGCTTGTGGGTTCCCAGAGGTGAGCACTTGATCTCCCTGAGGGTGGGAAGACAGATGCAGGGATCCCAGACCCAAGTAGGCTCAGTCCCACTTCAGGATTTGTGTCCAGTGTGTTGTTAGCAGAAGGAGAGGGATCTGGACCATTCTGTCTCCTCAGAGGGTGCTGCACTAGGGTACACTGGAGTCACTGCCACGGGGTTTGGGGAGTGGAGGGAGGAGGGAGAGAATATAGTGAGCACTCTCTGATCCCAGTGTTCACTTTGCAAAACGGGTATGAGCGGTGGGACATTAAGGGGAAATCTAAACAGTAGTCTATGATTGTCCTGTGAAGATTCTTCAGATGATTGCTTACATATGCAGTTGGCTAGAGGACTTTCCTATTCATTCCTTCCTATTCTGTGTTTTTTGTTGTTGTTGTTGTTGTTGTTGTTGTTGTTGTTGTGTTTTGCCGTGTTGTTCTGTATGCTGTCCCCACGACACTGGCTGATCTTCAAGGTTTACCCTCCCTCAGTTCCTTTATAAATGCACATTTAGACTGAAGAAATAATTTAAACCTGCATTCGAGCAGCCGTTGAGCCTCGTTCTCAGAGAGCTCCTGGTAGCCTTCCCCCTAGGGAGGCACAGGAGGGTGAAGGAAGCCCACATGGCACTGTCCCCAACCTTGCAATGCCATGGTCCCAACCTGTGCCCCACCTTGTCCTGATCCTACTAACCCTGCAGAAACACATTATAGTCGATTTGACACGACACCCTCAGTTTATTGTACGTATGCCATGTCTCAAAGACCACAAAATGTCTTGTTCTTACTATTATTTTCTTTTCATTAAGAATAGATTCTTTTCTCCTAGAAGAAATAAGATACAAAATCCATAAAAATACTAAACTTGAAGCCATAAATCATACACAAAGTCATGAGGCAGATCCTTTCAGGCTTTAGAAATGCGGCTTCAGTCATTGTGCATTGATATGGGCTATAATCGCTCTACTCATTGGACTAGGGATCTAGCTCAGTGGTAGAATACCTTACCTTGAATGCACGGGGTCCCGGGTTCGACTCCCGCTATCTCCCGAGTCCTTTTTTTCCCCTTCAGGGTCTCATTCTACACAGGATGTCACAACCTACAATACTTTTCTACAGGCACCTTCATAGTCTCCTGAGTATAGTAAAAGAGCTCATCGATGACCAAGACAACAATGTTGCTCTATAACCTTGACGGTATTTCCATAGGGATCTCCACAGTCTTGTGAGCACAGCCTGGCCATGCCTCTAGGAATATTTTCTTTACAACTTGAGTGAAGCTTTGCTTTCTGGCTGGTGGTAGTTTCCCTTATGGGTTTGCTTTCTCAGGTGATAAAGGGCAAGGGTGAATGAATTCTGCTTTTAGAGAAAGGAACACATTATGATCGATTTGATATGACACCCTCAGTTTATTGGCTGTATGCCATGTCTCAAAGACCACAAAATGTCTTGTTCTTACTGTTATTTTCTTTTCATTAAGAATATATTCTTTTGTCCTAGAAGAAATTAGATAAAATTCCATAGAAATAGTAAACTTGAAGCCATAAATCATACACAAAGTCATGATGCAGATCCTTTCAGGCTTTAGAAATGCGGCTTCAGTCATTGTGCATTGATATGGGCTATAATCGCTCTACTCATTGGACTAGGGATCTAGCTCAGTGGTAGAATACCTTACCTTGAATGCACGGGGTCCCGGGTTCGACTCCCGCTATCTCCCGAGTCCTTTTTTTTCCCCTTCAGGGTCTCATTCTACACAGGATGTCACAACCTACAATACTTTTCCATAGACACCTCCGTAGTCTCCTGAGTATAGTAAAAGAGCTCATCGATGACAAAGACAACAATGTTGCCCTATAACCTTGACGATATTTCCATAGGGACCTCCATAGTCTGGTGAACACAGCCTGGCCATACTCCAGGAATATTTTCTTTACAACTTGAGTGAAGCTTTGCTTTCTGGCTGGTGGTAGTTTCCCTTTTGGGTTTGCTTTCTCAGGTGATAAAGGGCAAGGGTGAATGAATTCTGCTTTGAGAGAAAGGAACACATTATAATCGATTTGATATGACACCCTCAATTTATTGGCTGTATGCCATGTCTCAAAGACCACAAAATGTCTTGTTCTTACTATTATTTTCTTTTCATTAAGAATATATTCTTTTGTCCTAGAAGAAATAAGATAAAAATTCCATAAAAATACTAAGCTAGAAGCCATAAATCATACACAAAGCCATGATGCAGAGCCTTTCAGGCCCTAGAAATGCAGCTTCAGTCATTGTGTATTGATATAGGCTACAGTCGCTCTTCTAGTAGGGCTCGGCATCTAGCTCAGTGGTAGAGCACCTTGCTTCGGAAGCATGGGGTCCCGGGTTCGATTCCCGGTGTTGCTGGGCCCTACTTTTTCTCTTCAGGCTCTCATTTGACACAGGATGTCACAACCTACAATACTTTTCCATAGTGACATCCATAGTCCCTGAGTATAGTAAAAGAGCTCATCTATGACAAAGACAACAATGTTGCTCTATAACCTTGTCGATATTTCCATAAGGATCTCCATAGTCTGGTGAGCACAGCCTTGCCATGCTCCAGGAATATTTTCTTTACATCTTGAGCGAAGCTTTGCTTTCTGGCTGGTGGTAGTTTCCCTTTTGGGTTTGCTTTCTCAGGTGATAAAGGACAAGGGTGAATGTATTCTGCTTTGAATTCCCTGGTGTCAGCCTCTGTGAGTTCATAGATGAAATGATCAGGTTGTTAGCTGGTCTGGGGATGTAGCTCAGTGGTAGAGCACATGCTTTGCATGTATGGGGTACCGGGTTCGATTCCCGGCATCTCCATGGCTTTAGGTGTTTTTTTGTTGTTGTTGTTGTTCAGGTTCCCTTAATATGTGGAGTGTCACAACCTAGAACGCATTTCTTTCTTTTTTTTAAATTTATTTTTAATTTTTAATTCAAATAGAATTATATCATCCATCCCTCTTCTTTCTCTACTGTGTCTTCTGTCACTCCTCTCAAAGTCATGTTCTTTTTACACACACATGCACATACACACAATCACACACAGACACACACAGACACACACAGACACACACACAAATATGCAGTCAGGGGCATTTGGGTTTGGATGACCAATTAGGTGACTTGTCTATGGGGAAGACTAATTCTCCCTCTTTTTTTTTTTTTTTGTTGTTGTTGTTGTTTTTGTTTTAATTTTCTTTTCTTTTTTTTGGTTTTTTTTTAATTTTTATTTTCTATATTCTATGTTTACATTCCAAAGGCTTTCCCCTTTCCCAGTCCCCCCTCCCTACGTTCCATAATTCCTCTCCCCCCCCAAACTATTCCCCAATCATTCCCCCTCCCCCTACAGTTTCTCTACAAAACTGGATCCAATCTTTACAGGCCCAGGGTCCTCTCCTTTCTCATAGAAGAAATGACATAAAAATCCCATAAAAGTATTAAACTAGAAAGACATAAATCACACACAAAGACTTGATGCAGATTCTTTCAGGCCCTATAAATGCAGCTTCAGTCATTGTGGATTGATATAGGCTATAATCAGAGGCTATGCCATCCTGGGGATGTAGCTCAGTGGTAGAGCATATGCTTTGCATGTATGGGGTCCTGGGTTCGATTCCCGGCATCTCCATGGCTTTAGGTTTTTTTTGTTGTTGTTGTTCAGGTTCCCTTAATATGTGGAGTGTCACAACCTAGAACGCATTTCTATGGAGACCACCATAGTCTCCTGAGTATATTAAAAGAGCTCATCTATGACCATGACAACAATGTTGCTCTATAACCTTGACAATGTTTCCATGGAGACCTCCATGGTCTGGTGAGCACAGACTGGCCATACCTGTAGGAATGCTTTCTTCACATCTTGAGCAAAGCTCTGCTTTCTGGCTTGTGGTAGTTTTTCTTGTGCTTTCTCAGGTGAGAAAGGACAAAGGTGAATGAGTTCTGCTTTGAGAGAAAGGAAGGGGGCAGAGCATTCCTAGTTACTGAATAGAGAGAGAGGGGAGGAGCACTGTGGTTGTTATAGATAACTGTGAACTTTGTGGACTCTCTTTTCTATGGTGACCTAGTCCATGTAGTGAAAGGAGCATTCTCTGAAGCCAAGGTCATGGGTTCCCAGAGGTGAGCACTTGAATCTCCATGAGGATGGGAAGACAAACTCAGGCATCCCAGACCCAAGGAGGCTCACTCCCACTTGGGGATTTGTGGCCAGTGTGTTGTTAGCAGAAGGAGAGGGATTGGGATCTATCTGCCTCCTAAGATGGTGCTGCTCTGTACCATGATGCACAGGTGCCATTGCCAGGGAGGGGAAGTGAGGATGGGGAAAAAGGACAGAATATAGTGTGCACTCTCTGATCCCAATTTTCCCTCTGTGAAACAGGTATAAGAGGTGAGACATCAAGTGAAAATTCTAAACATTGTTCTGATTGTCCTGTATAGATGTCTCACATGATTGTTTACATATGCAGTTGGCCAGAGGACTTTTTATTCTTTCCTTACTATTTTTTGTTTGTTGTTGTTGTTGTGGTGGTGGTGGTGGTTGTTATGTTTTGTCATGTTGGTTTTGGTCCTTTTTTAATTTGCAGTTTTGCTTTGTTTTGAGACAGCATTCCACTGTGTCCCAGCCTGTCTTAGAACGATAAATGATCCTCCTTTCTCAGCTTCCTGTTGACGGAATTACAATTGTGGGACACCTGTGTGCTTTGGGTTAATTGTAAATTTCAAGTTGTCACTCTATGACGTGATCCTGATTCTCCTCAGAAGCCCCTGCCATGCTGCTGTCTGCACACCTACTGTCTTAATGTTGCTAATAAATCTCTTATAAAATGAAAAATCTTCCTCAATGTCCCAGTGCACACTGGCACACCTGAACCTTTCACATTTTTCAATTTCTGTTTCTTGTTTGACTTTTGGAAGCTTTTCTGCAAGTTTCATAGGATTCAGTTAGGATATGAACATTTCATGCTTTTCCCCAGCCATGGACTTAAATCTCATTTTATTAACCAATGGAAGTTTTTATATTTTAAGGATTTCATCTTCTCTAGTTCATCTAATTCTTTTTATTTGGTCTAGTGTCTGTGAAATATTCACCTAGAACCTAATGATAGAGATTTTCTTCTGTACAATCTGTTAGAAATTATATAGGCTTATATTTATATAAAATGAGCTGCATATAATATGTAGATATTAATTTATATTTGTTTCTTAAATATTTTCTTATTTTATGTGAGTGCTTTACCTTCATCTACACCACCATGAGTGCACCAGATCTCCACAAGGTGTGAGCCCCCATGTGGTTTCTGGGAATTGAACTCAGGACCTCTGAGAAGAGCAGGCAGTACTCTTAAGCACTGAGCCAGCCACAAGCCAACAATTTATATTTGGGGGTATGCATACATGCTTACCTCAGCACTGTCCTCGGACAGACCATCCTTTCTGCACAAAAATGACTTTGCATATTTGTCAAATATCAGTTGTCTAGGAAACCAGGCATGAAACATATGTCAATAATCCCAGTGTGTAGGGAGGTTGTGGAAAGAATATATTCACTTCTCAGCTCAGCCTACACACTAACTTGGTTCGAGGAATGTTGGCTCAAAATAGTCTGTAAAATTGTGAGTGTAAGTATGACTGTTGATTTCTGTCTTTCTAGATTTGTCATCCTTGATTCCAATATCATTCTAGCTCAGTTACCTTAGGTCTATATAGAGGCCTTTCTTCAGGAAATGTTCTTCTCAAGTTGGTCTGTTTCTTACTTTCTTTTTTATAGTCATTTTTTTCTATGAAGTTTTGAATTTGACAATCAAGTAAAATAAATTGTATAATTATTATTCTTGAATTGGGCATGTAGAACAATTTTGAAACAATAGATATCTTACCCATAATGACTAGTCATACCCACGAACATATATAATCTGCATTTATGTATGTTGCAGGAGCCATTCTCACTTAGATCTCTATGCCAAGAGCTTTCGATGCCAGGAGCCATCCCCACCTAGATCTCAATGCCAGGAGATCTCGATACCAGGAGTTATTCTCACTTAGATCTCATGCCAGGAGCCATTTCTACTTAGATCTCAAGGCCCCCTCCTTTCAAGGCTCTTCTGTGGATAGGTTACTATAGCAACTCCTTTCCACTTCATCTCCTCTTGACCCCCCTCCATCATGCCAAGATTCCTACAGCAATAGCTACCTCCTCCCAGAGATTCTGATAAACTGTTTCTTAGAAGTGATGCCAGCCCCCTGAGATTGTTCCCCCTTCACCCCTCCCCACATCTTGCTTGCTTCCTTTTAAATTTCCTTGTGTAAAAAATAAAATGTGACAGCTTGATCAGAATACTGTCTTGCTGTCCGTCTCTCACGACTCTTGTCTCTCACCTTCTCCTAGGTGGTCCGGGGACCCTGTTGACTGTCCTGCGGGTCAGGACATGTATGTAGTAATTCAGCAGTGTTTTGAGCTTTTCTAATGTATAGGCAGTATAGGTCTATGTACCAATATCACTCACAAATATTTGACACTTCTGATTCAAATATTCCTGGTATTATGTTAAACTACAAGTACTATTGGTTGCATTTTCTGTGAACTGATCATTAAATTTTCTGTGAAGTCTCAGAATGTCAAAGGTCAGAACCAAAATTCAATGATCCTCATGAAGGATCTGCATGGATTACTCAATGATGGAGAATTTACTTGATGTTGAATGCAGTTTCCCCCTACTTCCTTAAGAGTGTGTAGAGGCTACTGAGTCTTAAAGAAAATGAGAGAAATGTCCCAGAGACAAGTCCACAGGCCTTCTTCACAAGATTCATACTAAAAGAATATGACTGTGTAGCTTTCAGCATCCTGTGTGTAACAGTTATTAGTGAATCAGTTGGAAGAAGTGATTTGACTTCTAGACCCCCTCAACAAACACATTAGTGGATACAAGGGAGCTAAACTAGTGAGGGGGAGAGGCATTGTGTGTGTGGGAATAGAGATTCCTAGAAAGAAGCTGGGTCTGCAAAAATTGATTGACTGATTAGAACTTCAGTGATGTGGAGATGAGAGAATGTTGCAGGCATAACTACAGTTTATTTGTGATCTCTTTAGTCCACAAGAATATGTTCTCTGGCCCATCTGTGTTGGAATCACCTAGCATCTTATCATTGTCAAATAAAATTGGACCTGGAATACTAACACAAACTTTGTACATTTCACATTATATTCGTTTTTTTAAAAAAGCATGGCAAATCTATGGGACACAATGAAAGCGGTACTAAGAGGAAAACTCATAGCTCTAAGTGCATCCAAAAAGAAACTGGAGAGAGCATACACTAGCAGCTTAATGGCACACCTTAAAGCACTGGAAGAAAAAGAAGTTAATTCACCCAGGAGGAGTAGAAGACAAGAAATCATCAAACTCAGGGCTGAAACCAATCAAGTAGAAACAAAGAGAACCATACAAAGAATCAACAAGACCAGGAGCTGGTTCTTTGAGAAAATCAACAAGATAGATAAACCCTTAGCCAGACTAACCAAAGGACACAGAGACAGTATACAAATTAACAAAATTAGAAATGAAAAGGGAGACATAACAACAGAAACTGAGGAAATTCAAAAGATCATCAGATCCTACTACAAAGGTCTATACTCAACACAACTGGAGAATCTGAAGGAAATGGACAATTTCTTAGACAGATACCAAATACCAAAATTAAATCAGCATCAAATAGATCAGCTAAATAGTCCCATAACCCCTAAAGAAATAGAAGGGGTTATAGAAAGCCTCCCAACCAAGAAAAGTATGGGACCAGATGGTTTTAGTGCAGAAATCTACCAGACCTTCAAAGAAGACTTAACACCAATACTTTTCAAACTATTCCACAAAATAGAGACAGAAGGGATACTGCCCAACTCATTCTTTGAAGCCACAATTACGCTAATACCTAAACCACAAAAACATCCAACAAAGAAAGAGAACTACAGGCCAATTTCTCTTATGAATATCGATGCAAAAATACTAAATAAAATTCTTGCCAACCGAATCCAAGAACACATCAAAACGATCATTCACCATGATCAAGTAGGCTTCATCCCAGGGATGGAGGGATAGTTCAATATACGGAAATCCATCAATGTAATCCACTACATAAACAAACTGAAAGAAAAAAACCACATGGTCATCTCATTAGATACTGAAAAAGCATTCGACAAAATTCAGCAACCTTTCATGCTAAAAGTCTTGGAAAGAGCAGGAATTCAAGGCCCATACCTAAACATAGTAAAAGCAATCTACAGCAAACCAGTAGCCAACATCAAAATAAATGGAGAGAAACTTGAAGCAATCCCACTAAAATCAGGGACTAGACAAGGCTGCCCTCTCTCTCCATATCTTTTCAATATAGTACTTGAAGTTCTAGCGAGAGCAATTAGACAGCATAAGGAAGTCAAAGGGATACAAATTGGAAAGGAAGAAGTCAAACTATCATTATTTGCAGATGATATGATAGTTTACTTAAGCGACCCAAAAACTCCACCAGAGAACTTCTACAGCTGATAAACAACTTCAGCAAAGTGGCTGGTTCTAAAATTAACTCAAGCAAGTCAGTGGCCTTCTTGTAGTCAAAGGACAAGCAGGCTGAGAAAGAAGTTAGGGAAATAACACCCTTCACAATAGCCACAAACAACATAAAGTACCTTGGCGTAACTCTAACCAAACAAGCGAAAGATCTGTACAACAGGAACTTCAAGTCCTTGAAGAAAGAAATCGAAGAAGACCTCAGAAGATGGAAAAATATTTCTTGCTCCTGGATTGGCAGAATCAATATAGTAAAAATGGCCATCTTGCCAAAAGCAATCTACAGATTCAATGCGATCCCCATCAAAATCCCAACTCAATTCTTCATAGATCTAGAAAGAGCAATTCTCAAATTCATCTGGAGCAACAAAAAACCCAGGATAGCTAAAACTATTCTCAACAATAAAAGGACTTCTGGGGGAATCATTATCCCTGACCTTAAACAGTACTACAGAGCAATTGTGTTAAAAACTGCATGGTATTGGTACAGCAACAGGCAAGTGGATAAATGGAATAGGATTGAAGACCCAGAAATAAACCCACAGACTTATGGTCGCTTGATCTTTGATAAAGGAGCTACAGCCATCCAGTGGAATAAAGATAGCCTTTTCAACAAATGGTGCTGGTTCAACTGCAGGTCAACATGCAGAAGAATGCGAATTGACCCACTCTTATCCCTTTGCACTAAGATCAACTCCAAGTGGATCAAGGACCTCCACATAAAACCAGACACACTGAGTCTCTTAGAAAAGAAACTTGGGAAGACCCTGGAGGACATAGGCACAGGGGAAAAGTTCCTGAACAGAACACCAATAGCTTATGCACTAAGATCAAGAATTGACAAATGGGACCTCATAAACTTACAAAGTTTGTGCAAGGCAAAGGACACTGTCAGAAGGACAAAACGACAACCAACAAAGTGGGAAAAGATCTTCACCAACCCCACATCCGACAGAGGGCTAATATCCAATATATACAAAGAACTCAAGAAGTTAGACCCCAAAGAACCAAATAACCCTATCAAAAAATGGGGTACAGAGCTAAACAAAGAATTTTCACCAGAAGAAATTCGGATGGCCAAGAAACACCTTAAGAGATGTTCAACATCATTAGTCATCAAGGAAATGCAAATCAAAACAACCCTGAGATTCCACCTCACACCAGTCAGAATGGCTAAGATTAAAAACTCAAGAGACAACAAGTGCTGGCGAGGATGTGGAGAAAGAGGAACACTCCTCCACTGTTGGTGGGATTGCAAAATGGTAAAACCACTCTGGAAATCAGTGTGGCGGTTCCTCAGAAAATTGGGCATGTCCCTTCCAGAGGACCCTGGCATACCACTCCTGGGCATATACCCAGAGGATTCCCCTGCATACAATAAAGACACATGCTCCACTATGTTTATAGCAGCCTTGTTTATAATAGCCAGAAGTTGGACGGAACCCAAATATCCCTCAAAGGAGGAATGGATACAGAAAATGTGGTATATTTATACAATGGAATACTACTCAGCAATTAAAAATAATGAATTCATGCAATTTGTAGGTAAATGGTTAGACCTGGAAAATATCATCCTGAGTGAGCTAACCCAATCCCAAAAGAATACACATGAAATGCAATCACTGATAAGTGGATATTAATGAGCCCAGAAGCCCTAAATACTCAAGGCACAATTAGCAAGTCAAATGATTCCCAAGAAGAAGAAAGGAGAGGACCCTGGGCCTGTATGGATTGGATCCAGTTTTGTAGAGAAACCGTGGGGGGAGGGGGAATGATTGGGGAATAGTTGGGGAGGGAGAGGAATTATGGGACATATGGTGTGTATATATATATATATGAATTGTTTGATTTTTTTTTACCTTATTTGCTCTGTGACTGTAAACACTTCATGAAACTGCTTCCATATTGTACTATGGAATTTGTAGTAACCTACATCTGTCTCACTCATATGTTCTCATGCATATTTGACCCCAGGATAAATCTATTCCCTTTGTAGTGAGAGCTGGGTATTGCATCTGCAGATGTAAGCGTGTCATTGTGTACATCCTTGTGTGTGTGTGTGTGTGTGTGTGTGTGTGTGTGATTGTCTGTTAGGTTTCCAGGAATATTCTCTGTGTGGGACATTAAAGGTTGAATAACAAGCTCATGACGTTCACAGTCAGATGCAAGCATATATGAGGAACATATATAGTGTAGTGCTTTCTTCCCCCTGCATTGCTTAGTCAGCTTGATTACCATGATGCCTAAATGATGCCTGTGATGTTCAGAAGAGACCAATACTATAGTCATGAAATTTAGTTAGGGATTGCAATTGTGGGACACTGGGTGCTTTGAGTTGTTTAGATGAGAAGCACCCACTGCTCTGTTGTGGTCCTCACCTTTCACCTTGTTGGGACTGTCTCCTCTTAGCTGCTGCTCCTGATAAGCTTGCAGTCTCCTGTGCTCCTAGGAATTGTTTTGTTACCACAGCTTGTCTGGTTGAAGGAACTCTGGTATTACAGACTTGTAGTGTCTCAAACCAGTTTTTGTGAATTCTGGAGACCTGACCTCAGGCTTCATGCTTTTCTGGCAAGCACTTTACCCAGGGAGCCACTTACTCTCTCCCCCTTCCATTTCCTTCTCACTGCTGTATTCTGGAGTCTCCCATTCAAATCTTCTCACTAAGAGATAGAGGAAAATTTCTTTCTGATCCAACCACCCTTCTTCTAAGCTTCTCTTCTCAAAGCTCTATGCGTAGATATCAAAGGGCATTTATAAGTATAAGGTCTCTCCTTGTAATATAAATCATAACTGAACAAGGCTAAAAATAAAATAGATTTTCAGCAGTGCAGGAGTCACTGAATACTCCAAGTTAGGTCTACATCTTCTACTAGAATCCACGTATAATAAGAGAGGGGACTCACTCTATCTATTTTATTACTATCCTTGTTGTATTACTAAGTGAAGAGATTAAGTTATTAAAAAATATCTAGGCCAGATGCTATGTAGTATTGTGGCACTGGATAGCTACATGTATCCCTTTAAAATTAAGATTAAATTCATATGAAATTCAAATCTCATTTTCCTATTATACTCATCCTTTTTCAAGTATTCATGTATTCAGTTTCCAAACTTCACAGAAGCTTAAATGTAAAGGAAAACAAGTAAGACTTATATTCAAGTTCACAGGGTCCTAGAATAGGTCTGCTGTTGACTCCCTTTGTAAACTTTGTATATTTTGTAAACTTTGTAAACTATCTAGACAGGAAAGCTGCCAGGACCCATCTTGAGGAGCTCCAGCAGGCAGGACATGCCCCAGACTTCCTTAACTGTCATAACAGAGATTCCAGCCTCTGTCAAGTTCACAAAGTTTATCTTCAGCCTCTCAATAGGACACTCTCCAGATTATGCTAATTTGAGGTGAGAAATCTGAACAAAGGTCAAAAATCCCTTTGTACTCTGATTCTTTTACAAAGTTTATCTCCAGTTGCTCAAAAGTACCTGCCCCAGATCATGCTCATTTTAGGAGAAAAGTCTAAATAAAAGCCACCAATCCCTGATCATGAACACCCACCAATCCATGGACAGGAAAACTCTCTAATCACTGATCTCCCCCAAACTCAGCACTTGAAATCCCCACATTCCTCACACTGGAAATCTCCTCTCTAGAAAACCCAGCCCCCTAAGAAAAGTTTTACAAAACTGTGTGTGTTTCTGTCCCAGTTCTCAGCTCCCTCCTGGAAGCAGAAGAAGCCAGTCCTGTATTTGTCTCTCCACAACATGAACCCTCCCAAGAGGTCCCTTTTATGATATTTGCTGTCTGGTATGACACTCCCTCCTGAATCAAAACAAAAACAAGGAAAGAAGTAGAGTGGGGCTGAGGCTCCTGAGGTCCTCATCTCAGCTGAGGATACACACTCCTCCCCCAGGGCTCCACCCCCACTGCCCCTGTAGTGGCAAAGCCTCTGATGAGTCTTGCCTCTTAGCACCAGTCACTACAATCCCTCTCCTAGGCTGTGGAGAAAAGAAGATCTCCACGCCCTCCAGCCTTCCACCAAGGCAGCTGGGAGCAGCCTGCCCTGCTGTTCCTTACAGTGGCAGTCATGGTCTGTCTTCATATTGCCACCAGGACACTGGTAGAGAGGCCCAGGTATACAAACTCAATCAGGGACTACCATCAGGTGGATCCGCCAGGCTCTTGCCACTAGCCAGGGCCAGGGTGGTGGCTCTGCGGTACATGTCCACGCCTTCCGGCCTTGCACCAACTCGGTTGGGAACCGCCTTCCCTGAGGTGCCCTTAGCACTCACAGAGGCAGTCTCTATCTTGCAGAGTAGTCATCAGTAGAAGAACAATAGGCGGGCCCAGCCTAAAGGGAGGTTCAAACACCAGCCAGTGACAATAAGCCCAACTAACGCCAGAGATAACCAGATGGCAAAAGGAAAACATAGGAACGTTACTAACAGAAATCAAGGCAATATGGCAGCATCTGAACCCAGTTCACCAACAACAGAAAGCCCTGGATACCCCAACACACCAGAAAAACAAGATTTGGATCTAAAATCACTGGTCAGGATGCTGGTAGGGGAACACATAGATAAATCTCTTAAAGAAATACAGGAGAAAATGGATCAAAAGTTAGAAGCCCTTACAAGGCAAACACAAAAATCACTTAAAGAAATTCAGGAGAATATGAATCAAAAAACAGAAGCCAATAATGAGGAAATACAAAAATCACTTAAAGAAATACAGAAGAACGTGGGTCAACAAGTAGAAGCTATAAAAGAGGAAACACAAAAATCTTTTAAAGAATTACATGAAAACACAAATAAGCAAGCGAAAGATCTGAGCATATCCATCCAGATTCTAAAAACAGAAGTAGAAACAACTAAGAAATCGCAAAGGGAGACAACTTTGGAGATAGAAAACCTTGGGAAGAAATCAGGGGCCATAGATGCAAATATCAACCATAGATTACAAGAAATCGAAGAAAGAATCTCAGATGTCGAAGACACCATAGAAACCATTGATTCAACAGTCTAAGAAAATACAAAATGCAAAAAGCTTGTAACCCAAAACATCCAGGAAATCCAGGACACAAGGAGAAGACCAAACCTAAGGATTATAGGTATAGATGAGAGTGAAGATTTACAACTTAAAGGACCAGCAAATATCTTCAACAAAATTATGGAAGAAAACTTCCCTAACCTAAAGAGAGAGATGCCCATGAATATACAAGAAGCCTACAGAACTCCAAACAGACTGGACCAGAATAGAAATACATCCTGTCACATAATAATCAAAACCCCAAATGTACTAAACAAAGAAAGAATATTAAAGGCAGTAAGAGAAAATGGTGAAGTAACATATAAAGGGAGACCTATCAGAATTACAACAAACTTCTCACCAGAGAACATAAAAGCTCGAAGATCCTGAGCAGATCTCATGCAGACTCTAAAAGAACACAAATTTCAGCCAAAACTACTATACCCAGCAAAACTCTCAATCACCATAGATAGAGAAACCATTTATGACAAAAACCGAATTTGCATGATATCTATCCACAAACCCAGCCCTACAAAGGATAATAGGGGGAAAACTCCAATACAAGGAGAGAAACTACATCTTGGAAAAAGCAAGATAGAAACCTTCTCTCATGAAACCCAAAAGAAGGTAACCACTCAAATATAAAAAATAACTTTAAAAATGACAAGAAGTGGCCGGGCGTGGTGGTGCACGCCTGTAATCCCAGCACTTGGGAGGCAGAGCAGAGACAGGCAGATTTCTGAGTTCAAGGCCAGCCTGGTCTACAGAGTGAGTTCCAGGACAGCCAGGGCTACACAGAGAAACCCTGCCTTGAAAAACCAAAAAAAAAAAAAGACATATTCCTTAATATCTCTTAACATCAATGGACTCAATTCCCTAATAAAAAGACATAGACTAACAGACTGGATACGGAAACAGGACCCTACATTTTGCTGCATACAGGAAACACATCTCAGTGTCAAAGACAAACACTACCTTAGGGTAAAAGCCTGGAAGACAATTTTACAAGCAAATGGTCTCAGGAAACAAGCGGGAATAGCCATTCTAATATCAGATGAAATTGACTTTCAACCTAAAGTCATCAAAAGACACACAGAAGGACACTTCTTGCTGGTCAAAGGAAAAACCCACCAAGAAGAACTCTCAATTCTGAACATCTATGCTCCAAATTCAAGGGCACCCTCATTTGTAAAAGAAACTTTACTAAAGCTCAAAGCACACGTTTCACCTAACAAAATAATTGTGGGTGATTTCAACACTCCACTCTCCTCAATGGACCAATCAGGAAAACAGAAACTAAACAGGGACACAGTGAAACTTATTGAAGCTTTGGACCAATTAGATTTAACAGATATATATAGAACATATCATCCTAAAGCAAAAGAATATACCTTTTTCTCTGCACCTCATGGTACATTCTCCAAAATCGACCATATAATTGGTCACAAGACAGACCTCAACAAATATAAGAAGATGGAATTAATCCCATGCCTCCTATCAGATCACCATGGAGTAAATGTGGTCTTCAATAGCAACAAAAACAACAGAAAGCCCACATACACATGGAAACTGAACAATACTATACTCAATGATATTCAATGCTCAAGGAAGAAATAAAGAAATCAAAGACTTTTTAGAATTTAATGAAAATAAGGGCACAACTTACCCAAATCTATGGGACACAATAAAAGCAGTGCTAAGAGGAAAACTCATAGCCCTGAATGCCTCCAAAAAGAAACTGGAGAAATTCCTGTCATACAGATCTTTCGCTTGTTTGGTTAGAGTTACGCCAAGGTACTTTATGTTGTTTGTGGCTATTGTGAAGGGTGTTATTTCCCTAACTTCTTTCTCAGCCTGCTTGTCCTTTGACTACAAGAAGGCCACTGACTTGATTGAGTTAATTTTATAGCCTGCCACTTTGCTGAAGTTGTTTATCAGCTGTAGAAGTTCTCTGGTGGAGTTTTTTGGGTCGCTTAAGTAAACTATCATATCATCTGCAAATAATGATAGTTTGACTTCTTCCTTTCCAATTTGTATCCCTTTGACTTCCTTATGCTGTCTAATTGCTCTCGCTAGAACTTCAAGTACTATATTGAAAAGATATGGAGAGAGAGGGCAGCCTTGTCTAGTCCCTAATTTTAGTGACAATTCTTCAAGTTTCTCTCCATTTATTTTGATGTTGGCTACTGGTTTGCTGTAGATTGCTTTTACTACATTTAGGTATGGGCCTTGAATTCCTGCTCTTTCCAAGACTTTTAGCATGAAAGGATGCTGAATTTTGTCGAATGCTTTTTCAGCATCTAATGAGATGACCATGTGGTTTTTTTTCTTTTAGTTTGTTTATGTAGTGGATTACATTGATGGATTTCCATATATTGAACCATCCCTGCATCCCTGGGATGAAGCCTACTTGATCATGGTGAATGATCGTTTTGATGTGCTCTTGGATTCGGTTGGCAAGAATTTTATTTAGTATTTTTGCATCGATATTCATAAGAGAAATG
Source organism: Apodemus agrarius (assembly GCA_964023405.1). Taxonomy (NCBI): domain Eukaryota; kingdom Metazoa; phylum Chordata; class Mammalia; order Rodentia; family Muridae; genus Apodemus; species Apodemus agrarius. Next base: position 95,069,513 of record OZ030010.1, on the reverse strand, counting down.
GGCCTGTAGTTCTCTTTCTTTGTTGGATGTTTTTGTGGTTTAGGTATTAGCGTAATTGTGGCTTCAAAGAATGAGTTGGGCAGTGTCCCTTCTGTCTCTATTTTGTGGAATAGATTGAAAAGTATTGGTGTTAAGTCTTCTTTGAAGGTCTGGTAGAATTCTGCACTAAAACCATCTGGTCCCGTACTTTTTTTGGTTGGGAGGCTTTCTATAACCCCTTCTAAGTCCTTGAAGAAAGAAATCGAAGAAGACCTCAGAAAATGGAAAAATATTTCTTGCTCCTGGATTGGCAGAATCAATATAGTAAAAATGGCCATCTTGCCAAAAGCAATCTACAGATTCAATGCGATCCCCATCAAAATCCCAACTCAATTCTTCATAGATCTAGACAGAGCAATTCTCAAATTCATCTGGAGCAACAAAAAACCCAGGATAGCTAGAACTATTCTCAACAATAAAAGGACTTCTGGGGGAATCTATATCCCTGACCTTAAGCAGTACTACAGAGAAATTGTGTTAAAAACTGCATGGTATTGGTATAGCAACAGGCAAGTAGATCAATGGAATAGGATTGAAGACCCAGAAATTAACCCACAGACTTATGGTCACTTGATCTTTGATAAAGGAGCCACAACCATCTGGTGGAATAAAGATAGCCTTTTCAACAAATGGTGCTGGTTCAACTGGAGGTCAACATGTAGAAGAATGCGAATTGACCCACTCTTATCTCTTTGCACTAAGATCAACTCCAAGTGGATCAAGGACCTCCACATAAAACTAGACACACTGAAACTATTAGAAAAGAAACTTGGGAAGACCCTGGAGGACTTGGGCACAGGGGAAATTTCCTGAACAGAACACCAATAGCTTATGCACTAAGATCAAGAATCAACAAATGGGACCTCATAAAATTACAACGTTTCTGCAAAGCAAAGGACACTGTCAGAAGGACAAAACGACAACCAACAACGTGGGAAAAGATCTTCACCAACCCCACATCCGACAGAGGGCTAATATCCAATATATACAAAGAACTCAAGAAGTTAGACCCCAAAGAACCAAATAACCCTATCAAAAAATGGGGCACAGAGCTAAACAAAGAATTTTCACCAGAAGAAATTCAGATGGCCGAGAAACACCTTAAGAGATGTTCAACATCATTAGTCATCAGGGAAATGCAAATCAAAACAATCCTGAGATTCTACCTCACACCAGTCAGAATGGCTAAGATTAAAAACTCAAGAGACAACAAGTGCTGGCGAGGATGTGGAGAAAGAGGAACACTCCTCCACTGTTGGTGGGATTGCAAAATGGTAAAACCGCTCTGGAAATCAGTGTGGCGGTTCCTCAGAAAATTGGGTATGTCACTTCCAGAGGACCCTGGCATACCACTCCTGGGCATATACCCAGAGGATTCCCCTACATACAATAAAGACACATGCTCCACTATGTTTATAGCAGCCTTGTTTATAATAGCCAGAAATTGGAAGGAGCCGAAATATCCCTCCAAGGAGGGATGGATACAGAAAATGTGGTATTTTTATACAATGGAATACTACCCAGCAATTAAAAATAATGAATTCATGCAATTTGTAGGTAAATGGTTAGACCTGGAAAATATCATCCTGAGTGAGTTAACCCAATCCCAAAAGAATACACATGAAATGCAATCACTGATAAGTGGATATTAATGAGCCCAGAAGCCCTAAATACTCAAGACACAAATAGCAAGTCAAATGATTCCCAAGAAGAAGAATGGAGAGGACCCTGGGCCTGTAAAGATTGCATCCAGTTTAGTAAAGAAACCGAGGGGAGAGGGGGGAATGATTGGGGAATAGTTGGCTGGAGAGGAACTATGGGAAGTATGGTGGGTGGGAACTGGGAAAGGGGAAAGCCTTTGGAATGTAAACATAGAATATAGAAAATAAAAATTAAAAAAAGAAAAGAAACTGGAGAAAGCATACACTATCTGCTTAATGGCACACCTGAAAGCCTTGAAACAAAAAGAAGCTAATTCACCCAGGAGGAGTAAGAAGGGAGGAAATCATCAAACTCAGGGCTGAAATCAATCAAGTAGAAACAAAGAGATCCATACAAAGAATCAACAAAACCATGAATTGGTTCTTTGAGAAAATCAACAAGATAGATAAACCCTTAGCCAGACTAACCAAAGGGCACAGAGTCAGTATCCAAATTAACAAGATTAGAAATGAAAAGGGAGATAGAACAACAGAAACGGTGGAAATCCAAAAAATCATCACATCCTACTACAAAAGTCTATACTCAACACAACTGGAAAATCTGGAGGAAATGGACAATTTCCTAGACAGATACCAAATACCAAAATTAAATCAGGATCAAATAGATCAACTAAACAGTCCCATAACCCCTAAAGAAATAGAAGGGGTCATAGAAGGTCTTCTATCCAAATAAATCACAGGACCAGATGGATTCAATGCAGAATTCTATCAGACCTTCAAGGAGGACCTAACACCAATACTCTTCAAATTATTCCACAAAATAGAAACAAAGGAACTCTACCCAACTCGTTCTACAAAACCAAAATTAACCTGATACGAAAACCACACAAAGATCCAACTAAGAAAGAGAACTTCAGGCCAATTTCCCTTATGAATATCGATGCAAAAGTACTAAATAAAATTCTTGCCAACTGAATCAAAGAACACATCAAAATGATCATACACCAAGATCAAGTAGGCTTCATTCCAGGAATGCAGGGATGGTTCAATATACTGAAATCCATCAATGCAATCCACTACATAAACAAACTCAAAGATAAAAAACCACATGATCACTTCATTAGATGCTGAAAAGGCATTTGACAAAATTCAGCATCCTTTCATTCTATAAGTCTTGGAAAGAACAGGAATTCAAGGCCCATACCTAAACATAGTAAAAGCAATTTACACCAAATCGGTAGCCAACATCAAACTAAATGGAGAGAAACTTGAAACAATCCCACTAAAATCAGGGAGTATATAATGCTGCCCCTCTCTCTCCATGTCTTCAATATAGTACTTGAAGTTCTAGTGAGAGTAATTAGACAACATAAGGAGGTCAAAGGGATACGAATTGGAAAGGAAGAAGTCAAAATAACACTATTTGCAGATGATATGATTGTATACTTAAGTGACCCAAAAAACTCCAACAGAGAACTCCTATAGCTAATAAACAACTTCAGCAAAGTGGCTGGTTATAAAATAAACTCAAGCAAATCAGTAGTCTTCCTATACTCAAAGGATAAGCAGGCTGAGAAAGAAGTTAGGGAAATAAAATCCCTTCACAATAGCCACAAACAATATAAAGTATCTTGGTGTGACTCTAATCAAACAAGTGAAAGATCTGTATGACAGGAACTTCAAGTCTTTGAAGAAAGAAATCGAAGAAGACCTCAGAGATGGAAAATTTTTCCATGCTCTTGGATTGGCAGGATCAATATAGTAAAAATAGCAGTCTTGCCAAAAGCAGTCTACAGATTCAATGCTATCCCCATCAAAATCCCAAATCAATTCTTCATACATTTAGAAAGAGCAATTCTCAAATTCATCTGGAATAACAAAAAAAAAAAAAAAGAAAAGAAAACAGGATAGCTAAAACTATTCTCAACAACAAAATAACTTCTAGGGGAATCAATATCCCCAATGTCAAGAAGTACTACAGAGCAATTGTGTTAAAAGATGCATGGTATTGGTACAGTGACAGACAAGTAGATCAATGGAATAGAATTGAAGATCTGAAAATGATCCCACAGAATTATGGTCAATTGATATTTGATAAAGGAGCCACAACCATCCAGTGGAATAAAGATAGCCTTTTCAACAAATGGTGCTGGTTCAACTGGAGGTCAGCATGCAGAAGAATGCGAATTAACCCACTCTTATCTCCTTGTACTCAACTCCAAGTGGATCAAGGACCTCCACATAAAACCAGATACACTGAAAGTAATAGAAAAGAAACTGGGGAAGACCCTGGAGGACATGGGCACAGGGGGAAAGTTCCTGAACAGAACACCAATAGCTTATGCTCTAAGATCAAGAATTGACAAATGGGACCTCAAAATTACAAAGTTTCTGTAAGGCAAACGACACTGCCAGAACGACAAAACAGCAACCAACTAATTGGGAAAAGATCTTCACCAACCCCACATCCAATATATGCAATATATTGGGCTAATATCCAATATATACAAAGAACTCAAGAAGTTAAATGCCAGAAAACCAAATAACCCTATTAAAAAATGGGGTACAGAGCTAATCAAAGAATTTTCACCTGAAGAAATTCTGATGACTGAGAAGCACCTTAAGAAATGTTCAACATCATTAGTCATTAGGGAAATGCAAATCAAAACAACCCTGAGATTTCACCTCACACTAGTCAGAATGGCTAGGTTTAAACACGCAGGAGACAGCAGGTGTTGGCAAGCATGTGGAGAAAGAGGAATTGGTGGGATTGCAAGATGGTACAACCACTATGGAAATCAGTATGGCGGTTCTTCAGAAAATTTGGCATGACACTTCCAGAGGACCCTGTCATACCACTCCTGGGCAAATAACCAGAGGATTCTGCTGCAGGCAACAAGGACACATGCTACACTATGTTCATATCTGCCTTGTTTATAATAGCCAGATGTTGGAAAGAACCCAGATATCCCTCAAAGGAGGAATGGATACAGAAAATGTGGTATATATATACAATGGAATACTACTCAGCAATTAAAAACAATGAATTCATGAAATTTGTAGGCAAATGTTTGGAACTGGAAAATATCATCCTAAGTGAGTTAATCCAATCATAAAAGAATACACATGAAATGCAATCATTGATAAGTGGATATTAATTAGCTCAGAAGCTCTGAATACTCAAGACACAATTAATAAATCATATGATTCCTAAGTAGAAGGGAGGAAAGGGCCCTGGTCCTGAAAATACTTGATCCAGTATTATAGGGGAGTACCAGAACAGAGAAATGGAAGGGGGTGATTGGGGAATGAGCGAAGGGAAGAGGACTTATGGGACATATGATGAGGGGGGGACTGGGAAAGGGAAAAGCATTCATAATGGAAACAAAAAAATATAGAAAATAAAAAATGAAAAAATGGAAGAACTATATAGAAAAAAGTGTTTAAGCTGAACATTTTCAAGGAAAATTATTCAGAAAATTACTCAGTTTTATCAGAAATATTTTCCATGTAAATCTTCTATTTTAACAGAAAATGTTTATAATTCCATTTTCAATTAATTTAGTAGTATTTTATGCCTACAATTTTTTCTTTTTTTTTCTTTTTTTATTATTATTGGATATATTCTATATCTACATTTCATTTCCCTTTTTCTGGTTCCCTGCCCCCCAAAGGTCCCACATGCCCTTTTCCCTCCCCCTGTTCCCCCATTCACCCCTTCCCACTTCCCTGTTCTGGTATTCCCCTACACTGATGATTTGATCCTTGCCTGCACCAGTGTCCACTCCTTTCTTCTTGTCGGACATCATTTGGTATGTGGATTGTGTCTTTGGTGTCCCAAAATTCTAGGCTAATATCCACTTATCAGTGAGTGCATACCATGGGTATTCTTTTGAGACTGGGTTACCTCACTTAGTATGATGTTCTCCAGCTCCATCCATTTCTCTAAAAATTTCATGAATTCATTGTTTCTAATGACTGAATAGTACTCCATTGTGTATATATACCACATTTTTTTTATCCATTCCTCCGATGAGGGACATCTGGGTTCTTTCCAGCTTCTGGCTATTACAAATAAGGCTGCTATGAACGTAGTGGAGGATGTATCCTTATTGTATGGTGGGGAATCTTCTGGGTATATGCCCAGAGGTGGTATGGCTGGCTCCTCCGGAAGCATCATGTCCAGTTTTCTGAGGAACCGCCAGACTGATTTCCAGAGTGGTTGTACCAGCTTGCATTCCCACCAGCAGTGGAGGAGTGTTCCTCTTTCTCCACATCCTCGCCAACACCTGATGTCTCCTGAGTTTTTAGTCTTAGCCATTCTGACTGGTGCGAGGTGAAATATCCTGGTTGTTTTGATTTGCATTTCTCTAATGACTAATGATGTTGAACATTTTTAAGGTGTTTCTCAGCCACCCGAATTCCTTCAGGTGAAAAGTCTTTGTTTAGCTCTGTACCCCATTTTTGATTGGGGTTATTTGGTTTTCTGGTGTCTAACTTCTTGAGTTGTTGTATACATTGGATATTAGCCCTCTGTCAGATGTAGGGTTGGTGAAGATCTTTTCCCAATTTGTTGGGTGCCGATTTGTCCTTTTTACAGTGTCTTTTGCCTTGTAGAAACTTTGTAAATTTATGAGGTCCCATTTGTCTGTTCTTGATCTTAGAGCATAAGCAATTGGTGTTCTGTTCAGGAACTTTCCCCCTGAGCCAATGTCCTCAAGAGTCTTCCCCAGCTTCTTTTCTATTAATTTTAGTGTGTCTGGTTTTATGTGGAGGTCTTTGATCCATTTGGAGTTGAGCTTAGTACAAAGAGATAAGAGTGGATCAATTCTCATTCTTCTGCATGTTGACCTCCAGTTGAGCCAGCACCATTTGTTGAAAAGGCTATCTTTTTTCCACTGGATGTGCCCACTGGGAGGGGGCACTATATTAGGGTTGTGCCAGAAAATTTTCCAAAGCATATGATTTCAAATACAAATACTTTAGAAAACAAGTAATTAAGTTTTCTATGCACCATAATGGAAGTTTTCTTCCCAGGGCCTGACCTTGAAAATGAAAGAGGTAGGTGGCTTTATTGATTTCTCCTTTCCCAATAAACAGTAGCATATCATCTTCTGAGGCTATGTAAGAATAAATATACTTTTACCCAGTATTTTCAGTATAATGATATATACAATGATTAAGAGAGCCTTAATAAGTGACCATTCTTTTCTTATGGCACACTGTCTTAGGGTTTCTATTCCTGCACAAACATCTTGAACAAGAATCAGCAGGAAACATTAAGTCTGCACTTAGAAGAAAAGAGTGATGATCATATGCATACAACTAATCACCTCTCTTTACCCACAGTTATACTGCCCAGGACACCCTGTCTAGGTAATGATCTTTACCACAATTAAGACAAATCTTCCTGTCTGGCTTTATTTTTTTCTTTTTTTAAAACCATTTTATTAGATATTTTCTTTATTTATATTTCAAATGTTACCCCCTTTCCTGCTTTCTCCTCCGAAAACACACTATTCCGCCCCCCTCTCACAGCTCAGGAACCCACCTACTCCTGCTTCCCTGTCCTGGCATTCCCCTACACTGGGGCAAAGAGTGCACACAGGACGAAGGGCCTCTCCTCCCATTGATGTCCATCAAGACCATCCTCTTCTACATATATGGCTGGAGCCATGGGACCCTTCATATGTACTCTTTGGTGTTTTAGTTCCTGAGATCTCTGAGGGGTCTGGTTGGTTGATATTGTGTTCCTCCTATGGGGCTGCAAGCTACATCAGCTCCTTGGGTTCTTTCTCTAGCTCCTCCATTGGGAACCTTGTGCTCAGTACAGGGCTCAGAGTACCCACCTCTGTATTTGACAGGAACTGGCAGAGCCTCTCTAGGATTTCATTGCTGTGAAGAGACACCCTGGCTAAGCCAACTTTTATAAAGGAAAACATATAATTGAGGCTAGCTCAGGGGTTCAGAGCTTCAGTCCCTTATCATCACAGTAGGAAGCATGGCAGAGTGCAGGCTGACTTGGTGCTAGAGGAACCAAGAGTTCTTTATCTTGATCCAAAGGCAGTCAGGAGGAGGATCTCATTCCACATTGGGCAAAGCCAGATCACAGGAGCCTCAAACCCCACTACCATAGTAACAAACTTCCTCCAACAAGGCCACACCTGCTTATACGGCCAGTCCCTATGGGTCAAGCACATTCAAACCAACATACCATCTCCACATGCACTTCACTTGAATCTCTGCAATCCACCTTTACTTTGGGTGGTAGTCTCAGTGCTTTCAAGTAAGATTTAATAATGTGATTTTACTTCCTGATGAAATATTCTGGTGTGTGTGCACTTCCTGGATGGTTCCCATATGTGTCTGGCCTTCCATGAAGAAATCATGCCACGGACCTACACAGTTGGGACACACGTGGGGGAATCAGGGTCTTTGGTATGCAGGAAGGCACTGGTCGTGGTGTGAAATGACAGACAGACACACACAAGATCTGAATGCACTTTACTGTTCTGAGGCAGGAACTTTTATACACACAAGTTGGTATTACATTACTGAAGAAAAAATGTATCCAGTGAAATGTTTACAAAGAATGGTTACCATGAGTATCTGGCACAAGGAAATACAAAATCAATCAGGTATGAACTGTAGAGAATACATACAAAGCATTACATCCCTAGATCAGAGTAGCTGTAGTCAATGATAAATTAGTAATTCAAAAGTTCTTGAGAACACTTAGTTATACCCCTAGGGTCCCTTTGTTCATGTGCAGTCTTCTTCTAATATTCTGCTTCCTTCTTGTGAGACTCCCTCAGGCTTACTTTGAAACTTTACTTAACAAATGCTTTCCATGTCACAGTGTCAAAGCCACCTAACCATACAAATTATATATATTGTTGGGAGGTTAATTCTTTAATGTATTTAGGTAATAACTGTACAGCTGATCAAAAGCAAAGCAATGGATCTCTAGAAGATAAATCATGGCCAGTGCTATAGCTCAAAGAATAAACTCTCAGTGAACCATCACGCCTGGATGCTCGCACCTCCGGCTATCAGGGACATCTCGTAAGTAAAGGAACAAGTCAGAGAAGGGTCACACAGACAAAGCTTGCCATGAGAAATTCAGCTCAGCCCTATCTCTGGCCAAGGAGGCCCACAGTGACATCCATCTTGGACAGCCCTGCCATACAAGACTTTTCCCAGTAAATATCACACAGCTTCCGCTGGGATTACAGCTTGGCTGCGCGAAATTAAGGTGTCCAAGAGGCTCGTGTGATATCTTCTGCTTTCTTATTTTTTAATTTGAGCTCATGAATATCTCTTTTGGCAGAAGAAATGGAGGAGAAGACTAGTTTGAAAATTATTGGAAGGATAAGAAGAAAAAGAAAGATTACCCCTGCAGCCACAGCAACGACAACAATCCAATGTAACCAAGTTACAGGGTTCAGAGACTTCAAACCAGAACTAAAAGCCTGAGCCAAATCCTCTAAGTTAACTGATCCATCTTGTGCTTTACTCATAACCTCAATTTGAGTTTTTAATTGAGCCATATCATGAGAAATATCATTATCTTTCCAAATTCCCAACAAATGATTTTTAGTAAGAGTCCAATTATGTTGCTCGTCATAGATTAATGGCGTTACGCATATGTATTGAAAGCTGGCATGACATCTGGTGGAAAGCTGAACCTTAATATTTTCTATTTCTTGTCCTAACTCCAGAACTACATCCTCTAAAGCATCAATCTTTGCTTCTAATTTCTTATCTATAACCTCTTGTTTTACCAGTGCCAAAGAAACATTCTTATTCAAATCATTAAAAAAGTGTGCAGTCTTCATTTCTGAGACTAAAGCGACTGATGAAACTGCAAGTGAAGTCACAATAGCTATCAAGGCACTGATACCTAACATCAAAGTTGCTACAAAACGCTTTGGCCTAATAAGCTTACTAATTCTTGTAACTACCTGTAAAGCCTCATTGTCAAACCAAGCTTCATCCTTTAGATCAACAGGAAGCATTACGTAGGAAGGCCTTCGCAATATCACAATGCGTGAATAGGATTCAATCAACTTATGATCAATACAATTAGTCAAAATACATTTAGAACAGTGAACCTCATAAGAGTGCCCTAAATTAGTAATGATTAAATCTGTATTCTTTCCAGCAAGTATACTATAAGGATAGCTCAAACAAGATCTAATTGCTACAGGAAGATATCTAGACTCCAGAGGCTTCTTAAAGTAAATTATACCTGATGCAGCAAGAAGTCTAAATAGTCCTGGAAATGTATTCAAAACATCACCTGAAGGAGAATGACTAACATAGATAGGTTCTACCCATCTTGGTGTATACCACCTATTAATAGGTTTTGTAGTAAACACTTTAGGTTTATATCCATGATACTGTAATTTTTCACCAAGAAGAAAAGCTCTATAGTTACTATGTGGTGTGGCTATGGAATAATCATAAATCCTCTCTTGATTCTTCCAGGGAGTATGTGCTATAGCCCAATGTTCAAAACCACATTTAAGCCAACTGGGTCTTTCATAACTCCGAGGAGGCTCCCACATCTTATCTTTGTCTTTGTAGTTCCGGAAACATGAATCTAAAGGGATGTCCTTAGATAACTTCACAAAGGTTTCATTATGAAAATTAGTCCCCAAAATCTTAAGTTTAATTTCCCACATAAATCTTCTATGATATGGAGGTTCTTTTGCTGGAGGCGATTTATCTGGAGCATCAGCAAGAATAGTTTTATAGGCGAGAGAAAGACAACCCATAGACCCCGATCTAGCTAAATCGATGCAAATCGGAGCAGAGTCTGACATCCCCTTATATCTAAATGGAGTAGACGTTAGATGGGAGGAAAGAGTAGCATGTCCCCCCATAAGTCCAGTATCATTGGTCATCACTCTAATACTTACATTCTCCCCCCAACCCACGGGATGAAGAAGTGGGGGATGAGGAACATAAGCCCAATATGAAACTGCAGACGCAGGATACATTTGCATAGAAAGGATAACAAACATAGCAAGAAACATATTTTCTGTTGATAACTGCTTTCTGGTGCTAGTGATCATCTGCTGTGCTTCTCGGGCGAGTCTCCTCAGCTGTCCCCAGGTGGGCAGATCCTCCCTTGACTCGTGTGATGGTTCAGGAACAGTTGAGATCTCCCGTAGAGCAGCAAGATCAAGCCCCATCATCGTTCTCAGCATCTTTTTCTTTTTCAGTCTCTGCTTTCTCCTCTGATTCCTCGATAGAGGCCCTTTGGTTAAACGGCTGGATGAGCCTGTCTGGGATCCAGATTGGACTATCTGCATCCTGGGGAAAAACACAAGCATACCCTCTTCCAGAGGAAATTAAAGCATCTGGTCCTCTCCAGGATCTGGTTAATAAGTCTTTCCACATTACTTGTGGAAGTTGTTCTCCTTTTATTCCTCCCCAATGTTTCATAGCAGGGGAGTTTCCTTGTTCATCAGTATTCAAATAATTTATCACAAAAAGAGCATGATTCAAAAGATGATGGGGAGAGAAATATTTATTAGCAGCCCTGAGGCGTTCAATCTGATTTTTCAAAGTTTGGTGAGATCTCTCAATTATTGCCTGTCCTTGGGGATTATATGGTATCCCTCTGGTATGATGTATATTCCATGCTTGCAGAAAAGAGGCAAAAGCCTTAGATGTATAAGCTGGAGCATTATCTGTCTTAATTCTCAATGGCTTTCCCATCATCATGAAGCTTTGTACAAGATGTTGAATTACATCTTTCACAGCTTCTCCACTTCTAGCAGATGCAAACAGCACATGAGAATAAGTATCCACTGTCACATGAACATAAGCCAATTTTCCAAATTCAGGGATATGTGTAACGTCCATTTGCCATAAAGCTAATGCCTTAAGGCCTCGGGGATTTACTCCCATTTTTTGTGGGTGGTAAACTTGAGGACAATTACCACAATCCTTAACTATCTGTCTGGCTTGTTCTCTAGTAATATGAAACATCCTTCTTAAAGCAAGAGCATTTTGATGATGTAGCTCATGACTATTCTTTGCCTCTAATACATTCATAACTGTTCCTCTAGTTAACGCATCAGCCATATAATTTCCTTTACTAAGGGGGCCTGGTAAATTAGAGTGACCCCGTATATGTCCTACATAAAATTTTTCTGCTCTTTTTCTAATCGTATTTTGCAATTGCTGTAATAAATTTAAAATTTGAGACTGCCCTGAAAGCAAGGCTATTTCTATGACTGGAAACAAATTAACCACATACTTTGAATCCGTATAAAGATTAAGTTTTTCTGTAAAATTTTGAAAAGCAAGTAGAACTGCTCTTATCTCTGCTTGCTGAGCAGAAGTCTGCACACCTTCCTCTATCAGAGGCCTTTGTCCTGGTACATAAACCACGGACCTCCCATTACAGGAGCCATCTGTGAATACACATAGGGCAGACTCCAAAGGTTGTGAGGAACATTTATTTGAGAAAATTATTTCTGTTTCCTTATAAAATTCAATTAAAGGATGTTTAGGATAATGATATTTAATTTGTCCTGTATAACCTTGCAATGCAATTCCCCAATCATCATCTTCCATCAATAGTATTTCAAATTGCCTTTTATTATATGGTTATATAATATTATGCATTTCTCTTCCAAATAGTTCCCCGGATCTCATTCTTCCTTTATTAATCAATAATGAGCACATATATGGATAAGAAGCCAACATTTTCTGTTGCACATGAGGTAAATGTATCCATTCCAGCACACCATCCTGCCATAAGCATCCAGTGGGAGTGTATGGTGTTTTACAATGGAATACTACTCAGCAATTAAAAATAATGAATTCATGCAATTTGTAGGTAAATGGTTAGACCTGGAAAATATCATCCTGAGTGAATTAACCCAATCACAAAAGAATGCACATGAAATGCAATCACTGATAAGTGGATATTAATGAGCCCAGAAGCCCTAAATACTCAAGACACAAATAGCAAGTCAAATGATTCCCAAGAAGAAGAAAGGAGAGGACCCTGGGCCTGTAAAGATTGCATCCAGTTTAGTAAAGAAACCGAGGGGGGAGGGGGAATGATTGGGGAACAGTTGGGGGGGAGGAACTATGGGAACTATGGTGGGTGGGAACTGGGAAAGGGGAAAGCCTTTGGAATGTAAACATAGAACATAGAAAATAAAAATTAAAAAAAAATTATCAAGTCCCACTCCTGGGCATATACCCAGAGGATTCTCCTGCATGCAATAAAGACACATGCTCCACTATGTTTATAGCAGCCTTGTTTATAATAGCCAGAAACTGGAAGGAGCCCAAATATCCCTCCAAGGAGGGATGGATACAGAAAATGTGGTATTTTTATACAATGGAATACTACCCAGCAATTAAAAATAATGAATTCATGCAATTTGTAGGTAAATGGTTAGACCTGGAAAATATCATCCTGAGTGAATTAACCCAATCACAAAAGAATGCACATGAAATGCAATCACTGATAAGTGGATATTAATGAGCCCAGAAGCCCTAAATACTCAAGACACAAATAGCAAGTCAAATGATTCCCAAGAAGAAGAAAGGAGAGGACCCTGGGCCTGTAAAGATTGCATCCAGTTTAGTAAAGAAACCGAGGGGGGAGGGGGAATGATTGGGGAATAGTTGGGGGGAGAGGAACAATGGGAACTATGGTGGGTGGGAACTGGGAAAGGGGAAAGCCTTTGGAATGTACACATAGAATATAGAAAATAAAAATTTAAAAAAAAAGATAAGGCAGGAGCAGAAGCTGAGCTATTCTCTGCCCCTTATGAATTTGTATAGTTTCTTTTAATGGTCTAATCATGACTTTTATTTCTCCTGTGCTATCACTATCAATCACACCAGGCAACACCTCAAAATTCTTTTTATAATTTGAACTATGGCCAATTATTAACCCTACAGTTCCCTGTGGCAGAGTTCCCAAGGTAGACGTAGAGACCAAGGAAACACCGTCCCATCTAGAGAATATTACATCATCACAAGAGGCTAAATCTAAGCCAGCACTACCAGGAGTAGCTCTAGGCAAATCATGTATAGTAAATTCAGGAGCCTCAGTATTCAGAGGACTCCTTGATGTAACTACAGTATTTTCCTCTCTTTCGAGTTCGGGGCTGAGAGGATGCCCCTGATTTAGTTAAGTCTTTTCCTCTTTCTTTTCCCCTGTAAGGGGTGTTCCATCCTTGTGGAACTTAGACTTACACTCATGTTTCCAATGCTTGCCTTTCTGGCAACGAGGGCATATTCCTGGGGGCAGACCCCTTCTATTGGAGTCCCTCTTATTGTTTCCTGGACATTGCTTTTGCACATGTCCTACTTTCCCACATTTAAAACAAGTGGGCTTGAAGGTTCCTTTCCTTCCTCCACTATAAGTCTTTTTAACATAGGCGCTGAATTTCTCTCCCTTCATAACTGCAGCATAGGCCATGCTTTGGACTACGGCTGGTGAGGCATCCCTGCAGAATTTTATACAGTCCTGCATTGTTCCTGTCTTTCTGACAGGCCTTATGATATCTTGACACAAAGCATTAGCATTCTCCCAAGCCAACTGCTTAAGGAGTATCTCAAAGAACTCCCTGGTTGTACTTTCTGAAACTTTTAACCCTCTGCTAGCCATCATATGCTTAAATACTGAAAAGAACATTCGTTCCTGTTTTGACTCGGTCTGCCCCATGATATCAGATTACTTGCCTATAACTAGCGTATTCTCAGCTAGCGGAGCTGCAGCCTCCTTTGCAAGACACTGCCAGTAGCCTTGAAAGAAAGAAAGAAAAGAGATTACCTGCCCGAATGTCCCTGTTCAGAGTTGCCAGCTGCCACGGACCGACACAGTCGGGACACACGTGGGGGAATCAGGGTCTTTGGTATGCAGGAAGGCATTGGTCGTGGCGTGAAATGACAGACAGACACACACAAGATCTGAATGCACTTTACTGTTCTGAGGCAGGAACTTTTATACACACAAGTTGGTATTACATTACTGAAGAAAAAATGTATCCAGTGAAATGTTTACAAAGAATGGTTACCATGAGTATCTGGCACAAGGAAATACAAAATCAATCAGGTATGAACTGTAGAGAATACATACAAAGCATTACATCCCTAGATCAGAGTAGCTGTAGTCAATGATAAACTAGTAATTCAAAAGTTCTTGAGAACACTTAGTTATACCCCTAGGGTCCCTTTGTTCATGTGCAGTCTTCTTCTAATATTCTGCTTCCTTCTTGTGAGACTCCCTCAGGCTTACTTTGAAACTTTACTTAACAAATGCTTTCCATGTCACAGTGTCAAAGCCACCTAACCATACAAATTATATATATTGTTGGGAGGTTAATTCTTTAATGTATTTAGGTAATAACTGTACAGCTGATCAAAAGCAAAGCAATGGATCTCTAGAAGATAAATCATGGCCAGTGCTATAGCTCAAAGAATAAACTCTCAGTGAACCATCACGCCTGGATGCTCGCACCTCCGGCTATCAGGGACATCTCGTAAGTAAAGGAACAAGTCAGAGAAGGGTCACACAGACAAAGCTTGCCATGAGAAATTCAGCTCAGCCCTATCTCTGGCCAAGGAGGCCCACAGCGACATCCATCTTGGACAGTCTTGCCATACAAGACTTTTCCCAGTAAATATCACACAGCTTCCGCTGGGATTACAGCTTGGCTGCGCGAAATTACGGTGTCCACGAGGCTCGTGTGATAAAATCACCAGCTCACCTTGCTGTGAAGTACAAGTCTCTTATACACCTGTCCTTACAGGGGAGACACCCTTCATTTACCTGCCCTCTCAAGTGAGATTCCAAGGTGCCCCTGCAAGCACTTGGGTCACCTTGGTCCACTTTCCAGTTGAATCTCCTTGGAGATGAACAAAAAGGTTGGACTCCCTGGTGAACTTGACTCCCATATGAGCAAGACTCCTAATTTTCATAGACTGCTTTAAAGTCACCCATACTCCTGGATATAACTCCCAACTCACTGTTCTGTAGGTGAGACTAATAAACTCCTTGGTCCCCAATGTGAATTTTAGCGGAGTCACAAATCAGTGTGTCATTAAGATGTAATTGGCAAAATTGGCTCAGGATACAGAAGAGAGCACGCTTCATAGAACACTTGATACAACCCACTACTCAACACACATACAAAATACACCACTCAGCATTCATATTACCACCCACAGCATATACCACTAAATATAGACACAGAATACATAAATACCACATACACACCACTCAACACAATACACACCAATTTATATGTTACTCAACAAATAGCATTCTCACAGCATACCACCCTATCATTTATATGTATGTTCACAAACACAACACACTTCATACTCAAACATGATGAACACACACCCAGATATATAATGGACATACACAGAACACCACTCAACAAGAACAGACATATGTAGCAGAGTTTTGTAAGCAGAAAAGTGATGGTAGGGAGACTACCCCCAGATAATGCTTCACTTGAGAAGGCTATAGATATTAGCTGTTGCATACACTCACTTGGGAACAATTGCAGACAAGCCAGCAGAATTCAGGCTTTTTCTAGACACAACAGTATATTATCCTGGGAAAGTTCCTAGAAAGAGCACAGATAGCTAGGCAGAAGGGTAAGTGTGAAGGGGGAATAAATATGCATTTAGATGCGTGGATGAGGAGGAAATGTGCAGAAAGATGGATTAATGGGAGGGAGGATGGTTGGGTGAATGGATAGATGAATGGATGTAGGAATGGGTAGATGTGTGGACAGTTTGACTGATGTGTGGATATATAGGTGGATGGTTTAAGGGAGGAGTAATTGTATGGGAGGGCAGGATGGCTGGGAAATTAAAGACAAGTATTTTAAGATCAAGGAAATGCCTCTTTTTTTTTGTTTTTTTCGAGACATGGTTTCTCTGTGTAGCCCTGGCTGTCCTGGAACTCACTCTGTAGACCAGGCTGGCCTCGAACTCTGAAATCCGCCTGCCTCTGCCTCCCAAGTGCTGGGATTAAAGGCGTGTGCCACCACCGCCCAGCAAGGAAATGCCTCTTAATGAGCCCATCCAAGACCTAACCTGGGGCTAACATCTATTTGTCCATCACAACACAGTGTGGTCAATGAACAGGAACAGTTAGTGTAACCTGGGTTAGGATGGCCAGTTGTCAGAAATATACCCTGCTAGAGAAATTCATGAGGGAGAAGAAAGACAGATGGCTGGATCTCTCCTGCTCATGTTCATGTATGCATGCATGTGTGTGTGTGCCTGGTAGGTTGTAGTCTGTATATGAATGTGTTAGAATGCATGCTGATTTGTGTTTTGAGGGGCGTTCCTATGCCCAGACTGTGCAGGAAAGTTCATTGTTTGCCTGTCTGGATGTCATTCTGGCACTGTTTGGCTATATGTCTGAACATTTGCTTGTATTTGTTTGTGTTTTTTTTTCTACTACATTTCATGGCTATTACTTCTTGCTTTGTTTTCTACTGACACCTTGCCAGTGATGGACGGCTAAATGTTTAATACCTGACTCCAGGGACAAAGGTTGAATGAGTGCTGAGTTTTGTACTCGATGATACCCGTAGGACAAATACACATTGATAGATTTGAAACCCACCATAACAACAAGCAGTGTTAGTGATAATTGTGAATGTACAGACAGCTTGCCAGAGTGGGCTCTAGGGTTCCTCAGCCGAGGTTTGACACCTTACTTGATAAAGGTTCTATGATCTCATTGTAATAGTTACTGATTCAAGGGGCTACCTGGGTGACCTCTGGGTAACTTTCCTGTCATGGTTTGAATGAGAATGACCCCCATATGCTTATAAATTTAAATACTGGGTTCCTGGTTGATGGACTATGTAATAAGAAGGATTATGAGGTATGGTCTTATTGAGGAAGTATGTCACTGAGGGTAATCTTTGAGGTTTCAAAAGCCAGTGCCACTTTCAGTCCCCCTCTATGCCTGCTGCCTGTGGAAACGTTGTAAACTCTCAGCTACTGCCCTAGGGCCATACCCACCTGCCTGATACCATCACCCCCATGATGATCATAGACTCTGCCTCTGAATCTATAAACAAGCCCTCAATTACCTTCTTTTTTTTATAAATTGCCTTGCTCATACTGTCTTTTCACAGCAATGGAAGAGTAACTAAGATACTTTTCTCTAACTGTGTAGTCAAGATTGGCCTAGAGAATCCTTCTTAGCCTGTCTGACTAACTGAGTTGCAAAACACTGAAGTGTGGATCAAATATCAAGGCAAGACTCATCAGCTAAATGGCCTGGGGCTCCTCAAGGGATATACATAAAGACCCAAGTTCTGGTGGTCATCCTGTATGTTGTGCATGGTAATAGAGGGTCCTAGTTTCTTTTCCTGTTTTTGTAATAAAATACCCTGACAAAAGCAACTTAAAATATAAAGGGTTTATTTCAGCTCACTATTTCAGGTTACAATTCATCATCATAGAGGAGGAGTCCCAATTGCAAGTGCTTGAGGGAGCTGGTCATATCACATCCTTAGTCAGGAGCAGGGAGCAATGACTACCTGCTACTGCTCAGTTCCATTTCATCACATATACAACCCAGGATCCCTTGTCTAAGGACTACAGAGAATGGATACAGTTAAAATGATTCCTCCCAAATGAATGTAATGAAGATGTGATCCTATAGGCATGCCCATAGGCCCACTCTATCACATGATTCTAGAGTGTGTCACAGTGACAATTAGCACTACTCAGAAGACCAAGCCATCTCCACCTTAGGTCCCACCTCCAGGAAGCCCTCCCTGCTCAATCAGCCCCTCCCACACAATGACATAATTATCCTGAAAATTCTCACTCAATATGGGATGTAGGGACTCAGCAGATCCAGCAGTGGTGACAGAATTGAGTGATCCCTTCTAAAACTGGATCTGCTGCCACCCTCTGTGTCCATGTATTGGGCTAGAAGCCGAGAGCCCAGACATAATGGTATAGCTCTGCCTTCCTGAAGATATACTAAATGCACAATGGTATATCTCTGTCTTCCTGAAGGTTTCCTAAATGCACCTCAGACTCTACAAACACTGGTTCCTTCATGGCACCATGCTCTGAATTCTACTTGGGCCCTGCTAGTAGGTATGATCCCATGGGTACATTTTAGCACACCCCTCCCAGAAACCTCCAAGTCCTCAGCCTGCACAGTCCAAATCGAATGGGCCCACGACCCTGCCTCTCCTCCCTCAGTGAGTGTACTAGTCCTGCAGGGAGTTTCATCTAGTGAGGAAAGACCCTGCTGTGGGTCCATTTCTCTCCCTCTGGTTCTTGCACACTCACACAGGACGTGGGGCAAGGATCTCAGGCTATTTTCCTAGTTCCGTCATCAGATATCTATCTTCAGCAGAGAGGAAGAGAGGGTCATTTCTGCAGCAGATGGACCTAGGACAAGATGGCCCCAGGGACCTCCCAGAGTCATGTACTGAGACCTACTTTGTGTCTTACGCCCAGCAGGGTGAGAGTACACTGTAGCCTTTCCTTCCCACTGAGTATCTCACTATCTGAACATTCTCGACTCCAGGCTTTGCTCTGGCCATTTTCCCAGGGCCAGCTCCCTGTCATCTCCTCTATCCACCACAAACGTCGTAGGTGGCCACCCCATCTTGAAGAGGCATGGTCTCAAAAGGGCTCTGCATAGGACCTTCATGGCTCCCTGCCATCTTCAGAACAAAGTGCAGAATACTCAGTTTCTGTTCCAGGTGTACTTTGGGTCTCTGGCCACTGCTCAGATCCCCCTATATCTTCGAAGGTAAGCTCTGGAACAATGGGGAGCTTCCTTTCCATTGGAACAGCAGACTGGCCAACATGACCCATTGGTTCATCCCTGGGTAAAATAGATTTCAGTTCTATGCTGGTTCCTTTATTCCTGAGTGTGCAGGAAGTGTTGAAGTAGCAGACAGAACCCTCTGCACAAAGGCAGTGTACCCTGTGATGGAGGCACACAGACAAATGAGAGAAAGGGCAGGTCATATACACATAAGGAAGGGTGAGGAATAGAGCTGGAACAGGCCATTTTGGCTAGTTGCTAGTGGTTCCAGGAGTCAGTCAGTTAAATTCTAGAGGCAAAGGGGCCCCACTGAGAAGCTTATGAGCTAGGCATCATGTACAAAGCACAGAGGTAGGACTTTACTGCAGAGTCTCAGCGAGTCAGTGTAGTTAATGTGGGAGGGAGGATGGTGCTGCAGAAGTCATGGTCAGAACATGACAGGCTTCCTCGCAACAGCCTAGGACTGATATAGAGAACTCAGACATTTCAAGACATGACTACTGGTGCCTGGCACAGAATTATCCATTCAAGAAGCTATTTGTGGTGCCTAGAACAGAATAATTCCTCCATGTGTATGCTTGCAAAAATGCCAGGCATTGTCCTCCCAAATTTCAAATAACACACAGTGGTCCAATCCTTGTGGAGCCCCCCATCCCCACTTTACAGACAGAGGTGAAACACAGGTGAAGTAACCTGCCCAGAACACCATAGCTGGTCAAAAGTAGAGCCCCATCCATGGCTTTGTTCTCCATGAACAGTGACTTTCTCCTATAGAGCATGGACTTAGTTTGGTTAGAGTGACATCACAGTATTCACTAAAGCTTGGGGATCAGCCAGGATCTGACTGGGCAGAGGATCTAAATGTGTTTTGTCCCTACAAACATTGCTGTTGTGGGATTAACCTACCTATGCAGTCACTTGCCACTTATGTATTCATACACACCAGGTAACTCACTTCAATTAGCTCATTCAGTAAATGCACGGTAGCCAGACTTATTTCTTAAGCTTTGCAGAAGCTGCTGGAAAGTATCACTAATGTCCTCAAGTCTTTAGAAAAAACAAGTGAGAGAGAATCCCAGGGGTGGCCAAACTCAAGGGAGGCATCTCTTCTAGGCGTGCTCAGAGGGCACTCACATCTTTGGTGGGGTGACCACTCTCTCCACCTTTTAGACCACTGCTTTCATTCCCCACACATGTGTCTCAGGGACATTACAGACTCTATAAGCCCCTCTTTCCTGTCCTCCATATCCTTAATACAAGGGGAAGATGATGTGGCTAGCTGATGCGATCTCACAAATTCATGTAGAGTGAATCAACTGGCTTGCCTGCCCACTTAGGACCTGAGGCTCTGCTGAACACTACTCCAGAGGCCTGCAGACAGGCAGGAAATAGTCAGAGTGCCTGGAGGTTCTCTTGGAGCCAAGGAGAGCTGGGAATGGGACTATGACCTAAAAAGGAAGGCAAGTACATTAAGTCCAAGTTCACATGACTCTGTTGAGTTCCAGGCACTCACTGTATAAGAAGGTCAAAGGTAGGTCCACCACATTAAGTATATAGGAATGTCAGGGACCTGCCTGACCATTCCTTCCCTGTAGTAATGGTAATGTGGCAAGATATGGAGTAGTGACTGGACCCCACAGATGCTGGGCACTTCTCTCCTAGGAGTCTCTTGTCTTTATTCCATCCTGGAAGATCTGTGTGGTTCACAAACTGTGATCATGGTGGATAAAACTGCCATCTCATTTAAATGGGACTTCAAGATCCATGTGTCTAGGAGACCAAGAGGTCCTGACTTCTGCCCAGGAAGGGCAATGGGGGATGGGAGACCTAGAAGTAAGTGAGGGTAGAGACTAGTGGATGGGGCAGCACAGCTAAACTGTGGAGTGCAGAGCAGGATATGACTTGCTCCTGGGCATAGATCCACCAGAGATCCCTTAATCACATCACTTCCTACAGACTGATTTTTACCTTCCTCACACATGATCTGCTGGCTCAGGTCTCTGACCAGAAAGGAGATGAGGAAATGCACTCAGGACCCCATTTTGGACTTCTCAGTTCAGATCCTGCATAGGGATCTGGAGTTGTGTTCTGCTCCGTAGAACCTTGTTAAGGGTGGCTAGTGAGTGGGGGATGGATGAGCAAAGCATTATTAAAGGTATCTAGGTGAGTCAGGGATGGTATCCCTGGGTAACATGAGGCTTGGCACCAGCAGGGTTTTCCTGAGCCTTCTGCCCACGAGGAAGAAGTTCCCACATATAGCCTGCAGGGAGCCATTCTCACTTGGATCTCCGAGCCTCCACCTCCTTTCAGCCATCTTATATGCTCAAGCCTGCCTTTAGAAGGAAAAATATTAGCTTTCATGTTTGCCAAATAGCAAGTTTGTCAGCACATATAGAGCTCATGTTGGTTAGAACAAACGGAGCTCACCTACAGTTAGGTTACTATGGCGATCTATTCCCACTTCACCTCCTCCTGATCATTTTAGTTTGCCAGCTTCCTTGAAACCCAAGCCAGCTTTGTCATGAGATTCTGAGGGAAATTCTGAGGGACTACTTTCTAGAGACAATGTTTAGAGACAGTGCTTGCCCCCTAAGAGACTGTTCCCTGGAGACAAACTTTGCCCCCTCGTACCACCTTCCTGCATCCTGCTTGCTTTCCTTTATATTGCAGTGTGTAAGACAATAAAGTTTGACAGCTTGATCAGAATACTGTCTTGCTGTCCATCTCTCATGTCTCTTGTCTCTTGTCTTCTCCTAGATGATCCGGGGACCCTGTTGACTGTCCTGTGGATCCGGCATAGTCAGCCTGATTCCTGTGGGGAAGAAAGGGCAAGTGCTGGGAAGGAATCGCAGGGTTCCCATGGGCTGCAGATGCAGTAAGTTGCTTTGCTGACCCCTAGATCCCCAGGGATGAGCCTTCTTGGCTAGGTCCAAATGTGTCACCCTGATTCACATGCTGCAACTTCCTTCAATGATAATGTTCACACAGAGATACAGAAATATGCAATGCCTTGAAATCTCCAAGCTCTGTATGTAATGGAAGCCATGATGAGGTCTACAGAAAACATCCCTGAAGTCCCTCAGTACTGAGAATTGCCCGCCACTCAGGCAACAAAGTGTTTCAATACAGTCTGGAAGTTGTGGGCACTCAACTAGAAGGTGGACAGGAAGAGGAAACCTCTAGCCCCCAGAGCAAGAGACACCATATATCCATGTCAACACGGCTTAAAACTGGACTTGAGGAGAGCCTAACTCATTCAGCAGCCTGGGCAAATTTCAACAAATTCTGCATGGGATCATGTTGGGAACCGGTGAGCTTGGCTCAACAGCCCCAGCTGAGCTGTTTGCACAGGTTTCTGGAGAGCAAAGCATCCCGTGATCTTGTGGCTTAGCTTGATTCCTGCCTTCCCGCCTGGGACTTCCCAGGTACCTGACCTATGGCTATGATTGTTTTCTCCTGTTCCCTTCCCTGGCCTCTAGTATATATATTGCTGGTCTCTCAGTAAAGCTTTGGCATTTTCCTTACAGAATGATCTATGTCTGTGTTTTATGTCAATCCCCCAGGCCTACACCCGATACTTGGTACTGTGGCAGTGCGGGCGCTGTCAAATGAATGTCCCACCGAGATCAGGAAAGAGAGGAGCACCTGACAGGATCATTCCAAGGAAAGCTGGCCTGCAAAAGGAAAGGAACGTATTGGGCAATATATGGTGCAAGAAACAAAGTGAAAGTAGGAACTGCATCAAGCAAGGTAAGTAAAGGATGGTGCCATGGGACCACCGTACAATTGGTGGATCAACTGGTAGATTTTCTTAAGCAACAGGGTACTAGGATTAAGGTTAAAATAGCTAGGGTGTGACAGCAAATTGGGATGGTAAATTTTATTAGGCAAATTTTCAGCAGTCTAGAACTGCATCAGGCAAGAGGAATAGGGAATAACATAAAATAAAATAAAATAAAATAAAATAAAATAAAATAAAATAAAATAAAATAAAATAAAATAAAATAAAATAAAGTAAAAAACAACAGAAAACGGATTTTAGAAACATGAGAGAGAGAGAGAGAGAGAGAGAGAAAGAGAGAGAGAGAGAGAAAGAAGGAAAATGGATTTCAAAACTCTCCTAAGGGGCAAGGGGAAACATGGAGACGTCCTGCTTCCTCTATGGACCCTACTGGAGATATTCTTAGTACTGGGTACAAGTGCTCTTGCCTCTTTATGTATTGTCTTTGGTGCACCAATTTGTCCATGTGTGTCTGTCCTTGTTTTGTTGAGTGACTGTTGTCCTATGTTTCATGTTAAAAAAGAAATAGTAAAAACTTTGCTGGAGGTCCATCTCTTGATCCAGTTGGTTTACACAGCAGAGGCTGATTTAAGCTGCCCTGCATTTAGCTAGGAGTCAAGCACATCTAGAGAAAAGCTGCTTTTAAAAGGGCCAGCAGCTTCTCAAGTTCTAGGGCAAGTAGGCTGATGGTTATTTCTCCTATTGGGTACAAAATGCTTTTTCTCTTGAATTACAGCTAGAAAACAATTATTTGGTTTAAATTTATAAGATTAGAGTAGTCGCTTCATTTTTGTTTCTGATTGGTCTTAAAGGTATAAATATGTTTTACATGTCTTGACTATAGAGTATTGGCTTATAAGTTATTGGGCATGATTGAAAATTATTACATTGGTAACAAAAAGTTAGTTTAAAACTGGTAACTCAGGGTTGGAGTTATCTTAAATGACAACATGTAGCATGACTCACCCCAGAAAAAACAGTCCTCTAAAGATACTTCTAAATTGGCATAATGTTTTATGTGATTTTTATCCTAGAAATTAGAATTATAAGGGATAAGATTTAAAACAATGTCTCTTTAGTGAGGTATTATAAGTTGTACTATCATGCATTCAAACATAAGAACTTGCAGACAAACTTTGTAGTGTGAAAGCAATGCATTTTAAAATTTGGCTTTACTTTCCAAAGTTGTAGTTATGTTCTAATATTGCAAGAAAAAGTTAGGAATTATGCTTAACAACTGCTAGTGTACCATTGACTGCAGTTTGCACTCTGATTGAAGGCTTACGATTCTTAACTCATATTTTGTAATTAAGATGATTTTAAGAATGATAAAAGTTAAAAACAGCTGTGGCCAGTATAGGCCTATTGCCACTTTTTCACAAGCTTTGTTGTATACAGTGGTAGAAGCAAAATTTAACTCCCCAAGATTGAAAAAGAGATCTCAGTGGGAATTTATTTGGTAGCGACCAGCTACTTTTGAACTGTTTCAAAAATTTGTAGATATGACTACTAAAAACAGCTAGTAGAATTTTTCTGGGAACCTTCAAATTTCAGGTTCCTTTTGTTATTCAACCCTCATATAATGGGGTCTGGATGCAGGGTACTACACTGCAGGACAGATTGGGCTTAGTCTTAGGCAATAGGCTCAGGTTAGAAAATAATTTATATTTGAGTAAATGAAAAGCTCAGAGCTGCCTCAGTGAAGGCTTGTAAGGCACTACTTTTGTCTTGCAATTCCCACCTAGGAAGTTTCAGTCCAAAAACAAAATTATTGACAGATCTATCCAGGTGTGGTACAAAATACAGTTCAAACTTAAGATCTATGAAAGGTGCGCCAGAGCCAGGAAAGGTCGGCAGGAGCTCTGAGCACCTGCAGCTCAGAGGCTCTCCCTGATCCCTGGGGACCGGCTAGTGGGCTTGCAGCCGGCTGCCATCTTCCCTCGGGTCGCTGCAGACTGCCTGCTGGCAGCTGGGTTCAGGTGCCTGGACAGAGACTTGGCCTAGCAAAGAACACCTGGTCAGGCTCTTGCTCGCACCCAGAACCATAGGAGGTTGGAGATAGGTCTGTGCACCAACAGCTTGGCAGTGCACACAGAGGCAGATCAGCTTGGCAAGCGGTCTCTGCGCCAACCCAAGGGGGCAACAACCTGCTAGTGGGTCGGTGTCTGGAGTACAGCCAGAGGCTGACATCATGCCTCAGGACACCACAGACAGCTAACATGACAGAGCCATGTGGACTGAGAGTACTACCATCTAGGTTCTAGCAGCCCAACCAGGGAACCTCCAGTCCTGTAGGGAACCCCGTGGTTAGACAGAGCCCTGAGACCCGCCACCATTTTGGAGCTGGTGACCTGAACAAGTCATCATAGAGAACCAATAGAGAAACCCAGGACACCATAAAGATCTAACAGACTAGTCCAGATCGGTGGAGGGAAAAAAAATCTGATTCTTAAGAGCTAGCAACTAGGCAGGCCAGGAGGAGTCTGCGGGAGGCCAATTGCAGCGAGCAAAAAGGACATAACAAATCTCTTCAAGAAATGCAGGGGAACGTCAATAGGGTAGAAGCTCTTACAATGCAAACACAAAAATCACTTAAAGAACTCCAGGAGAATGTGGGCCAACAGAGAGAAACCAATAAAGAGGAAATAAGAAAATCAGATAAAGAAATGCAGGAGAACTTGAAACAACAGGCAGAAGTCACGAAAGAGGAAACACAAAAATCTCTTAAAGAATTACAAGAAAACACAAACAAATGAAGGAACTGAGCGAAACCATCCAAGATCTGAACACAGAGGTAGAAACAACTAAGAAATCACAAAAGGAGGAAACTTTGGAGATAGAAAACCTTGGGAAGAAATCAGGGGTCATAGATGCAAACATCAACAACAGAATACAAGAGATAGAGATAAGAATCTCAGATGCTGAAGATAACATAGTAACCATTGACTCCACAGTCAAAGAAAACACAAAATCCAAAAGATCCAGGAAATCCAAGACACAATGAGAAGACCAAACCTAAGGATTATAGGGATAGATGAGAGTGAAGATCTACAACTTAAAGGGCCAGCAAATATCTTTAACAAAATTATGGAAGAAAACTTCCCTAACTTAAAGAGAGAGATGCCCACGAATATACAAGAAGCCTATAGAACTCCAAACAGACTGGACCAGAACAGAAATACCTCCCGTCACATAATAATCAGAACACCAAATGTACTAAACAAAGAAAGAATATTAAAGGCAGTAAGAGAAAAAGGCCAAGTAACATATAAAGGAAGACCTATCAGAATCAAACCAGACTTCTCTCCAGAAACCATGAAAGCTAGAAGATCCTGGACGGATCTCATGCAGACCCTAAGAGAACACAAATTCCAGCCAAGATTACTATACCCAGCAAAACTCTCAATCAACATAGATAGAGAAATCAAAATATTCCATGACAGGACCAAATTTACACAATATCTTTCCAATAACCCAGCTCGACAAAGGATAATAGGAGGAAATCTCCAAGAAAAGGAGGGAAACCACACCCAAGAAAAAGCAAGATAGTAACCTACTTCCATCAAACTCAAAGGAAGATAACTACTCAAAAACAAAAATAACATAAAAAATGACAGGAACAAATAATCACTATTCCTTAATATCTCTTAACATCAATGGACTCAATTCCCCAATAAAAAGACATAGACTAACAGACTGGATTCAGAAAGAGGACCCTACATCCTGCTGCATACAGGATACACACCTCAGAGTCAAAGACAAACACTATCTTAGAGTAAAAGGCTGGAGGACAATCTTGCATGCAAATGGTCGCAGGAAGCAAGCTGGAATAGCCATTCTAATATCAGATAAAATTGACTTTCAACCCAAAGTCATCAAAAGAGACACAGAAGGTCACTTCTTGCTAGTCAAAGGAAGAATACACCAAGAAGAACACACAATTCTAAACATCTACACTCCAAATACAGGGGCACCCTCATTTGTAAAAGAAACTTTACTAAAGCTCAAAGAACACATTGCACCTAACACAATAATTGTGGGGGACCTCAACAGTTCACTATCCTCAATGGACCGATCCGGAAAACAGAAACTAAACAGAGACACAGGGAAACTCATTGAAACGTTGGACCAATTGGATTTAACAGATATATATATAGAACATTTCATCCTAAAGCAAAAGACTATACCTTTTTCTCAGCGCCTCATTGTACCTTCTCCAAAATCAACCATATAATTGGTCACAAGACAGACCTCAACAAATATAAAAAAGATCGAACTAATCCCACGCCTCCTATCGGATCACCATGGAGTAAGAGTGTTCTTCAATAGCAACAAAAACAACAGAAAATCCTCATACACATGGAGGGTGAACAATATTCTACTCAATGATACCTTAGTCAAGGAAGAAATAAAGAAATCAAAGACTTTTTAGAATTTAATGAAAATGAAGGTACAACATACCCAAATCTATGGGACACAATGAAAGCAGTGCTAAGAGGAAAACTCATAGCCCTGAGTGTCTCCAAAATGAAACAGGAGAGAGCATACACTAGCAACTTAATGGTGCACCTGAAAGCCCTAGAACAAAAAGAAGCTATTTCACCCAGGAGGAGTAGAAGACACGAAATCATCAAACTCAGGGCTGAAATCAATCAAGTTGAAACAAAGAGAACCATACAAAGAATCAACAAAACCAGGAGCTGGTTCTTTGAGAAAATCAATAAGATAGAAAAACCCCTAGCCAGACTTACCAAAGGGCACAGAGACAGTAATCAAATTAACAAAATTAGAAGTGAAAAGGGGGATATAACAAGAGAAACTGAGGAAATTCAAAAAATCATCAGATCCTACTACAAAAGCCTATACTCAACACAACTGGAGAATGTGGAGGAAATGGACAATTTCCTAGACAGAAACCAAATACCAAATTAAATCAGGATCAAATAGATCATCTAAACAGACCCATAACCCCCAAAGAAATAGGAGGGGTTATAGAAAGTCTTACAACGAAAAAAAGCACAGGACCAGATGGTTTTAGTGCAGAATTCTATCAGACCTTCAAAGAAGTCATAATACCAATACTCTTCAAACTATTCCACAAAATAGAAACAGAAGGAACACTACCCAACTCATTCTATGAAGCCACAATTACCCTGATACCAAAACCACACAAAGATCCAACTAAGAAAGAGAACTACAGGCCAATCTCCCTCATGAATATTGATGCAAAAATACTAAATAAAATACTTGCCAACCGAATCCAAGAACACATCAAAACGATCATTCACCATGATCAAGTTGGCTTCATCCCAGGGATGCAGGGATGGTTCAATATACAGAAATCCATCAACGTAATCCACTACATAAACAAACTCAAAGGAAAAAAACCACATGGTCATCTCATTGGATGCTGAAAAAGCATTTGACAAAGTTCAGCATCCTTTCATGCTTAAAGTCTTGGAAAGAACAGAAATTCAAGGCCCATATCTAAATATAGTAAAAGCAATTTACAGCAGACGCATAGCCAACATCAAAGTAAATGGAGAGAAACTTGAAGCAATCCCACTGAAATCAGGGACTAGACAAGGCTGCCCCCTCTCTCCATATCTCTTCAATATAGTACTTGAGGTACTAGCTAGATCAATTCGACAACATAAGAAAGTCAAAGGGATACAAATTGGAAAGGAAGAAGGCAAACTATCACTATTTGCAGATGATATGATAGTCTACTTAACCGACCCAAAAAAACTCCACCAGAGAACTCCTACAGCTGATAAACAACTTCAGCAAAGTGGCTGGTTATAAAGTCAACTCAAGCAAATCAGTAGCCTTCATATATGCAAAGGATAAGCAGGCCAAGAAAGAAATTAGGGAAATGACACCCTTCACAATAGCCACAAACAATATAAAGTATCTTGGTGTGACTCTAACCAAACAAGTGAAAGATTTATATGACAAAAACTTCAGGTCTCTGAAGAAGGAAATTGAAGAAGACCTCAGAAAATGGAAAAATCTTCCATGCTCGTGGGTTGGCAGGATTAACATAATTAAAATGGCAATCTTGCCAAAAGCAATGTACAGATTCAATGCAATCCCCATCAAAATCCCAACTCAGTTCTTTATACAGTTAGAAAGAGCAATTCTCAAATTCATCTGGAATAACCAAAAACCCAGGATAGCTAAAACTATCATCAACAGTAAACGAACTTCTGGGGGAATCAATATCCCGGACCTCAAGCAATACTACAGAGCAATAGTGTTAAAAACTGCATGGTATTGGTACAGTGACAGGGAAGTGGATCAATGGAATAGGATTGAAGACCCAGAATTGAACCCACACATATATGGCCAATTGATATTCGACAAAGGAGCTGAAAACATCCAGTTGAAAAAAGATAGCCTTTTCAACAAATGGTGCTGGCTCAACTGGAGGTCAACATGCAGAAGAATGAGAATTGATCCACTCTTATCTTCTTGCACTAAGCTCAACTCCAAGTGGATCAAGGACCTCCAAATAAAACCAGACACACTAAAACTAATAGAAAAGAAACTGGGGAAGACCCTTGAGGACATTGGCTCAGGGGGAAAATTCCTGAACAGAACACCAATCGCTTATGCTCTAAGATCAAGAATAGACAAATGGGACCTCATAAAATTACAAAGTTCTGTAAGGCAAAAGACACTGTCAAAAGGACAAATCAGCAACCAAGAAATTGGGAAAAGATCTTCACCAACCCCACATCCAACAGAGGGCTAATATCCAATGTATAAAAAGAAATCAAGAAGTTAGACCCCAGAAAACTATATAACCCTATCCAAAAATGGGGTACAGAGCTAAACAAAGACTTTTCACCTGAAGAAATTCGGATGGCTGAGAAACACCTTAAAAAATGTTCAACATCACTAGTCATTAGAGAAATTCAAATCAAAACAACCCTGAGATTTCACCTCACACCTGTTAGAATGGCTAGGATTAAAAACTCAGAAGACATCAGGTGTTGGTGAGGATGTGTAGAAAGAGGAACACTCTTCCACTGCTGGTGGGACTGCAAGCTGGTACAACCACTCTGGAAATCAGTCTGGCGGTTCCTCAGAAAACTGAAAATGATACTTCCGGAGGATCCAGCCATACCACTCCTGGGAATATACCCAGAAGATTCCCTAGCATGCAATAAGGATACATGCTCCACGATGTTCATAGCAGCCTTATTTATAATAGCCAGAAGCTGGAAAGAGCCCAGATGTCCCTCAACGGAGGAATGGATACAAAAAATGTGGTATATATACACAATGGAATACTATTCAGCCATTAGAAACAATGAATTCATGAAATTCTTAGAGAAATTGATGGAACTGGAGAACATCATTCTAAGTGAGGTAACCCAGTCTCAAAAGAATACCCATGGTATGCAGTCACTGATAAGTGGATATTAGCCTAGAATCGTGGGACACCAAAGACACAATTCACATACCAAATGATGTCTGACAAGAAGAAAGAAATGGACACTAATGCTGGAAAGGATCAAAGCATCAATGTAGGGGAATACCAGAACAGGGAAGTGGGAAGGTGTGGATGAGGGAGCAGGGGGAGGGAAAAGGGCATGTGGGACTTTAGGGGGGGTGGGGAAACAAAAAAGGGGAAATGAAATGTAAATATAGAATATATCCAATAAAAAAAAGGAAAAAAATCTAATCTGAAAAAAAAAAGATCTATGAAAGGTTAACAAGTCTATGGAGAATATATGAAGGAAGTAAAATCTGGCCTTCCTTCCACAAAATTATTTGGATTCAGAAGGTTGTTCTTTGCTTTGCATCCTGATAATTGTAACACATTTATTGGCTAAGACATTGCTCTAAGTTTACTACAGGAGAACTTAAACCTCTGTTCTCAAGGTGGATGCAAATTAACTGGCAAAAGACAAATAACTACAGATAGTAGAGAAAGCTACTGCAATCAGTTGTTTATGTTATGTGTTCACAGCCATTCCTTGGCAAAGAAAGCATTAATATAGAGTCACCTTTTTTCAATTCCTAGTAAAGTTTTAACATCCAACTCTAAAGCTATTGGTGTGTTGGTAAGTATTATTGGATAGAATCATGAAAGTATTTTGCAAAGCATGTCTTAAGTACCTGATAAAACATTTGTTCCTTGTTTCAATCAGCTATCAAATTGGTCATGACAGAGTATTGATACTTGGCCTATTACATGGCAAGCCTTTTAGGCAAAATTGATAATTGAAAATTTGCTTCCATGAATTGTATTGTCTTATCCATAGGCAGTGGTATTTTAAGGCATATAAAACAAGCTTGCAAACGTTTGGCAAGGAACCTGATGTTATGATTACACCCTATAATAAGGAACAGCTTCAAATTTTATCCCAAGGTTTTGCTGATTGGTCCTTAATTAGATGTGCTACCAATTGTTATTTTGATAATCATTATCCAGATAATAAGTTGTGTCAATTTTTTAAAAGTCACCCAGTAGTCTTTCCAAAGATTGTTTCCTCTTACCCTTTGGATTGTGCTCAAGTGGTTTTCACTGATGGATCATCCAATGGGAGAGCTGCTGTTGTTTTCCAGAATGAAGTAAGAGTTATAAAAATTCCTAATTGTTCTGCACAATTAGCAGAATCAAATTTTTTCAAGTTTCACTGCAATGTGCAAGTTGTTTCTCAATACTCTCAATGTGCTCAATTCTTTCATCCCCAAATTTGGGAGTAAATCGCTGAGGTCTTAAAGCAAATGATATTTGACAAATGGATGTGACTCATGTCTTATCATTTGGGAAGTTACAATTTGTTCATGTGTCTATAGATACCTTTTCTGGTATGATTTTTGCATCTGCACATAGTGGTTAAAAGGTAAAAGATGTAAAAAAATCATTATTTAAAAGCTTTTGCTTGCATGGGAGTCCCAAATCAGTTAATAACTGATAATTGTCCAGCATATACCATCGGATCCTTTGAAAACTTTTGTGTGGACTTTCATATTATTCATAAAACAGGGATTCCATATAATCCACAAGGGCAAGCTATAGTAGAGAGAGCTAATCTTACTGTAAAAAATTATCTTGAAAAAACAAAAAAAGGAGGAGTTTACCTTTCTGCATGCTAGATTGTCCTTTGTTTTTTATACTTTACCTTTTTTATTAATAGATAAAGATAATCTTTCTCCTGCAGACAGACACTGGAAAGGTGCAAAGAAGTCGGAGGGTTTAGTAAAATGGAAAGAGTTATCTTTAGGAGTTTGAAGAGGTCCTGATCCAGTGTTGGTCAGGATGAGAGGCTGTTTGTGTCTTCCCTAAAGATTCAGAAAGTCTATTTGGTTTCCTGAGTGCTTTGTGTGTTCTGTCATCATGGACAGAACTCACAGACAGAAACTCACTGGAGCTTCGTGGAAAATCCACCAGTCCTGATGCCAGTGGGGATAAGTAGTACTGTGTGGCCAGTTGTGCTCTCTACTAACAGGAATACAGGGAAGGCTGCAGCTAAATTAGAAGTAGAACAGAGTATTATTACCTTACATCTTATATTAGAGAATAGTTATGCTAGATAGAACTTCATTCTTGGTTCCTGTCTTGCACTTTGTAATGTTTCCTTGAATACTAAATTATGTGTTTTAGTCCCATTCTTTTCTGTAGTTTGAAAAGTCTGTAATGAACAGGAAGAAGGCAAGAAGAAATTGAATTGTTCTAGCAGATTGTGTGAATTGACAAACTGCTAAGAGTATGAAGATGCTGCTGTGGTTGAAAAATTCCTGGAATTGTGCTTATCCCTCTAAATAATGAAGGGAGATTCCTGTCACCTTGTATAGCCATCAGAAAGAATTTGGCATTATTGCCACCCCTGATTTAAAAAGGTCTGGGCTTATGGCACTGGGGCTTTTGGCTTGTGGAGCTACCACATTGGGATTGTTCCTGCTAATCTGTGTGTGCAAACAACAAAACCAGTCCAGAGCAGTAACTGAACAAGTGCTTATGTCTTTGGCACAGGATAATACATCTGCTCAAACTTGGCTCAGCCTGTATCAAGAATAGTTAGTCTATGACGGGCAATTCCTTTCTAGTCCACACCAACCTAAGACAGGGGCTCTGGGACTGGCAGAGATTTCCAGAGACAGGTAATAGGAGTTGGATAGAAGATGTCCTAAGACAGACGCTATTCATTCTTAAAAAGTAAAAGGGGGGATGTTGGGAACCAGTGAGCTTGGCTCAACACCCCCAGCTGAGCTGTTTGCACAGGCTTCTGGAGAGCAAAACATCCTGTGATCTTGTGGCTTAGCTTGATTCCTGCCTTCCCACCCAGGACTTCCCAGGTGCCTGACCTATGGCTATGATTGTTTTCTCCTGTTCCCTTCCCTGGCCTCTAGTATATATATTGTTGGTCTCTCAGTAAAGCTTTGGCATTCTCCTTACAAAATGATCCATGTCTGTGTTTTATGTCAATCCCCCAGGCCTACGCCCAATACTTGGTACCGTGGCAGCGTGGGCACTGTCAGGACAGAGCAGCAGCCATAGCCTCTAGTCAGAAAAAAAAATTGTGTGTAGAGATTCACTATACTGTCATTCATGCTAGGGAAGGGATCTTTCTGTCAATAGATATACACTAGAGATTTGGGAACCAAGGAAACCACAAAGAAGAAACAACTACCAATAGATTAGATATAAAACCAAGTGTGCAGAACTCAGCAAACAGGATGTCCACCGTGCATGACTGGATGGAGACTGTCAACAGACACAAACAATATCCTAATGGGAACAACATGAGAATTTCACTGTAAAGTTCAAGGTCTTTTATGGGCTGATGATCAGACTCCAAATCCAAGAATCACAGAGGCTGGTGGGTGATGCTATGGTTGCTCACCATGCAAGAAGCCAAGAGTCATATATCTGTCTCCACAAAGGAAAAGGAAAGAGCTACTAGACATAGTAGATGAAGAGTATTACAAACCGCTCCAGTTGTAACAGAGGGGGAAATGAAGAAAGAGATTCTTTGGAGTGGGGTGAAGAAGCCTAGTGGACCTGTCATAGAGCACTGTGTTCACCATCACAGCCCTGGGAGTGGAGAAGACGAAAATTACCGGGAAAGCATGCCCATGTCAGGGTAGTGTGTGTGTGTCTGTGGGGGAGTGGTTGTGGGGGGGGGTGTGCATGCATGTACACACACATGTATGAGCTTTCCCTCTTCTAAGACACCATTTCATTATGTAGCCCAAGATGGCTTCAACAAACAATCCTCTTGCCTTAGGCTTCAGAGGGCTGAGATTGGCTTTATTAGCATGTAACACCATGTCCAATTTACATAAGTATACAGTGAAGGGAAATTGTCCTTACATTTTTATTATTTGAGAGTTTCAACATTGCATTTGTTCATATCTACTCTTTAGTCCCTTCTTAGACCACATCCTGTGACATTGCCACCACTCCTGTCCAAATCTCCTGTCTTTTCTTCCTTTCTTCCTTCCTTCCTTCCTTCCTTCCTTCCTTTCTTCATTTCTTCCTCTCTCCCTCCCTTTCTTCTTTCTTCCTTCCTTCCTTGCTTGCTTGTTTGCTTTCTACAATCCATTGAGTCCTACAAGTGCTGAGTAAATTCCAGTGGATTGAGACTGTCCCCTGGAGCATAGGCAACTTATGGGGGGCTACAGCCTAAACTGAATTGAGTCTACCTCCCCAGAAACCATCAACAACTGCTAATAGCTCCTCACCCAGTGGCGGCACTAAAGAGTCTCCCCTTGAGCTAGAATGTGATTAGCTTTAGCTTGTGCAGGCAACCATAGATGTTGTAAGTTAAGGAATACAACAGACTTCTGATGTTTCCCAGGCAGTATTTAGTACCATAAACATATTTTGCAGACACAAGTGTAAGAAAGCGGTTACAAAACAAACCATGTTTCATTATGAACTCCCTGAGGGAGACAGGGAAGGAAGGAGAGAGAGAGAGAGAGAGAGAGAGAGAGAGAGAGAGAGAGAGAGCGCTGCTATAGGGGCGCACGGTCTGAATTCTGAATTCTGATAGGGGGAGGATAGCTAGATCATAAAACATACAAAGATTTATAATCATGTACACAATCTTCATACATACATACATATACATGGAGAATGAGACTCTTTCTCAAGCAAAAGTTGGGAGAATTCTTTCCCAGGTATTCTACTTAGTTGCTACTGTAGATTTAATGTAGTCCAGCCATTTGAGAGTGTCTCACTGTGGAAGTGCCCAGATCAGATTGCCCTGTAGCAATCTGTAGTAGATTGTCTGTGAAAAATGATCTTGATTACTGATTGGTGGGGAGGACAAGCAAATTAGAATACCCAAGAAGGCCCTCTTTAAGAATATTGGGAAAAGTTCTCTAGACAGAAGGGATATTAAATAGAAACTTAGATCTCAACAAGAAAAAGATCCATGGGAAATGGAATAGATGACCTTAAAACAAACTAACACAGTAACTTAACTGCACTGAAGGATAATTAAAACTTAAAGCGGAAGCAATGGAGACTTGCTCTGTTTGTACCTGTGACAGTTGTTCCTCTGGTTCCATCTTTTCCATCCTCTGTTCCATCTTTTCCAGGGATTGTAAGTGGGGAGTTGAGGTTCAGTGCGGAGACTCAAATACAAGTGCAGGCAAACAATCATTGCTTGGGTAACACAGGTAACTATTAGGAGGTGTGGTCTTTTTGGAATAGGTATGGTCTTGTTGGAGGAAGTGTGTCACCAGGTAGGCAGGCTGTAAGGTTTCCTAGTGCTCAGGTTCCACCCAGTGTAGAATGAGAGTCCTCTCCTGGCTGCCTGCAGAAGACAATCTCCTGTTGCTGCTTTCAGAATGGGGCCTAAGAGTCCCAGGCTGCGGAAGAAGCTCGCCCAGAAATGCAGTCTTCAGTGCACTGTAGGCTTGCACAGTTGCAAGTCTCCGTGAATGAATAAATAACCATAGGTTGCCTCACCTGGAGGGCAGGTATAACACCAGCTCGGACATCAGAGGGAAAATACTCCAGGGTGTGGCACCCAGAAGTGCAAGTGCCACAGGCATCACACTGGGATGTGTGTAAGTGCTGGAAGTCCTCATTGGCACGAGCAGGCATCTCAAGGAATGTGGCTTGCAAGTGCAGATGCAGCATCATGTTTGACATTACCTGTTAGGTGCTCCAGGGAGATTTGCATGGGAGCACAGGGGCAGGTGACAGGCTCAGCTGCCAGGACAGATGCACCAGTGGTGATTATATGGGACTGAGCTGCACCAGGGACATTCCTTTGTGAGTGCAGGAGAATCAGAGAGCTTCTTGGAAATCCAGATGCTCCAAGAATACTTATTTTAGTTTGGATTTTAATGCTGTGAAAACACACTTTGACCAAGGCAACTGTCATAAAGAAAATATTTTAACTGGAGCTGTCTTAGAGTTTCAGAAGTTCAGTCCATTATCATCATGGCTTAAGCATGGCAGCATGCAGGCAGACCTGGTGTTGGAGGGTCCAAGAGTTCTACATCTTGATCCAGAGGAGACTGTCTTCCGCAGGCAGTCAGGAGG
This sequence comes from Apodemus agrarius, assembly GCA_964023405.1. Classification (NCBI taxonomy): domain Eukaryota; kingdom Metazoa; phylum Chordata; class Mammalia; order Rodentia; family Muridae; genus Apodemus; species Apodemus agrarius. The sequence continues at coordinate 95,032,695 of OZ030010.1, read as the reverse complement.
AGGCTCCTATTCCACACTGGGCAGGGCCTGAGCACCAGGAGACCTCAAAGACTGTCTACCTGGTGACACACACTTCCTCCATGTAGGCCTCACCAATGATAAGAAAGCCACAGCTCCTAATAGTGCCACCCCTGGGCCAAGAACATTCAAACCACCACAATCCTCAATTGAGAACTCAGGTACATCAGTTATTCTCATCTCTGCATTGGAGTACTGACAGCGTCTGTGCTGCCACTGTACCAAGTATGGGGCATAGGCCTGGGGGATTAACATAAAACACAGACACAGGTCATTCAGTAAGGAGAATGCCAAAACTTTACTGAGAGACTTCAGGGAGCCAGCAGAGGTGTTTCTTCTTGGTCCTTCTTGAGGCAAGGGAAGGTGGAAGAGCGTTGGCGGGGGTAAGACTTTGTCTTATGGAAAATTTAGGGTTGCTGTATAATAAAAGGTTTACTTATCTAAATCTAAGTTACTAGTCTAACATAGCTGACCTGCCTTCTGTGCTCCTCTGAGGCCAGAGACTGCAGTGTCAGGCATTTAACACCTCATCCTAAAACAGCAGGGGATTAAGTAAAGGATTAGGTGCTAGAGCCTTTTCCCTATTGCCCAGATGCCTCTTGCTTATCAGTCTAGGGGGAAGTTAGGAGCAATAAACTTCTATTGAGCCAGGAGAAGAGAATAACACTTGTAGACAGAAAAACTTCTACATAAGTGAATATGCATAACCTCACATAAATTCATACATGCATCTTCATACATACTGTCACGCAGTCAGCTGGGCCCAGCTTGGATGCATTCTCATAATTTCATACTTACATACACATACAAGCATACATTCTCACAGCTACATACTTACACACACATTCATACTTACATATGCATACGGAGCAAAAGACCAAGCACCGGTGCAGAAAGAACTCACTCATTCTGGATGAAAGATGGACTACAATATTTATTGCATCAAAAAAGAAAAAGCTTCCACCCTTTCAATGCTAAATGAATTCAATCCATGTTTGTAAGAAAAGGACTTTGTTTCTCTTAATAAGACTAAGCCTGCCTTGTCCTTACCATGGGACCTGTCCTGTCCCATATTACGGAGAAGCCTGCCTGTTCCTTCTGCTCTCTGCAACATCTTCTATTTTCCTCTTTCCCTCTGCCTCCTGCACATTGTTATTCTCTTAGTTATTTTATGTTACCTATAGTTTCTAAGTTATTCCACTCTGCATTCTCCTTCTAATCTTGTTCCCTTCTGACTAAAAACTTCTCCTCAGTACAGAACTTCTCTCAGCTCTGTTCCTCTCACTCAATTCTTCTGTTCAGACTTCCCTTTGTCCTAGCCCTTAAACGTCCTTCAGAATACATGATCACATGTTACAAAGTTCATCACAAGTTCACACAAAATACCAAGTCATAAATTGAAATAGACGTTTACAACAGAGAATGTTTATATGCATATCCATTAGGAGTAATTATTTATCTATCATTTGTCTTCTCTACAAGTTCGTAGAAAGTTTAAAATCATAAGTTATAAGTGAAGTTTTGTGTAGATAAACCCAGTCAATATTTTATCTTCTGTCCTAACACCTATAATAAATCCTAGTTCCCTTTTTATGACCTTAGGTTAATTTTTTTCAACCTCTAGGAATGTGCTCTGAGTAGGAGAAAGTCTGGTTGCCATCTAAGAGCAATTAACTTGTGACACTTCGGAGACTGTCAGAGTTCTCATTGCAGTTTGACTATAGAAAAGGACCTAGCAGCAGTCCCATTATAAAAGAGCTTAATAATCATAAATATAATTTTAGAAATTATTATAGGATCATCATTAAAACATAAGTCATCTATTTGTCTACATAGCATCACTATAAGACAGTACATCTTCATGGATCTGCAGAGATATGCTCCAAAGGGGTGTGCTATTACTACTGATTATTATAAATGTATAATAATAATAACAGTAAAAGCATATAAATAGCAGGAATCTTTTCTAAAATTAGTCCCCCACTGCCTTGCTGAATGGGGGTTCACCTGTCGCAGATCATATAATAATCCGAGGCAGGCATTATCCAGCTGTAGATGTGCCAAGATGAGTAATTTTGTCCCTGAGTAGACCACAGTCTGTGCCTCAGATTCTGGCATCTGAATGCCTATCATTAATGTGAATGACCAGTAGCATCTAGGAGGATCTTTGGACTCCATTCATAACAGTTTGTAAGGTGACTTCTTTTCCTCATGACTCAGCCATGAAGAGAGAACCCCTCACATGCTAGAGAATCTCACTAACAAGTGTGTTTTGGAAAACGGTGCTTCTACACCCATATTTACACAGGATCACATACATGTTTACACACAATACATGATCACATATATATGTACACACACATGAATACACATGTTCACATGCATACAGTACAGTCCTCTGCTGACTTGGAAAGTGACAAGACTCAATGTCTCCAGTGAAATCTGACTGCTTTTTCTTTGGCAATTGCTTATAGTAAATACCAAGGGCTCTGAGAAAAGGCACAGTTCTTTCTAGATCCCCGCTCTCCTTTCAAGATCAATTTCTGCTGCCCAAGTATGTGGTCAGATCTCTCACTGTTTAAAACACTGAGTTGTTTCCAGCAGTTCAGGTGGCCATGAGTTCTGTTGTGTGCAAGGCTGGTCTCATGTAGGATCCTGCTGGTAAATCACTTGTATTAACATAAGGGTCAAGAGAATGCTCTGTCAATCTGGATGAATATGAGTAAGAGAATTCCTTTATAGAGCAATGCTGTGAGCTTCTGGGCCTGAAGCAGGTTAAAAGAAAACACAGAGTAGGACTCTGGGGTGGCTTTACAAACTGAGGGTCTCTAGATATTCTAGTTCTCTGACAATACTGAAATACTTATGATTCCTTCTAAAAAAAGTCCTAAAAACTTTCTTACTAGTTCTGAGGATTAAAAGCTACTGGCTTAGGGGATTAATACCTATAGCCTAATTTAGGGGGATTAAGTAATGTGGTCTTTTTTTTTTAATCTCTGCAGGAATTGTATGGCTCTAACTTTCAGCCTGCTAGTAGAAGTGGCAGGAAAAAACAACACATTGAAAAGTAACACATTGAAGTAGTACTCTATTCTCTACCAGAGGGGAAATGTAACTACCAACCCATCTCTAAATCCTGAAATTAACAACGGTAGCCTGCCTATATTATATATTTGTACAATGATGGCATAAAAAATTATGGAAGATCCAACTGCACTCTTGTTGCAATCTGTAGCTGCCAGCAGTTACTGCTATCTGGGTTCCTGGAACAGAGGCTGAGGGATGGATGGAAAAGCAGTGAAAAGAAATGAGGGCCAGGGAGACAGTTTGCGAAGTTTAATGGAGGTCAGACCATTTAACAGTTTGGGCAAGCCCCTCATCCCACAATCTGGGGTGAGTTCTGGGAAACTGTTCTGGCTGTTCATTGGCTCCACTGTCAGCAGGTGGCCTGCTGGAAAAAGTCTGACAGATCCACAGATACTCCAGGTGGTGGTTCCCAGGTGAAAGCAGGAAGCTGTATTGTTCTATAAAAACAAAAGGCCAGGGACTTTCACAAGCTGAGAACTAATGATTAAAGCAGAGATTCGAGTGGTATGACAGGGTCCTCTGGAAGTGTCATGCCCAATTTTCTGAGGAACCATCAGACTGATTTCCAGAGCGGTTGTACCATCTTGCAATCCCACCAACAATGGAGGAGTGATCCTCTTTCTTCACATCCTCGCCAGCACCTGTTGTCTCTTGAGTTTTTAATCTTAGCCATTCTGACTGGTGTGAAGTGAAATCTCAGGGTTGTTTTGATTTGCATTTCCCTGATGACTAATGATGTTGAACATCTCTTAAGGTGCTTCTCAGCCATCCGAATTTCTTCTGTTGAAAATTCCTTGTTTAGCTCTGTACCCCAGTTTTAATAGTGTTATTTGGTTCTTTGGGGTCTAACTTCTTGAGTTTTTTGTATATATTGGATATTAGCCCTCTGTCGGATGTGAGGTTGGTGAAGATCTTTTCCCAATTTGTTGGTTGCTGTTTTGTCCTTCTGACAGTGTCTTTTGCCTTACAGAAACTTTGTAATTTTAAGAGGTCCTATTTGTCAATTCATGATTTTAGAGCATAAGCTATTGGTGTTCTGTTCAGGAACTTTTCCCCTGTGCCCATGTCCTCCGGGGACCCTGTCATACCACTCCTGGGCATATACTCAGAGGATTCCCCTGCATGCAATAAAAACACATGCTCCACTATGTCCATAGCAGCCTTATTTATAATAGCCAGAAGCTGGAAAGAACCCAGATGTCCCTCAGAGGAATGGATACAGAAAATGTGGTATATTTATACAATGGAATACTACTCAGCAATTAAAAATAATGAATTCATGCAATTTGTAGGCAAATGGTTGGATCTGAAAAATAACATCCTAAGTAAGTCAACCCAATCACAAAGGAATTCACATGAATTGCAATCACTGATTAGTGGATATTAATGAGCCCAGAAGCTCTGAATTCTCAAGACCCAATTAGCTAAGCAAATGATTCCCAAGAAAAGGGATGGAGAAGACCCTGGTCCAGAAAAGACTAAATCTGGTTTTGTAGGAGAGTACCAGAACAGAGAAATGGTGGGGAGGGGGGGGTGATTGGGGAATGGGGGGGGGAAGAGGACTTATGGAACATATGGTGGGGGGGGAACTGGAAAGGGGAAAGCCTTTGGAATGTAAACAAAGAATATAGGAAATTTTATATATATATATATATATATATATATATAGAGAGAGAGAGAGAGAGAGAGAGAGAGAGAGAGAGAGAGAGCAGAGATTCAAAAGCCCAGCTCAAACTCTGGGGGAGGGGAACATATTCTGATTGGAATTAATGTCCAGTCCACAAGATACAGCTGTGAGGGTTTATAAATGCTTGACCCTGGGAGTGGCACTATTGGGAGGTGTGGCCTTGTTAGTGTAGGTGTGTCAGTGCGGGCATGGGCTTTAGGACTTTAATCCTAGCTGCCTGGAGGTCAGTATTGTGCTAGCAGTCTTCAGATAGAGATGTAGAAATCTCAGATCAGCCTGCACTATGTCTGCCTGGATGCTGTCATGTTCTCGCCTTGATGATAATGGACTGAACCTCTGAATCTGTAAGCCAGACCCAAATAAATGTTGTCCTTACAAGACTTGCCTTGTTCCTGGTGTCTGTTCACAGCAGTAAAACCCTAAGACAGAAGTTATGAATGGCACTGCCTGAGTGCCCAAGAACCTGCAACTAGAGAGACCATAAGCCAAGGGGAAAACCAAATACTACAGTTCTTCTAAAGGAACATAGCAACAAAATGACTCCTAAGAACATTCTGCTATACACATAGATCAGAGCCTCAATCATTCTTCATCAGAGATGCTGCCTATTGAATTAAATGATTTTACATTCAGATATATTAATGTAAAAACATTAATGTAAAAACATATACATTTTATATGTTTATATAGTCTTCTTAGCATACTTTAAAATGTAGTACAACTTTATATTACTTCCCTGATCACTACTTTCTCCTTATTGGTTGAATCTAGCATATGATTTAAATTGTGAACTTGTGTTCCTCATATGAATCTGTGCCTTTTATTTTGAACTTTTATTCAGCCACTAACACAAAAGTAGAAAAAAATAAGAGCCCCTCTGGCCAGGCTTGCTTCCCTGTTTTTCAGGTTTAGATACTCCATGTGTCCCAGTTGTGAGAGATGGTTCTGTGTCAGGAGCCGTAATTGCAGAAGCTAATGTACTATTAGGTGATCATCCTGAAATGGTCTGCTTTGGATTATTATATAATCTGTGACAGGTGAGGCTCATTAAGCAAGGCTGTGAGGGACTAATTTTAGGAAAGTTTCTATTAATATGCTTTTCCTTTTATTATTAAACATAAATAACAATCAATAAGTAATAGCACACCCCTTTGGAGCAGATCTCTGCAGATCCACAAAGAGGTACTCTCGTATAGTGATGCTATGTAGACAAATAGATGACAAGTTTTAATAATGATCCTATAAGAATTTCTAAAATTATATCTGTGATTATTGAGCTCTTTTATAATGGGACTGCTATTATGTCCTTTTCTCATAGCCAAAACTATAATGAGAACCCTGTCATTCTCCCAAATGTCACCAGCTAATTGTTCTTAGATGGCAACCAGACATTCTCCTACTGAGAGCACAATCCAAGAGGTTGTAAAACAATTAACCAAAGGTCATAAAAAGGGAACTAGGATTTATTAAAGGTGCTAGGACAGAAGATAAAATATTGACTGGGTTTATCTACACAAAACTTCACTAATAACTTAGTTATGGTTTAAACTTTCAATGAACTAGTAGAGTGAAGACAGGTGATAAATGTTTAGCTAGATAATTACTGTTAATGGATATGCATGTAAACACTCTCTGTAGTAAACTTCTATTTCAATTTATGATTTGACTTTTTGTGTGAATTTGTGGTGATAAACTTTGTAACATGTGATCATGTACTCTGAAAGATGTTTAAGGGCTGAGGACAAAGAGGAGAGTCAGAACTGAGGAACTGAGGTGAGAAGAACTGACCTGAGAGAGGAACTGAACTGAGGAGTTTTTAGTCAGAAGACAACAAAATTAGAAAGATAGTGCAGAGTGGAATAACTTAGAAATTATAGGTAACATAAGAAAACTAAGAAAGCAATGTACAGAATGTAGAGGGAAAGAGGAAAAATGAAGATGGTGCAGAGAAAAGAAGGAGCAGGCATGCTTCTCCTTACCACGGGACAGAACAAGTCCCATGGTAAAGAGAAGGCAAGCTTAGTTTTATTAAAAGCAACAAAGCTTTTTTTTCTTATAAACATGAGTTTAATTAATTTAGCATTAAGAGGGTGGAAGCTTTTCCTTTTTCTATTCAATAAAGATTGGAGCTCATTTTTTCATCCAGAATGAGTGAGTTCTTTCTGTACCAGTTGTTGTGATCATAAAACAAAGAAAGAGGCTTAGATAATATACAATGGTGTGGGGGAAGAGAGTGTCTCAGTGGGCCCATACACATTATAGAATCGAGTTTATTCAGGGCATGGGATGGGAGAAAAAGGGGTAGTGGAGGCAGAGAAAGGCAGAGAGAGGGAGAGAGTAGAGAAGCTGAGGCTGGCCATGACCATGTGGAGGGGGGAGGGGAGGAGAACCCAAGAGGAGCAAGAGAGAAGCTGAGAGTGGGAGAGGTAAGAAAGATAAGAGGTAAGAGAGAGAGGAGGGGGAGCACCCCCCCCCTTTATAGTAGTCAGGCTTTTTACCTGGCTGTTGCCAGGTAATGGTGGGGAGGGGCATACCTGCCTGTTGCCATGTAATTGTGGGGTAGAGCTTAGACAAAATCCTAACATTCCCCAGTTTTGATTTAATTAAAAAAGAAAAAGTTAAAAATAAGTGATGGTGAAGCAGGAATAGGGTCTTTGTAATATTTGGCTGCTTCATGCTGACATTGGGGACAATGTGACTCTGGGGAACCTAGAGAAATGGATATGGGGGGTATTTGTCCAGTCTCAGGAGAATTGGCTGCTTCCTTGCTGTCCAAGGTCTGTGGAGCCATCTGAGAATAGGTCAGGAGAACAGGTCCAGTAGAAAGCTGTCAGTGTCTAGAGAAGCTGAGAGGAGATTGGAGCATCTGCAGGTTGCTTCTCTGGAGCTGTCCTGGAGGTAGCAAGGGCCTGGACTTGACAAGATGTTGAAACACATTAGTATAGGTAGGGAATAAGATTAAGTACATTTGGGAGAAAGAAAAAAATTTTCTTAATATGGATAATTGAAACCCAGAGGAATCTCACCCTTTGAAATAGTAAGTGGGAACTTTGGGCAGATGTACTTATCTGGATGGAGCCTATTTGGTCCATGAGAGGTAGATCTGGGTAGGTTTCCTGTAGCTAACAAGTTTACTAAAGAGATAACAACATGAGTTAACTACATGAACAATCTTTAAGTTGAGCCTTTTGTGGAGTTGAAGGAACAAGATTAAAAAGTTGGATTGTATAATGGAATATTTATTATTAGAGTTAGGCAAATTTATAGGAACTCAGATAATGTTAAGACAGTGACAAAGCAAGAACAGGAAATACGAAGCATTTAATGGAAACAGAGTTTAGGTAAGGAGATAACTCTCTAGCTGTCAATGTAGTCAGAAGTCTGAGGAATAAACAATCATTTAGCAATTATGTTATTTTAAAAAAAAATGACAGATTCAAGTAGCCAGCAGTTCTCTGTGGTCTCTGGTCTCCACGGTAACTTGGGCTGTCAATCTGGCTTTCAAGCACAGGAGTCATGGGGCTTTTTCTCTGTGGAATGGACACACATGACATGAGAAATGGCTAATTTTGTTTAGCTTAGTCATTTGACTCAAGGTATCCAGTCCTGTCCACTGCATTCTTCAGTGATTATTATATCACACACAATCTAGGCAGTATCTTGTATTGGTGTCCACATCTTTCTTCTGAGACCTCATGGGAGAAACTGTTAGAGGCCTTTGGGAATTCTGTCATAAATTTAATAATTCACAAACTTCTGACAAAATTGAGCACGAGATAGAATAGTAGTAGTCAAGATAGAATAGGAATGAGAATCTTAAGTAGCTTTGACAGATTGCATAGGTAGAGGAAATTATATTGTTTTATTAGCAAAGAGGCTAGGACCAGAATAAGAAAGCTGGTAGCAGTAGCATAAAATTGAGGTGACAGAAAATGAGTTTATCCAGGAAGATTTAGGCCTGTGACACTAATCGAGCACACAGGCTATGGGAATAAGCCAGGTGTGTGGGAGCACAGATAGGTGAGGATTGGCCTTTTTCAATTACCAGACTGCTGATCCTTTAAAGTATATGGTCAAAGACAATTTAGTGCCCATAGGGTGAAAGGGAAGTGGGAATGCCATTATTGAATAACCCATACCATCCAGAATGAGTGAGTTCTTTCTGCACAAGTGCTTGGACTTTTGCTCCATATGCATATGTAAGAATGGATGTATGCATAAGTATGTAATTATGAGAATGTATGCAGGTATGTGTGTGTAAGTATGAAATTCTGAGAATGGATGCAAGCTGGGCCCAAGTGAATTTGTGTGGAAATGGGTAAATGAGAAATCTGCATGCATGAAGCTGTGGATGGACTTATGTGAGATTATGAATATTAACTTATGTAAAAATTTTCCTTTCTTTAAGTGTTATTCTCTTCTACTGGTTCAATAGAAGTTTATTGCTCCAAACTTCCCCCTAGCTCAACAAGCAAGTGGCATCTGGACAATAGGGAAAAGGCTCTTGCAACTAATTAATCTCCTGCTGTTTTAGGATGAGGTGCTAAATTCCTGAGACTGTAGTCTCAGGCTCCAGAGGAATACAGAAGGCAGGTCAGCTACAATAGCATAGTAATTTAGATAAGTAAACTTTTATTATACAGCAACACTAAATATCTCCTAAGACACAGTCTTAACCTCTGAATCACATAAAACAAAGTCTTACCCAAGAATTTCATAAGGCCAAGTCTTCCCCCCTCCACTGCCTCAAGAAGAACCAACAAGAAAGAAGAACACCTCCCAACTGGGCCTGGCTCTAGACAATTCTGCTAAGTGAATCGATAGGATCAAAGAGGAGTTACACATCTGGAATAGTAACAACAAAAATAAACATGGGTTAATCACCAGGTGGCCCGATGTCATTCCAACCCCTGGAAATGCAGCAGAGTCAGCTTCCACAATTGGAGAGTTGCCTTAGCAGGCAGAGAGCAAATGCCTGGCCCAGGAGGGATACATTTCACAACTCTGTGAACTGGAGGTAGGAATTCTGGAGTTGCTCTGGCTGGCAGGCCAAGATTGGCCTTTCATTTCCTGTTCCTTTCCTTCCTTTTCACTTTTCCCTCCACCCTTTCTTGCCCTCTTTTTTCCTCCCTGCACCCTTCTGTTCCCAATCTCTCACTATTCACTCTTTAGTAAAAACAATGTCTCTCTCAGATCGAACATGTTGAACTGAGAAAAGGATCATGCTCTTGGGACTGATACGGATTCCCTTGTGGCATGCAATGCAGGTTTTTGTTCTTAGGATCTGGGAAGCTCCTGATAATCCTGATTTGGCTGAAAGAGTTGTGGATCACGTTGGAAGACACAAGATGATGTTTTAACATGTCTTAGGCTAAAGAAATGGAACGGATACCCCTGGCTAGAAATAGAAACACAGACAGTTTGTTATGAAGAAAACACTCTCGAGGGAGTGGACTAGCGTTCAGGGAGATGCCAAATGCTCAAAGACACTGGGCCGTATCAGTGATGGATATATCAGCCCTCTCCCCTTGTATTTCTTGGGCTTCTCCTGCACAGGCTTCCCTTGTTGTACAGGTGAGGCAGCATTTTCAGTTCCTCTGCCCACTGGCTCCCCCACTGCTTATCTTGATACTGTGGACTCCAGTCCCCAGTCTCTTGCCATCTGGACCCCGGTTTGTTTTGTGCTCTCCTTATCAATGTGTGAAGATGGGATTTATGCAATGTCCGTCCCTCTGAAGCATTTCTCCAGTTGTACAGCTGTTTATGTGACAGGATGGTTTTTATTTTGTTTACCAGCATAATCGATCTGACTGCTTTTCACCATTGCCTGATTTGGCAATCATCTGCAGATAATTTAATCTTTATCTCCATGTTTATAGTATGAAAGCTGTTTGTGTTCATGTTGAGTCACTCTGATATGGCAGCTGATGTTGTATCTTCTCTGTGATGCTGGAAAAACCATTTGGGTGCTGGTTTTTATTGTGAGAAGATGATCAACATGTTTAAATGTTAATTAGAGCTAATTTTGTTTGGGGAATTCTGTTGTAATTTGTGAAGGCATGAGAAACACTCTATGCTATCCTGGGGGCCCCTAGGGAGCAGTCCTGGTGATTTCTCCTTTAGTGTTTGAGAGTGTGCTCTGAATAAATTTAACTCTTTTATGCAGCATTTGTGTATTAAGCTGTGTCTATGTTAACTGACCTGATACAATGCAAGCTGCTATGCTGATGTTTGAAGCAATCTTCCTATTGGAGATTGATCCTTATGTGCATTCCCTGGACAACAAGGAGAAGAGATAACTTCCCTTTCCAGCCCACTCTGGGAGACTCAAATGAGCACAGGTTTAACAATAGTGTCAGGAGTTGTCTGGCCCCAGAATATCACAGAGAATCACATCACAATGCTACACAAACATCATGGCTTGATATGACCTCCAACAGTTCATTTGGGAGATGCACATAAGTTTATTCACCCCAGTCCCTGAGATTCTCCATACCACCTGCTTCAAGGACTTCCTAAGGCACACAAGAAGGACGGTCTTGCACACTGGTGGCCTTCTGGGACAGAATCCCCATCAATCATCACAGATGCTTACCTGGAATATGTCACCTTAGCATTAACTTTTGTTTAAGCTGCCAATATGACCCACTGGCCTAAATTAAATTTGTGTCTAGAATTCTCAAAAATAACTAATGTGTGTACAACCTTGCCACTTTAGGGCATTGTTCTAGATTTATTCATCTTTATTTGCATAAGTGTTTGCCTACATGCCTGTTTTTTGTACCCTCTCACCCCTGACCATGCTCAGAGGCCATGATAGGGTGTTAGATCCCTATGAGCAGAGTTTCAGATGGGTGTGATGCCCTTTGTGGGTGCTAAGCATCAAACCCAAGTCCCCTGGAAGAACAGCCAGTGCTATTAGCTTTGACTGAGTATTTAAAGGTCCCGCCAGTCTTAACTTACTCTGACAGACCTATTCAGATTATTCTTGACATTATCTGTTCAAGACAATGCCAAGTGGAATTCCAGGGTTGCTGCTTTCCTGTTGTGTTGTTATTTGTTTGTTTTTCCTTTCCCAGGTTATTCTCTTAGTCAGACCAAACTGAAGTGTGAATACAAATATAGCCTGAGCCCCCTGGTGGTGTACTCAGGATTCAGCCCTTTCAAAGGTTAATTCTGGAAGTTTAGGCTGAGAGGTGAAATCCAGAGTCCCTTCAGGTTTACAAAGCAGGGAGCCACATGGGTGCTAGCAAATGAAAACATAAGCTGATTATCTCAATTCCACATGCATAATTTGAATTTTCTTAACCTTTCACTCACAAGACATGTCTATGCTGTCTTCAAATGGAATGCCTTATCTTCATAAAGCCTATTAGAAAGTATCCAGAGTTGGATCAATGTGTAAAGTCAGGCCTGACAACCTGAGTTCAATATATTGTAACCATATGTAGTTAGGAGGGAACCACCTCCTGCATGGTCACCTCTGCCCTCACATGTGTGAGCATGCAGCCCAAGAACAGCTAACTAATGTAAGAAAATTGACTTTGAATAAGATCATGTTCTCTGTAAGTGTTCTTATCTATCATCTTGCCATGAGCTTATATTTATCTGTGAAGTCAAACTACAATTGAGAAAATGTCTCCATCCTACTGCAGGGCAAGTCTGTGGAGGCATTTTCTTGATTAATGACTCATGTGGAAGCATCTTTCTCACTCTGAAAGATGCCATCCCTGGACAGGTGGTTCACTGTGGTGTAAGAAACCCGAATGAGCACCCCAGGAAGAGGAATCTGAGTTCCTCCATGGGCTCTGCTTCAGGGTCTGCTTTCTGGTTACTGCCCTGCTTGAGTTTCTGCCCTAAGTTCCAGTGACCTGCCAGTTGGGAAAGAAAATCAACCTATTCCTTTCCAAGTAGGAACTTTCCTAGTTCTACTGACCATGGATGCCAGAGGGGAACTCTGGCTCTTTCCTTCCTCTGAAGTGAGCACTCCTGCTTGAAGGACATGGGAAGGCTTGACTGAGGTGCCTGTCCAGACCCTAGTCCTGCTGGGGATAGCCTCTGAAAGGGATCTGGGTATTATGGAAAAATGGGTATCTATCTACTCCCAAATTTTAACTATTCTCTTAAAGGATTTGAGAGAAGAGAGAGAGAGAGAGAGAGAGAGAGAGAGAGAGAGAGAGAGAGAGAGAGAGAGAGAAGTCTTGGATTCTATTTGGATGGATATCAGAACTCTGCTGATGTGGTTTAAGGGAAAGGTATGTCTACTGGATTAAAAGAATGGGATTCACCTCTGGGTTTGGCTGGCAGCAGGACCTTGTGAACAGCTCTAAGAATGAATGTTACTTTCTGTCCCTAACAGTTAGTTCAGCCTGCTGCTCTCAGAAAGCCCAACCTTGACTCTGCAGAACCTTGTAGAGCTTTCCTCCCACAGCACTACAGCAACTGCTCAGAAAAGTGTAACTTTTCAGTTTTCAGCTTCCTATATTTCCCCAACCCTAAGCATGCTTTTTTTTTTCTGATGCCCTTGGCTTTCTTGCTGTTTCTCTATAGCTGCCCAAGCCTCCTTTGCCATATGACAACTTTTTTTTACTTACGTTTTTCTTTTTAGATTTTATTTTTTATTAGACATTTTCTTTATTGACTTTTCAAATGGTATCCTCTTTCTGTACTACCCTTTCAAAAATTCCCTAACCCATCCCCTTCCCCATTCTCACCCCTGCCCCCAGTTTCCTGACTTGAATCCTCCTATTCTTGGGAATCTAGCCTTCACATCACCCATGGTCTCTCCTCTCATTGATGTCTGAAATGGTCATCTGCTGCATATGTAGCTGGAGCCATGGGTCCCTCCATGTGTACTCTTTGGTTGGTGATTTAGTCCCTGGGAACTCTGGGGGTAATGTTTGATACATATTATTGTTCTGCCTGCAGGTCTGCAAACATCTTCAGCTCCTTGGGTCCTTTCTCTAACTGCTCCATTGGAGAACCTATGTTCATTTTATTAGTTGGCTGTGAGTCATGGCTGTGAGCCATGGGATCCACTTTCCAATAATAATCAAAGTATCCACACTTTGGTGTTCATTCTTCTTGAGCTTCATGTTGTCTGTGAGTTGTATCTTGGGTGTTCCGAAATTTTCGGCTAATATCCACTTATTAGCGAGTGCATACCATATATGTTCTTTTGTGATTGGGTTACCTCACTCAGGATGATATTTTCTAGCTCCATCCATTTGCCTAATAATTTCATGAATTTATTGTTTTTAATAGCTGATTAGTGTTCCATTGTGTAAATATACCACATTTTCTGGATCCATTTCTCTGTTGAGAGACATCTGGGTTCTTTCCAGCTTCTGGCTATTTTAAATAGGGCTGCTATGAACATAGTGGAGCATGTGCCTTTATTACATGGAGAATCCTTTGGGTATATGCCCAGGAGTGGTGAAGCTGGGTCCTCAGGTAGTGGTATGTCAAATTTTCTGAGAAACCGACAAATTAATTTCCAGAATGGTTTTACCAGTTTGCAATCCCACCAGCAATGGAGGAGTGTTCCTCTTATTCTACATCCTCTCCAGCATTTCCTATCCTCTGAGTTTTTGATCTTGGTCATTCTGACTGGTTTGAGGTGGAATCTCAGGGATATTTTGATTTGCATTTCCCTAATGATTAAGGATATGAAACACTTCTTTAGGTGTTTCTTAGCCATCAAGTATTCCTCAGTTGAGAATTCTTTGTTTAGCTCTGTACCCCATTTTAATAGGGTTATTTGACTCTCTGGAGTCTAACTTCTTGAGTTCTTTGTATATATTGGATATTAGCCCTCTATAGGATGTAGGATTGGTAAAGATCTTTTCCCAATCTGTTGGTTGCCATTTTGTCTAATTGACACTCTCCTTTGCTTTACAGAACCTTTGCAATTTTATGAGGTCCCATTTGTTAATTCTTTATCCTATAGCATAAGCTATTGGTGTTCTATTCAGGAAATTATCACCTGTGCCCATGTGCTCCAGGTTCTTCCCAACTTTCTCTTCTATTAGATTCAGTGTATCTGATTTTATATGGAGATCCTTTATCCACTTGAACTTGAGCTTTATACAGGGAGATAAGAATAGATCAATTTGCATCATTCTACATGTTGACTGCCAGTAGACCCAGGATAATTTGTGGAAAATGCTCTTTTTTCCACTAGATGGTTTTAGCTCCTTTGTCAAAGATCAAGTGACCATAGGTGTGCGGGTTCATTTCTGGGTCTTCAATTCTATTCCATTGATCTTCCTGCCTGTCTCTGTACCAATACCATACAGTTTTTATCACTACTGCTCTGTAGTACTGCTTGAGATCAGGGATGGTGATTCAGCCAGAAGTTCTTTTATTGTTGAGAATAGTTTTCACAATCCTGGGTTTTTTATTATTCCAGATAAATTTGGAATTTGCTCTTTCTAACTCCATGAATTGGAATTTTAACGGGGATTGCACTGAATCTGTAGATTGCTTTAGGCAAGATGGCCATTTTTACTATATTAACCCTGCCAATTCATGAGCCTGGGAAATTTTTCCATCTTCTGAGGTCTTCTTCAATTTCTTTCTTCAAAGTCTTGAAGTTCTTGCCATACAGATCTTTCACTTGCTTGGTTAGAGTCACACCAAGGTATTTTATATTATTTGTGACTATTGTGAAGGGTATCATTTCCTTAATTTCTTTCTCAGCCTCTTTATCATTTGAGTATAGGAAGGCTACTGATTTGTTTGAGTTAATTTTATATCCAGCCATTTTGCTGAAGTTGTTTATCAGTTTTAGGAGTTCTCTGGTGGAAATTTTGGGGTTACTTAAGTATACTATCATATCACCTGTAAATAATGATACTTTGACTTCTTCCTTTCCAATTTGAATCCCTTTGACCTCCTTTTGTTGTCTAATTGCTCTGGCTAGGACTTCAAGTAGATAAGACTTAAATAGATAAGGAGAGAGTGAGCAGCCTTGTTTATTCCCTGAGTTTAGTGGGATTGCTTGAAGTTTCTCTCCATTTAGTTTGATGTTGGCTACTGGTTTGCTGTATACTGATTTTACTATGTTTAGATATGGGCCTTGAATTTCTTATCTTTTCAAGTCTTTTATCATGAAGAGATGTTGGATTTTGTTAAATGATTTCTCAGCATCTAATGAAATGATCATGTGTTTTTTTTCCTTTGAGTTTGTTTATATAGTGGGTTACCTTGATGGACTTCTGTACATTGAACCATCCCTGCATCCCTGGGATGAAGCCTACTTGATCATGGTGGATGATTGTTTTGATGTGTTCTTGGAATTGGTTGGCATGAATTTTATTGAGTATTTTTGCATCAATGTTTATAAGGGAAATTGTTCTGAAGTTCTATTTCCTTGTTTGGTCTTTGTTTGGTTTAGGTGTAAGCATTATTGTGGCTTCATAGAATGAATTGGGCAGTGTTCCTTGTGTTTCTATTTTGTAGAATAGTTTGAAGAGTATCAGTATTAGGTATTTTTGAAGATTTGATAGAATTCCCCACTAAATCCATCTATTTCCTCAGGACTTATGAGATTATTTAGATGGTTTATTTTATCCTGTTTTAACATTGGCACCTGGTATGTGTCTAGAAAATTGTCCATTTCATCCAGATTTTCCAATTTTGTTGAGTATAAGCTTTTGTAGTAGAATCTGATGATTTTTTTGAATTTCCACAGTTTCTATTGTTATGTCTCCCTTTTCATTTCTAGTTTTATTAATTTGGGTAGTGCCTCTGTGCCCTCTGGTTAGTCTTGCTAAGGGTTTATCTATCCTGTTGGTTTTTTCAAAGAATCAGCTCCCAGTTTGGTTGATTCTTTGTATAGTTCTTTTTGTTTCTACTTGGTTGATTTCAGTCCTGAGTTTGATTATGTCCTCTTGTCTACTCCTCTTGGGTGTATTTGCTTCTTTTTGTTCTAGAGCCTTCAGCTGTGCAGTTAAGCTTTTAGTGTATGCTTTTTCCAGTTTCTTTTTGGAGGCACTCAGAGCTATGAGTTTTACTCTAAGAACTGCTTTCATTGTGTCCCATAAGTTTTGGTATGTTGTGCCTTCATTTTCATTAAATTCTAAAAAGTCTTTGATTTCTTTCTTTATTTCTTCCTTGACCAAGTAATCATTGAGTAGAATGTTGTTCATTTTCCATGTGTATGTGGTTTTTCTGTTGTTTTTGTTGTTAATGAAGAAAAGTTTTAGTCCATAGTGATCTGTTAGGGTATATGGAATTATCTCAATCTTCTTATCAGTATCGTGACACATGACTGTAATGTCAGAATTTGGGAGGCTGAAGCAGGGGCAATCACGAAATGGAGACCATACTGGGTTACATCGCCACAACCGTGACATTCATATATGCTGAGGTCTATTTTTTGACAGAGTATATGGTCAATTGTGGAGAAGATAATGCGAGGTGCAGAGAAAAAGGTATATTGTTTTAGGATAAAATGTTCTATACTTATCTGTTAAATCCATTGTGTTTGTAACTTCTGTTAGTTTCACTGTTTTTCTGTTTAGTTTGTGTTTCCTTGATCTATCCATTGATGAAAGTGGGGTGTTAAAGTCTCCCACTATTATTGTGTGTGGTGCAATGTGCGCTTTGAGCTTTATTAAAGTGTCTTATGAATGAGGGTGCCCTTGTATTTGGAGATTATATGTTCAGAATTGAGAGTTCATTTTGGCAGATTTTTCCTTTGATGAGTATGAAGTGTCCTTTCTTGTCATTTTTAATTACTTTAGGTGGAAAGACAATTTTATTCAATATTAGATGGCTAAACCAGCTTGTCTCTTGGGACCATTTGTTTGGAAAGTTGTTTTGCAGCCTTTTACTCTGACGTAGTGTCTGTCTTTGTGCCGAAGGTGGGTTTTCTGTATGCAGCAAAATGTTGTGTCCTGCTTAAGTATCCAGTCTGTTAGTTTATGTCTTTTTATTGGAGAATTGAGTCAATTGATATTAAGAGATATTAAGGAGAAGTGATTGTTGTATCCTGTTATTTTTGTTATTAGAGGTGGAGTTATGTTTGTGTGGCTCTCTTCTTTTTGGTTTGTTAAAAGAAGATTAATTTTTTTATTTTTCTAGTATGTAGTTTCCCTCCTTTTATTGGTGTTTTCCACTCATTATTCTTTGAAGGGCTGGATTTGTGGAAAGATATTGTGTAATTTTTGTCATGGAATACCTTGGTTTCTCCATCTATGGTAATTGAGGTATTTGCCTGGGTTGGCATTTGTATTCCCTTAGGGTCTGTATGAGATCTGCCCAGCATCTTCTGGCTTTCATAGTCTCTGGTTAGAAGTCTGGTGTAATTCTGATAGGTCTACCTTTATATGTTACTTGACCTTTTTCTCTTACTGCTTTTAATATTCTTTGTTTAGTGCATTTAGTGTTTTAACTATTATGTGATGGGAGGAATTTCTTTTTTGGTCCAAACTATTTGGAGTTCTGTAGGCTTCTTGTATATTCATGGGCATCTCTTTCTTTAGGTTAGGGAAATTTTCTTTTATAATTTTGTTAAAGACATTTACTGGCCTTTTAAGTTGGAAATCTTCACTCTCTTCTATACCTATAATCCTTAGGTTTGGTCTTCTCAATTTGTCCTGGATTTTCTGGATGTTTTTGGTCAGGAGTTTTTTGCATTTTGCATTTTATTTGACTGTTGTATCAATCCATCATGAGCTGTGATTTTAAATCCAAATCTTGCTTTTCTGTTGTGTAGGGGTATCCAGGACTTGCTGTTGTGGGAGAATTGGGTTTGGATGGTGCCATGTTGCCTTGATTTCTGTTGGTAACATTCCTACATTTGCCTTTTGCCATCTGGTTATCTCTGGTGTTAGTTGGTCTTGCTGTCTCTCGCTGGTGCTTGTCCCTCCTGTGTGCCTGCAAGCCTGTCTCAGCACCCGTGGGTGACCAGCTCTCCCCTGGCACAGAGTGCTATGGTATTGCCCAGCTCCTGGGTGCAGGTAGGGCCCTGGCAGACCCTGTCCCAGCTGTTCTGGCACTCTGGTGTTCCCTGTTCTTCTGGCTGTACCTGCCGGCTCAGTTGCAGGAGAGAAGATAGGCCTAACCTCTAAATGCAGGAGTCAATTCATTCCCGGAAGAGCGATTCACCCCTGGTGGGTTGGTGCACAGTCAGCTGTAGTGCTGCCCAGCTCCTGGGTGCAGGTGGGGCCCTGGTGGACCCTGTCCCAGCTGATCTGGCACTCAGGTGTACCCTGCTTTCCTAGTGGTACCCATCCTCTCAGTTTCAGGAGTAAAGATGGTGGCCTCACCTCTCTTTTCATATGACAACTTTGTAACAACCTGGTTCTCTCTCCTTCTTCTTTAGCTTCCTCCTTTGGACACCTGCAAAGATCCACTGCATGCCTCCCCTGGAGTTTTCCCCTCAAACTGAATAAAAGACGTCCCTGAGATTCCTTCTGACTCCTTTTCTCAATTAATTTATTAACAAGTCTAAGAACTCAAAATAGGCAACTCCAATTTCCTCAGTACCAACTGGCATGCAACTCAAGGGTACCCACAGACGTGTAAAGGATGCTAGCCACATGCTATCCTTAGTGGATATTATTTAGAATACTCTAAATAACATTGTGTTATGACAAATGATATTCATATCCATAGGATGGACTTCTAGGTATAGTTTGAATGCATGGTATAATAAAAACTAACTGAAGATGATATTTAACCAGTCAAGGTATCAGTGCTCCGCATAATTTTGAAAGTGTGGGAGAGCAGACATTTCCACATTGTCTTGTTAGGAATATAATTTTCCCATGAGTTCTCTGGTGCAAACTATTAATATAAAATACAGATTTTATTATTTTAAAAGAACACTTTCAACATTCCATTATAGACAAGTGTTTACAAGGTATACTATTGTACCAATAGAAAGTATGGCAATGGAATTGAATTGCTTCATCTCCTACACTCCTTTCTCTAGCCCCTCCATTGGGGACCTTGTGCTTAGTCCAATGGTTGTCTGAGAGCAACCACCTCTGTATTTGTCAGGAACTGGCAGAGCCTCTCAGGAGACAGGTATATGGAATCCCATAGGAGGAACAACAAAATGAAATAACCAGTACCCCCCAGAGCTCCCAGGGACAAAACCACCAACCAAAGAGTACACATGAAGAGTACCCATGGCTCCAGATGTATATGTAGCAGAGAATGGCCTTGTGGGACATCAAAGGGAGGAGAGGCCCTTGGATCAGAGAAGGCTCCATGTCCCAGTATAGGGGAATGCCAGGACAGGGAAGCAGTAGTGGGTGTGTGGGTGAGCAGAGAGATGGGCGATGGAATAGGGAGTATTCAGAGGGGAAACCAGGAAAGGGGATAACATTTGAAATGTAAATAAAGAAAATATCTAATAAAAACTAAATGAGGAAAAAAAGGAACAAAATTGCTATCATTTGAGCTCTGGTGAGATAAGATTTTAACATACCCCTAGCTTGGATCTCTTTGTTGATATAAAACTCAAACATAAGAATTTGACAACATTCAATATAGTGTCCTATAAACCAAGTCTCCTGTAAACATGGACGAGTAAAACCTGACTAGGCCAATCAACCTTGAGAAAGAAAACCCCAGATAAGAAGCAGTGTGGGGTGATAAACACAAGACTTTTGGATGAAGCAACCATGTTCATAGACTCTGGTGGACAGGTTGGAATGTCAGTTCTGCAGAGAGATTGGAATTTCATAGGTTTAGATGTTATTTATCATGTGCAGGTTTTCAACTTCAGAAACAGCCATTCCTTGCCACACTCTGCACCTGAGCTTGCCTCTTGGATAATAGCTTCATAGAAGCTACTAACTTTGAATTAACATCTTGTAATAAGAAACAAAAGCCCTTTGAAGCTATCACCATAGCAGACTAATAGCTTTCACCAAAGTAACAGCAGAGAGTGTCATCAGAGAGTGCCTTAGACATATATAAACCTTCTCCCATCTCTATGTATCTGATTCTCTGGCTACCCACCAAAGTAGATCAAACTTGCCTTGATTTATGACTTTATTTCTTTGTGCTGTAGGCATGAATATATACACATAGATAGATAGGTAGATAGATAGATAGATAGATAGATAGATAGATAGATAGATTATAAGCACATAAATACACACTTATACACACATGTGAACAGTGTCTTCTCTGGAACATGAATTTGAGTTAAGGTAAACGTGTTTCCATGCCTTGGTCACTCAGAAGGCTCTATCATCAACAGTTTCTTATTCCCTTTAATGTGAGATCTGTGTTTGTTTTTAGGTAACAACATGGACAACAACCAGAAAAAGTCTTTCAGTTCCAGTACCATAGAAAGTTTTATTCAATGCAGAATAAAGAAAGCTGAAGTTTTCCCCAGAGGCCACCCTGTGCCACTCTCTCAAAGTTTTGAATCAAGGTCCCTTCCTTCTGTCCAGTTGTCTTCTGGTTGCACATCAGGACAATGCCAGAAGGTGGCACTAAGACACATACAAGCCAAGTGTTCAGAAAGATCTAAGGAAAAATCTAGGTGTTGGGGATGTACTGGGTGGTAGAATTCTCTTCTTGCATGGACTCAGCAACAACAAAAATATTCTGGCATAGGAGTGTACCCCAGAAGCAGAGACTTTGTTGAAGAGGCATTTACAAACACAGGTTTATGTTCTCTATACCATAGAAAAAAACATATTCCTTAAAATCCCAGTTTAAGCAGGCATGGCACTGCACACTTTTAATTGCAACACTCACAATACATAAGTAGGCAGGGTTTTGTGAATCTGAGGCCAGTCTGTTGTCTATAGCAAGTTCCTGCCAGTGAGGGCATCATACGACTCTTTAAAAATTCAGTTTATGAATCTAAGTGCAGAATTTAATTATTCTCAAAACCCTGATAGGTGTAAGGCCATACCATCCAGTCAGCTCTCCAGTACAGTAAGAAATATCTAATACTATCTGCTTATAAGGAGAGGAGACACCTTCACTCCTAGTGTGGAAACCTCCAGTCTTGGACTGTTTGACTCTGTGGCTTTTGGCTTGCACCATTTGGTTTGAGTGAACAGTAGAGCAAAACTTCTCCCTCTTGTGGATAGGGAGCATAGGCCAAAAACAGGACAGGGTTCCCTGTACCCTTCCTTTCAGAAGACAGTTTGATGGCTTAGGGCCTCCGACAAAGCCTTGCCTATCAAAATTTTTACCTTGTTCCAGAAGTGTTACCTTGACAACAAAGATTCAACAAACAGAACATTGGAGAATATCCAAGATTAAATCCAGTACGTATGCTGGAGGTGTTTATGCTGAGTGTCCCTCCACATTACCAAAGGTGAGGTCTTTCTGGAGACCCTTGGGGAAATGCATCCTGTGTCAGGGAAGGCAGGAGGAGAGTGAGAGAGAAAGATAAGAGATGCTTGCTCAGGTCTCTGCAGCTGTGTGCAGAAGGGACCAGAGAGGAAGAGACTCGGAATTGTAGCTGCCTGCAGCTACTGCTAACTGGCTTCCTGGAAACAGAAGCTGAGGGATGAATGGGGAAGGAGGAAAAGAAGGGGAGCCACGACGATAGTTTATTGATCAAGGCCAAAGTTTAATGGAGCTCAGACAATTTAACAGTTTTGGGGGAGCCCCTCCTCTCAGAGTCCTGCCTGGCTTCTTTGGGTGTTGGTTCCACTGCTCAGGAAGCTGGGCGGGTCACCTGCTTAATTCAGGAATTCATACCTCTGCAGGAACTTCACCTTCATGCTGAGCACTCCTCCCCAGGTAGGGCAGGATTGTGAATAGTACAGGAATCCCTGCTCAAAGGCTGGGAGAAGAGTTCACCTTGACCAAAGTCAAGTTCCTGCCATGTGGCCAGACACCCCAATATGGCTCTGTACACGGAATGACTGCAGAAATTTGGAGCAACCTGTGAAAGGATGTTGGAGAACAAGCACGCTTCTCCCAGAAAGAAACCTCTGCCGTGTGCAGAGCTCAGTCCACGCCTGAACCAGTGAATGGAATGCAGGTTTTTGGTGTCATCGGCAAACAGATCTGTGCTAATGTGCCTGGAGATTTACATCTCAGAACTGCTGTTACAGTGAACAAACCATTTATTTCAAATATTTAACTGGAAACAACTTACAAGGAGTCAGCTGTGATGCCACCTAGTGGCCAGCGCCAGAATTTTTCTTCTGAGAGGCTGCATGCCTGACTCTGTAGCCTGGACAGAGACCATGACTAGGAACCTGAAGGGATGGTATCAGTCTGAGCTTTAGTAATGTTTTTAATCACTAGAAGAGACCGATTTTGACCATCCATTTCTAGGATATTTAACTTAAACAGGCAAGCCCAGCACTTTCTGAGACTAGGGAAATGTGCACTTGGGAATGTATAAGAGGAGACCCAATCACATGCTCAACTACCAGGGCATATGTGCACTCATGCTAACAAAACATGCTTCTATGCATTTTGTTTCTCCATAGCATTGACTATGATGAATGTTTTTTCAGTGGTCTGTTTATTCAAAATACCTGTGTTAATCTGCTCACAATTTTGTGACTTTTTAAAAATTATGAAATTATTCTTTTCTTAACTACAGAAGTTTACAAACAAGATAAAATGATCTTGTAGAGGGAAGTCATTTTCTCAGTGGCCCAGTTCCTTCCTCATGAGTCGAGCATGTCTCTTGCCCTAGAATGGCACACACACTTCTGATACAGTATTGTAGTCCACACATAGTTATGTCTTCCCACATGTCCAATCTGTCTTCCATTAGTGGAACCATAGCAAGCAACCTCCATGAAAGCTATTCTTTTCCATTTAATATTCTCATAATTCATCTGTAACTCTCTAGTATTTGTGTGCAGACATATTAAAAATGTCATATGAACTACTTGATGAAATTGCTTCCTATCCTCCCAGTTAGTGGGTGAATCTCATAGATAGCTGATAGTAATCAGGCACTAGGATTCTCTTACATATGTGTCTCCCTTGTGTAATAGAATTCAGCGTTATTATACCGTTTGAATGTAGTTTTAAATTCCAATAATACTAATATTGTGACATAAAGCTTATAGGTTGATTTCTTTTGAAAAATTTCATAGTACCTCAAGGAGATTTCTCAGTAGTTCCTCCTACACCTGTCATTCCTTTCAGGGCCCAGAGTGAAGGGAAATCCTGAAAAACTTTCCAGAAGATGGGGGTATGAGTGAGCTCCAATTTCTCCAAATTCTTGAGACAAACTCAAAAAAAATTAATAAAAATGGTATTTAAAAGAAGAAACATTAAAAGTACAGAATATTATGTTTATCAGACAGACCCACATTATTCTAATGTCCTTAATTTCCCCAAATCAACACCTCATTCTGAT
Organism: Apodemus agrarius; assembly: GCA_964023405.1. Taxonomy (NCBI): domain Eukaryota; kingdom Metazoa; phylum Chordata; class Mammalia; order Rodentia; family Muridae; genus Apodemus; species Apodemus agrarius. The sequence continues at coordinate 95,008,582 of OZ030010.1, read as the reverse complement.
AATCTTAATTAATCCTGGCTTGAAGTCCTGCTGACCATGTGACTTCCCTTTCTTATTGTTTCTCCTAATGAGAACACAGTCAGGTACAATAAAGCAGCATGCCTTTGGATGTCTGGAATTCAGTGTTTGGAACCAAGGTTTTTGAGTCTTGTGTTTATGAAAGGAGCTCCATCACATACTGCTTCTGAGGAAACCAAATAAAAGGTCCCCAAATCTGAGCATGGCTGTTTGAGTCTATGATACTGTGGGGCACATTTGTATCACACACAAATATATATATAAATCACACTTGTATATAAAATACAGGGTTTGATTAACTGCTGCTCCCACATGGCATAGGATGCTGGACGTAGATACAACACACCCATAATCCCCAGGACCGGACTCTTCAGATCTTTCAGAACCAAACCAACATCACATCAAGGTCTCAGCCACCTGCTGCCAACTGAAATCATTAAAGTGTTACTGACATCTATTTCACAGATTTCCGTTCTTTTTCAGGAAATTAAGCTTAGGTTCTCAACCTGTATATAATAAAATGTAATAAAACCTCCTGTAATATAATAATAAAAACCTCCTCACAAGTAGTAGAATTTTTAGTTGTATATTCTAAGAATTGCATACCTTAACCATATAAATTTCCATGCACAGATGGACGTTGCCCATTGCATTTGGTAATGACTTCTCCTGTACATGAAACCACACACTCTGCTGCAGCACTCCATAAATCAGTAGACTTGGTGCCTCACATAATGCTACAGAGTGAAAGGTAAGACACTGGATGGGAGAGAGTGTGTGTAGACCATATATCTAATACAGTGAGTGTCTGACGGGGTCTCTAACAGGCCCAAACCGTTGCAAACATGGTGCCTGCAGGTCTTGCCCTTACCTCTTCCTTCTCCCCTAGTAAATCATTAGATTACATTCTTTTTTTAAAATAAAGTTTATTTGATTTTAAAAACAACTTGATACATATCTCAGTTCCCTTTGGCAGAGCACATGGTTACCTAGATCAAAATCATCTCAACATAGTTCAACTGGTCCTGACTAGTACATGATTCTTTTAGGAAACTGTCCCATCACAGTCAAGTATAGAAATATAAGTGACCTTCCAATTATCTACACAAACACAATATGCTTACTAACTAAAAAGAATAAATCGAATTTTACAGTTTTAAGACCTAGTACGTACTGTTGTGTGACAAAACTTCATTCTTCCCTGCATGAGGAACCCAGGGCAGACCAAAGTGCCCATACCACCATAAGTTTTATTGGGGTTACTTATACGAATATGAGTGAGGGGTTATTTACAGGAGCAGAAATGACTCAAAGACAGCTGTATCACCAAAGCCCACACAGCATGGATCACAGCTCCAAAAGCTGGTAACCTGGAGAAACTGCACAGCCTGTAGGTTGGAGAATGTCCTTTCCAGGAGCTTCAGTGGGTCTAAACTTCTTCCAGACAGCTGGTCTGAGGTTGGCTCTTTTGAGAGTCTTCTTGGCAGCTCAGCTTCCTTTCATCTGAGAGCGCCTTTCAGCTTTTCTTGTTCTCTGGCAGGGAGGGAGCCTAGTGAGTCTGATCAGTTTCAGGAACCATTTTGAGACCTTTTGAGTGGCCTTCTGGCCTGAGGAGCTTCCCTTCACAGTGAATGAAGGGTGGAATGGTTCAGTGTTTCAATATTGGAGGAAACTTTCCAAACTGGTACCAATTCACCAAGAACCAAAACATTGCCATAACAGAATAAATAAAATCTCACCATTCTCAATATGATCCATTGACAAAGATACCTCACTACTTTGGTTACAATCCTAGCAATAACAAAAGCCCTCAACTCCTCCCTATAAAAGAGTAGGAAGAATTCAATTGCAGCTGTTACAGAGGTGCGTGTTTTCAGTGGGTCCTGGGATCTGAACTCTAGCTGCCATGATTAAACAGCAAGCACTTTATCCACTGATCCATCTCTGGTTCCTTGATCATTTCTTTAATCTACTTTCAAAGATATGGAGATAGTTTTAAAAAATGTGAGAAAAGAGTTGAGACATATATTGCTTGTTTGTTTGTTTCCAATGAGAATATTAACAAATCATGCAAGTACATTTATACCAATGTTTTACTGTAAGGAAAAAAGGACTTTTTTCTCTGTAAAAGGTTTGAAATTTTTGTGATTGTTATTTCCCCAGGTATCAGTTTGTACCAGGCTTCTTTCTCTTCTTTCTAATTACACCTTGGAGGGTTTGTTCCCATAAGAAGAAAAAAATTCAAACTACCACATTTGTCCTGTGTTACTGCACCACCTAAAATTATGTTTAGAGGATAAATTTATTATGCTAGGCTTGTAAAAGCGAAATTGATTTTAGCTTACATAAGCCATGAGGAAATTGCTATATCTTGAATGTACCCTGTGAGGTAGTGTGAGATGGACCACTTCCTGGTACAATTGAGCTACCCTTAAAACAATTGACAAATGGTGCAAAATATTTCAGTGCCTCAGCTATTCCTACAAAGTCATGGGTCACAAGATTAAACAGACTAACTGTTAAGTTCAGCTTTTGTACAAAATGCCTGCTTGCTTGCATGGCTGAGGCACCTGCTGGACACATAACAAAATCAAGTCTTGCCTGCACCTGGACAGGATATGAGTTACTTTGGCTTTCCAAAATTGTAACTTTGTAGGTTTTTCCTATATACTCCTTTACATAGCAATAGCCTGGGCCTTATCTAGGGAATTATATCTGGGTTGGCCCTGGTCAGTCTTCTTATAATAGAAAAGCCTCTTATTTACTGAAAGCAAGAAAAAAACATAATAGTAACAATGTTTTGTTTTGTACATATTAAAAGACAAACATGTAATATCTGCTTCATATGTCCTAACAAAAATCCTTTTAAAAGAGACAAGAAAAAATGAGTTTCAGGCTATAAATGACGTGTACAGTGAGAAGCAAAGTGGATTCAGACTTAAGTCTACCTGTCTTCCTGACTAATTCACATCACCATGAGGTCTGATAATAGAATTTGGTGCTATATGGCAATGTAGAATTAAAGGTATTCTTAGTGACAGGATTAGAAAAACAGTACTTTTACTGTTTTACAGGATGCTGTGGAAAAAGTGCCTCCTCTACCCGCATGTACACATGACTGTAAATTAAGAAGATAGGAAAATTAGGGCTCAGGGTATAGATCTTTCAAAAGAGTTTCCTTTTTCAAATAGAGTTTGAAAATTACATCACCAAAGTGTTAGAAACAAATATACTAAGTACTGTATACTTTTAAAAACTGTATTTCATCTTAATTTTATTTCTTTATTCACTTATTTTATCCATATGAATATTTTGTCTTTGAGTACATCTATTTGTCTTCAAGTATTTCTAAGCACTATGTGAATGCTTGATGCCCACAGAAGCCTTACAGGTCTTTTAGATCTTCTAGAACTGTAGTTAATGACAATTTTGACCTGCCATGTAGGTCCTGGGGACTAAACCCCAGTCCTCTGGAAGAATACCCATTGCTCTTAAACACTGAGCCATCTCTCTAGCCTCTGCTTAAATTTTTGTCAATTTACTGACCCATCTCATATTCTTCTAATAAACTTGATCCTCCACGACTCTGAACTGGATGTTTAACATAAAAACATACTCACTTATGATTTATTATGTAAGTATGCCTAGGTAGTCTTTAACTTTTAATTGTTATTTCTTAACCACAGTACATTTCATGAAAATGGGGATTTATGCACATATAGCCAATTTAAAACTTGGGGTTTCATTCTATACATTAAATCAGTATTATTCCAAAATAAATCTGGTGTTATACACTGGTTCAAATGTTCTCTTAATCCTAAATTCCTTAATATTTCCCCCAAACTAATTTCAACCTTAGTTGATCTTGTTTAGGGTGATAGTATAGTTGTCCATTTAGCAAAATTTAAAAAACACCATGAAATGGTTCCCATTTTCTCTTTTCCATTTTTCACTATGAGGCTGGCCACTGCCAGGTTCTGGTGACTATGCTAAAGAAGCAATTATTGTCATCCAATTATTATCATTTATATGATTATTGAGGCACTGTATTGCAAGATTTACATATACTATTTAATATTACAAATTATCTTTTACTGATATAGTTTGAATATATGTATGGTATAAGATATCATAATCCCTTGGGGTGGGACACATGAGCCATGAAACTAAGGGAGCTGGCCTGAAGAAAGAATAAGGTGTCCAAAAGTCTGAAAATCTCACCTTAAGACTGGTAGAAGTAAGGATCTCTCCCTCCCTGTTCCAGGCCTGCTTGCCTCCATCCAAGTAGTCCTGTAAGACTCCCCATGTCTGACTTTCTTGAGGTAGTCACAAAGTCTCATGGCTGAATTACATGTTTAAGCACCTAGAATTCCTCCTCATGTAAATGAAGCATTCCTAATACCACAGCTCTAGACAAAACTTTTGACTCCCCTTGAAAAGCACTGTCCACTCCACAAAGCTTCGGTAACCCTTATTACCCTGGAATAAAAAGAGCTCTTTCATGGAATACCATCTAGAAGAGTGTTTCACTCCCCTGACCCCATAAGACAGAACTGTAACACTGAACACCATCCTTCAGAAGGCCTTCTCTCCACCCCCACCACACTCCCAATCTCACTGATGGGCTTTCTTACTGTAAGTCACAAACAAAAGCTATAATAAGTTCTTACCCAAAGCTAACACCTTGATCATCAACTGATAAGTATATCACAGAAGTATTCCAGAGTGAAGGAAATTCTGTCTACCCTTGAAACACAAAGAAATATAACATCTACATTACAGATCCTCTTTATTGATTGATGTGACAACCTGCTGTTTGCTTTGGTTATATTCCAATATGCCTTAAACCACTCTACCCTAATAATTTCAGTAAAAACTTCATAGTGTTTACCTTTAACCTTCTTGAATACAAATTTTACAAAGTCGTCTTCATTAAGTATCCATTACAGCTCATTGATATTATTAATATTATGTCTTCCATGTAGCGAACCAATAACCCAACCATTGGAGGATATCTTTTTGTTTCATACTGTTGTATTTTTAAAAGTGACTTAGTAAAACTTTGGGAGAAAAACATGGATGTATAGTGTTGTCTGCTTCATGTGAATGTAAACTCTTTCTGATCTCCTTCCTGATGTGTATGGAAAAGGATGTATTGACAGATGCAGGGTTATAATCCAGGTAACCTGTTAACATACCCTGGCACCACTCCTAATACTAGATTGCAATGTGTTAAGTTTCTCCTGTAATTACTCTTATCAAATGTCTTGTTTCTAATGAAGAAGCCCTGGTATGCTATGGATCTCCACATATCAATATACTTCATTCAAAGTTTTAGTATATTCAGAGGTACACATTGATATAACATTTACTCATATAACTACAGGAACCACTATTATATACCTTCGGCCTCATTGATCAAGGTCTTTTTCCTTCATAGGGACCAAGGCTCTTTGTCAGTCAAACCATTCTGGAAGAGGAAAGGACACTTGGCCTAGATCTATAAATGGGACAAGACATTGTACTTTTCCACTGGAGCTGGATTTCCTCTACTCTGGTTAAGTACTTGCATTTATTTTGCTCCTATATTCATGTTTCTGCTGCTCTTTTAGATTTCCCCTTTTTATCTTGTTATTAAGAATTCAATCATCAATGATCCATCTTCCCAAATCCTATAGGCAAGGCACTTCCATCTCTATTGAAGTCTTTCAACCCATTTCAACTAAGAATGAAAACTATGGGATGTTCAGTACTTCCACTCATTTTCCATGTTCTAGGATTTTCTCATCCCCATTTCTGCTAGAAAACTTAGTTAAATGATAGTATATCTTTCTAACAGCTTCAAGTCTATGGAGAAAATATATGGTTCCCAGTTTCTTTATTGCCAATGCTGTCCTGTCTCAGGGCACTCATGTTTTTGTGTGTGGAGTGATCTCTAGTTCCTTGCAAGGAATATGGTTCTCCACTGAGTATTCTGTTCTCATGAAAGAACTATTCAAGACCTACTCTGAAGTTCTGGACACATCCCTTTGTGGTTTGCTTTGGGTTTTAGTTTTGTAAAAAAGAAGAAGAAAGAACCCTGTATTCTAAAAATATTTGTTAAATTTTAATTTAATTATTGTGTGGGTAGATGTGCATATATGTACTTGACTATACATGCTGAGTCATGGAGGTCAGTGAATAAACTCCCAGTTAGTTCTCTCCTCCCACCACATGATTCATCAGATTCAGAGACAAGCACATCTACCTGCTGATCCATCTCAATATCTTGACTAGCTTTATCTCAGTATCAGAGTCTGGTACAAAGCTGTTGCTGCCAGCAGCTATTATGAACTGGATCCCTGGAAGAGAATCTGGGGAGGGATGGGGGGACGGTGAGAGAGAAATGACATCAGGACAACATTGCTGTTCATGATATAATGTTTTATTGGGGTTTCACAATATATGTGGCTGTTAAGGGCAAGTCTCTTCCCCCAAATACGTGGCCTCAATGTTTCACACTGCTCAGTGGTAGTCTGCTTAATTCAGGAAACTGTAGGTCTTGCAGATCTAAGGGCTTCAAAGCTCTGCCCTGGGCTAGCTCAGCTGTAGCTAGTGGCTCACAGGTAAATAAACAGAAGGCTGTGTTGTTCTAAGGAGAACAAAGGCCAGAACTTCAAGGGCTAGCTCAGAGACTCAAAAAACCCTCTCTCAAAAGCTGGGGGAGGATACGCAAAGCCTGTTTATACAGACAGCTGAGCAACAATCTAATGGAACACAAAATACCCTAGAAATGTAATAAGATAGGGAAAACATAATCTTATGTCAACTCCCATCATGAGGGTTATTGTCCTGACTGGAGAAGTGATTCTCACTTTAAAAGAACTTTTCATGGTTGCAAAGTGGAGGCCCATATTCACTTCACCAGATGTTGGCTGGGTAGTATAGTCTCAGAGGCAGTAATGAATTTTCCACCCATCATGGGGAGTTCTACCACATGCTAGTGGTTCATTCAGCTTTCTTCCTCGCTGTGATTAATTTGAGTTAAAAATAACTGTTGAAATATTGTTTAGTAGGGACACCAAATCATCACATTCTGCCTAAGGGAACCCTCATCTCTGTCCATGACTTTTTATGGCACAGTGTCTTAGGGTTTCTATTACTGCACAAAACATCATGACCAAGAAGCAAGTTGGGTAGGAAAGGGTTTATTCAGCTTACACTTCCACACAGCAGTCCATCACCTAAGGAAGTCAGGACTGGAACTCAAGCAGGTCAGGAAGCAGAAGCTGATGCAGAGGCTGTAGAGGGATGTTTCTTACTGGCTTGCTTCCCCTGGCTTGCTCGGCTTGCTCTCATAGAACCCAAGACTACCAGCCCAGAGATGGCACCACCCACAAGGGGCCCTCCCCCCTTGATCACTAATTGAGATAATGCCTTACAGCTGGATCTCATGGAGGCATCTCCTCAAGTGAGGCTCCTTTCTCTGTGATAACTTCAGCTTGTGTCAAGTTAACACACAGAACCATCCAGTTTCAGCTAGTTGCTAAATCAGCTGAAACCTAAATGTCCATTTGAACTCTTCTAAGGAACCCATGTGAGAACTTTTCATGGTTGCAAAGTGGAGGCCCATCTTCACTTCTTCAGGATCCATTGTCTCAACAGAACTCACCCATACTCTTCCTTTCTAGATGTTCATGGGTGATGGTAAGAAGGCCTCATCCTGCAAAGGTCACTGTATGTGTATATATATATATATATATATATATACACACATACATACATATATATATGTATATATATACACACATATACATATATACATATATATGTATGTATACATATATATGTATACATATGTATGTATGTATACATACATATATATGTATATATATACATGTATACACACAATAAATATATATGTATATATATGTATATGAAGACATATGTTGGCTTGAAAGAGAAGTGTTGAAAACACCACATCTACTTGTATAGGGTGTGATCCTCACACAAGAACCAAGAGGCCTCATTGTGGGACATGTGTATACAGGGCCTAGATTCCAGTTGTTCATATTTATATGTCTGAGATTCTAGCTCAGGATTCTTGATGTAAACAAAAGGTCTGATCAACAGCCAGTGATTTGTTCTATGTCAAAAAGCTGCTATGGTCTGAATTCTTAAGTCCTATAGTTACATGTTTGAGAATCCAACCTCACTAGTTTCTCTTCATCTAATCATCCTAACTTAAAGGAGTTAAAAATCAAACAAACAAACAAACAAACAGAAAAACAAAACTGGACTGTCTTTGGTTTATTGAAGAGACCCAGTGCTAATGGAATAAGTTATTTTCACTCATCTCTTGTTGCACTTTGGTTTTACTTGAATGGTTATTTTTCAATATCAGGTATTCATACCTTCTTTATTAAATAGCAGTGGCAGAGGTAAGGTAATGTCTTCATTCTGGTACTCCCATAAGCCTTGATTCTGCTGCTTTCCATCTCCTTCTTGAAGCCTTCTCAGGGCTGTGCTCCATAGCTTCATTTAAATCCACACCAGGACCGGGCCCTGTGGCTTCATCCATTTTGGCCTGCAACACAGGCTACACTTCATATGACATGGTATTGACATTTGTGCTTGACACTGTGACCTACATAGCTGCTATGGAATGAAGCCAGTGTCCTCTGTCAAAGTAAGAAGGGGATCCCACAGTGGCTCTAATCCAATCTAAAACTTGGCCTTATCTAAGAACCAATTACTGTTGAATATATTTCCTAATATATTCATTTTGTCAGCAAATATTTATTAAAGATCCACATACTAGTCCTAAGAATTACACATGTCTGTAAATATCTCTATATCCCACTCACTATTTTCAGAGCCATGAGAGAGGTGTCAATAAGAGCATAAAAGTAAAGCAAGGAAGTATCAGGAGTATAAAAGGTGTTAGAAGAGCATTCAGGTTAAGAAGTGATCCACTTCCTCCTGGACAGCTAGAAAGGGATGGAAAGAGGCATAGACTTATTCTCTAAGAGCACGTGAGTTGATCAAGCCTTTGCAATGTACCATTTACTTTGCATTCAGTATCTTTTATCCCATATGAGATTCCTTTAATGTAGTATGTATTCATATTATAATGAAGCAACTTATTTTGTATAATGTTTATATACTAACAACATAATCTATTCACATTAGAGATCTGAAAAATCAGAACAATAGATAACATAAAATAAAAATGTGAAAGAAAAGATTAATCTTATTCCATGAAATAATTTGTTAATGTTTCAACACATTAATTTGGTTCTCTACATAGTGATTATAAAACCAGTATCATCCATGTATAAAGCTCAAATATTGTGTTAACTTCTTTCATGTAAGTATATTAAATATACTTCCTTGTCATTATTGTCTATAGATAAGTAGAATTATAGAATAATTTAACTTGTATCATATTCTGTGAGACATTTGTATATCTACTATCAAGTTTTAATTCCATCTTTCTTGGCATCTATATTTATTTACTCAAAATGGATGCCCAGAAAACAGATTTTTGTTTCACAGCTTATGCAAGTTTCACAGCACTTTGTTACTTATTGTCCACAAAATATCTTCATCTATATTTCTGATAACAATGAAAGTTGCTTTTTCTCTCCGACTCAATATTATATGCTGCATTGAAAAAAAATGCCTTTGCCAATTAAACACAAAAGGGAGAAATTATGTTGTTATTTGATTTTATTTTTCTTGGTTTCCAACACAGTGAAGTTATTTTTAATGACATTTGTCATGTCTCCCTCTTAACTTTATAGCCCGTGCTAAAGACCAAAGGCAACATGATATTAAAATCCTATTGTGAGCCCTAAGCAAATGCCACTGACAACTGACTGTAACAAATGGCAAATGCCATTTGGCTTCCTTTTTCTGTTTCTCTAACTGCATCAGGACGGATGTGTCTTTATTCTAGAGCTCAATTTAGAAACTATCAAGCCTTTTGTTTTTGTTCTCTCTTATGTCTCCACAGAAAATTAATCCTATCTAGTCATGTGTCTGCTCATCCCCATGTAACCCCATGCATTTGCCTCCCTTTTACCCTAAGCTGCTGGTCTTTGATGCACCTCTCTCTCAGCTATTCCCACAGTGTTCTCTAGAATTTAAATCCTATGGCCAGGAAGCAAAAGCCCAGTAGACTCTCCTCAGGTCTTCAACCACAGGAGCTGGGGATATTCTGAGAGCACACATGAGTTTTTCTTTTACAAGTGGAGGTTTTAGTCTCCCATTGCCACCATTTCTGGCATAGCCCAGGCTGGTATTCTGTTCTTTCTCTATCTCTGTCTTCTCCAAGCCAGGATGTTCCCACTCCCCATAAGATAGTGTTTGTTCTAAATGATTCCTTTGTTCTCTCCCAGCTCACTTTCCTTCATTACTTCTTTCCCACAGAAATCTCATTACACCACAAGCGTAAACACTTTGTGCTTGTATTTCCCTGCCTCCCAGTTCCTATCCACAGAGGTGGATTTGGATTAAGAGCTGTGTTTTGGCATGAAATCATGAGATTAAGGTTGTAGTCTCTCTGATGAGTTCTCTTCAGTTCTTTCAGCTGTCTCTACAAGTTGACGCAGGCTGGATCTGTGAGAGGAGACTTCAGTTGCTAGCTTCACCTGATTGTCCAGATGTACTCTTCATGTAGAACATCAATAAAAATCTAATATTTCCTTCCAAAGAACTGGAGGAATCATGGTAGTTAGATGATCTGATATGACATTTTGGCTAAACTAAGCCAGTGTCATTTTGGCTCCAAGTCTTGCTATTTGGAGATTAAGAAAGTCTCATACTAATCCCCTCCCTGTTTTGTCATCCATCCCAAGTTACAAAGCTTCCTTCTCCTCTTGAACAACCTTTCCCATACCATAATGAAACTCTAACCCAGAGCTCACTTGGTTTTGCTGAAGTCAAAGTCAACATTGTGGACTTACTGTAAAAAGGACATATAAGGATAAAATGAAGGACTTTATTAAGCATGCCTGTATGATCCTCCCATATCAGAGGGATCAGTTAGAAGATAGTTGTCTAGAATTTCTCGTTTGTATCCCTTATCCCACCAGCAAGTCTTCATTTTAGGCAGAGATGTCTCAGAGTGTGGGAAGCACTTACTTAAAATCCCATGCCTATAAAGAGCCAACGTATTTTATGAACAACTTACTGACACTTAAAGGAGTTTTAGCAGTAAGGAATACATCTGATAATAGAAGTCTTCACTGATTAGTGATCATATTCTACAAGAAATGTTATCTGTTGAACACACACACACACACACACACACTCACTCACTCACTCACTCACACACACACCTAAATACATACCTACTCAATTTGTATAATGTTACTTGTATACATATGTTTTCAGGGCTGACTGAGAAAGGAGGCCATGAATTTGAAAGGGAGCAATGAGATGTATATGGGAAGGTTTGGAGGGAGGAAATGGAAGGAGGAAATGATTTAGTTATATTATAATCTCAAAAATAAAAGCAATGATTTGAAAATATTATCTGGGCTGAGGCTGTAGGAAAGTATTAGGATGCTAGTCTAGTACACAGTTCATAGTGATTGCCTTCTTTCCCATGGTCAGCTGTTATATCTACTATGGTTTATTAATAAGTCACTACAGCTTCTCAAGTGTAGGCTATCTACCAAGAGAGGAGATTAGTATTTGAGTGGTGCCTGAGATCCTTGTATGCCCTAAAACCCCAATAGTCTATAGCCTAACTATACTTTCTAAGTCTTGGTAAAGCCTAGTTAATATTTATCCAATATAACTGAATCTGCAGAGTCATGAGGTCTGAACTTAATGCAGATCTTTTGCTCACTCTGGGTGCCATTCAAAATTGGAATGGGGTCAAGCCAGGTGGTGGTGGCGCACACCTTTAATCCCAGCACTTGGGAGGCAGAGGCAAGCAGATTTCTGAGTTTGAGGCCAGCCTGGTCTACAGAGTGAGTTCTAGGACAACCAGGGCTACACAGAAAAAACCCTATCTCAAAAAAAAAACAAAAAACAAATAAACAAACAAAATTGGAACAGGGTCTAGGCACAGAACCAATATTGCATATGTAGTCACTAAAATCCAAGTTAGTTCCCTTAAGTTAAGTGGAGCAAGATCACCTCTAGTTATGTGTTTGACTTCTGCTTTTCCATCACAGCACCTCCATCCCCCCTACTTTCAGTCTGCCAGTAATGCTTTTGTTCCTTTGCAAATCTGTGTTCGTACACATACATAGAAGCTGCCCTTGGGTCATTAGATAGCACAATATTTTTAGTTGTTTGTTTCACTTGTCTTCTTGGGGTTGAAAAGTTCCACTCACTAAGAACTCTCCTTTGTGCGAATAGATGGATGTTCTTTGATAATGGCTTCTTTGACTGAATGCTGTAGTAGTCCCTGTTGAGCCTGCAAAGCTCACGACTCCCCAATAGTTTTGAGGCCATAAACAAAGCACAGTGGACAACTTATTTGTTCAAACCTAGTTACAAAATCAGAGGCTAAACTTGGAAAATCATTGGCAGTTTCTGACATAGTCAGTTTACATTTTTTCAAACTATCTAATACATGTTAGATATTTGTGTTAGGTCCTAAAAGTGTGAATATGAAATGAATATACTAGGATAAAAAGGGTTTGATGCTGTGTTTCCCATATTTTTTATTCACAACCTAAAGTTTAAAATTCACCATTATCCCTAGTACACATACACATATACATTAATAATTCAAACATAAATTTCATAAAATTGTAATTGTTTTACTTACTTGCAATGAAATCAGGTATTTCCTATTTGATTATTTTAGTCTATATAATTTAAAGCTTTGTAGGTCTCAAACCATTGATTTTAAGATCTAATTTGCATTAGGGAAGGATAATTATCCTTGGTATATATTTTACCTAGTGTATGTATATATATACACATTTATATGCATATATATACATATATATATATATATATATATATATATATATACACTTTCAAATTTATAGCCCATGTAAAAGTGGTGATGGATAAACTCATGAACCTCTCCTAAGCAGATTTTTCTCAAACTTCAAAGTGTCAAGGGACCCCCATTGGTATCTTAAAATAATTTGTATTTATGAAAGAATTAAATTAATGAACATTTATGGCAAAAAAAATGTTGTAACTCAGTAGACCTAAGGTAGAGCCTGAGATTTTAAGATTCTGCCATTCTTGTTCTGGTTCTTCTTAGCTCTCAGGTGATGTTGATGCATCTGGTTCATGGACTCTATGCTCACTGCTAAGGATTTAAAACACAAATATGTTAATAGGCCTACTGAGCTGCTAAGGTAAGGTTCTCAAACTAGGAAAGAAAATCTGCATGTAACATGTTAAAGCACAAAGACAAAATAACAACTGTTGTAGATATTTTTCCTGGTGTGTACCCTGTAATATGTAATTTCAGTGAAGATAATAGTTAAGTATAGACACAAATAAATCAGTGAAACATATGCAGATGGCCATTTTTCTTATATGAAAGAGTTAAAAAGGCATATATGAAAGTCCAAGAAAACTAAGGGAATATCTACAAATTACTAATGAGAGCACTCCAAAGGGAGAATAAAGCTTTATTCCCTTCTGTATGGATAAAGGATGGGTGAAAACTGGCTCACCAGTGACTCAAGGGAAGTAAGTTGTCACTAATGCCTCTATAACCACATAGTTCTGGGCCCAAGAGAAAGGTTACAGTGCCCGACAGACATCACAAAATAGTTAGTACTACTTACCCTAGTGCCTCAGCACATATGAGACATAACTGGCCTTTTTCCCAGGGTCAGATTCCATCAATGTTCCCGCTAATGCACAGGAAGTATTATGAGATAAATGTGCCCATTTCAAGATGACAAGACTAATTTTATAGTAAGGGATCTTTTAAAGTGACAAGTTGATTCTTTTACCTGTGAGTGCCAGAGACAATGTGAACCGTATCAATTTTATGTCCTAACAACAGGCATTGTAAATGCCATTGTCTTTGTAAGCTCATTCAAACAATCCAAAGTTCAATTGTTTATCATATATCATTGTCACATTTTTAGTTTTCAACATATTTGGCACATGGCATAATATAGCCCATATTCTTTAGGAAAAGAGACAAAGAACTGAGTCAGGAAAAGAAGGAAGTAAGAAAGGCCACAAGAAGCCAAAAGAGGGACACATATACGGGAGCCATAGAATGGGAGGCACAGGAGTAAAGACAGTAGTGCCCAATGACAATGTGAGAAAAGACCCAGGGTGGGCACACAGTACAGGAATGGCATGGGTGTTCCCAAGCGTCATGAAGTGAGACAGATGTTTGAGTACATGTGAGACATTTTTAGGTCCATGTTGAAGGAATAACCATTGCTAGCTGATCAGTGTACACACTTCATAGTTTTCTTTGTGCACAGATACATTATGCAAGCACATTTACATTCTTACAAAAGCAAACTGATACTTTATCTGTGGTTCTGCAAACTGTTTTTATTAATTTTTACAATGTACCATGAACATATTTTTCATGCACATGGGTGAAAATCCTGTACTAAAAGACGGAGAGCACTGTAGTCGGGTCAGAAGGTTGCTGGTAAGGACAGTGATACCTAAAGCAGAGTTTCGGCTGAAGGTTAAAGCACAGGCCTGGCAAGATCTACCAGGGAAAGCAGGGCCAGCAGTGTTCTTTCTCCTCAGAGAGGTCAGAATTGAAGGCCAAAGGCATTAAAGGTATGGGATGTCCTGTAAGCCCCTCTGGCTCCTGCCTCCGCCGCCCCTCACCCCCCTGACTCCCCGCTGGCCCCGGGGGACTAAAGCATCCTGTGCATCTCTTGGCACCCAGTGAAAACCACCCATTTTCTGCCTCTTCCTCAGCTCTTCCTGAGCCCTGGTCATATCTGCACACTCCCTCATCATCTCCTCACTGCTTACATGCCTGTCCTGTAAGTCCTCCTGGGAGTTCTTGGGAGAATCATCTGTCCCCCTGTCTGTTTTTCGTTTTGCTTTCCGGGGCACATAATCTTCAGCAGGGCGCTTTTCTGCAGCCCGCGCCTCGCTGGCTGACTTGGCCTGGGAATCGGGCTTGCTCTCCCCTTGGCGCTTGCCCTCCCCGTCAGACTTGCCCTGCTTCTCGGGCTTCCCCTCATCTTGCCCCTGCTCATCTGGCTTTGCCTCCTCCTCTAGCTTGCCCTGGCGTGCTGGCTTTGCTTTCTTGTCCGGCTTCTCTTCCTCGTCTGACTTTTCTTCATCTTCAGGCTCTACTTCCTCTTCTGGCTTTCCCTCCTTTTCCAGCTTGCCCTCCTTTTCACCGCGGAGTTCTTCCATGTCAAGACTTCCCTCCTTTTCCTGTCCTGAGAGTAAAAGTGGGGAAACAGGAGGAAAAAGAAGAGACACGAGAGACTGAGACACCTGACAGAATACAGGCTCATTAACATCTGTCTGCATTTGGCCCTTTCGAGGAGGGGTGTTTGTCCCACCCCAAGTATGCCTCGTAGGCTTGCACCCCTCCTCCACCCTGAGACAGATATCCAGTACCAGGTCCTGCCACTTTCTCTGAGCTCCTTCACGGTGGCAAGCTGAGTGTGTTACATGGGATAGCTTGAGAGGGGGGCAGGCAGTGGGGCCCCAAATCATGCCCCATTTTGTCACGATTCACTGACCTGCAGGGATCCTGAGCAGGTCGACCCTCCTTTTCAGATGTCACAATGCTCTGGGAACAGCAGAGACCTACAGACAGGACACAGGGGCAGTGTCTGCGTGGTCAGTGGATGCACAGAGACTGTCCGTCAGCCCATACTCATCATCCAACCTTTTCCTCCTTTACCCCCCACCCCCACCCCCGCATATCCAAGCCGCCATTTCTTTTCAGGCCTTGGGCACTAAATCGGGATGCTCTCCAAAGTCCGCTTTACTCTGCGCTCCCCGCTCGGACTCTGGAGGCAGCCTGCCCCACCCCCAACCCCGTTTGGTCCCGGTCAGTTTGTCTTCAGAGCCTGGAGTGTGCGTTCACTTCATATCGCATCTGTCTACGGCTCACCGTCGCACTGCACTGCGGGCCCCCTCACCCCCGCCTGCTCTAAAACGGATTAGGAGTGGGATGAGAGAAGGGAGCCGCCTGCGGGGGTCCTCCTTCCCCCCTCCTCTTGCCCAGTCTGCTGTGCCCCCTCCTTACCAATCTCCCCGATCTCTTCCCCCTCCCCTCCCGCTGCTGTTGGTTCCAGCTGCTATCCCCTACCACCACCCCTGCCCTGCTCTGTTGGCAGAGCCAGCATTTCAGTACTGACCTGAGGAGACCCAGGACAGGTCTGTGCACCTTCTCGGTGCTCACAATAACCAGTTCAGCTCAAGGAAATGGTGCTGCGCAAATGCGGGGTTTGGGGCACAGGTATGCAGCAGCAGCAGGACTAGCTGGTGCGGGGGCTGGTGCCCACGTGGGCACCAATCCAGTCACATGAGCAAAGCGTCACCCTAGCTAAATCCACCCTCCTCAATTGTCTCCCCACCTCCCATCCCAGGAGGATCTGGGTAGCAACGCACAGTTAGGGGGAGTGTGGAGATAGAGGAGGAGTGGCCAAGGAACGAAGGAGGGGAAGGCTTCCTGACTCCAAGAGGTTAACCCACTGTCTTCTCTGAAAATCCCTGTGAGATTCCCACTCTCACCAATTGTGACAGCCTAATTAGAAGGGGTTAGTGGCATTTCCAAGAACTCGCAACTCCTGAATCCAGAATGCAACATATCTAGCTAAGTACAGAGCCTGAGGATGGTACCCTCCATGAAGTTAGCTTCTACTTAGAGGGCTGGTGTTCTCTGCTTTCTGTCCTCAGCCTTCTAACTCCTCAGTTCATATGGTATTCCCACTCCCTGGATGGGCTCATTCTTTCTTTTTCTTTTTTCTTTTATTGGATATATTCTATATTTACAATTCATTTCCCTTTTTCTGGTTCCCCACCCCCCCAAAGGTCCCACATGCCGTTTTCCCTCCCCCTGCTCCCTCAAACACCCCTTCCCACTTCCCTGTTCTTGTATTCCCCTACACTGATGTTTTGGTCCATTCTAGCAGCAGTGTCCACTCCTTTCTTCTTGTCAGACATCACTTGGTATGTGGATTGTGTCTTTGGTGTCCCAAGATTCTAGGCTAATATCCACTTATCAGTGACTGCATACCATGGGTATTCTTTTGAGACTGGGTCACCTCACTTAGTATGACGTTCTCCAGCTCCATCCATTTCTCTAAGAATTCATTTCCCTTTAAATATAAATTATTCAACAGCGTGCTTTTCCACTGTAGTCCTGCCTCAGCAACTGGCTACCAGATACCACTGCTTCATTTTCTCTAAGAACTTTGTCCAAAGTCCAAGTACTATTTTCATTAGCTTAATTCTATCTTGTTTGATCCAGGCATAAGAGCTGCTCTAATCTATGCTTATAGGAATGAGTATTTAGAAGGTAGTTTGATATTATGTTCATTTAGCAAAATATTAGTATTCCAGTAGATTCTCTCCCAGGGCCTAGTGCCTTCCCAGCCACAGGTTCTTGCCCAGATTTTAGAATAAAAGGTATATATTTTTTCTTGTTGAGTTGGCCTTAACTCTAATTAGAAGGTTGTTGGTTACCCCCTACAACCTTCATTCTACCACAACACCACTGGACACATGTTGGTGGGCTAGTTCTTATTATAGATGGCAGGGTTCATAGCTGAATAAATCTATTGATAACTTCCCCCAGCAGCCTGCCTAACTACCATGAGCATACTCAATCTCATCTTTTCCTATTCTTTAATACCCCTCCATTTTAATCAACCCTCATCCATTTTCTCATCTCCACCACCACCCACTTTTCCTTTCATTTGAACATTTATACCTCCCATCGGCCTCCTCTTCACCTACATTTTACCTATAGTCTATTATCCTCCCTCCTTTAAGGCAGCATACCCCCCCACACTGTTCCCTTTCTAGTTTCCACAGGTATTCATGTTGAACAGAGTTGAGACTAGGGTCTACACATGGAAGACAGCACAGTGCAGGAAGAAGCCTGCAGTGTTTCTTGGATTGGGCCTGAGTTGTCCCACTCACCATACTTTTATAACTGTCTCCTGAGAGGCTCTGACAGTACCTGACAAATATAGAGGGGAACACTCTCAGCCAACCATTGGACTGAGCACAGGGTCTCCAGTGAGGGAGCTAGAGAAAGAACCCAAGGAGCTGAAGGGGTTTACAATGCCATAGGAGGAACAACAATATGAACCAACCAGTACCCCCAGAGTTCCCAGGGACAAAACCACCAACCAAAGAGTACACGTGCAGTTACCCATGTCTCCAGCTGCATATGTAGAAGAGGATGGCCTTGTCAGACATCAATGAAAGGAGAGATCCTTGGTCCTGTGAAGGATAGATAGATGCCCCAGTGTAGGGGAATACCAGGATAGGGAAGCAGGAGTGGGTAGGTTAGTGAGTAGGAGGAGAGGGGATAGGATAGGGGGTTTTCAGAGGGGAAACCAGGAAATGGAATAACATTTGAACTGCAAATAAAGAAAATATCTAATAAAAAAGAAAATTTCATACATTAGTAGAGTGTATTTACATGATTTATATTTCCCCCTCTACATCTCCATTTCCTCCCCAATACCCACTACTGAGTCTTGGATTTAGAACCTCTTTTTTCCCATTCATTAATCATATCACTCACTTAAGTAGGAAACCCCAAACAAGTACAGCAATAATTGAGAAGCACAAATATGCCAAGAAACAGGGAAAAGTGAGCCACAGAGATCACAAAAGAAGGAATGCAATACACACACACACACACACACACACACACACACAGACACATTTTGTTGAATGCATTTAGTATCACCCTTATATACATGAGTTTGAGGCTAACCACCTACTTTGGATTAGGGCTCATCCCTAGAGAAAACCAATTGCCCTAACCCCAGCAGCCATTGACTACCTGTAGCTCTTCATCTAATAGTGGGCTTTGTGAAGTGAAATTTCTTTCAGCTTCATTTACATTTCAACTGGTGTTGTCATTTTGCAAGGTTTTCTAAGATGACTTAAACTATTGATATTCATGAGTGCAATAACACTGTCATGTATAGAAGATACTGTCTCACAGCAGGCATCTTGGTCCTCTGGCTCTGAGACTCTATCTCTTCACTCCTTCTTCTTGCTATGTTCCCTGAACCTTAGATGTGACAACTGTGTTGTAGATGGACAAATTGGAGCTGAGACCCTCAGTCACTTCACTGCATTTTGACCAGCTGTGGATCTTTGTAATAGTTTTGATCTGCTGCAAAAAGAAGCCTCAAAATGTGAGGTAAGAGCTATAACTATCTTTGGGTATAAGAATACATGTTTAGAATACAATTAGAGACTATATTGATTTAGAAAAAGGATAGCAGTAGTTTTCCTGTAGGATCTATGATTTCTCTACCCACTGGTAGTTAGTTGGCTAGGAGTACAGTACCATGGCAGGTTCTCAGTCCAATAAGCCTGTTGGTTACTCCCAAGATATAAGTGGTGCTATTGTACCATTAAAATATCGTAAATAGCTGGACATTTTTTGTGATTCCATTATTTTTAATATGAAGCCAATTTTATATTGAGTTTTTAAAATTAATTTGAATTTTACAGTAATCCCTACAAATATATTCACTGATTATAATTCACTGTTTTGGTAAAAGTTTAAATTACCATTTATCTATGTTTGGATATTTGAAGGAATCCAAAATTCTCCATGTCTTTCTATATTTTATCCTGTTTTCTCTGTTCTGCCTTTTTGGAAAAAATGTTATCTAGAATAGGAAAATTCTTACTTACAGAAAGAGAAGCAGTTATTGAGGGCTATAGGAAGAAGATGAAAACTTGATTTTTTTTTACAGGTAAAACTTTCAGTTTTGAAAGGAAATTTTTGGATATAGATAGATAATTTTGTAACATTGTGAATATTCTTAATGCTTCTGAGATATATGGCTAAGATGTAATTTTTTAATTACTTATGCTTTCCACAATAAAAAATTCCCCAATTAACAACTTTATACAGTACAATAACGGTACAACAAAATATTGTATAACTACTTTGGCTTAGTTCAGTCTAGGCCCAAAATATTGTTATTGCTCTAATGCAAAATCCTAGCAAAAAAAATCCCTGAATCCTAAAGTAATTTCTATATATTACCCTACTCTAACTCTCCCACAAACTGAGAGACGTTAAGACAAGAGTCACTAGCCACATGCAGAAAAAAACGTGGAAGTAAGTCCTAAATCATTACTTAGAAACAATAGTTCAACGCCAGAAAGAATGCTGTACCAGTGACCATAGGTCAAAGATTATAGATAAGGTATAGGGGTTCTCACTACAGCACCAGATGTAGCCTTGCAAAGAAGGACTACTTTTAAAAAGAATTTTACCAGATGTTTCTGACTAATATATTAACTACAGAATTGTGTCAGATTTGGGGTTCAGTTCTGGCCTCCAGGTTCCTGCCTTGAATTCTTGCCTTGATTTCTCTCAGTAATGGATTGTGTCCTGAGAATTGTAGATTGAAGGAAACCTTTCTGCTCCAACTTGCTTTTAATAATGATGTTTTATCATAACAATAGAAACACCAGCTACAAAAGACAAAAATTAAACAAATAAAATATAAAGAAACATTTTAAATTCAAAATGTGGGGATGTGGGGAGGAGTGAACTCCAAATTAAGTGTTTAAAAAAAGGTTTATTTTTGTACAGGAATGTGAGGGCAGGGCAGCAGGAGTGGGTAAGCACCCTCATGAAGCAGGGGGAGGGAGGATGAGATAGAGGGCTTGGGGGGGGAGTGGAAACTGGGAAAGGGGATAACATTTGAACTATAAATAAATAAATAAAATATCCAATAAAAAAGAACAAAAAAGGTTTATTCTGTATTTTCTTTCTCTCACCCTCTATCTTTATGAGTTCTGGGGAAGGATTGGCTGCAAGGATTTTACTTTTAGTATTTTCTTCTTTTATTTTCATAACCAATGTCATTGTCATGTCAAAATAATGTTTTTATAATAAAAAATAATGCTAATCACCCAACAAAAATTTATAATGATGACATCCAAATAATATTCACTGAACCAAAACCCACTAATAGAAAAATCATTTCACTATGAAAGAAAATTATGGAAAGGGAAGTAACTAGTAAGAAAAAGAACTAGCAGAAAAACAGTAACAAATGTAGTACTAAGACCCTATCAATAATTAACATAAATATAAGTGGAGGAAATTCTTCAACAAATATAGTAAAAGCTAATACTTAAAACAAAAAATACATTAATATAATCTGTCTACAGGGAACTTGTGTCACTTTTAAGACATACATATGCTACACATACATGTTAAGGATGAAACTCACATAAATTGAATCAAAATAAAAAAAACAAGTAATCATGCTTATATAAAATCAGCTTCATTGCTTATGCTTAATGTAAACTCTTAGCTAACTGGACTTAATTTCTATCTGGCAATGCATTCCATTATCAGAAAATTGCAAGCTTGCTACATCAAAGTTTCATAAAAGTGTCTAATCCCTACCTAACTGATGAACCTTATTTTCTCAAATAATTATTTTAGCCAATATCACCATGGATATATAGACTTAAACATCACCAACTGTACATATGAGTTAAAGGCTGGGAAATAAATGAGAAGGCAGGCTGAGCAAGCCAGTATGCAGCCATCCTCCATGGCCTCTGCATCAGTTTTTACTTCCAAGTCCCTGCTTTGAGTTCTTGCCCTCGCATCCCTGGATGATGCACTACAAGGTGTAGAGGAAATAAACTCTTTATTCCTCTCCATGTTACTTTGGATCACAGTGACAGAAACTCTAAGACAAGCTTCTAACAACCATCTCAATTTTACTATATTTCAACCTTCCTCTGGATTTGAAATATATGACTGCCTGCTAATTGAATGGTAGTTTGTATTTCATATCATGCTTTTGAAAAATTTTACTTTATGTGTATGGGCATATTATTTGTGTTATATCTGCACACCACATGTACCACATGGAAGCCAGAAAAGTCTATTAGAACTCCTGAAACTAGAGTTATAGATGATTGTGAGCAACTGCAAAGCTCACAGAATTGGTCTTGTAAACCTGGCTGTGGGGCATGGGAAATTAAGAAAGACAGACACAACTAACAAAAGCAAAACTTGGATCAGTTAGACGACACACTCTTTGATGGATATCTACTAGCATCCCAGAAACTTAGTGTCTGTTTTAAGAATGGAATTTCCCTGGATAAGTGAACAATACTGCTTCCAGAAGACACTGGTTTTTAAATGAAAATCACAGTGCAAGACATGGGTACATCCCTATATTATTTGTTAGGCAGTACCCAGAAGTCTCCAAGACAAAATAGATTATGTAAATTGTCTTTGGTTACCAACAGGAACCACATGGCAAGTTTCTATTACTGAAAATACCAATATTTGTGTATAGGAAATAAACAAATAAATCTTGAACAGACCTGCACAGTTCCTCCCTGACTGCAAGATATCATAGTGTTCAGAGGTGCTATGCAGGTTGATGGGAGATGTTATCTTATCTAGCATTAGAACTTGCAGGTATATCAACCTTCCAGGGGATATATGCACTAGTGGTACAACTGTTTTGGGAATCACTACTTTTTGATTGGCTTTGAGGCTTACTCCACACAAGGGAGTTTCATGCCTAATGCTATAATCTCAATCAAAAGACTATAGGGGCTAGATCATAGGGCTAGACTTCTGGGTACTGCCTAACAAATAATATAGGGATGTACCCATGTCTTGCACTGTGATTTTCATTTAAAAACCAGTGTCTAATGGGGTTAGATCATAGGGCCTACAGTAGGACTTGCTATTGTTAATTGATTGTCAAGTTACATTCAGAATGTTTACTTTTGTTCTGAAAACTCTGGACTATGCATAATTTTGGGCAGAGGTTCTTTTTTTTATTTAATTTTTATTTTCTATATTCTATGTTTACATTCCAAAGGCTTTCCCCTTTCCCAGTTCCCCGCCCCCCACCATATGTCCCATAATTCCTCTCCCCCCCAGCTATTCCCAAATCATTCCCCCCCACACATGATTTCTCTGTTCTGGGTCTACAATACTGGATCCAATCTTTACAGGCCCAGGGTCCTCTCCTTTCTTCTTCTTGGGAGTCATTTGACTTGCTAATTGTGCCTTGAGTATTTAGGGCTTCTGGGCTCATTAATAAACACTTATCAGTGATTGCATTTCACGTGTATTCTTTTGTGATTGGGTTAGCTCATTTAGGATGATATTTTCCAGATCTAATCATTTACCTACAAATTGCATGAGTTCATTATTTTTAATTGCTGAGTAGTACTCCATTGTATAAATATACCACATTTTCTGTATCCACTCCTCTTTTGAGGGATATCTGGGCTCCTTCCAATTTCTGGCTATTATAAACAAGGCTGCTATAAACATAGTGGAGCATGTGTCTTTATTGTATGCAGGGGAATCCTCTGGGTATATGCCCAGGAGTGGTATGCCAGGGTCCTCTGGAAGTGACATGCCCAATTTTCTGAGGAACCGCCACACTGATTTCCAGAGCGATTTTACCATTTTGCAGTCCCACCAACAGTGGAGGAGTGTTCCTCTTTCTCCACATCCTCGCCAGCACCTGTTGTCTCTTGAGTTTTTAATCTTAGCCATTCTGACTGGAGTGAGGTGGAATCTCAGGGTTGTCTTGATTTGCATTTCCCTGATGACTAATGATGTTGAACATCTCTTAAGGTGTTTCTCGGCCATCCACATTTCTTCTGGTGAAAATTCTTTGTTTACCTCTATACCCCATTTTTTGATAGGGTTATTTGGTTCTTTGGGGTCTAACTTCTTGAGTTCTTTGTATATATTGGATATTAGCCCTCTGTTGGATGTGGGGTTGGTGAAGATCTTTTCCCAATTTGTTGGTTGCCGTTTTGTCCTTCTGACAGTGTCCTTTGCCTTACAGAAACTTTGTAATTTTATGAGGTCCCATTTGTTGATTCTTGATCTTAGAGCATAAGCTATTGGTGTTCTGTTCAGGAACTTTCCCCCTGTGCCCATGTCCTCAGGGTCTTCCCCAGTTTCTTTTCCACTAGTTTCAGTGTGTCTGGTTTTATGTGGAGGTCCATGATCCACTTGGAGTTGAGCTTAATACAAGGAAATGAGAGTGGATCGATTCACCTTCTTCTGCATGCTGACCTCCAGTTGAAACAGCACAATTTGCTGAAAGGGCTATCTGTTTTCCACTGTATGGTTGTAGCTCCTTTATCAAAGATCAAGTGACCATAATTCTGTGCGTTCATTTCTGGGTCTTCAATTCTATTCCATTGATCTATTTGCCTGTTACTGTACCAATACCATGCAGTTTTTAACACAATTGCTCTGTAGTACTGCTTGAGGTCGGGGATATTGATTCCCCCAGAAGTCCTTTTATTGTTGAGAATAGTTTTAACTATCCTGGGTTTTCTGTTATTCCAAATGAATTTGAAAATTTCTATTTCTAAATCTATGAAGAATTGATTTGGGATTTTGATGGGGGATTGCATTGAATCTGTAGATTGCTTTTGGCGAGATGGCCATTTTTACTATATTAATCCTGCAATCCAAGAGCATGGAAGATTTTTCCATCTTCTGAGGTCTTCTTCGATTTCTTTCTTCAAAGACTTTAAGTTCCTGTCATACAGATCTTTCACTTGCTTGGTTAGAGTCACACCAAGATACTTTATATTGTTTGTGGCTATTGTGAAGCGTGTTATTTCCCTAACTTCTTTCTCAGCCTGCTTATCCTTTGAGTATAGGAAGGCTACTGATTTGCTTGAGTTTATTTTATTACCAGCCACTTTGCTGAAGATGTTCATCAGCTGTAGGAGTTCTCTGGTGGAGTTTTTTGGGTCACTTAAGTATACTATCATATCATCTGCAAATAGTGATAGTTTGACTTCTTCCTTTCCAATTTGTATCCCTTTGACCACCTTATGCTGTCTAATTGCTCTGGCTAGAACTTCAACTACTATGTTGAAAAAATTTGGAGAGACAGGGCAGCCTTGCCTATTCCCTGATTTTAGTGGGATTGCTTCAAGTTTCTCTCCATTTAGTTTAATGTTGGCTACTGGTTTGCTGTATATTGCTTTTACTATGTTTAGGTATGGGCCTTGAATTCCTGTTCTTTTCAAGACTTTTAGCATGAAAGGATGCTGAATTTTGTCAAATGCTTTTTCAGCATCTAATGAAATGATCATGTGGTTTTGTTCTTTGAGTTTGTTTATGTAGTGGATTGCATTGATGTATTTCCATATATTGAACCATCCCTGCATCCCTCGGATGAAGCCTACTTGATCATGATGGATGATTGTTTTGATGTGTTCTTGGATTCGACTGGCAAGAATTTTATTTAGTATTTTCACATCGATATTCATAAGGGAAAGTAGACTGAAGTTCTCTTTCTTTGTTGGATCTTTGTGTGATTTTGGTATCAGCATAATTGCGGCTTTGTAGAACAAGTTGGGTAGTGTTCCTTCTGTTTCTATTTTGTGGAATAGTTTGAAGAGTATTGGTGTTAGGTCTTCTTTGAAGGTCTGATAGAATTCTGCACTAAAATCATTGGTCCCGTACATATTTTGGTTGGAAGACTTTCTATGACCCCCTCTATCTTTTTAGGGGTTTTGGGACTGTTTAGCTGATCTATTTAGTCCTGATTTAATTTTGGTATTTGGTATCTGTCTAGGAAATTGTCCATTTCCTCCAGATTCTCCAGTTGTGTGGAGTAAAGTCTTTTGTAGTATGATCTGATGATTTTTTGAATTTCCTCAGTTTCTGTTGCTATATCTCCCTTTTCATTTCTAATTTTGTTAATTTGGATACTGTATTTGTGCCCTTTGTTTAGTTAGTCTGGCTAAGGGTTTATCTAGTTGATTTTCTCTAAGAACCAGCTTCTGATTTTGTTGATTCTTTGTATGGTTCTCTTTGTTTCTACTTGATTGATTTCAGCCTCGAGTTTGATGATTTCCTGTCTTCCACTCCTCTTGGGTGAATGGAGTACAGAGCTAAACAAAGAATTTTCACCTGAAGAAATTTGGATGGCTGAGAAGCACCTTAAGAAATGTTCAATATCATTAGTCATTAGGGAAATGCAAATCAAAACAACCCTGAGATTTCACCTCACACCAGTCAGAATGGTTATGGTTAAAAACTCAGGAGACAGCAGGTGCTGGCAAGGATGTGGAGAAAGAGGAACACTCCTCCACTGCTGGTGGGATTGCAAGATGGTACAACAACTATGGAAATCAGTCTGTTGGTTCCTGAGAAAATTGGGCATGACACTTCCAGAGGACTCTGTCATAACACTCACTCCTGGGCATATACCCAGAGGATTCCCCTGCATACAATAAAGACACATGCTCCACTATGTTCATAGAAGCCTTATTTATAATAGTCAGAAGTTGAAAGGAGCCCGGATGTCCCTCAAAGGAGGAATGGATACAGAAAATGTGGAATATTTACACAATGGAATACTACTCAGCAATTAAAAATAATGAATTCATGCAATTTGTAGGCAAATGGTTGGATCTGGACTATATCATCCTAAGTGAGTTAACCCAATCACAAAAGAATACACATGAAATGCAATCACTGATAAGTGGATATTAATGAGCCCAGAAGCTCTGAATACTCACGGCACAATTAGCAAGTCAAAAGATTCCCAAGAAGAAGGAAGGAGAGGACCCTGGGCCTGAAAAGATTGGATCCAGTTTTGTAGGAGAGTACCAGAACAGAGAAATGGTGGGGGGGGGTGATTGGGGAATAGGTGGGGGGGAAGGACTTATGGGACATATGGTGAGGGGAGAACTGGGAAAGGGGAAAGCATTCAGAATGTAAACAAAGAATATAGAATGCAAGCTGGTACAACCAGTCTGGAAATCAGTCTGGCGGTTCCTCAGAAAACTGGACATGATACTTCCGGAGGACCCAGCCATACCACTGCTGGGAATATACCCAGAAGATTCCCCAGCATGCAATAAGGATACATGTTCCACTATGTTCATAGCAGCCTTATATATAATAGCCAAAAGCTGGAAAGAACCCAGATGTCCCTCAACGGAGGAATGGATATAAAAAATGTGGTATATATATATATATATATATATATATATATATACACACACACACACACACACACACACACACACACAATGGAGTACTATTCAGCCATTAGAAACAATGAATTCATGAAATTCTTAGAGAAATGGATGGAGCTGGAGAACGTCATACTAAGTGAGGTGACCCAGTCTCAAAAGAATACCCATGGTATGCAGTCACTGATAAGTGGATATTAGCCTAGAATCTTGGAACACCAAAAACATAAATCACATACCAAATGATGTCTGACAAGAAGAAAGGAGTGGACACTGGTGCTAGAATGGACCAAAGCATCATTGTAGGGGAATACAAGAACAGGGAAGTGGGAAGGGGTGGATGAGGGAGCAGGGGGAGGGAAAAGAGCATGTGGGACCTTTGGGGGTGGGGAACCAGAAAAAGGGAAATTAATTGTAAATATAGAATATATCCAATAAAAAAAGGGAAAAAATTTACAAAGCAAAAAAAAAAAAAAAAAGAAAGAAAGAAAGAAAAGAAAAAATATTTGGAGAAGATAAAAAACGACTATTTTGTTGTTTCATCTTTTTTGTGATAAGAAATAAGAAATCTAATTGAATGAATGTTTTAAAGCAGGATTCATGGTTTTCTCAGTCTATCTTACCTGAGAGACTTAATTCTCATTCTATGGTGTTCTGGATGCAGTTCTGCCTCAAAGTCCACCAGAAACTTTCTCCAGATAACACATCTGACCATAATTTAGTGTGTGCAGTAGGTAGAGCTGCCATTAAGGATCTAGGCCTCAACTCTTAAATTCTAATAAAATATGCAGTTGATGTCTACATACTATTCTTGTATTCAATCCTTCCTTCAGGAGTCAAAGTCGGTCATTTTGTTCAGAGTTTCCTCAATTTCTACTTCTCTGGGAAAGCTGTGGGTTTCCTGGATTCTGGTCTGGTTCCTGATCCCCTTACATGCTATGCCCAGGTCAGAGATAATATTTATCTCTTAGCCTTGAAATATGCTTAAAGAAATGCTAGCAGTGGTCATGGTTGAGCACTTGATCAAAGTACTAGTACTGGTGACCTGAGCTCTGGTATTGGTTTATGGCTTTTCCTTCTTGATCAGATGATGGAACTTGTTTTTCTCCACCCTGTCTCAAGGACTATTTTCACATGCTGTGAGAAGACACTTAACCCTCCCAAAATAAGATTTGTTACCCAAAATAATTCTTTTTAAATTCTTTATTCCATTCTCTATGCCTTTGCTTGCCACTATTTCATCCCAATTAACATATGACCACTTCTCAGATACAGAGAATCAACCTTTGGAATAGAGGAGTCAAGAGAATTTGCTGATTGGATTAAAAAAATCATTGTTTACCTGTAAGAGCCATTGTTCCCTTTAAAACCTCTCCTTTGTCCCATGACTACCATTTTACACATCAAGATGAGTATTAGAACCAAAAGACCTGTGAGCATTGCTAAGCAGTATCCCATCCAGTCTTTTCTAACTCCTTCTTACCCCAGTATGCCAAAGCAGTGCCTGGGTTTCCATCCATCTGCAGACATCAGAAAGTTTCTCATTCCTCACCACCCCCTCCTTTTTTTTTCCAGAAGTTTCCACACAAAGGGACTTGTGTCACAGTCAGATTTCCATTGCTTTTCCTCACCAGCAACCCCACTCTCAAATGTCTAGCCATTTTTGGTCCCAAGTCAAGGAAGAGTGGAAAAAGTATCCTGGGACTATAGATTTGGACCTGCAGGCAGACTCTGCCTTCCCCAATTCCAGAGCTCCAGTTGCTCTGCATTGATGACTCCCTTTCCACCCCTTGTCATTTGCCTCTATTAAATATTTTGTTTGCCTTCCAGAAGATCCTGCCTTGTTCCAATCTTCACTATGGGGTCCTTTTGGGGCTTCCTGCTCCAAGCCAATCATTTAAGGCATCATAGGGGTATGCCTAAAGGATAAGGCAAGTTACTCAGTACTGGCTGGCCCAACTCTTACCTGTGTTCTTTTCACCTCCACTCAAGTTAGAGCCTGTTGGGTTTGATCCTCATCTGTCACTTCTTTCCTCATCTGGCCAGAGAGCTATCCACAAATGACTACCAAGATCACACTTAGGAAGGGAGACTAACTCAGGGGAAATCTAGGTCTTGTAAAAGCCAAATCACTGTGAGCTCAGATCTATTTCACTTTAAAGTAATGCTTAACCTTGCCTTGAAAGTGGAGTAGTAGTAATATCTTTCAACAGTTCAGAACAGTAACTTGAAGAAGTTATGCTGACATACAGAAAACTGAAGCACTATACATAAACAGTAAATACAGGAACCAAGAAAAGAGAAACCCCCTACTCACTTCTAGTTCTGATTTCATCTACAGCTGGCTGAAAAACCACAAGTTTTCAACATTGTTGAACAGAATATGTGCAGGAAGGTCTGTAATCTTTTCTCTGAGAAACATACAAAAGAGACCTTTTTGATGGCTAATGAACTGTATCTTAGGTCTGTCCTCCCTTGAGGACATGATTTATGTATATAAAGAGGCCTTTGACTAATGTTTTATCTCGATGTGTACTCCCTTCTCTATCAGCAAGCCTGCGCAATGTACCTAAAAAAAAATTCTCCTTCAAGGACAGAACTCCACAGATAAGAACAAGAAGTTGAATAGCACATACTTTAATCTCTAAACAAAGTTTCTGAATAAGTAGCTTCAAAGCCTCAAGTCATATATACAGCTGCTGCTGAGACTTCTTGATGAGTTTGTCTTCTTATGTCCAAAGGTGATTCTCTTTAAGTGCATCTTGTCTTCCTTCTATATCAACAAACTCTCCAACTTCACCATAACTTATGTGTCTCCTGTGCATCACACACCCCCAACCCCTGTGATGGTCCACAGACCCAAATGCAGGTAAAGAGAGGCTTTTCTAGGCTCTGAGGGAGGCTCCTCAGGTGACACTGCTAGCAGTGTTGAATTGCAGTTTCTGTTGCTGATGACAAAACTGCAACATTAAAACAGCACTTCACAGAATAAATTCAGGTATGCTTATGAGAGAGCTTCAGTTGCTTTGCAGCTCATGGCTCGCAGTCAAGCGTGATGATCCAGTTTGATCCCTAGAATCCGTGTGATGAAAGATTGAATGTTGTCCTCTGACCTTTACATACAGGCCATGGCACATACAGACACACACAAACACACAGACACACTCACATACACTAAATAAATAAATATAATTTTCATTAAAAATAATGAATGACTCAAAACTGAAAATTAATCACCAACCCAAATATTGAAAAAATGATAGTAAGATGGATAAAGCCTCTTGAATGAATTAGGAAATATTATACTATTTAAAAAATGGTACTGAGAAAATTGAAAAATGATAATTTGAAAAAAATACAAATTGGCTTCCTGTAGAACACACTTAAGTAAGCCACTTACTGGTTGCAAAAAATAACACACACAGACACACACACACACACACACACACACACACACAACAGGATACATCACATCACATGTTATTTTATATAATACCTTACAATGAGAAAATAATCTTTATTTGGATTGTTTGTAGTTTTTACTATTAGAGTAAATGATGAATGAGCTTCCCTTTAAACAGGTTTGGGAAATAAATATTGGTCTTAAATTCCCAGAATCATCACTGTTGATTATGCTTTTGGTATTTATATTGGTCATAGAATTTTTATTTCCTCAGTTTGATTTCTGTGAAGTATGAAAAGTAATGTTCTCTGATGTGTTCAAAAATACTGTACATTTCTTGGTTTGTCTAATTTTTAAATGTTTAATTTCTTTCTTGTTGGCCTTTTCCTCTCAAAAAGAATACTCTTAAATGTTTGTAAGCAATGTTTTCTGAGCTCACCACTTTATAGGTTAAGAGTACCATATACTTCTCTAAAGAATTTAGTGTACAAAAGCAGTCAGATTGGGCCATCTGGACCTAAAAGTTTCTTGATTCTCTTGGGCATGGTTACACACACCTATAATCCCAGCACCAAGAAGCAGAGGCAGGAATACTATCCCAAGTCTGAAGCCACTTTGGGCTGCATAGCAAGTTACATTCCATCCAAGACAATTCAGTGAGATACTATCTCAAAAAATTAAATATAATAAATAGATAAATAGATAGTAAAAGTAAATAGATTCCTTAATACTTCACAACACGTAAAGCTGTGAAACATTGTTGCAGATACCAAAACAAAACAATACAAAGAAAGAAAATTTGTTATATAAACAGTCTTTCTATAAATGTTATGAAATAATTCGACATTTTCAGAGTGCTGTTGAAAAATACTATAAAAGAACCTCTCCACATATTTCTCAGCTACTAACATTTGGTAATTTTTTTTTATATTGTCATCTCTCTGTATACAGTGTTTTTATTTATTTATTTATTTATTTATTTATTTATTCACTTTATATCCCTATCACAGCCTACCCCATCTTCTCAGTACCCCCTCATTTGGCCTCTCCCCGATCCTACCCATTCACCTCTGAGGAGGAGGAAGTCTCCTCCTGGATACCAACCCATTCCAAGATTAGGTACATTCTCTCATATTGAGGCCATACATGTCATTCCAGTTAGGGGAACAGGATCTATAGGCATGCAACATAGTTAGGGTAAGCCAATCTTCCAGTTGAATAATGACCTCCATAAAGACCAAACTGCACATCTGATACATATGTGCAGGGGCCTAGGTCTAGTCCTTGTATGCTCTTTGGTTGGTGGTTCAGTCTCTGGGAACTCCTAAAGGTACAGGTTAGTTGACACTGTTGGTCATCTTGTGGAGTCCCTATTCACTCCAGGTTCCCCAATCCTTCTTCCAACTTTGAATATGCTAGAAGATGCTATGAGACAGATCACAATGAATGTGCTTCCAGTTCTTACTACAATGGGGCTGTGTTCCAGGACAGAATCAACAGCTGCTTCTGCATGCCTTAATACCAAGGCAGGCATTTTGACTTGGAAGTGGATGAGTGGATGAGTGTGTTTCTGATCCCTGCATGCACGAGGCTGTATGCTACAATGAGATAAGAAGATACATGTGTCTGTCCTCAAGAGTATTCTGGTGTGAGTGTGAGTTGGAAATTGATGAATGTGGATCCCAGCCGAGTTTACATGGTGCCACATGTCAGGATGCTCTTGGGGCTTACTTCTGTGACCGTGCACTTGGATTCCTTGGAGACCAGTGTGAACTCAACTTTGATGAATGTGCCAGTCAGCCCTGTCTCCATGGAGGTCTATGTGTGAATGGTGGAAGCAACTCCTACTGTGACTGCATGGGTAGCATATTTGTGAGACCTAGATGCCTCATTGTTGGTTAAAGCCTTCTCATAATGATGCAACATGTGAAGATACTGTCGACAGCTATATTTGTCACTGCTGACCTAGATACACAGGTGCCCTGTGTGAGACAGACAAATGAATGCAGTAGCCGCC
Source organism: Apodemus agrarius (assembly GCA_964023405.1). Taxonomy (NCBI): domain Eukaryota; kingdom Metazoa; phylum Chordata; class Mammalia; order Rodentia; family Muridae; genus Apodemus; species Apodemus agrarius. The sequence continues at coordinate 94,975,988 of OZ030010.1, read as the reverse complement.
CATGCAAATTTAGGGGGAAATGTGCTAAGCTGTCCTCAAAGGATCTATGGGGACACTTTGCAGACCTGCCTTCCTCCTTCAACTATATTGAAGCCACAGGCTATGTATCTGTCAGCCTGGAATTACAGACAGTAACTTAGCAGAATTGTCCTGTGAAAAGCTCCATCCAGCAGCTCACTGAAACAGATGCAGAGATCCACAGCTAAACATTAGACAAGGCTTGAGAAGTCTTTTATTATTTATTTATTTATTTATTTATTTATTTATTTACTTATTTTAGTGAATTTAGCTTTTATTTGAAATTAAATAAGCAAAAGAAAAATCTTAAGAAACGTCCACAAATTACTTACTTAAAAGAAAGTTAATAGAGATAGTCACAAATCTGCAACAAAAATTATAAAAGGGCTGGGCTGCATGGACCACACCCATGTCACAGCATGGTGCAGGAGGTGTGACTTAGACTTGGGAAGGGCAGATAGACTCACCAGTTACATCATGCAATTCCTCACTACCCTTGAGTCTTCAATTCTGCCTCTCTTCATTGTGCTCATCATCCCTAAGACAGGGTTTCTCTGTGTAGCCCTGCTTGTCCTGGAGCTCACTCTGTAGACAAAGCTGGCCTCAAACTCATAGAACAAGGAACTGGCCCAGAGTGGCAGTCCATGCAACCCTACACATCCAGCCCTGTGACACCAGCCTCTCACAACTGCTATATGCACCCCCAAGGTGCCCTGCTGGCCCATATATGCAGCCAGCCAACCAGGAGAACAACCACCAATATTGGTATGATTTCTGCAAATGTATACATGCAGGCTTTCCTCCATAAAGAAAGTCAGTTTATTCACAAAAGTTGGAGTCAGTCACATTAATTTATTAAATATCTAAATTATAAAATACGCTATAATATAATCAAGCATTTTTCATGTGTAATATACAATATAAACATATACATATATACAATATACAAATATATCTATATTTGAATTTCTGAGAGAGTTTCTCTGTGTAGCCCTGGTACTCCTGGTACTCACTCTGTAGAATAAACAGGCCTCAAACTCAAAGATCTACCTGCCTCTGCCTCCCAAGTCCAGGATTAAAAGTGTGCAGCACCACTTCCTGACCATATATAAATATATTTTTATGTTTAAATGTGTATGTATACATATGTAAGCATCTCTTTTCAGTTTTACTTACTTATTTCCTGAACTTTATTTTTGATGGTTTCATTAATGTAGATAGTGAACTTTAGTCATTCTTATTCTTCATTAGCTTTTCTCATCCCTCTTCCTCTTGTCATGGAAACCCTTTTTCTTCACAACAATTAACCCCTGTACTTTTTTGTGAATGATCCATTAAATTTAATTAGAGTTCCTTTTATGTCTATAGGTGGGAAGTACAAATTTCTTAAAAACTGTGTTCTATGAATAAATATAGAGTATTTGTGTTTCCAGCAGTCTATTATTCTATTCAATAATTATAATTTACAGTTCTTTTTTCCTACTAATGCAGGCTTAGATAGTTTTCTTATTACAAGCATTGTTTTACTGATCATCTTTAAATATGACTCTTTGGTACTTTTTCATTTGAATAAATTTTGGGTTTTGTTTCACTTTCTATTTTGTGTTTTTCAGGGTATTTATGATATCTCATTTTCTGCCCCAAGTTCCCAAATATTTCTTTGGCAGCATCATCCCTACATACATACCAGATTCACATGTACATTCAGTGGACATTTTAATTTAGTAATTGTCAAATACGAGAGATTACACCTTTAAGATGTAGCCCAGGTACGTTTTTTGATTGAGCAAGTTCATGAAATAGATAATTTACAAGGTAGTATTTATTTCAACCCATTAATTTGCTGAATTATTTTAAACTCTTAATATAGTTCAACTCTCATATTTAAAGATTTATCTTCATTGGGTGGCAGTGAAAGTACTGGTATACATTGTGGTAGTGTGGGTGCAGGAGAGCCATGACTTTGAGTAGGTTCACTCCAAAACCTAAATCATCTGTGAATTGTTGGAGCATGTAAAAAGGCCAGTCCTGTGGATTCAAAGCTGCAAGATCTTCATAGCATGGGGCAACAACAAGATAACTTGGAGGAGATTCATTGAGGATACAATATTGATGATGTAACAGGAAACCAAGAAACTTAAACCAGACAGTTTTCATGCCTATGTTCCAGAATCATTGGTACAAGAAGATACTCTGTACACTTCCAAATGAGAAATATAAACACCAAACAAGATACAAACCCTTTAATCTACAATGGTGTCCTTCCTGCAAAAAATGCTAGTGCAATGGTGACACAAGGCTGACGACCAACTACACTTGATGAAGCCCATACTCGCCACTGTTTGGGTGATCAAGAATCTGAGATTAGATAGATTAGACAACCCAGAAATCTAGGTTAAAACCAAATATTCTATTCAGAAAACAAACCAAAACCAAAAATCCATAAACCACAGCAATAAAGTGACTTCCCAGTGATATTCTCTATACTTGTAGATCGCTGTCTTGCTCAGTCATCATCAAAGAGGCTTCCTCCTGCAGCAGATGAAAATAAATACAAAGACCCACAGTCAAACAATACTCAGAAAATGAGAGACCTCAAAACATTCAGTCTCTGTAAATAGATGTCTCTACCAAATCCCTCCCTTCAGGGCTCTGGGAACACTGCAGAAGAAAGGCAGGAAGACTGTTGGAACAAGAGGGGATGGAGAACACCAAGAAAATAAGACCCTATAAAACAATACAATTAAAGCTCTTATGAACTCAGAGACTGAGACAACATGCTCAGAGCTTAAACGGGTCAGCACCAGATCTCTGCATGTATCCTGGCTTTCAGCTTAGTGTTTTATGGGATTCCTGGGTGTGTAAACAAGTGAGTCTCTGATTCTTGTGCCTTATCTTGGGCTGTTTTCTTTCTGTTTGTTTGTTTTGCCCAATTTAAATTGTTGAGTTTTGCTTTATTTTATTTTATTATACTTTTTATTATCCCTTATAAGCCTGGTTTTTTTCCTAATGAGAGACAGAAAGGGAGTGGATCTGGATGGGAGGGAGGTGGGAAGGAATTGGGAGGAGTAGAGAGAGAAGAGACTATAATTAGGATATATTATATGAGAAAAATATATTTTCAATAAAAATAAATGGGAAAAATAAAACAAACAAACAAACAAAAAACCCAAAAGAGAATAAATAAGATCTCGACTATTTTAAACAATTTTGTTTGTATTCCTTTTTTTCTTTAAGAATATCTCACTGTATTGTCATGGAGCTTGTTTTACAGACCAGGCTAACCTTGAATTTGCAGTGATCCTTCCACATCTTCTTTCCAAGCACTAGGATTACAAGTATGTGCCACAACAGCCAACTTGCTATTGAGTTAATAAAACTGTAGCATGGGTATTTTAATATGATTAAACTTCCTATACATTCTAGAAATTTTGTATTTATCAGAAGGCATGCTTTCTTAGCTCACACAAAGATTAAATAATATTTAAAGTTGTTGTTTAGTATTGAGCATAACAAATAGCATTTAAACAGGATAGCACTTAAAAAAATGTAACTTGAAGTGTTTCAAACAGAATTAATTTTCCCAAGTTTCCTACAAGTAGTTACCCTACACCTATGAAGTCAAAAATCTAAATACTTTTCACTGAGCTATAATTTCCACTTTGGTTTTCATTTCACTCTCTCTGTTTTTTTTTAAATGGTTAGTCATTTTAGCCTTTGAGTTGTTATCTTCAAACACCAAACAACACAGTCAACCTGTTTAAAGTATACGACTAGACATTAGTATCTTGGCACATGCTTACATAAAGAAAAGTATAAATAAAAGAATACTTACATCATAAATATGAGTTTCTTCTTTATCGATGATACAGGATAATGATTAGCATTAAAATAAAATGTTGAAAAGAGGGCTGGAGAGATGGCTCAGATGTTAAGAGCACTGACTGCTCTTCCAGAGGACCCTGTGCTCTATTATCAGCACCTACCTGGTGGCTCACATGTATCTATTACTCCAGTCCCAGAAGATCTGACACTATCTTTTGGCCTTCTCAAGCATTGTAATCTCCCAGAGACAGATGTGCTCAAAACACACATACACATAACATAAAAATAATTATAAAAGTAAACAATTGTGACAAGAAATGAAGCTTTTAAGACACTGCATTCACCCCTTTCTTCTGTACTAGAAGCTATTTTTTAACACTCAACTCATATTATAATTTGATTATAATTATATCATTTCTACCTTTCCTTTACTCCCTCTAAACCTTCCCATATACTCCTCCTTGCTCTCTTTCAAATTCATTTCCTTTTTATTATTAATTGCTATAATATATGTAGATGCATATAAATTCCTATATATAACCTTCTCAATATGTCTACTGTTACTTCTTTTTATGATTTGGGGGCTGAAAATTTGTTATTGAATAACCAGTAGATGTGCTTCAATAACTTTTTTTAAAAAATATATTTTTATCTGGTATTGAAAATGGTAAAACTTTTATGGTTATAATAGATTAACTTGTACTTGTATGAAATGCTTTCAAACATGTGAAGTATTATGAGTCAAACAACAATAAAAACTGCTGCTTTGATTATTTTTAGACTCTCTTCTTTGCAGCACATGTTTCTGAAGTTGATACAGTTACAGATTCTTCGAATGAATTTTTATAATCAGCTATTTGTTTTGACAAAAAAATCACAGAGATTGTTTTCTTTTTGTGTTACACAAAAAATGAGTTTATCATGGAATTTTTATGCATGCATACATACATATATATCATTGCACTTTGTTCATATTTACCCCAAACATACTTCCTTAACCCCCTCTCATCTATTATTATTTTAAGAATTCCATAAGGTAATTTAAAATACCTCTTTGTTAGTCTTATTAAGATTTTAAGGATAGGATGCATTTGAATGTTGTTAAAGCTTAGTTTCCTAATAATATTAAGAATAATATTTTAACATTAACATTCATTCTGTAGTAGAAATAAAATTTGTTTTATGGATTATCCAAATTTTAATATTTTATCTTGTTTTACTAAAATATATTCCTAAAATAACACAATATATAGGCACATACTTTAGCTGAATCATCTACTCTTTTCTGAGAATTACTTGCTTTTTAAAAATTGAACATTACGGGTCCCTAGACCAGCGGTGTAGCAGCAGGCCTCCATATTGCAACCAGGACACAGCTGGAAAGGCCCAGGTAAACACCCCTTCCAGGGCTACACTCACGGGGGTATCTGCTAGGGTCTCCGAGCCAAGCAGGCGGAGTCCCGCCTAGGCTCTGTGGGACATCCCCGAGCCCTCTGGTGAGCACCAAGGCTGCTTCTGCAACCAGCTCGCCGGCCCCTGGACCAGCGGTGTAGCGGCGGGCCTCCATATTGCAACCAGGACACAGCTGGAAAGGCCCAGGATCTGTGGGACATCCCCGCCCTCGGGTGAGCACCTAAGCTGCGTTCTGCAACCAGCTCGCCGGCCCCTAGACCAGCGGTGTAGCGGCGGGCCTCCATATTGCAACCAGGACACAGCTGGAAAGGCCCAGGGTCTCGGAGCCAAGCAGGCAGAGTCCCGCCTAGGCTCTGTGGGACATCCCCGAGCCCTCTGGTGAGCACCAAGGCTGCTTCTGCAACCAGCTCGCCGGCCCCTGGACCAGCGGTGTAGCTGCGGGCCTCCATATTGCAACCAGGACACAGCTGGAAAGGCCCAGGATCTGTGGGACATCCCCGCCCTCGGGTGAGCACATAAGCTGCGTTCTGCAACCAGCTCGCCGGCCCCTAGACCAGCGGTGTAGCGGCGGGCCTCCATATTGCAACCAGGACACAGCTGGAAAGGCCCAGGTAAACACCCCTTCCAGGGCTACACTCACGGGGGTATCTGCTAGGGTCTCCGAGCCAAGCAGGCGGAGTCCCGCCTAGGCTCTGTGGGACATCCCCGAGCCCTCTGGTGAGCACCAAGGCTGCTTCTGCAACCAGCTCGCCGGCCCCTGGACCAGCGGTGTAGCGGCAGGCCTCCATATTGCAACCAGGACACAGCTGGAAAGGCCCAGGCTCTGTGGGACATCCCCGCCCTCTGGTGAGCACATAGGCTGCGTTCTGCAACCAGCTCGCCGGCCCCTAGACCAGCGGTGTAGCGGCGGGCCTCCATATCACAACCAGGACACAGCTGGAAAGGCCCAGGCTCTGTGGGACATCCCCGCCCTCGGGTGAGCACCTAAGCTGCGTTCTGCAACCAGCTCGCCGGCCCCTAGACCAGCGGTGTAGCGGCGGGCCTCCATATTGCAACCAGGACACAGCTGGAAAGGCCCAGAGAAACAACAGGTGAGCCCAGCCTCACAGGAGATTCAAACACCAGCCACTGACAACAAGGCCAACTGAAACCAGAAATAACCAGATGGCAAAAGGAAAACGAAGGAACGTTACTAACAAAAATCAAGGCAACATGACAGCATCTGAACCCAGTTCTCCAACAACAGGAAGCACTGGATACCCTAAAACACCAGAAAAACAAGACTTGGATATAAAATCACTGGTCAGGATGCTGGTAGCTGAACACATAAAAAAATCTCGTAAAGAAATAGAGGAGAAAATGGATCAAAAGTTAGAAGCCTTTACAAGGCAAATACAAAAATCACTTCAAGAATACCCACATATAAGAGAATATATAGTATATTTATCTTTCTGGGTTACCTCACTCAGAATCCCAGGATGAAAATTAGTATGTGGCCTAAAGATTATTCTTGTGATATTTTTGGCATAGAATGTGGCTACTTTCTGCCCTTGTCCCAAAAAAAATCTGTTTGAGGCTAAACTAAAGAATTATGTATTGATAGCTTTTACAGAGGACATTTCAAAACAACATAACATTGACTATATTGTGTGGCTATTAGTGACCAGTCTTATACAGATCTATAATGAAAAGAAGCAAGCTGAGCAAGAAAAAATACAAAATGAAAAGTTGAAGGAGAAAAGGAGCACCAGGAAATGTAAATAGATTAAAGAGAAGCCTGATGTTGAATGGAATCTTGGTTAAAAAGTAATGAAAAGTGTATGTACTTTTGAGTTTGGGTTGGCCAAGGATCTACCAGGCCAGAATTTGATCTCAGAGAACTAGTTTATTTAGTGGGAAAATAGTAGGCACTTTGCACTTAAAATATCAGGGGACTCTTTTTTGGAAAATGGTCTTTTTTTTCTTTTTGAAGGGAGAAATTTAGGACTGATCCCAGGGTCTTGCACATGCTAAACATACATTCTACAGCCAAGTCATACATTAGCTCCAGAAAATGGTTCAATAAGTGTTTGATAGTAGTACTTTGGTGTAATAACAAAGAAATGTGCCAATATCCCTAGAGTTGTAGAATTTGGGAGGCAAGAGGAAGAAAAGGGACAGATTTCTTATGAATCAGTTCTGCCTACAAAATCTTAGCAAAACAAAAATAAAGGAAAGTTAGGGAACAAAGTTGATTTTGATAAAGCACTCTGTTTGGCATTTTATTTTGTCACATTTCAGTAAAAGATAATATAAATATACAAGCACAAATAGATGATAAATGTACATGAATAAAACTTTAATATATGAATTTGCATACAACTCAAGAGTAGAGAAAATGAAAATTAATAAAGATTAATCAGTATTTAATACTAATATATGAAAACAATAGAAATGTCATTTTGTTAATATTCAATTTGTAATGGTAAGTATTATAAAGGTTTGTGAAATACTGGCACATTGAACAACTATCATAAACTTATTAAACATTTATTAATTATTTAAAATATTAATTATTATTTAAATTAAATATAAAATATAAATTATTTAAAATGACATTAATTATAACATGTTTAGTTATACCATATTTGGATCATAGTCTCTATTTCCCTCAGTATCTTTGCAGTAGTCCTCCTTCATATCCCCTTTTTCCTCTTGAAATCCCCCAAATAGTTTTATCTTCATGTTTTTGTTCTTCTTATCCTTATTCCAAGGATAAATGAATACATATGAAACTTATCCCTGACTGACACCTGAAGAGGAAATGGATACTTGCTATGGTACAAGAATTTTGCCAATACCACAGTGTTCATGAGATCAGTAATTTTCCTTGTTTTACCACTAGGGGAGTACAAACACATAACACTCTGATTTCAGCCTTTGGATAATTTGAGTTGAGAACTTTTTTTTTTGTAGGCTGCATTTCATATCTGGCCTGTAAAAGGTGTGGGAAACTTTGTTATTTAATGACTCTAAGTTTCTGCTGATTTAATACATTAAAAATTAAAATGAACATGCGTCTTATACCAACTAGTATAGAAAATGGACAAATAAGTAATGTTCAATTTTTTTTTTTAGTTATTTTTATTTTCTATATTCTATGTTTACATTTCAAAGACTTTCCCCTTTCCCAGTTCCCACCCACCATAGTTCCCATAGTTCTTCTCCCCCCCAACTATTCCCCAATCATTCCCCCTCCCCCCTCGGTTTCTTTACTAAACTGGATGCAATCTTTACATGCCCAGGGTCCTCTCCTTTCTTCTTCTTGGGAATCATTTGACTTGCTATTTGTGTCTTGAGTATTTAGTGCTTCTGGGCTCATTAATATCCACTTATCAGTGATTGCATTTCATGTGCATTCTTTTGTGATTGGGTTAGCTCACTCAGGATGATATTTTCCAGGTCTAACCATTTACCTACAAATTGCATGAATTCATTATTTTTAATTGCTGAGTAGTATTCCATTGTATAAATATACCACATTTTCTGTATCCATTCCTCCTTTGAGGGAAATTTGGGCTCCTTCCAATTTCTGGCTATTATAAACAAGGCTGCTATAAACATAGTGGAGCATGTGTCTTTATTGCATGTAGGGGAATCCTCTGGGTATATGCCCAGGAGTGGTATGGCAGGGTCCTCTGGAAGTGACATGCCCAATTTTCTGAGGAACCGCCAAACTGATTTCCAGAGTGGTTTTACCATTTTGCAATCCCACCAACAGTGGAGGAGTGTTCCTCTTTCTCCACATCCTCGCCAGCACTTGTTGTCTCTTGAGTTTTTAATCTTAGCCATTCTGACTGGTGTGAGGTGGAATCTCAGGGTTGTTTTGATTTGCATTTCCCTGATGACTAATGATGTTGAACATCTCTTAAGGTGTTTCTCGGCCATCCGAATTTCTTTTGGTGAAAATTCTTTGTTTAGCTCTGTGCCCCATTTTTTGATAGGGTTATTTGTTTCTTTGCGGTCTAACTTCTTGAGTTCTTTGTATATATTGGATATTAGCCCTCTGTCGGATGTGGGGTTGGTAAAGATCTTTTCCCACTTTGTTGGTTGCCGTTTTGTCCTTCGAACAGTGTCCTTTGCTTTGCAGAAACTTTGTAATTTTATGAGGTCCCATTTGTCGATTCTTGATCTTAGTGCGTACACTATTGGTGTTCTGTTCAGGAACTTTTCCCCTGTGCCCAAGTCCTCCAGGGTCTTCCCAAGTTTCTTTTCTAATAGTTTCAGTGTGTCTGGTTTTATGTGGAGGTCCTTGACCCACTTGGAGTTGATCTTAGAGCAAAGAGATAAGAGTGGGTCAATTCGCATTCTTCTGCATGTTGACCTCCAGTTGAACCAGCACCATTTGTTGAAAAGGCTATCTTTATTCCATCGGATGGTTGTGGCTCCTTTATCAAAGATCAAGTGACCATAAGTCTGTGGGTTAATTTCAGGGTCTTCAATCCTGTTCCATTGATCTGTTTGCCTGTTGCTATACCAATACCATGCAGTTTTTAACACAATTGCTCTGTAGTACTGCTTGAAGTCAGGGATATTGATTCCCCCAGAAGTCCTTTTATTGTTGAGAATAGTTTTAGCTATCCTGGGTTTTTTGTTGCTCCAGATGAATTTGAGAATTGCTCTTTCTAGATCTATGAAGAATTGAGTTGGGATTTTGATGGGGATTGCATTGAATCTGTATATTGCTTTTGGCAAGATGGCCATTTTTACTATATTGATCCTGCCAATCCAGGAGCAAGAAATATTTTTCCATCTTCTGAGGTCTTCTTCGATTTCTTTCTTCAGGGACTTGAAGTTCCTGTTGTACAGATCTTTCGCTTGTTTGGTTAGAGTTACGCCAAGATACTTTATGTTGTTTGTGGCTATTGTGAAGGGTGTTATTTCCCTAATTTCTTTCTCTGCCTGCTTGTCCTTTGAGTACAAGAAGGCCACTGACTTGCTTGAGTTAATTTTATAACCTGCCACTTTGCTGAAGTTGTTTATCAGCTGTAGAAGTTCTCTGGTGGAGTTTTTTGGGTCGCTTAGGTAAACTATCATATCGTCTGCAAATAATGATAGTTTCACTTCTTCCTTTCCAATTTGTATCCCTTTGACTTCCTTATGTTGTCTAATTGCTCTTGCTAGAACTTCAAGTACTATATTGAAAAGATATGGAGAGAGAGGGCAGCCTTGTCTAGTCCCTGATTTTAGTGGGAATGCTTCAAGTTTCTCTCCATTTATTTTGATGTTGGCTACTGGTTTGCTGTAGATTGCTTTTACTATGTTTAGGTATGGGCCTTGAATTCCTGCTCTTTCCAAGACTTTTAGCATGAAAGGATGCTGAATTTTGTCGAATGCTTTTTCAGCATCTAATGAGATGACCATGTGGTTTTTTTCTTTCAGTTTGTTTATGTAGTGGATTACATTGATGGATTTCCGTATATTGAACCATCCCTGCATCCCTGGGATGAAGCCTACTTGATCATGGTGGATGATCGTTTTGATGTGCTCTTGGATTCGGTTAGCAAGAATTTTATTTAGTATTTTTGCATCTATATTCATCAGAGAAATTGGCCTGAAGTTCTCTTTCTTTGTTGGATCTTTTTGTGGTTTAGGTATTAGCTTAATTGTGGCTTCGAAGAATGAGTTGGGCAGTGTCCCTTCTGTCTCTATTTTGTGGAATAGTTTGGAGAGTATTGGTGTTAAGTCTTCTTTGAAGGTCTGGTAGAATTCTGCACTAAAACCATCTGGTCCCGTACTTTTTTTGGTTGGGAGGCTTTCTATAACCCCTTCTATTTCTTTAGGGGTTATGGGACTATTTAGCTGGTCTACTTGATGCTGATTTAATTTTGGTATTTGATATCTGTCTAGGAAATCGTCCATTTCCTCCAGATTCTCCAGTTGTTTTGAGTATAGACCTTTGTAGTAGGATCTGATGATCTTTTGAATTTCCTCAGTTTCTGTTGTTATGTCTCCCTTTTCATTTCTAATTTTGTTAATTTGTATACTGTCTCTGTGTCCTTTGGTTAGTCTGGCTAAGGGTTTATCTATCTTGTTGATTTTCTCAAAGAACCAGCTCCTGGTCTTGTTGATTCTTTGTATGGTTCTCTTTGTTTCTATTTGATTGATTTCAGCCCTGAGTTTGATGATTTCTTGTCTTCTACTCCTCCTGGGTGAATTAACTTGTTTTTCTTCCAGGGCTTTAAGGTGTGCCATTAAGCTGCTAGTGTATGCTCTCTCCAGTTTCTTTTTGGATGCACTTAGAGCTATGAGTTTTCCTCTTAGCACTGCTTTCATTGTGTCCCATAGATTTGGGTAGGTTGTACCTTCATTTTCATTGAATTCTAAAAAGTCTTTGATTTCTTTTTTTATTTCTTCCTTGACCAAGGTGTCATTGAGTAGAGTATTGTTCAGTTTCCATGTGTATGTGGGCTTTCTGTTGTTTTTGTTGCTATTGAAGACCACTCTTACTCCATGGTGATCTGATAAGAGGCATGGGATTAGCTCGATCTTCTTGTATTTGTTGACATCTGTCTTGTGACCGATTATATGGTCTATTTTGGAGAAGGTACCATGCGGTGCTGAGAAAAAGGTATATTCTTTAGCTTTAGGATGAAATGTTCTATATATATCTGTTAAATCCAATTGGTCCAGAGTTTCAATTAGTTTCACTGTGTCCCTGTTTAGTTTCTGCTTTCCTGATCGGTCCATTGAGGAGAGTGGGGTGTTGTAGTCACCCACAATTATTGTGTTAGGTGTAATGTGTGCTTTAAGCTTTAGTAAGGTTTCTTTTACGAAGGAGGGTGCCCTTGCATTTGGAGCATAGATGTTCAGTATTGAGAGCTCTTCCTGGTGGATTTTCCCTTTGGCCAGCAAGAAGTGACCTTCTGAGTCTCTTTGGATGATTTTAGGTTGAAAGTCAATTTTATCTGATATTAGAATGGCTACTCCAGCTTGTTTCCTGAGACCATTTGCTTGTAAAATTGTCCTCCAGCCTTTTACTCTAAGGTAGTGTTTGTCTTTAACACTGAGATGTGTTTCCTGTATGCAGCAAAATGTAGGGTCCTGTTTCCGTATCCAGTCTGTTAATCTATGTCTTTTTATTGGGGAATTGAGTCCATTGACGTTAAGAGATATTAAGGAATAGTAATTATTACCTCCAGACATTTTTGAAATTATATTTATTTATCTTATTTATTTTTTATATTCGAGAGGTTATCTTCTTTTGGGTTTGATGAGAGGAGGTTTCTATCTTGCTTCTTCCCGGGTGTAGTTTCCGTCCTTGTCTTGGTGTTTTCCCCCTATTATCCTTTGTAGGGCTGGATTTGTGGAGAGATATCTTGCAAATTTGGTTTTGTCATGGAATACCTTGATGTCTCCATCAATGGCAATTGAGAGTTTTGCTGGGTAAAGTAGTTTTGGCTGAAGTTTGTGTTCTCTTAGAGTTTGCATGATATCTGCCCAGGATCTTCTAGCTTTCATGGTCTCAGGTGAGAAGTCTGGTGTTATTCTGATAGGTTTTCCTTTATATGTTACTTGGCCTTTTTCTCTTGCTGCCTTTAGTATTCTTTCTTTGTTTATTACATTTGGAGTTTTGATTATTATGTGACGGGATGTGTTTCTGTTCTGGTCCAGTCTGTTTGGGGTTCTATAGGCTTCTTGTATATTCATGGGCATCTCTCTCCTTAGGTTGGGGAAGTTTTCTTCCATAATTTTATAGAAGATATTAGCTGGCCCTTTAACTTGTAAATCTTCACTCTCGTCTATACCTATAATCCTTAGGTTTGGTCTTCTCATAGTGTCTTGGATTTCCTGGATGTTTTGGGTTACCACCTTTTTGCATTTAGTATTTTCTTTGACTGTTGTATCAATGGTTCCTATGTTATCTTCGGCTTCTGAGATTCTGTCTTCTATCTCTTGTATTCTATTGTTGATACTTGCGTCTATGGCCCCTGATTTCTTCCCCAGGTTTTCTATCTCCAATGTTGTCTCCCTCTGTGATTTCTTAGTTGTTTCTACTTCTGTTTTTAGTATCTGGATGGATGTGCTCAGATCTTTCGCTTGCTTGATTGTGTTTTCATGTATTTCTTTAATAGATTTTTGTGTTTCCTCTTTCATAGCTTCTACTTGTTGGCCCACGTTCTTCTGTAGTTCTTTAAGTGACTTTTGTCTTTCTTCCTTATTGTCTTCTTCTCTTTGATCCATCTTCTCCTGCATTTCTTGAAGTGATTTTTGTATTTGCCTCGTAAATGCTTCTAACTTTTGATCCATTTTCTCCTCTATTTCTTTACGAGATTTTTCTATGTGTTCAGCTACCAGCATCCTGACCAGTGATTTTATATCCAAGTCTTGTTTTTCTGGTGTTTTAGGGTATCCAGGGATTCCTGTTGTTGGAGAACTGGGTTCAGATGCTGTCATGTTGCCTTGATTTTTGTTAGTAACGTTCCTTCGTTTTCCTTTTGCCATCTGGTTATTTCTGGTTTTAGTTGGCCTTGTTGTCAGTGGCTGGTGTTTGAATCTCCTGTGAGGCTGGGCTCACCTGTTGTTTCTCTATTGGTGAATATGTGTGACTGCTGCTTTAAGGGATCATAAGCTGGCTGCCACCCATGCGATTGTAGCCCCTGTTGGAGTCTGTCTACCTGGGCTTCTCCAGCTGTGTCCTGGTTGCAAGGAACTCCGAGAGCCTAGCAGATCCCCCGTGAGGGTAGCCCTGGAAGGGGTGTTTGCCTGGGCCTTTCCAGCTGTGTCCTGGTTGCAATATGGAGGCCCGCCGCTACACCTCTGGTCTAGGGGCCGGCGAGCTGGTTGCAGAACGCAGCTTAGGTGCTCACCCGAGGGCGGGGATGTCCCACAGAGCCTGGGCCTTTCCAGCTGTGTCCTGGTTGTGATATGGAGGCCCGCCGCTACACCGCTGGTCTAGGGGCCGGCGAGCTGGTTGCAGAACGCAGCCTATGTGCTCACCAGAGGGCGGGGATGTCCCACAGAGCCTGGGCCTTTCCAGCTGTGTCCTGGTTGCAATATGGAGGCCCGCCGCTACACCGCTGGTCCAGGGGCCGGCGAGCTGGTTGCAGAAGCAGCCTTGGTGCTCACCAGAGGGCTCGGGGATGTCCCACAGAGCCTAGGCGGGACTCCGCCTGCTTGGCTCGGAGACCCTAGCAGATACCCCCGTGAGTGTAGCCCTGGAAGGGGTGTTTGCCTGGGCCTTTCCAGCTGTGTCCTGGTTGCAATATGAAGGCCCGCCGCTACACCGCTGGTCTAGGGGCCGGCGAGCTGGTTGCAGAACGCAGCTTAGGTGCTCACCCGAGGGCGGGGATGTCCCACAGAGCCTGGGCCTTTCCAGCTGTGTCCTGGTTGCAATATGGGGGCCCGCCGCTACACCGCTGGTCCAGGGGCCGGCGAGCTGGTTGCAGAAGCAGCCTTGGTGCTCACCAGAGGGCTCGGGGATGTCCCACAGAGCCTAGGCGGGACTCTGCCTGCTTGGCTCGGAGACCCTAGCAGATACCCCCGTGAGTGTAGCCCTGGAAGGGGTGTTTACCTGGGCCTTTCCAGCTGTGTCCTGGTTGCAATATCTGGGTATTCGTTGTTAAGTCGATGATAACCAAGGTACAATTAATAGAAACAAAGAGGTTAGGTACAGAGTAAGGGATTATAATGGGCAGATAGATCTCATTTGGTAAGGAATAGAATATATAGTTACAGATGAATTGGGGTAAGAATGGGAGGATTCAGTGGATAGGAGGATGGGGAGGGAATACTGAGAGAGACTGTGAAAATTAAGTGCCACTTGAGAGTAAATATCGAAACCTAAAAGAGTAGAAGATTCCTAAAATATAAACATATGAAGGTAATTAGGGTGAAATTGACAACCAATGGTAGCTACAGAAACCAATTGGCCATCTCTTGTCACCAAATGAAGCTTCCAGTAGTGGGATTGGATTACATCTAATTTAGTTGTTGGCCAAAGGAGCCCTAATAGAATCCCCCAAATAACCCAGGCTTTTGCCAAGACTATAGGTTGCTTTCCACAAAATGACAGCAAGGCCCCATTGCTGAAAACAAGATGTATACAATTTATTGACCATGAAGAAGTTAAGCGAGAACCTTCATTCAGTCTTCACCCATACATTTTATTGTCTTTGGTACAGGAATATAATCTTCAGACTACCAAAAGAGAAACAAAAACCCTAAGGCAGCCACAAAACCTTGGATCTACAATGGTGTCTTGCCTGGAAGATATGCTAAGGCAATGGTGGCACAAAGCTTGTGGGAATAACCAGCCAAGATCTGATTTAACTAAAGGCCTATTCTATGAGATGGAACCCACACCTGACATGATTTAGTGGCAAAAAACTAACACTAGATAGCCAAGAGACCTAGGGTAAAAACTAATACTACTGATCTACTAAAGTAACATAGCAATGACTGCTAATAATAATCTGAAATACTCAGAGACAAGCCTCTTGCTCAGCCAAAATCAGAGAAGCTTCCTCCTGAAGCAGATGGGAACAAATACAGAGACCCACAGCCAGAAATGATGCAGAAAAAAAGCCTTGTTACAAGTACTCAGCCCTAAATGGGATGTTTTCATCAATCCCTCCTGCTCTAGGGTCAGAGAACCCATTGGAAAAGGAAGCAGCAATAATTTAAGGGCCAGAGAGGATGGAGAACACCAGAAGAACACAGTCCTCTAAATCCATATGATCATGAACTCACGGAGACCATGGCGACATAGCATGGTCTGTCCTTTGTGTATATATTATGGCTTTCAGTTTAGTGGGTCTTTTTGTTTATTGTGTGTGTGTTTTTATGAAATTCCTGATTGTGCAAACAAGTGAGATTCTGACTCTATGCCTTCTTTTAAACTCTTTGCCTTCTGTTTGTTTATTTTGTACAACTTCCATGTGTTAGTTTTATTGCATTATATTTTATTTTGTTTATTGTTTATTTGTTTGGTTATTATCTCTTAACATTATGGTTTCTAATGAAAAAAGGATAAGGGAATGGATCTGGATGGGAGAGAAGTTGCAGAGAAATATGAAAGAGTAGATGGATGAGAAAACATCATCAGGGCATATTAAGTGAGAAAACAATCTATTTTTAACAAAGCAAAAAGCCTATAAACTGCAAACCACACAATAGAAGACTTTGGTAGATGAAATCAGTAATAAATGTGGCAAAAGCCACCATTGGTGAACTTGTAGATACAGCAGTAGAATTTCCTGAATGTAAGTAAGCAAGAGAAAATACAATGAAAAACATGAGTGTCAGGGATTTACAGAAAGATAATAAAATGGCTGGAGTTATAGTGCTATTTTCTGAAGTGAACTGAGAGTATGAATGTGGCTTAACAAAGAATTTGAAGGAATAATGGCTGAATATTATTTAAATTCAAGCACAAAGAATGGAAAGTTAAGAAAACAAAACTATTCCTATTTTCAGATGACATAGCTACTACATTATTTCAACATTTCTATAAAAATATACTTAGCTACAAAAACAACTTTAGAAAACTGTTTGGACAAAAGAAATCAATTTCCTGAGTGTATACTAGCAATGCAAATGTAGAAGTTATAATAGGAAAAACATTTGAAAATTCACAAATAAAAATTTTAGCACTTAATTTAATTTGAGAAAATATGCATGGTATCTATAGTAGGGATGTTTCAAAACACAAAATGGAAAAAATTGGAGACCTATATCAGAGACATAGTATAATGTGCCCGTAGATTGGAAGACTTACCACTGGACATTATCAATCCTAACAAATTTCTTCTAAAATTTTAATGCAATGTTTATAAAAATACTAGCAACTCTTTTGTAGATATAGGCAATCCTATTCTATATTTTACTGGAAATGCACAAACCCTACCATAGCTAAAATACATTTGGCAAAAATAATACAATGTAATAAGTCATTCTATGTGATATTAATTCTACACATAATACAGAAATTGAGACAACGGCATGGTTATTGACATTCAAAACACTGAAAAAGCATGTGCAAATACATTCATGCACATCTAGATGAAGTTTGAGAAGGCTGCAAAACAATTTTCTATACCAAGGAATGAAATTTAAACAAGTAATGGTAAAAAAGAAAATTGGGTATACACAGTGGGAGGTTGTAAAATACCTTTATAAACCATATAAAATTTAACTCAAAGTAGGTCAGGGGTTTCCATGTAAAAGGTAAAAAAGCTTCTTGAAAATACCCTAGTAGAAAAATTTCTGAGCCTGCCAATCCAGGAGCAAGAAATATTTTTCCATCTTCTGAGGTCTTCTTCGATTTCTTTCTTCAAGGACTTGAAGTTCCTGTCATACAGATCTTTTGCTTGTTTGGTTAGAGTTACGCCAAGGTACTTTATGTTGTTTGTGGCTATTGTGAAGGGTGTTATTTCCCTAACTTCTTTCTCAGCCTGCTTGTCCTTTGAGTACAAGAAGGCTACTGATTTGCTTGAGTTAATTTTATAACCAGCCACAACTTCAGCCATGCTGAAGTTGTTTATCAGCTGTAGAAGTTCTCTGGTGGAGTTTTTTGGATCACTTAAGTAGACTATCATATCGTCTGCAAATAGTGATTGGCAGGATCAATATAGTAAAAATGGCCATCTTGCCAAAAGCAATCTACAGATTCAATGCAATCCCCATCAAAATCCCAAATCAATTCTTCATAGATCTAGAAAGAGCAATTCTCAAATTCATCTGGAGCAACAAAAAACCCAGGATAGCTAAAACTATTCTCAACAATAAAAGGACTTCTGGGGGAATCAATATCCCTGACCTCAAACAGTACTACAGAGCAATTGTGTTAAAAACTGCATGGTATTGGTACAGCAACAGGCAGGTAGATCAATGGAATAGGATTGAAGACCCAGAAATGAACCCACAGACTTATGGTCACTTGATCTTTGATAAATGAGCCACAACCATCCAGTGGAAAAAAGATAGCCTTTTCAACAAATGGTGCTGGTTCAACTGAAGGTCAACATGCAGAAGAATGCGAATTGACCCACTCTTATCTCCTTGTACTAAGATCAAATCCAAGTGGATTAAGGACCTCCAGATAAAACCAGACACACTGAAACTATTAGAAAAGAAACTTGGGAAGACCCTGGAGGACATGGGCACAGGGGGAAAGTTCCTGAACAGAACACCAATAGCTTATGCTCTAAGATCAAGAATTGACAAATGGAACCTCATAAAATTACAAAGTTTCTGTAAGGCAAAGGACACTGTCAGAAGGACAAAACGGCAACCAACAAAGGGGGAAATGATCTTCACCAACCCCACATCCGACAGAGGGCTAATATCCAATATATACAAAGAACTCAAGAAGTTAGACCCCAAAGAAGCAAATAACCCTATCAAAAAATGGGGCACAGAGCTAAACAAAGAATTTTCACCAGAAGAAATTCGGATGGCCGAGAAACACCTTAAGAGATGTTCAACATCATTAGTCATCAGGGAAATGCAAATCAAAACAACCCTGAGATTCCACCTCACACCAGTCAGAATGGCTAAGATTAAAAACTCAAGAGACAACAGGTGCTGGCGAGGATGTGGAGAAAGAGGAACACTCCTCCACTGTTGGTGGGATTGCAAAATGGTAAAGCCACTCTGGAAATCAGTGTGGCGGTTCCTCAGAAAATTGGGCATGTCACTTCCAGATGACCCTGGCATACCACTCCTGGGCATATACCCAGAGGATTCCTCTGCATACAATAAAGACACATGCTCCACTATGTTTATAGCAGCCTTGTTTATAATAGCCAGAAATTGGAAGGAGCCCAGATATCCCTCAAAAGAGGAATGGATACAGAAAATGTGGTATATTTATACAATGGAGTACTACTCAGCAATTAAAAATAATGAACTCATGCAATTTGTAGGTAAATGGTTAGATCTGGAAAATATCATCCTAAGTGAGCTAACCCAATCACAAAAGAATACACATGAAATGCAATCACTCATAAGTGGATATTAATGAGCCCAGAACCCCTAAATATTCAAGACAAAATTAGCAAGTCAAATGACTTCCAAGAAGAAGAATGGAGAGGACCCTGGGCCTGTAAAGATTGGATCCAGTATTGTAGAACCAGAACAGAGAAATCGTGTGTGTGGGGGGGTAATAGCAGGGGGGAGAGAGGAATTATGGGACATATGGTGGAGGGGTAATTGGGAAAGGGGAAAGCCTTTGGAATGTAAACATAGAATATAGAAAATAAAAATAATAAAAATAAGTAAATAAATAAGGCTGCTATGAAAAAAAAAAGAAAGAAAAATTTCTGGAATCTAGGCCTAGGAATAGTTGTTTGACTTGACCTCAAAATTCACTTTGCAAATAGTACAACAAACTATATTTGATTGAAAAAAAAAAAAACGTTTGCTCTGTGGAAACTTTTGCATCCATGATATAGATGAAAATACAAACTGCACATTGAGAGAGACTTTTGCATATCACCTTTCACATATGAACTCATAGCATGAATGATGGGACACTATTTGAAAATTCACAAGACCTGAATCAAGTCAATGATAAACTAAACTTTAGAATGGTGTTGAGAGTTAATCACAAAATCTCACCCTTAGCAGAGGAACTATAGGCAATTGATAACTGCAGAGAGCCAGAGTTCATTTTCTTTAAATATGTCCCTTGATAGATCAACTGTGCTCCAGTGAAAAGCCATAAATCCAGCAAAAATTGGACTTGGTAGGTTAGAAGATAATGTTACAAAGGTATGTTTGTGAAGGAAAAATGAGATGGATCTTTGAGGATTTGGAAAGGGTAATATAAGGTCCAAATACATTGTACAAAGTTGTCTGAGGATTAATTTAAAAATTAATTAAAAATCAAGAAAGATATATCCCACACCATCCTGAATCGATAACATCTTTTTCTGTGTAAGAAACTTCTAGCTTATCACTTATTGGAATTTCATAAATTATAAGGTATAGATTATAAGCAGGCAAATATGTTTCCTCATTTTAGTTTCCTGTATATCTTGCTATATAATTACCTGTGTGTGTGTATGTGTGTGTTACTAAGGAATAAACCTGGAGCCTCACATATACTTACCAGACTCTCCTCGACTGTGATATAATCTCATCGTGTTTTTACATTTCTTAAAAAAACATTTGTAATAAAAACTTAGCTTAAAACTCATAATTCAGGGTTAGAATTTCTCTAGACAACAACACATGTCATGAGCTGACCAATGAAACAGGTCTTTAAAAATACTTTTAAATTGGGATAAGATTTTTACATAATCGCTGTCTTTTATCAAAAGGTATATAAAAGATAGGATCCAAAATAATGATTGTGTAATGAGTTATTAAAGCTGTACTTTCATGCATTCAAATACAAGAACATATCTTGCTGGCAGCCAAACTTTATAACATCAAAGTAAACCACTTGGTATTGATTTTAGAGGCACTAAATTGTTTATGTTGTTGAAACTTGGTTTCATCTTCTAAAAGTTAAGGAAATACTTTGTGTATTCACTCTTTTAAAAAGGTACTTTAAGGTACCAGAGACAGCCCGAGTTTAAGACCTCCGGGGACTCAGGTCTGGGGCAGGAACTGCGCACAGACTAGTGGTTTGGAGTACGGCAGCCGTGCCTGCGCTCTGCGCTCGCAGGCCAGACCCCGAACCCCCTGCAGGCAGCGCCATCTTGCCTGCAGCTTCCCATCCAGCCGGTAGCAGGTCAGCCAGACCTAGCCAGCTGCCAGGTGCTCAGACCCTGCCGGCAGAACCAGGTACCAGAGACAGCCCGAGTTTAAGACCTCCGGGGTCTCAGGTCTGGGGCAGGAACTGCGCACAGACTAGTGGTTTGGAGTACGGCAGCCGTGCCTGCTCTCTGCGCTCGCAGGCCAGACCCCGAACCCCCTGCAGGCAGCGCCATCTTGCCTACAGCTTCCCATCCAGCCAGTAGCAGGGAAGCCAGACCTAGCCAGCTTGCCAGGTGCTCAGACCCTGCCGGCGGAACCAGGATAAGCAACAATTCATGTTTATTAAGAAGAGTGAGGACCAGAGATAGCGGCAGGCCTCCATATTGCAACCAGGACACAGCTGGAAAGGTGCAGGTAGAGACTCCGTCTGGGACTAGAACAGGGAGAGCTGCTAAGCTCTCGCCCACAGGCAGGTCCAGGCACCTAGGCTCTGCAGCACATCCCTGCGAGCTTAGGCCATGCACCGAGGCAGCCGGAACCACCCAGCTCCCCAGGACCCGGACCAGCGATAGCGGCAGGCCTCCATATTGCAACCAGGACACAGCTGGAAAGGCACAGGTAGACAGATTCCATCAGGGGCTACCACGTGGGGGGATCTGCTAGGCTCTCGCTACTAGGCAGGCCCAGCAGCGCCTGCCGAGGCTCTGCTGCACTCCCCCACACTTCCCGGAGACCTCAGGCCGTGCACAAAGTCAGCAGGTGGCAGCCAGCTCGTGATCCCGTTGAGCAGCAATCACACATAACCACCAGTAGAGAAACAACAGGTAAGCCCAGCCTCACAGGAGATTCAAACACCAGCCAGTGACAACAAGGTCAACTAACAGCAGAAATAACCAGATGGCAAAAGGTAAAAGAAAGAATGACACTAACAGAAATCAAGGCAACACGACAGCATCTGAACCCAGTTCGCCAACAACAGGAAGCACTGGATACCCCAAAACACCAGAAAAACAAGACTTGGATATAAAATCACTGGTCAGGATGCTGGTAGCTGAACACATAAAAAAATCTCGTAAAGAAATAGAAGAGAAAATGGACCAAAAGTTAGAAGCCTTTACAAGGCAAATACAAAAATCACTTCAAGAAATGCAGGAGAAGATGGATCAAAAAGAAGAAGACAATAAGGAGGAAAGACAAAAATCACTTAAAGAAATACAGAAGAACGTGGGCCAACAAGTAGAAGCTATGAAAGAGGAAACACAAAAATCTATTAAAGAAATACATGAAAACACAATCAAGCAAGCGAAAGATCTGAGCACATCCATCCAGGCACTAAAAACAGAAGTAGAAACAACTAAGAAATCACAGAGGGAGACAACATTGGAGATAGAAAACCTTGGGAAGAAATCAGGAGCCATAGATGCAAATATCAACAATAGAATACAAGAGATAGAAGACAGAATATCAGAAGCCGAAGATACCATAGGAACCATTGATTCAACAGTCAAAGAAAATACTAAATGCAAAAAGGCTGTAACCCAAAACATCCAGGAAATCCAGGACACAATGAGAAGACCAAACCTAAGGATTATAGGTATAGACGAGAATGAAGATGTACAAGTTAAAGGGCCAGCAAATATCTTCTACAAAATTATGGAAGAAAACTTCCCCAACCTAAAGAGAGAGATGCCCATGAATATACAAGAAGCATACAGAACCCCAAACAGACTGGATCAGAACAGAAATACATCCCGTCACATAATAATCAAAACTCCAAATGTACTAAACAAAGAAAGAATATTAAAGGCAGCAAGAGAAAAAGGCCAAGTAACTTATAAAGGAAGACCTATCAGAATAACACCAGACTTCTCACCTGAGACCATGAAAGCTAGAAGATCCTGGGCAGATATCATGCAAACTCTAAGAGAACACAAACTTCAGCCAAAACTACTTTACCCAGCAAACCTCTCAATCGCCATAGATGGAGACATGAAGGTATTCCATGACAAAACCAAATTTGCACGATATCTTTCCACAAATCCAGCCCTACAAAGGATAATAGGGGGAAAACACCAAGACAAGGACGGAAACTACACCCGGGAAGAAGCAAGATAGAAACCTCCTCTCATCAAACCCAAAAGAAAGTAACCTCTCGAATATAAAAAATAAATAAAATAAATAAATATAATTTCAAAAATGTCTGGAGGAAATAATTACTATTCCTTAATATCTCTTAACATCAATGGACTCAATTCCCCAATAAAAAGACATAGATTAACAGACTGGATACGGAAACAGGACCCTACATTTTGCTGCATACAGGAAACACATCTCAGTGTCAAAGACAAACACTGCCTTAGAGTAAAAGGCTGGAAGACAATTTTACAAGCAAATGGTCTCAGGAAACAAGCTGGAGTAGCCATTCTAATATCAGATAAAATTGACTTCCAACCTAAAATCATCAAAAGAGACTCAGAAGGTCACTTCTTGCTGGCCAAAGGGAAAATCCACCAAGAAGAGCTCTCAATACTGAACATCTATGCTCCAAATGCAAGGGCACCCTCATTCATAAAAGAAACCTTACTAAAGCTTAAAGCACACATTACACCTAACACAATAATTGTGGGTGACTTCAACACTCCACTCTCCTCAATGGACCGATCAGGAAAGCAGAAACTAAACAGGGACACAGTGAAACTAATTGAAACTCTGGACCAATTGGATTTAACAGATATACATAGAACATTTCATCCTAAAGCTAAAGAATATACCTTTTTCTCAGCTCCACATGGTACCTTCTCCAAAATAGACCATATAATCGGTCACAAGACAGATGTCAACAAATACAAGAAGATCGAGCTAATCCCATGACTTCTATCAGATCACCATGGAGTAAGAGTGGTCTTCAATAACAAAAAAAAACAACAGAAAGCCCACATACACATGGAAACTGAACAATACTCTACTCAATGACACCTTGGTCAAGGAAGAAATAAAAAAAGAAATCAAAGACTTTTTAGAATTCAATGAAAATGAAGGTACAACCTACCCAAATCTATGGGACACAATGAAAGCAGTGCTAAGAGGAAAACTCATAGCTCTAAGTGCATCCAAAAAGAAACTGGAGAGAGCATATACTAGCAGCTTAATGGCACACCTTAAAGCCCTGGAAGAAAAACAAGTTAATTCACCCAGGAGGAGTAGAAGACAAGAAATCATCAAACTCAGGGCTGAAATCAATCAAATAGAAACAAAGAGAACCATACAAAGAATCAACAAGACCAGGAGCTGGTTCTTTGAGAAAATCAACAAGATAGATAAACCCTTAGCCAGACTAACCAAAGGACACAAAGACAGTATACAAATTAACAAAATTAGAAATGAAAAGGGAGACATAACAACAGAAACTGAGGAAATTCAAAAGATCATCAGATCCTACTACAAAGGTCTATACTCAAAACAACTGGAGAATCTGGAGGAAATGGACAATTTCCTAGACAGATATCAAATACCAAAATTAAATCAGCATCAAGTAGACCAGCTAAATAGTCCCATAACCCCTAAAGAAATAGAAGGGGTTATAGAAAGCCTCCCAACCAAAAAAAGTACGGGACCAGATGGTTTTAGTGCAGAATTCTACCAGACCTTCAAAGAAGACTTAACACCAATACTCTCCAAACTATTCCACAAAATAGAGACAGAAGGGACACTGCCCAACTCATTCTTCGAAGCCACAATTACGCTAATACCTAAACCACAAAAAGATCCAACAAAGAAAGAGAACTACAGGCCAATTTCTCTTATGAATATAGATGCAAAAATACTAAATAAAATTCTTGCTAACCGAATCCAAGAGCACATCAAAACGATCATCCACCATGATCAAGTAGGCTTCATCCCAGGGATGCAGGGATGGTTCAATATACGGAAATCCATCAATGTAATCCACTACATAAACAAACTGAAAGAAAAAAACCACATGGTCATCTCATTAGATGCTGAAAAAGCATTGGACAAAATTCAGCATCCTTTCATGCTAAAAGTCTTGGAAAGAGCAGGAATTCAAGGCCCATACCTAAACATAGTAAAAGCAATCTACAGCAAACCAGTAGCCAACATCAAAATAAATGGAGAGAAACTTGAAGCATTCCCACTAAAATCAGGGACTAGACAAGGCTGCCCTCTCTCTCCATATCTTTTCAATATAGTACTTGAAGTTCTAGCAAGAGCAATTAGACAACATAAGGAAGTCAAAGGGATACAAACTGGAAAGGAAGAAGTGAAACTATCATTATTTGCAGACGATATGATAGTTTACCTAAGCGACCCAAAAAACTCCACCAGAGAACTTCTACAGCTGATAAACAACTTCAGCAAAGTGGCAGGATATAAAATTAACTCAAGCAAGTCAGTGGCCTTCTTGTACTCAAAGGACAAGCAGGCAGAGAAAGAAATTAGGGAAATAACACCCTTCACAATAGCCACAAACAACATAAAGTATCTTGGCGTAACTCTAACCAAACAAGCGAAAGATCTGTACAACAGGAACTTCAAGTCCTTGAAGAAAGAAATCGAAGAAGACCTCAGAAGATGGAAAAATATTTCTTGCTCCTGGATTGGCAGGATCAATATAGTAAAAATGGCCATCTTGCCAAAAGCAATATACAGATTCAATGCGATCCCCATCAAAATCCCAACTCAATTCTTCATAGATCTAGAAAGAGCAATTCTCAAATTCATCTGGAGCAACAAAAAACCCAGGATAGCTAAAACTATTCTCAACAATAAAAGGACTTCTGGGGGAATCAATATCCCTGACCTCAAGCAGTACTACAGAGCAATTGTGTTAAAAACTGCATGGTATTGGTATAGCAACAGGCAAGCAGATCAATGGAACAGGATTGAAGACCCAGAAATGAACCCACAGACTTATGGTCACTTGATCTTTGATAAAGGAGCCACAACCATCCGGTGGAATAAAGATAGCCTTTTCAACAAATGGTGCTGGTTCAACTGGAAGTCAACATGCAGAAGAATGCGAATTGACCCACTCTTATCTCTTTGCACTAAGATCAACTCCAAGTGGATCAAGGACCTCCACATAAAACCAGACACACTGAAACTATTAGAAAAGAAACTTGGGAAGACCCTGGAGGACTTGGGCACAGGGGAAAAGTTCCTGAACAGAACACCAATAGCTTATGCTCTAAGATCAAGAATCGACAAATGGGACCTCATAAAATTACAAAGTTTCTGCAAAGCAAAGGACACTGTCAGAAGGACAAAACGGCAACCAACAAAGTGGGAAAAGATCTTCACCAACTCCACATCCAACAGAGGGCTAATATCCAATATATACAAAGAACTCAAGAAGTTAGACCGCAAAGAAACAAATAACCCTATCAAAAAATGGGGCACAGAGCTAAACAAAGAATTTTCACCAGAAGAAATTCGGATGGCCGAGAAACACCTTAAAAGATGTTCAACATCATTAGTCATCAGGGAAATGCAAATCAAAACAACCCTGAGATTCCACCTCACACCAGTCAGAATGGCTAAGATTAAAAACTCAAGAGACAACAAGTGCTGGCGAGGATGTGGAGAAAGAGGAACACTCCTCCACTGTTGGTGGGATTGCAAAATGGTAAAACCGCTCTGGAAATCAGTTTGGTGGTTCCTCAGAAAATTGGGCATGTCACTTCCAGAGGACCCTGGCATACCACTCCTGGGCATATACCCAGAGGATTCCCCTGCATGCAATAAGGACACATGCTCCACTATGTTTATAGCAGCCTTGTTTATAATAGCCAGAAATTGGAAGGAGCCCAAATATCCCTCAAAGGAGGAATGGATACAGAAAATGTGGTATATTTATACAATGGAATACTACTCAGCAATTAAAAATAATGAATTCATGCAATTTCTAGGTAAATGGTTAGACCTGGAAAATATCATCCTGAGTGAATTAACCCAATCACAAAAGAATGCACATGAAATGCAATCACTGATAAGTGGATATTAATGAGCCCAGAAGCCCTAAATACTCAAGACACAAATAGCAAGTCAAATGATTCCCAAGAAGAAGAAAGGAGAGGACCCTGGGCCTGTAAAGATTGCATCCAGTTTAGTAAAGAAACCGAGGGGGGAGGAGGAATTATTGGGGAATAGATGGGGGGGAGAGGAACTATGGGAACTATGGTGGGTGGGAACTGGGAAAGGGGAAAGCCTTTGGAATGTAAACATAGAATATAGAAAATTAAAAAAAAAGAATTTTTAATACTTGAAAAAAAAAGAGTGGTGAGTTTTCCTCTTAGCACTGCTTTCATTGTGTCCCATAAATTTGGGTATGTCGTGCCTTAATTTTCATAAAATTATAAAAAAATCTTTGATTTCTTTCCTTATTTCTTCCTTGACCAAGGTATCATTGAATAGAACATTGTTCAGTTTCCATGTATATGTGGGCTTTCTTTTGTTTTGGTTGCTATTGAAGACCAGCCTTACTCCATAGTGAGCTGATAGGAGGCATGGGTTTAGTTTAATCTTATATCTGTTGAGGTCTGTTTTGTGACCAATATATGGTCAATTTTGGAGACAGTACCATGAGGTGCTGAGAAGAAGGTATATTCCTTTGATTTAGGATGAAATGTTCTATAGATATCTGTTAAATACATTTGGTCCAAAATTTCTGTTAGTTTCACTGTGTCTCTGTTTAGTTTGTGCTTCCCTGATCTGCCCATTGATGAGAGTGGGGTGTTGACGTCACCCACAATTATTGTGTGAGGTGCAATGTGTGCTTTGAACTTTAGTAAAGTTTCTTTTACAAATGAGGGTATCATTGCATTTGGAGCATAGATGTTCACAATTGAGAGTTCTTCTTGGTATATATTTCCTTTG
The DNA here is from genome assembly GCA_964023405.1 of Apodemus agrarius. Taxonomy (NCBI): domain Eukaryota; kingdom Metazoa; phylum Chordata; class Mammalia; order Rodentia; family Muridae; genus Apodemus; species Apodemus agrarius. Next base: position 94,948,151 of record OZ030010.1, on the reverse strand, counting down.
ATGAGTATGAAGTGTCCTGTGTCTTTTTCAATGACTTTTGGTTGACAGTTAATTTTATCCAATATTAGAATGTTAGCTCGTTTCCTTGAACCATTTGCTTGGAAAATTGTTTTCCTGCCTTTTACTCTGAGGTAGTGTTTGTCTTTGACACTGAGGTGCGTTTCTTATATGCAGCAAAATGCTGGCTCCTGTTTACATATCCAGTCTGTTAGTCTATGTCTTTTTATTGGGGAATTGAGTCCATTAATGTTAAGAGATATTAAGGAATAGTGATTGTTGCTTCCTGTTATTTTTGATGTTATTTTTTATGTTTGGTAGTTATCTTCTTTTGGGTTTGTTGAAAGAAGATTAGTATCTTGCCTTTTGAAGGGTGTAGTTGCTCTCCTTATTTTGGCATTTTCCATCTATTATCCTTTGTAGGGCTGGATTTGTGGACAGATATTGTGTAAATTTGGTATTATCATGGGATATCTTGGTTTCTCCATCTCTGGTGATTGAGAGTTTTGCTGGATATAGTAGTCTGGGCTGGCATTTGTTTTCTTATATGGTCTGTATGAGGATCTTCTTGCTTTCATGGTCCCTGGTGAGAAGTCTGGTGTAATTCTGATAGGTCTTCCTTTATAAGTTACTTGGCCTTTTTCTCTTGCTGCCTTTAATATTCTTTCTTTGTTTAGTACATTTGGAGTTTTGATTATTATGTGACGGGATGTATTTCTGTTCTGATCCAGTCTGTTTGGGGTTCTGTATGCTTCTTGTATATTCATGGGCATCTCTCTCTTTAGGTTGGGGAAGTTTTCTTCCATAATTTTGTAGAAGATATTTGCTGGCCCTTTAACTTGTACATCTTCATTCTCGTCTATACCTATAATCCTTAGGTTTGGTCTTCTCATTGTGTCCTGGATTTCCTGGATGTTTTGGGTTACAGCCTTTTTGCATTTAGTATTTTCTTTGACTGTTGAATCAATGGTTCCTATGGTATCTTCGGCTTCTGATATTCTGTCTTCTATCTCTTGTATTCTATTGTTGATATTTGCATCTATGGCTCCTGATTTCTTCCCAAGGTTTTCTATCTCCAATGTTGTCTCCCTCTGTGATTTCTTAGTTGTTTCTACTTCTGTTTTTAGTGCCTGGATGGATGTGCTCAGATCTTTCGCTTGCTTGATTGTGTTTTCATGTATTTCTTTAATAGATTTTTGTGTTTCCTCTTTCATAGCTTCTACTTGTTGGCCCACGTTCTTCTGTATTTCTTTAAGTGATTTTTGTCTTTCCTCCTTATTGTCTTCTTCTTTTTGATCCATCTTCTCCTGCATTTCTTGAAGTGATTTTTGTATTTGCCTTGTAAAGGCTTCTAAACTTTTGGTCCATTTTCTCTTCTATTTCTTTACGAGATTTTTCTATGTGTTCAGCTACCAGCATCCTGACCAGTGATTTTATATCCAAGTCTTGTTTTTCTGGTGTTTTGGGGTATCCAGGGCTTCCTGTTGTTGGCGAACTGGGTTCAGATGCTGTCATGTTGTCTTGATTTCTGTTAGTGACATTCCTTCGTTTACCTTTTGCCATCCGGTTATTTCTGGTGTTAGTTGACCTTGTTGTCACTGGCTGGTGTTTGAATCTCCTATGAGGCTGGGCTTACCTGTTGTTTCTCTACTGGTGGTTATGCGTGATTGCTGCTCAACGAGATCACGAGCTGGCTGCCACCCACTGACTTTGTGCATGGCCTGAGGTCTCCGGGAAGTGTGGGGGAGTGCAGCAGAGCCTCGGCAGGTGCTGCTGGGCCTGCCTAGTAGCGAGAGCCTAGCAGATCCCCCCACGTGGTAGCCCCTGATGGAATCTGTCTACCTGTTCCTTTCCAGCTGTGTTCTGGTTGCAGTATGGAGGCCTGCCGCTATTGCTGGCCGGGCTCCTGGGGAGCTGGGTGGTGCCGGCTGCCTTGGTGCACGGCCTAAGCTCACAGGGACGTGCTGCAGAGCCTAGGCGCCTGGGCCCGCCTGTGGGCGAGAGCTTAGCAGCTCTCCCTGCTCTAGCCCCAGGCGGAGTCTCTATCTGCACCTTTCCAGCTGTGTCCTGGTTGCAATATGGAGGCCTGCCGCTATAGCTGGTCCTCACTCTTCTTAATAAACAAGAATTGTTGCTTATCCTGGTTCCGTGGGCAGGGTCTGAGCACCTGGCAAGCTGGCTAGGTCTGGCTGACCTGCTACCGGCTGGATGGGAAGCTGCAGACAAGATGGCGCTGCCTGCAGGGGGTTTGGGGTCTGGCCTGCGGGCACAGAGCGCAGGCACGGCCGCTGTACTCCAAACCGCTAGGCTGTGCGCAGTTCCTGCCCCAGACCTGAGTCCCCGGAGGTCTTAAACTCGGGCTGTCTCTGGTACCTGGTTCCGCCGGCAGGGTCTCAGCACCTGGCAGGTTGGCTAGGTATGGCTGACCTGCTACTGGCTGGATGGGAAGCTGCAGACAAGATGGCGCTGCCTGCAGGGGGTTCGGGTCTGGGCTGCGAGCGCAGAGCTCAGGCACGGCCGCTGAACTCCAAACCGCTAGGCTGTGAGCAGTTCCTGCCCCAGACCTGAGTCCCCGGAGGTCTTAAACTCGGGCTGTCTCTGGTACCTGGTTCCGCTGGCAGGGTCTGAGCACCTGGTAAGCTGGCTACGTATGGCTGACTTGCTATGAAAACTCACCACTCTTAAAAATAATTACAATGTTTCTGTAAGGCAATGGACGCTGTAAATAGGACAAAACAGCAACGAACAAATTGGGAAAAGATCTTTACCAGCCCTACAACAGAGGGCTAATATTCAATATACACAAAGAACTCAAGAAGTTAGACTCCAGAGAACCAAATAACCCTATTAAAAATGGGGTACAGAGCTAAACAAAAAATTTTCACCTGAGGAATAATGAATGCCTGAGAATCACCTAAAGAAATGTTCAACATCTTAGTCATCAGGGAAATGCAAATCAAAACAACCTTGAGATTTCACCTCATACTAGTCAGAATGGCTAAGATCAAAAACTCAAGTGACAGCAGGTGCTGGCAAGGATGTGGAGAAAGAGGAATACTCCTCCACTGCTGGTGGGATTGCAAGCTGGTACAACCACTCTGGAAATCAGTCGGGCGGTTCCGTAGAAAACTGGGCATACTACTTGATTACCCTGTAATATCACTCCTGGGCATATACCCAGAGGATTCTCCAGCATGTCATAAGGACACATGCTCCACTATGTTCATAGCAGCCCTATTTATAATAGCCAGAAGCTGGAAAGAAACCAGATGTCCCTCAACAGAAGAATGGATACAGAAAATGTGATATATTTATGCAATGGAATACTACTCCCCTATTACAAACAATGAATTCATGAAATTCTTAGACAAATGGATGGAACTAGAAAATATCATCCTGAGTGAGGTGACCCAATCACAAAAGAACAACATGGTATGCACTCACTGATAAGTGGATATTAGCCCAGAAGTTTGGAATACCCAAGACACAATTCACATATCAAACAATGCTCAAGAAGAAGGAAGAACAAAGTATGGATGCTCTGGTCCTTCTTGGAAGGGGGAACAAAATTCCCACAGAAGTAGATACAGAAAAAAGTGTGGAGCAGAGTCTGAGGGAAGGACCATGCAGAGACTGCCCACCTAGTGATCCATCCCATATACAGTTACAAGTCCCAGACACTATTGTGGATTCCAACAAGTGCTTGCTGTATGGAGCTGGATATAGATGTCAGTTAGGAGGCTCTGCTAGTGCCTGACAAATACAGAGTAAGGGGCACTCTCAGCCAGACATTGAGCTGAGCACAGGGTCCCCAATGGAGGAGCTAGAGAAAGGACCCAAGGAGCTGAAGGGGTTTGCAGCCCCATAGGAGGAACAACGATATGAGCTACCCAGTATCCCCAGAGCTCCCAGGGACAAAACCATCAACCAAATAGTACACATGGAGGGACCCATGGCTCCAGAGGCATAGGCAGCAGAGGATGGCCTTTTTGGACATCAAAGGGAAGAGAGGCCCTTGGTCCTGGAAAGGCTCAATGCTGCAGTGTGGAGTAATGCTGGGACAGGGAAACGGGAGAGGGTTGATTGGAGAATAGGGGGAGGGAAGGGGGGTTATAAGACTTTGAGGGGGGACCAGGAAAGGGAACAACATTTGAAATGTAAATGAAGAATATATCTAATAAAAAAGTAAAAAAATAAATAAATAAATAAAAGAAAGAAAGAAAAAGAAAATCAGTTTGTAAGCAGAACATCTGCCAAAATAGGAACAAAGACCTAATCCACCAAAGTCTGTAATTTTGGCTAAGTCCCTAAATGTAAGAACCTTGTTTTGTGGCTTCTGTATGATTCTGGCTAACTATTTTTACAGAGGTGTGTAAACCCAGGATATAGTATTGTGCTTAAATACTCCCTCTCAGAAAGTCTCAGAACTGCACTGGGATTCTGAACACCTAGGATAGTTGCCACTAGTTTTTATAGAGACGTCCTATTGGCTTGAACCCGTGTCTGAGTAGTCTACTCTGGTGGGTACCTCACAGTAATCAGAAGGCAAAGACAGAGGCAAGAGTAGAGGCTCTGTCTATGAGTTTGATGCCAGCCTGGTCTACATAGATGTGAATCAAGGAAACGGATAGATGAAGGATTTTATCAGAGTGCCATATGAGGTTGGTGAGACAATGTCAGAGGAAGCAAAAGGATGCTCATTCAGCAAGAAAAAAAAATGTATCCTTTCAACACCCATATATCCCTGAACTAAGCACTGCTATAGTCACTGAGTTGCATTAATGAGGCATTGGCAAAGATTTCTACACAAAATTTTATACTTTTATGGGAGACACACAACAAAATGTCAAATAACATGTACATAGGGGAAGTGTAGAATCCGTAATATGGGTTAAAAGTTGAACATGGATGCTGGAAAGACAGCTCAGCAGTTAATGTAATGCTTTCACAGAGGACCTATGTCTGGTTCCCAGAACCCAGGTTTCTGGCACCTGAATCAGTTAGTTCACAACCATTTTGGACGTCTTGGTAGCTGCAAAGAAGCAAGCTCCCCCCAATTGCGTGGAGTCTCCTAGCACAGGACAAGCAGAAAGAGCTAGTGTAGTCAGCTGACCCCAAATGAGCCAATTGGAGTCCAGTGTCCACTTTAAGTTTGATATGTAAAGGTTGACAGATATGCACGGAGAAGCCTGAGGAGGTTTCCCCCCCATCCCCCACCCCCACCCCTGCAAACTTTGCTCTTAGCGCTTCCTGTTTCTCACCAGAAAGGGGAGGTTGCCCCTGTCTGGGGATCCCAGGGGATAAAAAAATATCAAACAACTGTATGTGTGTGGGGGGGGGGAGGGAGGGGGATTTGAAAATTAAATACAGGAAGACATCACCACTTTCTCTAGGAGTGATGGTTCTGGTTTTAAAAAGTCTGTCTCTTGTCTGTTTTGGGGGGTCCACCCTGTATTCTCAGCACCTGGGAGGGAGAGACAGGGGAATGGCTGTGAACTAGGAGCAAGTGTGGTGTGCACAGTCAGTTCCAAGCCAGCCAGGACTATACAGTGAGAGCTGCCTTTAAAAAACTAAAAATAGTGCCTGGAGGAATGGCTCAGCACTTAAGAGCACTGACTGCTCTTCCAGAAGTGCTGAGTTTAAATTCCAGCAACCACATGGTGGCTCACAATCATCGATCTGATGCCCTCTTCTGGTGTGCATAAAAACAGTACTCACATACATTAAATTAATTAACTTAATTAATTAGTTAATTAATTAATTAAAATAATTTAAAAGTGTGCTTTCTGGGGGAGAAATCAGAAAAGGGGATAATATTTGAAATGTAAATAAAATATCCAATTTAAAAAATATTTTTAAAAATATGCTTTCATGTCTTCCTGCCCTTTCAAGTTTTTGCCAAAAGGTCTGATGTTATATTTTGATTGGCTTGCTTTTAAAAGTAGATTGACATTTTTCTCTTACAGCTTTTAATATTTTGTCTTTGTGTCTGGACAGAATGTTGCTTATGTGTCCATATATTTTCCTAGATTTAGGAACTTTTCTGATACAGTTTCACTGACTAGGTTTTCTATGCCTTTAGTTTTTATATCATCTTTCTCTACCCCAAGGGTTCTCAAATGTTTCTGAATTTTTTAAAGTTGTGGTCCTGCTTATTAGTTTGTTTTTGTTTATTCCTAAAACTTCACTGCACTGCCATTCAGTGAATAAGCAGCTGTCAAATGAATTAAAATTTTCCATGTCTAATTTTCACCTCCCTTGGCTGTCACCCACAGAGAGTTACTGGAGTATGTCCCTAGCCATGATTTTGTGATTACTCCTTTTTTAACCCTGTTATCAGAGTAGCAAATATCAAGCCCTTCTGAAGGTATCACCTATCCAAAACACTTCAGTACATAAAGAAGGTCAAAATGAAGTTTCCATTTTTAAATTATTTATTCTTTTTAAGTTTCATATCAGATGTGCCACAGTCCAGCTCATTTCCCTACTCCCTCATATCTACCCTTTCGCCTTACAACCTCTCCTTCAAAATAACACACACACACATACCACCACCACCACCACCACCACCACAAGAAGCAACAGCAGCAGCAACAACAAAAATAAACAAACAAACAAAAAACAACCCAAAGCATAGAAAACATCTCCTAGTGGAAGCTGTAGTATGTCACATTGTGTCCCAGAGTATATCCCTTTGTCTAGTCATCTTGCAAATGTTCATTGCAATGTACCATTGGTTTGGTGCAAGATCTTTGGGTTCTGTGACACCATCAATCCTCTTTAGGACTCCAAATTATCCTGTTGTTGCCCTGTGTCTCGAAAATCCTGCAGTTTTAGAACAGATTTTGGGGTAGGCCATCTCAGAGCCCTGGATCTGGGCCTGGGTGGTAACAGATCTGGTCAGTCCACTGGATCTCCATTATATAATCAGGGTGAGCTCTCCAGCCCTGCTCTGGTTAGGTCACCCACTGCTTCTGTCAGCACGAGGCAGAGTCAGTTCTCTGATGTCTTTGGGGCCAGGGCTAGCTCACTCAAACCCACATCTCCAGAACTAGCTGCACTGATCCTGCCCTGTCATGATCCCAGGCCTACTCTCCCATGTACTGCAGCCCGTGTGGGACTGGGCCAGCTCTCCCACTCTCTCATCCCTGGGCTAGCTCACCAATGCTTTCTAGAGACATCAGAACCAGTTCCACTATTAAAATGGATTTCTTGTCCAATGTTGTTTTTGTTTTTGTTTTTCATTGCTTTTGTCTTTCAAGACAGGATGTCTCTGTGTAGCCCTGACTGTCTTGGATCCTGCTCTGTAGACTAGACTAGCCTTGAATTCAGAGACTAGTCTCTCTCTGCCTTCTGAGTGCTGAGATTAAAAGCATGTGCCACCCCTGCCAGGCTCTTTTCCAATGTTAACATGTCATGCAAGCGGGATCACTGTCACCTCAAAATGTCCAACTTGATTTAAGGTGTGTGAGAAATGTAGGCCTGTTCTTTGGGTAGCAATGTTGTCTCTTCACCAGAGTCACATACCTTACCTTTTTAATGAGGTTGTTCCTTCATCTTCCTCACCATGGAGCTGCTGCTGGAACCATGGGTACTTACTCCTTGTGACTGCATAACACTCTCATTCTGTGCTTTTGACATGTCCTGTAACTAATTCTGTTAATTTTTATACTATCCCAATCTCTGTGTGTGCCAGAGTTTATTATTCCTTGCCCTGACTGTCCTCACTCACTACATGCTACAATAGATCATTCTTATTTGCCATCTTCTGCTAGAATTTTCTATTTTCTTGTTACTAGATTGAAAGTATGCATCTGTGAAAAGACCAATGCTTTACTCCTTTCCCACTCATTTTATTGGCCTGCAGGAGATTCCTATCAGAATGCTTTGGGAGTGGCTCAGTATGATAGCTGAAAGTAGACTGGTGAAATCCACAGAAGCTAATGAACAATTCTTCCGATCTAAGAGAGTAGCACACTCACTACATTACAGGTAGAACTATATTGTGTCTCCTTCTGGAAGAAAGCATGGATGTGGAACATTCTTGGCAGTATCAAGAGAAGAGAATGACCTTCATTTAATGGGAGAATGATTGTTCTTTGCAATACTTGGACTACAATCTGCTACATAGGCAGTCAGTGTGCTGCCAGCAACAAGATAAGGAGGGGATAAAGACTATACTTTGACTAGGGAATTTTCTCATGGGAACATAAGAGGGAGGGCAGCGGACTGTAAGGCTGAAACCTGCCTCATTTTCCATGGATGTCAAAGTGCACATAATTTTAGCTTTAATTATAGGACTCAAATCACATTATTAGACACAATCTTGGATTCATGAAGATGTTTTCCTTAACTACTTGGGTCAGTAGCAGTAGTGATGTTGGTCCACTATAATGCTACCTTTTGTCCTTTGTTAATAGCAAATATGGTGAAGGAAACAGCTTAAAATTGAAAAAAAAACACCCACTTCTCAGAATTTGATTCTCTCTTGGGAATTAGCCTGCTATGAATATTCCTAATCATGATCTTCTGTTTTCTATGGGCATATTAAAATTACCTGTTGGAATTTTTCTTTAAGAGGTACCACCTACATTTTATTAATTTATTTCATCAGTATGGTTTTATGAAAAAATAATATACTATATGTTATAATCAGTTTATAGAGATCCACCTGCATCTGACTCCTGAGTGCTGGGATTAAAGATGTTTGCCTTGACTGCCCGGCCATTGATTTCTCAATATAGGGATGTCTTGCTATGTATACTCATTTTCTGACACTGTAGAAATTTCAAATTCATCCTTTGAGTTTTTTCCACAATGGCCCTGAATTAAAGTCACTTGTTTAAGGATTCTGAATTCTTTTCTTAGAAAATAACATGTAGGTACTCTTTATTATTGGGCTTTTACTGTTAGTAGATTCTCTCCAAGGACATGTGTAAGAAATATATTGTATGCATGTGCCCATGCTTATAAACACAGACACACAGACACACACACACACACACACACACACACACACAGAGAGAGAGAGAGAGAGAGAGAGAGAGAGAGAGAGATGGAAAGAGAGATGTCGCAGACCGCGGCTGCTCTTGGCAGCTTTGGTTGCAGCCTTTTGTAACCCGTAGCTCCTCGTGGGAGTTCGGTTACAGGGGAGACCAAGATCCCGGGGTCAGGAAGGCACAAATCAGCGAGAATGGCGACACAGACGCAGGATACTTTATATTATAGAAATATCTATATTTCCTCTAACGAGGAGCCCTGTTTTATGGCTCCCTACTCAGAGCATCAGATTCTGACAATTACATAGTAAAAATGAGGCACGCTAGCTTACATAGGTAGCGCCCTTAGGTTATAAGCTAAAACCTTCTAAGCCATTTCTGTCTAAGCTAGAGATCTTGCCTAAGTTAGCAAGATTCTTCTCTGAACTAACAAGCTCTCTTCAGAGCCAGGCATATTGCCTGGTCCTGAGAGCTCTGCTTTCTAGCCTAAACTCATCTTTTCACTGACTAACTTTCTTCTAAGTCTTATGTCTTGTCTGCTCAGAGGAAATCTCTGCTCTAGGTAGACAATTGCTTGACATTAACATAGTAAAGGATGTAGCTAGCTAAGCAGGGATAATTTACATGACCATACCTTACAGTCTCCTATGTTGGGAAGGCCTGGACTTGTTTTCCACCTAGCCTCATTAATAATTCATGAGTCTCACCTGGGACCGAGGGCTATAGGTGTCTGAATAGCTGGTGAATACATTGGCTTAGCAAGACAAAAGATGGCAGCTCAGTAGCTGTTTTTGAGGAAGTCTGGGCTTAGGGACACTACTTCTTATGTAGATATACAACAAGCTCGAGGACTAGGCAGGATCTGAATTATAGCATATTATGAGAGCTATGAAATACTTTCCTTAAATTTTACATGGTCGTGGCTACCAGAAATAAACAGGTTAGAAAAGGTGCCAAAGGAACATTTATGGCTTCCTGTAGTAGGGCTTATGCGTAGCAGAGAGACAGAGACAGAGAGAGACAGAGACAGAGAGAGACAGAGACAGAGACAGAGACAGAAAGAGAGCAGGGTGGTTCCCCTAGTGATGCTTCTGATTCTGGTCCATTCTAACTTTACCTCTAATTTTTTTCCTTCATTTGCCTTTTATTATCAATGATATAGTTACTCATTTCTTTGTTCCTAGTCAATGTACTTAACGAATTAGTTTCAGAATTACTTACTATACTTGATTGAAATATTTATTAGCTTATATCTGTGTGGTGTTCTTTTAGTTTCTACCTTGTTTAATAAACTTAAAGCTTTCTCAAGACAAATATTTTGTTATTACTCAAGGGCAGATACAATATTATAGAAATATTTACAATATCAATATAAAATGCAATTAGTTTAATTTTCTGGTTGGGGTCATATTCATTTTCACATGATGGGTAACTTCAGTTGTTTATTCTTGGCTCTTGTATCCATAGTGTATTGATTTCAGATCATCCATAGTGAATTTTCATCCACATTCTGTGAACACTCAAGTTTCTTATGTAATGTGTCACATTTTAATAAAAGGCACACATATTCTCTTTTATACTTAAAATTAATTTTAGATTACTTATACCTAATGCAATGTAAATTCATGTGAAATTTTCCTAGATCGTGGAGAGAATAATGGCACAATGAAATCCTATACATGTTCAGTACTGACACAGTATTTCTGGATATTTTATAGCAGTAATGATTGAATCTCTATATACAGGCCAAATGTTTCCCATTAAAAAAATACAATTATTGAGAGCATATAAGCTTTACCAAAGTGCATTTTTGTATAAGTGTTACTCCCATTTTCTTCTTGTCTACCCTGCCTTTATTTCCGAATCTTTCCCTGTAAGTTTCGGCCCTAATTTGTTCTGTTTATTTTACACAAGAACAAATGTATTTTTATATGGCTTTCATCTATGAAAATAGCATGTTGTGTTTTTCTTTGTCCTTTGTATGATTTTGTAAGTTTTATTCTGTTTGTTCTTTGACAATTTATTCATATATATGGTGTGCTTTGCTTACTGTCACACTCCATTTTATCTGAATGCCTCCAGCAACCTTTTTTTTTTTTTTTTGGTTTTTTGGATTTGTTTTGTTTTGTTTTGTTTTGTTTTTTGTTTTTTTTTTTTTTTTTCCGAGACAGGATTTCTCTGTGTAGCCCTGGCTGTCCTGGAACTCAATCTGTAGACCAGGCTGGCCTCGAACTCAGAAATCCACCTGCCTCTGTGTCCCAGAGTGCTGGGATTACAGGCGTGCACCACCACCACCCAGCTTGCCTCCAGCAACTTTTAACTCTCTTCCCACAAATCCTTTTCTACCATTCATGCCTTTTGTGTGAATTGTCAGTGGGTATTATTCTTCCATTTCTATACAAGATTTTTAATCTTTTGTCCCCAAATCTTAGATATATAGTTTATTATCCAAATGTCTCAAATATGTGTTACCAATACATCATCTCATTTGGTCAATTACCTTCTGATTTACATATAATTCATAGTTTGAAATACTTTTATTTTAATACAATCAGATTGATTAGAAGTCACTTCCATTTCTTCTAAAATTTGAGTTATATTTAGAAATCTTGCTCCTTATGTTGCTGTTAAAGAATAATTTTGCATGTTTTCTTCAAAATATTATATGGCATAATTATTAGGCTTTTATCCTTAATTAATCTTCAGTTATCCTGTATATGGCATGTGTCTTAGATTTACTTAAGTTTTTTTCTAAAGCTCTGATTTTCTGTAGCACCTTACATTGCATATCTCTACTTGTTCCACTGCTTTTTCCAAAACATATTTAAAATGTTCTAATTTTTCTTGGCATAGAATTCTATTCCCGCCGGGCGGTGGTGGAGTTCGAGGCCAGCCTGGTCTACAAAGTGAGTTCCAAGATAGCCAGGGCTATACAGAGAAACCCTGTCTCGAAAAACCAAAAAAAAAAAATTCTATTCCCAGGCTTTCTAAGCTGTTCCAATGGGCTGTTCGTCTAGTTTTGCATTATTACTATGGTGCTGTAATTAGATTTCTATAGTATTCTCTCTTGTCTGGCATCATAAATCCCTTCTCAAGGGTCCTTCTTTCCACTTATTCTTAACTGGTCATGCATATTCTTTAATATGTGACCTTTATCAGTAAATCATAACATTCTATAAAATGATTACAGATAGTTTTGAAGTTGCATTAATATATATATACATATATATATATACATATATATAATTAGTTTAGGAGAACTGATATCTTCTTAATGTTAAACTTGTCAAGGAAAAATCAAATTATAGTATTACCTCAAAGTGAAATCTGTGGGGCATTTTTAAACCAGACTTTCAGCACAACCAAGAACTTTGAGAAAAACTATGAACACTTACATATGCACCCAGGAACATGCTGACCTTGTAAACTGTCATGAGCTGCAAATTCTGGAACAAATTTCACCAGCATTTGTAACAATTTGTGAAACCACCCTTTGGCTCCACAATCTAGTAAATCTCTCCTTTTTGGAAGACAGTTTTGATTTTTGCTGAACATAAAAGAATCACAGTTCTTGATCAAGAGGATGGAGGAGGCAATCAGCCTCTCTTGTACGTGTAAGCTATAAAAGAACCTATGTTTTTAAAGCTTGGAATATATTTTCAAAATTTCTTAGGTGTTATGTATCCTGGGATTACAGTTTGAAGATGCGTCAAGTAAATGAAATTCTTTGTTCTTGAGTAGGATGATTTTATCTCAGTCGACAAGGTATTCTATTGAAGAAGAGTGTCTACTTTGTATGGGCTGCTGTAATACAGAATCATAGACTAGGTAGGTGATAAAGAGAAATATTGTTAACTGGTGGTTTTAATGCTTGTTCTTGTAGTACTTCTTCACTTTATTTGTTTGATAATTGCTTTTCAAGTTTTCTACTTATTGTGCTGTTTGCTGTCACTCCAGTTTTTTCTAACTTTTTAACTGTGTCTGTTTGTTTGGGTGTTCTGATTCATTATTTCTTTTATCATTGTAGATCCTTAATTTCCATCTTTTGTTTATTTGACCATGTTTTCCAAAGTGCCTAGTAATAATTTTCTGGTCCTTATTCCCTAGATGCTTTATGTTTCAAAGACTTCACTTTTAAATCATCATGTTCTGTATCCCATACATATATTCACATTGTGATACTACCTTAAAGATATAGTATTCAAAATTTGGATTTATTTTGGATGTAATCTTTCTGACTGTTGTATTATATCAACTTGAAGTCCTACAACATCACTTTTTATATGTATATTTTGAAATTTTGATCTGTCCTCACCTGACGGAAAGTATGGTTATGATGATATGCTAGGATTTCATTTTGTCTCTTAATTATAGTTATTTTTTATGGTCTAGTATGTTTTTGCTTCCACAAAAGTGAATATATTACTTTTGTTTATGTTTACATTTCTACTTCTTGTTTTATGTTCTTTACAGAGGAAATATTAGCAGGTAGGTAGCTACATAGTATTGTCTTCTAACCTACTTCTGATTTCAAATGTCAACATATATTAACTATAATTTATATACTCATCAATATCTATCCTGTAACAATAGCAAAGTTGTCTAGAAGTCATGGTCTGATCTGAGTCATATATTTACTCTATAGTTTTCTTCATTGTTAGCACTGGGTCAAAACTGAACACTTTTTGTCATCTGATATAGGTTTGTGAAGATGGACCACAAGGACCCAGACACACTGTTAGATCTTGCAATGCAGAGTCTACTCAAGAATGAGCCTATAATAATCCAATCACTCGAGGAGATCCCAAGGGAACTTTTCATTCCATTGTTCACTGCTGCCTTCTTGGGTGGGCATAAGAAGACACTGACAGCAATAGTGAAGGTTTGGCCTTTTTTCTGTCTCCACATTGGGAAATTAAGATCACATGAAACACACAGTACACTCTTGAAAGCCATGATTGACGGTCTTCAGGTTCTTCCTGCCCTAAGCACTGCTTCTCGGTAAGATTCTGTTTAATGATAATATGGTAAGACAGCAACAGGTTAGTCTTCAGGCTATGGCAGCAGAGAAATAAGGCATATCAGAGATAGTTAATGGTGAATGTCGATAGTGAATGGGGGGGGTTGGTCTAACTGTTGAGATTTGTTTTTGTTTTTGAATTTTTCTTTTTTTATTGGAAATATTCTATATTTACAATTCATTTCCCCTTTTCTGGTTCCCCACCCCCAAAGGTCCCACATGCCCTTTTCCCTCCCCCTGCTCCCTCATCTACCCCCTCCCACCTTACTGTTCTTGTACTCCCCCACAATGGTGTTTTGGTCCATTCTAGCACCAGTGTCCACTCCTTTCTTCTTGTGAGATATCACTTGATATGTGATTTATGTCTTTGGTTTTACTAAATAGATTTTTTATATACTATAGCCTAATATGGTTTCCCTTCCCTCTAATCCCCCATTTCCTTTCCCACTTTTCTGTCTCTTCTTAGAAAACAGGATTCTATGGGAAAATAAAATGAAAGTAACAAAACAGAATAGGACAAAGCAAACAAAGAGAAGGAGAAGAGCCCAAGAGAAGTTACAAGAAAATACAGGAGAGACTCACTCTATTGCACAGTTAGGAATCACATAAATACACAAAACTAGAAGCCATAATATATATGCAAAGGATCTGTGGGGTAAAAAGAGATGACATTGAATATATATAAATAAAATTTAAAAATAGAAACCAAAAGCTCTGACACAACATTATGAGACAAGGAACCCTCAGAGGTGCCACTGAGTTGGTTTTCTATCAGCCATCTACTGCTGGGCATGCAGTCTACCATTAAGAGTGGTTTGCCCAGTGTGACTCCATTGGAAGAAACAAAATTTTCATTTGTAAATTGTTATCAATTGGAGTTAACTTTGGGATTAGGGATAGGAGCATGTGTTTTCAGTTCTCCTTTCAGTGCTAGGGCCCCATCTGTTGCAGACCTGCAGGCCCTGTTCATACTGCCTCAGTCTCTGTGAGTTCAAATGTGCAGTGATCCTGTTGCTATAAAGAGTCTTGTTTCCTTGGCATCCTCCAGCCCCTCTGGCTCTTGTACTCTTTCTGCTTTCTCAGTTGGAGTTATTCAAAAGAATCAAGTGTCTTAGAGAGTTTGTGTAGTAGATGTGAGTGAGTATGCTAATTATTGGGTTGCATGATGAATATATTACATAGAAGATAAAAGAACTGAAACAGGTTAGCATTAATGGAGAATATAGGTCAGAAAATGCTGCATGATATATTTTCATAGGAAATGTTTGCTCTTGGGTGATACTAAGATATGTTATCTTTCATATGTGTTATCTCCTCTTTCCCCTACAGAGGCTCCAAACTGAAGGTCCTAGATTTGAGACAGGATGCTGACTGTAGGACCACGTGTCTTCAAATCAGGACCAAATCTTTCTGTTTTCACTCTTGTTCTTATTCTCAAACCTCTTCCCGCAAAAGAGGAAGCCATAGCATTGTAAATTTAGGATCTGAGGTTCAGTTGTCCAGATATCCTACTGAATTACTAGTGGACCTTTGCCTTAATGGTAACTTGAGAACAAGGGCATTTTTGTCTTTCCTTTTGAGTAAAGTTGAGCAGAGCTCAGGGTCATTACACCTCTGCTGTCGTGATTTGCAAATTGATCAACTGTCTGACTATAACAACACCTTGAAACTTCTGAATCTGTTATGCACTGATCACCTGGCAGTTGATCAGGCTTCCCTGAATGATATCAACACCCTTTTGTCTCAGATGGTCCACTTGGACAGTCTTACTTTGTCTAAAATCACCCTCACATCTCTGAATGCAAAAATATTCAAAAGTTTCCTCACCCAACTTGAGCGTATGGACAACCTTCAGGAGCTAAACTTGTCTTTCTTCTGCCTAACAAATCGTCTACACAAATTGCTCAGGTGAGAGCTTGAGGGGAGGTACTGGGTTTCCTGGACACTCTGTTGTTCAGAAAGGAATGAAAATTATTCTATAACATTCGTAAGCCACATTGGAATCTGTTGTGAAGAGAATGTCGAGCCAGGCGTGGTGGTGCACGCCTGTAATCCCAGCACTTGGAAGGCAGAGGCAGGCGGATTTCTGAGTTCGAGGCCAGTCTGGTCTACAGAGTGAGTTCCAGGACAGCCATGGCTACACAGAGAAACCCTGTCTTGAAAAAAAAAAAACCAAACAAACAAAAAAAAAGAGAGAGAGAGAATGTCAGCAGTATCACTACAGGAAATTCGAAACTGTCCAGTTGAGCACTTGATTTATAATAATGAAAAAGGTAGGTTTATAAAAATAAGTTGTATCCATTCATTTATGCAGCCAACCACATGCACACAATACAGGGCCCAAATTAGATTAAATGAAAAAGACATAGCCTTTCTGCAGCTATCTAGAGGTGAACTGGAAGCACAGTGGTGGAAGAAGTTAGATATTTTGATCTGTCATGCTTACAGGCGTGCTCATCAAATGATCTCCATAGTTCATAATGTCAGATCATTTTTGTTTATGTATTATTGTCAAGAATTAGGTCCAGAATCTTATGATTTAGGTACATGAATTTGGCTGTTATTCCTGACCCCATTCTACCAAATAGTAGAATTTGCCCCCCATGTAATTACCAAGTAGGTTAATTTTTTCACTTTATTTCACAGAACTGAGCATAATACTATCTTGTACATATTGTGAAGATTACAAATCTGTGCCAAAAATGGAAAAGTACATGTCTTAAAGCCATAAACCTGTTAAGTGAGTTAAAGCCCACATTGTTAGTTGCTGCAGCAAAATATGTGCAAAGTGTTTTGTTCTATATTCATAGATGTAGTTTCCCTCACCAATTCCTCACTCTTCAGCAGTGCGTCTCTGTTTTCTCCCTACAGAGTCCTGCCACGTGATCTGGATTACTTGAATTTGCCCTTCTGTGAGCTTTCTTACAGAGACTTCAGATTTCTGTCCCAGTGTCCTCAGGCTGCCCACCTCAAGCTGCTGAATCTCAGTAACAACCCAATTTCGTGGGAAGATTGTGAGCCGTTACAAACACTGATGGAGAATGTCTCTGGTACCCTGCAGCATCTAGAGATAAATCACTGTCTTATAACAGATTCTACAATATTTTCTCTGATCCCAGCCATCAGCCACTGTTCCCACCTCCGTGTGCTTAGTTTTGCTTCTAACCCCATTTCAATGTCCATGCTCATGAGAATCCTGCAAAACTTACTACCACTAATGAAACTTAAATATGTGATTTACCCTATCCCTGTGCATTGCTATGATCAATGGTATTTTCAGGGTACTTTAGACCGACAGAAGCTTGCTGAAGTGCAGGCACAACTGAAGGTGATGCTACAGGCAGCACAACGGAGTGACATGAACTGGATCACGTTTTCAGAATGAATTTCACAGTTCAACCAATTTTCAACCCTGATATGTGCCATTTAAGCACTCAGTGTTCTTTCATGAATTCCACAGATTTCATATGTAAGATTCTTATTTTGTAGGAACTGTAGTTAGGAAATAGAGATATGTAACTGACCTTTATAAAGAATTACCGTAAGATGGAAGAGTTGAGAGTTCCTTTGAGTTATTTGTCCATTATCATTAATGGTCTTACTGGCCAATATGATAAGGATCAGCAAGTCATGATAACTTATACCCCTATCCTCACTGAGATTTATTTGTAGGAACTTGACCAAAGGGGTCAATATAACTTTCCCTGGATGTATTTGGGAAGACCAGGTGATTACTGAAGCCAATAATTTTATCCCTTAAGTTTTAAGAAACTTCCACATATAAGACTGTCTTTAGTTTCTTTCTTTCTTTCTTTCTTTCTTTCTTTCTTTCTTTCTTTCTTTCTTTTTTTCTTTCTTTCTTTCTTTCTTTCTTTTTCTTTTTTTTTTTTTTTTAGATTTTTGAGACAGGGTTTCTCTGTGTAGCCCTGGTTGTCCTGGAACTCACTCTGTAGACCAGGCTGGCCTCGAACTCAGAAATCCACCTGCCTCTGCCTCCCAAGTGCTGGGATTACAGGCGTGCACCACCACCACCCAGCCTGTCTTTAGTTTCTTATAGAAAATCTTCTGTACTTAACAGTGGGTAAAAGAATTTATAGCCACTACCCATTGATGTCTTCAACTATAAATGGCTACCTCCTCATCTTTCCTCAGACTGCAGTGCCTCAGTTGTTTATTTCATACACATTGACCAAGGATCCTTGAACTAGCCTGCTATAAAGTTTCTACCACCTACCTTGGAGCTGCTCTTGAACTAGCCTGCTCAAAAATTTTAACTGCCTGCCATGGAACAATCAGCTTGAGACCAATATGAACTTGGAAAGGCATTTAGGAGCCCAGTCACAACACTTCCTTTAGGTGTTTACTTTGCACCTTGTCATTCTGTCTTACTGTACAATGTAGACCTTTGTTCTGCTTGAATTTCTTGCTGCTTCCTTTCTACTATTGTGCTTTATTTCAGTCAAATATGCATATTGAGTCCTAAATATTTGGTCAATCCAAAATGTGGTATACCATAAATTGAAATGCCACATTGTATATATGAAAGGTGGTAAGAAACAAAGAATTAATGATTGTAATACTGATGTATTTGGAATGGTAACCAGCACACTAGGTTTCTTTGAAATTAGAATTTAGTTGTAATAACATGTTGAAATGTTAACACTATTGTCTAAGTTAACACTACTAACTTAGTAATCAAAGAACTGAAAATAAAGTTAATTTTGTTCAGTGTTTTATCGTTGCAATGAAATGGACTGCATTTTAAAGGTGTAGCAAGGAAGAAAAAGTGAACATTGTGTGTTTACACTGTTTCCACTCTGAAAAGTTAACATTCTAGATTTCAGAGCAACTCAATAATAGCGTCCTTAAAATTAATTGGATTTAGGCCATTGCGATTGTGCAGTAAGAACATTCACTAAATTTGACTACTTGAATGCCCAGGTGGAGAGTGAGAACTTAGTTCCAAGGTGTATGCTCCAACTTTCACATGCATTCCATGGGAATGATGTGATTCTATATTCACACACACACACACACACACACACACACACTCACACACACACATACACACGTACACACCTCATACCACACACACAAATACACACATGATGCACATGGATACACCCAAGTAATAATAAATTAAAATTAAAAATAAACTGAATTTGATTTTATTCATAATACCCATTGAAATAATAAACAAGAACACCAGCAAAAGTTAACTTGCAAAGTAGTTTAAAAAAACATTCACATTAATTCTGGTTTTGGTTTGATAAGAAATAACATTTTATTGTAAGGAAGTAAATGATAAAAACATAATTCATGTATAGAGTTTCCTTTATAACATGGCATTTCATACTTTGAATGAAAATGTAAATTAATGACTTATTCATATCACTCCTATTACTTATATAGACTGTCAATATAATAAGTAAAGGCTTTGCTTTTATGTCTTGTTAATAGTACATTATTTTTAGCATTTATATTAAATACAATGATATTAAATAAAAATCCTGGGAGGGATGACCAGGAAGGGGCAACATCTGGAATATAAATAAATAAAATAATTAATAATTAAAATAGATGAAGTACATTCTTCTTTGTCTTTTGATTTTTCTCATTCCAGTGTCATACTTAGCATGAATTCTCTGCACAGGAAAAGTTTTGTCACATAACATTCACCCATGTTGGAAGTAGTGTCAGAAGCACGGTGTATTAGTGACATGTATCCTCAAGCCAATGGTGAGTAGTAGAAAGGGACAGATATTACAAACTTTTACCAGTCTTGCAGTCCAACCAAACAGTCCCAGTTTGATTTGAAGATCTGTGATAATTTCTTATATTGAAGGCTTTCTTGTATTTTGAGGGGCTACTCTTTAGGTATAAGACTGTTTTCAGGATCATTCTTCCATTTTCGTGAAGACATTAGATGTTTAAAGTGGAATTTTTTCTATTAGGTCATCTTATATCAATTGATTTTGTAGGTGGTTTAGAAATTAGAATCCTGATAAAATTGTATGTTCTTAGGGAGTGAGGATAATTATTTTTTAAATGACTATGATGAGTTTGAAAGAAAGTAAGAAGAGGTATTTGAGTTTGGATGGAGAAAAACATAGGGGGAAATGTTGTAATTGTAATTGTTGTGGAGTATCCATCCATCAGAGAAGATCATTCAGACATGGATTTAAGCCAAAAGAAAGTCTTTATTGCCCCTGGCAACGGGCAAAGAAACATCTTGTGGGTGATGTTGTTCTTATGCTCATCCTAGCTTGATACCTAGCTTAATGTCCAAAGCTGTTTTATGTCTAGAACATATAAAAATGAAATGAAGTCGAGCCAGGCGTGGTGGCGCATGCCTGTAATCCCAGCACTTGGAAGGCAGAGGCAGGCAGATTTCTGAGTTCGAGGCCAGCCTGGTCTACAGAGTGAGTTCCAGGACAGCCAGGACTACACAGAGAAACCCTGTCTTGAAAAAAACCAAAAAAAAAAAAAAAAAAAAAAAAAAAAAGAAATGAAGTCCAGGTAGTGCAGTGCAGGGGATGGAAAACAGAGACCTGCATTCTGCCATGCTGAGCCCTGCAGGCAGGTGAGGATGCCCACAGACCTGTCCTCTGCCACATGGCACAAGCAGGCAATAGACACACCAGAACCTCACTTGCAACTACACAGTGAAATGCTGGAAGAAGAGCACATACAGAGACGGTTGAACCTCATGACACCCGCAGACCTCTGGTGCATGGCACACGCGGGCTGATGACACCCGCTGAAAATGTCAACCAGGAGCCCACCAATCCTATAGCTAGCCTGCAGTGAGAGCTATGTTCCTGATCCTAATGTAGCCCTGAGCCTTTTTCAGGGTTAGTGTTTAAGCACAAAAACTATGCCCTGAACGGACATACTTCAGTTAACAATAACAGTTAGCCAGAAAGCAAGGTAAATACATATAGAGACTTTCCCTGAACATTCATTTTAATTCATTTAATTCATTTTAATGAATTAACACGCCTTTGTTTTAGTTTTGGCTGATGGTGCTGTCTATATGGTGGGTGTCTTGGTCAGGGTTTTACTGCTGTGAACAGACACCATGACCAATGCAAGTTTTATAAAAGACAACATTTAATTGGGGTTGACTTACAGGCTCAGAGGTTCAGTTCATTATCATCAAGGCAAAAAGATGGCAACATCCAGGCAGATATGGTGCAGGAGGAGCTGAGACTTTACATCTTAATCTGAAAGCTGCTAGTAGAAGACTGACTTCCAGGCAACTAGGGTGAGGGTCTTAAGCCCACACCCACAATGGCACACTTACTCCAACAAGGCCACACCTCCTAATAGGTTCGCTTTCTGGGCCAATCATATACAAACCATTACAGTGGGATTTGTGGTCTGGATGGTACTTCCAACATGGAGACAGTTGTCCTAAGTTATGGGGTCCGACAAAGGTTTGAGGCCCTGTTTGTTCCTCACAGGTCTTAGTGAATCATCCTGCTCTGAAGAAGTATATAGTTTGTCCTAACTATTAGTGTTATTGGACTGATATATAATTGGTCATATATTTAAAGATGCAGGGCCTGTCATTAATCCAATCACAATGAGAATTAAATGCCCAGCCAATGCTGATAGCATAGTAGCTAGCCATGAGTACCAAGAGAACAAAAACTGGAACCAATTATGTGATTTAATGTCTTTGTCTCTTTCTCTTTTTGAGGTTTTCCCCAACTATGGCGAGATTTTCTCTTATATTAGTATAAACAACAGGTTTCTCACAAATCTGTACATAGTTTTCTTTATATCATGACACCTCTCTAATTTTGTAAAATCATTTTGGCAAAGCAATCTAACTGTTGTTTTAATTCAGAATTTGAAGCTTTTAATACCTCTAGGTACTGATCAACCTGTCTACTAAGATGAATAAAAGGAGTTTCTCAGTTTGGAAAACATCAGAAGAAACACATTTAATAAAACCATTAGCCTACAATGTAGTCTGAGGAGCCCAGTAATATTGCTATTGTCCTGATGAATCAACCCACAAGGAAGAATAGCAACCTGTAGAATAAGAAATGCCTAGGTTAAAGGTTTTGGATAATAGACAAATTGCAGCTCCATGTAAGTCCTCTAATGTCAATTTGGGATGTCCCTAGTCACAGTGAATTTTGCCAGTCAATGGGCTAACAGTATGGTTAATTCTTATCCCTACGTAGTACAGAGGATGGGTGTCAACATAACCTACCAATCCTGGCCAATTTCTGACTGTATTTCTCTATCCCCAGGGTCAGGTTTTCCAAATGCCAGAATTTTTCTGATGAAATTTTTAGTTTTTAATATTATGAGGACTATTGGATTATATTTTCCTACTGTGCATTTCCTGGGAAGGGGCTTTCTTTCTAAATATTCATGGGTGTATTTTCAGGAAGCCTCAGTTTCACAACCCCAGGTTTATTTTGCAGTGGAAACTCCCTTGTTCCTGGTGACTAGGGAGCACAGCCACAAGGTAAGCATAGAATTATAAATTCTACATTTTTATCTCAAAAGATAAAGTCCCGCATCATTCTTTTTCCCAGCACAACTAAGCATTTAAAGCAGGCATCAGTGAGCAAAGGTCAAGATGAGCATGGGTTGTTGGTCTGTAGTCACACTAGCTCATACCTTCCTTGTATCTGTTTTCCTTGTTTCCCAGGTCCAGCCCTGAGGGTTGTGAAGGTTTGGACCATAACTCAGTGTTTGTGTTAAAGTAAGACTCAGGAGGAGGTGTAGGAGACAGGGAGTGGAAGGGCCTATAGCATGATGAAACCCTAATGGGTCCATAGTTTGGAGATACTCCATTTGTCATGACTACCTGTGGCTTCCATTTTCTTGACATGGGTATGCTGGATTCATATATTCCAGTACCTTCACAGTCATAAGAATGAAGAGAATCACAATGTAGAATATTTTCCAAGTTGGTTGCAGAGCCCCTTGACTACCTGCTTGACCCAAATGGTATCACTAGATTCAAACAAAAGGAAACTAGTGATGAACTCAGAGGTCATCTGGGTCTCTCTGAGTCCAATTAATAGCATGTATGGAGAACAAGAAAGCCTGTAGTGACTTCAGAAAAGAATGGCTAGAGAGTTCCAATAACTTCTGGTCTCCATGCCATGGAAACAGTTGGGAGATCTTCCAAATATAATCTCATAAGTGGTGAATCCTCAATATATGGGGTACAGTGTGCCCAATGCTTCACTGAACTTCAATGAGAGTTTGGTTTAAGTTTCTTTTAATATCCTGTTTATTCTTTCTAGCTGCTCAGAACTCTGAAGTCTATGCTATATATGTACAATGAAGTTTTCAATCTATGTCTAAAACTTTAAGTATTGAGAGATTTTTGGATATGAAAGCCAGGCCTTTGTCAGACTCCATTGCTGGGAGCAGTCTAAATCAAGGGACCAGTCCCCAAAGGAGATTTTGAGAAGTTTCAGTCCTGGAAGGAAAATACTTTTACCCATCCTGAAAAGGTATCTATAAAATCTGGCAGACACTTTTTTCCTCTGTGGAAGGCCTGTTATTTGGACCCTTTCCCACATAAAGGCTCTCTGTTTCAAATTTATTTGCTCACAAAACTGGCATTGAGGTGAGACATACCATACTATGCTGTCCACTTAATCTTTAACATACCTTGATCTGAGCAGCTCAGAAAGATTTGTGGACCCAAGGTGAGTAGTCTGGTGAAGGTCAGTTACCAGAATTCTGTCAGCTGTTTCTGGGAGAATAATCTTTCCCTCTAGTGTTCTCCACCAACTTGTGGGTTTAACCTGTCCATTTCGTCTCTGCCAAGGAGTCTTAGGCAGTACCAGGGCAAGGTGTCAATAGGCATCAGAGTGTCAATAGTTACTACTGGTCTAAGGACCATTTTTCAGAATGCTACCTCAGTGTCCTAGCATTGAAGGAGAGCGATTTGCAGGGGAAACCAAATAGACTCTAGGAAAGCAAATATCTTTGTCTTAGTTTCTAATGACTTTCCCCTCCCCCATGGTGAAAAACCCTCTTTTTTTTTTTTAATAGATCATACCATGGACACAGACAGTAGTAAAAACATAGCAACTGTCTGTGTATATGGTGGAAGACTTTCGTTTTCCCCATTTGAGAGCTTGAGTCAGATCAGTTTTGCTCTCTGGGCTGAAGTACCTTTCTTGGGCCCAAATCTCTTTGTTTAAAGTAACTATTGCAGCTCCTAGATACCTAATTCTATCTTTCGTCTTGTTTAACAGTAATGGATGAGCACCTTCAGGTCATCACCAGGCAAGAAGGTAGCAGCAGTATTAATGGTGAAGGGTTTCTTGAACTGGATTCCAGGGTAGGCCATGAGTAAGGTATAATACCAGACCACACAGTCATTAGACAGCTATTGTTCTGGTGCCACTTGAAGCAGGGCTTCAATCACATGGTGGGGTCCTGTGAGTATATGATTCTGACCCAGCTCTCTGTGCCAACCCAACCTGCTTAGAGCAGCCTACTATTCCAGGCGGACCTCCATTCACCCTCTGCCTCTCCCCACACATCCAACAGACTTGGTAATCCTGAACCACTCAGGTTAGCTTCCCTTTCCTCACCTATCTTCCCTGCTGGCTGAGCCCTCTGGGTCAAGCCAAGCTTCCTTGAGCAGTTTGCTATCCCAGAGAAAACTCTATTCCCCTGCCACTTCTCCTCCATCTTCATCATACTCCTAAACCACACAGATAAGCTTCACTTCCCCCACCCATCTTCCCTGCTGGTAGAATCCTCTGAGTCAAGCCATGCTGCCTTGAGTAGCTTGCTAGCCCAGGGAGACCTCCATTCTCCTTCAACCTCTCTCTACCTACTTTCATTGAACCTGCAGCTCCTGAACCATAAAAGCTGCAGGTCCAGAAGCATACAGCCCAAGGATATCCATCAGAGGCTTGCCACACCAGGACCATCAAGAATCCCGCCCCCCCCCCCATGCCAATGCTTGCTGCAACTAGAACATCCAATGACCAGAGCCATCCAGATAACTAAAGGCTCTTGAAAAAACAAAATCAACATAAGTCAGGGCACCATTGACACCTCCAAAGCACAGCTACCCCACTATAGCAAGCCCTGGATATCCTAAAACAATTGAAACACAAGAAAATGACCTTAAATCCAATCTTATAAACATAATAGATGCCTTTAAAGAGGAACTTAATAAATCCCTTAAAGAAATACAGAAAAATACAATCAAACAGACAGAAGTCTTTAAAGAGGAAATGAATAAATCCCTTAAAGACATACAGGAAAATTCAACTAAACAGGAGAAGGAAATAAATAAACAAACAAACTGTGCAAGACCTGAATGTGGAAATAGAAGCAATAAGGAAAACACAAACTGAGGGAATACTGGAGATTGAAAATCTAGGGAAGAAAACAGGAACAACAGACCCAAGCATTACCAACAGAATACAGGAGATGGAGGAGAGAATCTCAGACATAGAAGATAAAAATAGAAGAAATTGATACATCAAAGAAAATGTTAAAGCTAAGAAATTCCCTACACAAAACATCCGGAAAACCTGGAATACCATGGAAAGATCTAACCTAAGCATGATAGCAATGGAAACAGGTGAAGAGTCTCAGCTCCAAGGCCAAGAAAAGATTCTCATCAAAATCATATAAGAAAATTTGCCTAACCTAAAGAATACCAATTACATTGGACCCAGAAAAGAAAATTCTCCAGATACACAATTATCAAAACACAAACTCTACAGAACAATGAAATATTATTAAAAGCAACAAGGCAAGCAAGGAAAAAGGCCAGGTAACATACACAGGCATATCTATCATAATTCCACTCAACTTCTCAACAAAGACTCTAAAAGTTAGAGTAGCCTGGTAATATATTTTGCAAATTAAAAAAAAAAACCACAGGTGCGAACCTAGACTAATATATGCAGCAAATTTCTCCATCATCATACCTTGATAAAACAAGATATTTCAAGATGACCTAGATTACTATACCCAGCAAAATTCTCTATCACCATACATAGATAAAACAAGATATTTCAAGATGACCTAGATTACTATGCCCAGCAAAATTCTCCCCATCACCATACATAGATAAAACAAGATATTTCAAGATGACCTAGATTACTATACCCAGCAAAATTCTCTATCACCATACATAGATAAAACAAGATATTTCAAGATGACCTAGATTACTATGCCCAGCAAAATTCTCCCCATCACCATACATGGATAAAACAAGATATTTCAAGACCAATCCAAATTCAAACAATATGCACCCACAAATCCAAGCAAATAGACCCAAGACTCAATCTGGAAGTTAAACACTAACAGCCTTAATAAACCAATTAAAAATGGGGCACAGAACTAAACAGAATTCTCAACAGAGGAATTCTAATGGCTAAGAAGCACTTAAAGAAATGTTCAAAGTCCTTAGTCATCAGGGATATGCAAATCAAAATATCTCTGAGATTCCTCTTACACCCATCAGAATGGCTAATATAAAAAACTCAAGCGATATCACATGGTGGCAAGGATGTTCAGCAATAGGAACACTTTTTCATTGCTGGTGGGAGTGCAAACTCGTGCAACCACTTTGAAAATTAACTTGGAAGTTTCTCTGAAAACTGAGAAGTTTTACCTCAAGACCCAACTATACCACTGGGCATATACCCAAAAGGTGCTCTATCCCACAAAGACCTTTGCTCACCTATGTTCATAAAAGCTTTATTCATAACCAGAAACTGGAAACAACCTAGATATACCTAAACAGAAGCATGGATAAGGAAAATGTGGTACATCTACATAAAGGAATATTATTCAGCTATTAAAAACAAAAACATCAAGAATTTCGCAGGCAAATGGATGGGACTTGAGAATGTTGCTACTTTGTTTCCAACCCAATTCCCCAGTTAAAAAAAAAAGTTCAACTCAAACAAGCTACAAGCCTAGATTGGGCAGATCTCCCACTACAGTACTCTATTTCCATCTATATTATCCCACATAACTTGTGGGTTTCTCTAGGCTCCCAGCTTCTCTCCCTGCCTCTGTTGATCTCCCTGTTGATCTCCCACTCCTCCCCTTCCTCCCCCCCCACATTGCTCCTCCCCTAGACTCTCAGTTCCTCCCACTTTTTCTGCCCAATCATTGGCTCAAACCTTTATTTGAAAATTTAAGGTGAGGAGAAGGTTCACAAGGCAACTCCTCATCTGTAGCCCCTCTGAGGAGTGGAATTAGCATCTAAATACAAGCTCAGGGCTATCCAGGATACTTCCCCCTTTCTGTCCAATTAAAAGACTATTAGCTGATTCAGATATAAATATTGTGGAAAGAATGTCTGATGAAGTAAAACAAACAAAACAAACAAACAAAAAACCTTGCCTTCCTGGGGATTGCAAATGGCCCCTGAAAAAATACAAAGAGGGGATTTGATTAATTATCTAGGATATAAAATAAGTCTGAAAAGGGTTAGGCTACAAAAGGTGCAAGTCAGAAGAAGCCAATTAAGGACCCTTAATGACTTTCAGAAGCTACTGGGAGATATCAACTGGCTGAGGCCTGCAATTGGCTTGGCCACTCAAGAGCTAAGCAATTTATTTCAAACCTTACAAGGTGATAAGGATTTAAATAGTCCAAGAAAATTGTCAGCTGAGGCTGAGAAGGATTTAACTTTGGTAGGAAGGAAATTGTAGGATACACATCTAGATCGTATTGATCCAAAGATGGCCTGCATCTAAGTTATCTTACCTTCTACTTATCCCCCTACAGGAATTCTTATACAGAGGAAAGATTATATCTTAGAATGGATATTTTTAGCACATAAACAGAGTAAGAAATTAAAAACCTACCTTGAGAAAATCTCTGAATTGATACTTAAAGGAAAAAATGAGATTTTGACAATTATTTGGAATGAATCCAGCTGAAATTGTGGTACCTTTTACTAAGGCAGAAATTGCCTCATTATGGGCACAAGATGAACATTGGCAAAGAGCGTGCAGTAACTTCTTGGGAGAGATTGACAACAGATACCGTAAAAGCAAGCAGCTTCAGTTCATAAAAAGAACTTATTGGATTCTCCATCATATGATAAAGGAAACTCCAATATCTGGAGCCCCTACATTTTACACTGAAGCCAGTAAATTGAGAAAGGCAGAATATAAATCAGAAGATGTAAGTAAGGTGGCTGAGAGTCCCTATAAGTCAGTTCAAAAATCTGAATTACATGCAATAATCATGGTGTTGTCAGATTTTCAAGAGTCTTTTAATATAGTAACTGATTCTCAATATGCAAAAGGGATTGTCTTACATGTAGAGACTGCTGAACTTATGCAGGATGATTCCGAATTGACTACATTATTTATTCAGCTACAGCAAATAATCAGAAATAGGAGTTATCCACTATATATCACACACATAAGATCCCATACAGGTCTGCCAGGCCCTCTGGCACAAGGTAATAATGAAATTAACCAACTACTGATAGAAAGTGAACTAGAGGCTTCAGAATTCCATAAAAACACCATGTTAACAACAAAGGTTTAAAGAAAGAATTCTCTATTACTTGGCAACAAGCCAAGGAAATTGTGAAGCAATGCCCTACTTGTTCGTTATATAACCAGACTCCATTGCCTATGGGAACTAACCCTAAAGGTACCCAAAGAAATGATATTTGGCAAATGGATGTCTTCCATTTTACAGAGTTTGGCAAACTGAAATATGTGCACCATACTATAGACACATATTCAGGATCTGCATTACCATCAGAAAAGGCTGATTCTGGAATTACACATTTGCTAGAAGTTATGGTCATTATGGAAATACCAACACAAATTAAAATGGACAATGGGCCTGTGTATATGTCTAATAAGATGAAGCAGTTTTTTTGAATATTACAATATAAAAAAATGGTAAAGGCATACCACATAATCCTACAGGACAAGCAATTGTAGAGAGATCAAATTGAATTCTAAAGGAGATGCTTAATAGGCAAAAAGGATCAATGAGTACCCACAAGGATAGATTACATAGTGCTTTATTAACCTTAAAACTTTTAAATGCCAATGAACAAAACACCACAGCTGCTAAAAGACATTGGATTGTGGAAAGAACTATTGAACTAAACCAGCCTGTTTACATTAAGGATATTCTAACATCAGAATGGAGAATGGGAAATGTGTTATGCTGGGGGAGGGGCTATGCCTATGTTTCCACAGGAAAAGAAAAGTTGTGGGTTCCTTCCAAGTTGATAAAAATCAGACATGACAAAGGGAGACCTCCTAAAGACCTTGGTGACAGAGAAGAAAAGGGAGACTAACACAATCAACAAAATAGGTGATGTATATGTGGTGATGTTTATGTCTCTGTTTATGGAGACAGCTCTGGAACTGGTTGAAACTAAAATGTCTATACACAGCCATTAACACTTATTGGGTATTACATACCATCCTTTACAAGGTCATGTATACACAGTTATGTCGTAGTTTGGCTAGGTGATCAAGCTAACCTGAGGAAAGGCAGTCAGTTGTCTTTCTTTATTGATCTTCATTGGCCAATCTGTGCCCCCTGCATGCTCTGTGTGAATGTCTTTTTACCTGTTTACTTGTTGCTTTTAAGTTTTGTATACTACAGTGATGAAAGAAGAGAAAGGCAGCCCTGAAAAGATTCACACACCAGGATGCTGAGATTTGGGACCTTCCATTCCAGCTTCACACTTGACTCTACTTCAACTACATCAAAACTGATTCTTTTAAAGACTTGCTTCCAGAACTTTATTTGCCTCTCCAGCCTTTCAGAATGTCATGGTCAAGATGTCATCTGACCTGGAGGCACGAACTTTCTCACCACATAGTGACTGGAAGGCAAATAATGCCAGATAGCTCTCAAAATTTCTTATTTCCCTTTGGGACCCCAGATGGGAATTCTTTGCCCCAATTCAGCTGGAAGCAGACAGAAGACAATCATCATCCCAGTTCCTTTGTGGGGTGGATGGTTATGATTATTTTAGGAATTATAGATATATTATCATTTTAGGGATACTTTACAAATGTAGCTTTGGACAGGGAGGGAACTAAAGAACTTAAACTTGGGGATTTATACCTTTTCTTTCCTCTTCTCTATCCTTCTTTCTTACGTAAAGAAGAAGTGGGTGGAAAAGAAAAAGGGGGATAGAGTAATATCATAGACATTATAGAAATAGACAAATAGGGATAGGTTTGCAGATGTACTTTTAAGCAAAACATTACATAGCCAGATCTTACATTGGCAGAAGTCTTTATAATTGATACGAAGTTGAAGTTATAATCTCTTATATTGGCTCAGAATTTATTTGATGTAAATTTAAGGTTTTTATAGGTATAAATTCACTATTGATATAAAACTGGGATTAATATTGTTACTCCCATGTAGGCATTGTGCCTATATAACACATTTAAAAATACAAGGCTTAGACCCATTACTGTAACTGCTAGTATAAACTGCTTTTAGATGATTAAGTAATACAAGTTAAGGGCCAGATAGCAAAGTCATGGTTTTGAGTTATTTAAAAGGGTGTTCCTGAGTGATTTCAATTAGAAACAGCCAAGAATAGTCAAGGCTTAAGAGTTCAGAGATGTTTTAGGTAGACAGATGGTCTTCAAAGGTGTCAAAAGTCCACAGAATATGATGTTTATTAACATTTCTTTATTAAAGATCATTTGACTGGAGACCTGTCTGCTCCTGACAGCACCCCTTTCTTGAATTCAAAGAAGAACTTGAACATCAATGAAGTTGCTCCATTTGTGGCAAGATAGTCACCAGGAAAGAATTGCCTCATTTCATCTACAGACAAATACTGTTCAAAAAAGGACACACTATGCAGAATAGTCTACTGATAATCTCTGCCAAGACAGAGTAATCAGCCCTTCAAAATTCTGCATTACCAAGGTCTGTTAGATGATCCTGAGCCAGAAGGCTGAAGACTGATGCTCTAACGTTTTGATGTATAGGGCCTGTCCATGTGATCAGTGGTCTCTATAAATTGGCTAAGTTTTAGAACCTATATTTTGTGCTTCTCTTACTTTCTCATACAATCATACTTGGATTTCTGATGGGGTTGAAGACTAATAGTCTTATAGCCAGTCCAAGCTGTTTAGCATTTAGAAAGATGATACAGATTTGAGAGGATGGTTTTCAGATGGGTTACAGTCTAAAGCCAGGACTTGAGTCAGGTGTAGAATTATAAGTCTTTTAAGTTCGAATAGATGAAAGGGTTACTATGTAATTGATAAAAATGGATTGACTGGGTATTATGTCTATCCTGTATGTTATAAATTACAAAATGGTAATAATTGTGCTGAGAATATCATCTTGAGTGAGGTAACTCACTCCCCAAAGGACATGCATGGCATGTATTCACTTATTTTTATTAGATATATTCTTTATTTACATTTCAAATGTCCCATTTCCTGGTTCCCCTCCCTGAAAATCCCATAAGCCATCTCCCCTCCCCCTGTTCCACAATCAACCCTCTCCTGCTTCCCTCTCCTGGTATTCCTCTACACTGCAGCATTGAGCCTTTCCAGGACCAAGTGTCTCTCCTCCCTTTGGCTTCTAATAAGGCCATCATCTGCTGCCTATGTGTCTAGAGCCATAGGTAAACTCCATGTGTACTCTCTGTTTGATGGTTTTGTCCCTGGGAGCTCTGGGGATACTGGGTGGCTCATATTGTTGTTCCTCCTATGGCGCTGCAAACCCCTTCATCTCCTTGGTACTTTCTCTAGCTCCTCCATTGGTGACCCTGTGCTCAGTTCAATGGCTGACTGAGAATGTTCCCCTCTGTATTTGTCATGCACTAGCAGAGCCTCCCAAGTGACAGCTATATCTGGCTCTTGTCAGCAAGCACTTGTGGGCATCAATAATAATGTCTGGGTTTTGTAACTCTATATAGGATGGATCCCTAGGTGGGGTAGTCTCTGGATGGTCTTTCCCTCAGACCCTGCTCCACACTTTGTCCCTATATCTCCTTCTGTGGGTATTTTGTTTCCCCTTCTAAGAAGGACCAGAGTATCCACCCTTTGTTCTTCCTTCTTCTTGGGCATCATTTGATATGTGAATTGTATCTTGGGTATTTCAAGCTTCTAGGCTAATATCCACCTATCAGTGAGTGCATACGATGTGTATTCTTTTGTGATTGGATTACTTCATTTAGTATGATATTTTCCAGATCCAACCATTTGCCTAAGAATTTCATGAATTCGTTGTTTTTAATTGCGGAGTAGAAAATATACCACATTTTCTGTATCCATTCCTCTATTGAGGGACATCTGGTTTCTTTCCAGCTCCTGGCTATTATAAATAAGGCTGCTATGAACATAGTGGAGCATGTGTCCTTATTACATGCTGGAGAATGCTCTGCGTATTTGCCCAGGAATGGTATAACAGGGTCCTCTGGTAGTATTATGCCCAGTTGTCTAAGGAACCACAAGTAGATATTAGCCATAAAATATAGGATAACCATGCTATAATCCACAGACCCATAGAAACTAAATAATGAGGGACCAAGGGAGGATGTGTGAGTCTCACTCAGAAGGGGAAAAATAGTCATTGGAGGTGGCTAAAGGGAGGAAACTGGGTGGGAGAGAGGATATGGAGGGGAAGGGGGGTTCAAGATGGGGTGGAGAAGGACAGGAGAGATGGCTTGATGGCCATTAAAATGAATAGAAATCTGCAACTGATAGGAGTGAGAGGTGTCAGGCATCTCAAGTAAGAAGCAGAAACCTGGAATAAGGAAGCACTCAAAAATCAGTGGGGGTGACCCACTACTATGTACTATGACTCACTACATTGAGGATGTGGAACCTGAAGAGGCAACCTCCTATAGCCAGGCAGAGACCCCAGTGGAGAGATAGAGACACCAACCCACCCATAAAACTTTCAACCCACAATTTATCCTGTCTATAAAAAATGCAGTTACAGGGGATGGAGCAGAGACTGAGGGAATGGCCAACCAATAACTATCCCAATTTGAGAACCATTCTATGGGCAAGCACCGATCCCTGACACTGTTAATGATACTCTGGTATGCTTGCAGACAGGAGCATGTTGCACCCTGAAAGGCTCCATCCAGTAGCTGACTCAGACAGACACAGACACCCACAGCCAAACAGTGGATGGAGCTTGGGGACTCTTATGGAAGAACAGAAAGAAGGTTTGTGGGCCCAGAAGGGGATAGGAACTCCACGGCAAAACCAACAGAGTGAGCTAAAATGGACCCTTGGGGCTCTCAGACTGAACCACCAACCAAAGAACATACATGGGCTGGACCTAGACCTCCCTGTTCATGTGTAGTAGATGTGCAGCTTGGTCTTCATGTGGGTCCTGAACAACTGGAACAGGAACTATCCCAAAAGCTGTTAGCTGTACCTGGAATACATTCCACTTGCTGGGCTGCCTTGTCTTGCCTCAACGGGAGAGAATGCCCTAGCCTAGCAGAGACATGAAGTGCCAGGGTGTGTGGGGGGGGGGGATACCCGGGAGGGATCACTTGCTCAGAGGAGAAGTGGGGTTGGGAAAGGATTGTCGGATAGAGTGACTGGGAGCTGGGTAGTGAGCTCGATGTAAAGTCGATAATTAAAAAATAAAATAAAATAATAAAAAAAAAAGATTCTGGGTTCGTCCCTTTCCTGTTCCGCGCGTGCGGTTGAGGCGGCGTTCAAGGCGGCCGTCTCTCGTTTTAGTCGCAGACACCTCTACTGCAAAGATGGTCAATGTACCGAAAACTCGAAGGACTTTCTGTAAGAAATGTAGCAAGCACCAGCTTCACAAAGTGACCCAGGGAGGTCAATATGCAGAAGAATGCGAATTGACCCACTCTTATCTCTTTGCACTAAGATCAACTCCAAATGGATCAAGGACCTCCACATAAAACCAGACACACTGAAACTATTAGAAAAGAAACTTGGGAAGACCCTGGAGGACTTGGGCACAGGGGGAAAGTTCCTGAACAGAACACCAATAGCTTACGCACTAAGATCAAAAATCGACAAATGGGACCTCATAAAATTACAAAGTTTCTGCAAGGGCAAAGGACACTGTCAGAAGGACAAAACAGCAACCAACAAAGTGGGAAAAGATCTTCACCAACCCCACATCCGACAGAGGGCTAATATCCAATATATACAAAGAACTCAAGAAGTTAGACCACAAAGAACCAAATAACCCTATCAAAAAATGGGGCACAGAGCTAAACAAAGAATTTTCACCAGAAGAAATTCGGATGGCCGAGAAACACCTTAAAAGATGTTCAACATCATTAGTCATCAGGGAAATGCAAATCAAAACAACCCTGAGATTCCACCTCACACCAGTCAGAATGGCTAAGATTAAAAACTCAAGAGACAACAAGTGCTGGCGAGGATGTGGAGAAAGAGGAACACTCCTCCACTGTTGGTGGGATTGCAAAATGGTAAAACCGCTCTGGAAATGAGTTTGGCGGTTCCTCAGAAAAGTGGGCATGTCACTCCCAGAGGACCCTGGCATACCACTCCTGGGCATATACCCAGAGGATTCCCCTGCATGCAATAAGGACACATGCTCCACTATGTTTATAGCAGCCTTGTTTATAATAGCCAGAAATTGGAAGGAGCCCAAATATCCCTCAAAGGAGGAATGGATACAGAAAATGTGGTATATTTATACAATGGAATACTACTCAGCAATTAAAAATAATGAATTCATGCAATTTGTAGGTAAATGGTTAGACCTGGAAAATATCATCCTGTGTGAGCTAACCCAATCACAAAAGAATGCACATGAAATGCAATCACTGATAAGTGGATATTAATGAGCCCAGAAGCACTAAATACTCAAGACACAAATAGCAAGTCAAATGATTCCGAAGAAGAAGAAAGGAGAGGACCCTGGGCATGTAAAGATTGCATCCAGTTTAGTAAAGAAACTGAGGGGGGAGGGGGAATGATTGGGGAATAGTTGGGGGGGAGAGGAACTATGGGAACTATGGTGGGTGGGAACTGGGAAAGGGGAAAGCCTTTGGAATGTAAACAAAGAATATAGAAAATTAAAAAAATGCAATCCAACAAAAAAAAAAACAAAAAACAAAAAACAAAAAACAAAAAACAAAAAACAAAAAACAAAGTGACCCAGTATAAGAAGGGCAAGGATTCCCTGTATGCCCAAGGAAAGCGATGCTACGACCGAAAGCAGAGTGGCTATGGTGGGCAGACAAAGCCAATTTTTCGAAAGAAGGCCAAAACCACGAAGATTGTGCTCAGGCTCGAGTGTGTTGACCCCAACTGCAGATCCAAGAGGATGCTGGCCATTAAGAGATGCAAGCATTTTGAACTGGGAGGCGACAAGAAGAGAAAGGGCCAAGTGATCCAGTTCTAAAACTTGTGTTCTCTGAGAGGAAAATGCGAAGCAGTAGAAAAATGACCTGCTAGAGAATAAAGCAGAGAATTAATGTTAATGATAAAAAAAAAGATTCTGACCCCCATTAACTTGTTTGCTTTTTTTCTTTTTCTTTTTCTTTTCCTTTTCTTCTCATTAAACTAGCAGTAGATGCTGTAGCTCTTACAAAGGTGTGCCATCTTGTGGCTACAAGGTCTAATTGTTTGTACAAGTATGCCACAGTGTATTTCCATGGCCCCAAATTTGGATTAAACTCCTTTTGTAACGTGTTTTGTTTTGTGAACAATCATATGAAAATATTTTTGAAACATTTGGAAGTGCTAGGGCTGGAGCCTAATGTTAGACATGTTTTTAAAGCCTCAAATGTCTTTTGTTTAGTCTCAGTCCAGATTAGTGGTCAGTGTTCTCAAATTGTGGTGGTGTATAGAGGCCTTCTATCTGTTGATACCAAATTTCCACAAATTTGGAATCAACAGATAGAAATAGCTAGTAGCTGCACCTAGGTACTCTTGAATCTGTCTCTTAGTTTTTGGAGTTGGGATCTGAAGGATTGCAACAATCCTGTTCCAAAACCAGTCCCTTTTGCCTCCTCTTAGTTGGTAGCCAAGAAAGGTAGATTCTGATGTACAAAACTGGGCTTTCTTAGTGGACATTCTGCAATCCAAGATCTGTAATTCTTGCAGTAGACTGTCAGTGGCCCTTTATAATTTATTTTAGTTTCAGAGCATAGGAGGAGATAATTACATTGTAAGCATTTGGTTGAAGGAAACCTTTGACAGGAAGGCAGGGGATCAGCATGTAATGCTTTTAAATCCTTAGGGCAATCTGGTCCAGTTGCCCACTATAATATCCCCATGGCTCTGTCCATTTAAAACCATAGATGGGTCGACTCACCTCTGCCAATGGAAGGCTGAAAAATTCATCTTTTTAGTCCAAGACAGTGTGTAACTGTTTCTCTAGAAGAATCAGATTCATTAGGATCAATGTTCCCATGTTTCTTCACAGGCAAGAGAGGTAAAATCCAGGGTGACTGTTAGGCATACTAGTATGCCTTGCTCTCAAAAGCCAAGCAGTATAGACTTCAATTTGCCTTTTTGTTTCTAGGATCACTGAGTATTGCTTATTCTGGATGGGGGTAGCTAAACTGGTTAATTGAGCAATTATTGAAACTTGAAATTAAGGGTTCTTTAGAAAGCCAGTTGTGTTGGATGATGTTTTTCTTGGACAAACATATGAAGGAGTGTTTTCCTGAAGTCAACACAAGCAAAAGGACATTTTGCTAAAGTAGACACGTGAAGGAATGTTTTGCTGAAACAGACACAGGTGAAAGGATGTTCTGCTAAAGCAAGCATGTGAAAGACACATGATAAAGGATTCTTTGCTAAGGACACACATGTATTGGTCTGCCTTGCATTGTGTAGTTTAGTTCCATTTGTTGGGATTCCATAGAGAGAAATGCATCAAAATCGTCTTGTAATGTGTTGTAGTTTCTGGTCATTTTGCAGACTCAGGCTGATGGCAGAGTGATGTCAACTGAGACAGATTCACAGGTTAAGACAAGACCCTTGGTGAGACAAGACCCATGAGGGACAAGTGATGTATGGAGGGACTCTACATAGGACGCAATGGACAGTGACAGAGGCTTGGCTGGGCTTGTTTGTAGAGCTAGCTGTGCAAAGCTTGTTCCTAAATCTTCACTGATCTTCGCTTTGATGAGAGAGATGCAGCTGAGAACTTTTCCTGTCATACCTGTTGGCCCTACTCCCTCATGCTGACTCATGCTGATTCAGCTGAGGCTGACTGTGTCTGCTAGGTTGTACCAACACTGCAGCTATCTCTACACTACTGAAATGGACTGCTGGTATATCCATGAAATGTTTAAAAGTAGATTGAGCTGCTGATTTCCTGACAACACAGATGGGCTTTGCTCCAAAGAACCATTTCTAAACAGGTCCACATCTCACACATTTTTACTTTTCCACTACCTCTGGTAGTGAGTGATGGGCTAGAAGGGAGGTTAGAGAGTTTAAGGACTATCATTAAAAGTAGGTTTTGAAAAGAAAATTAAAGTTATAGAAGTCCTCTTACAATGATTACAAAAAATAAAAATAAATAATTAAAAATAATTTTCAAATATACATTGTTTAATTGTGGTGGATTAAATAACAATGGCTCCCATAGGCTCATATATTTGAATGCTTGGTCATCAGGAAATGGCAATATTTGAGAGGGATTAAGAGGTGTGATCATGTTAGAGGTAGTGTGCACTTTGGACTTTCAAAAGCCCACACAAGTCCTAGTGCAATTCCCATCAAAATCCCTACTCAGTTCTTCATAGAGCTAGAAAGAGCAATTCTCAAATTCATCTGGAATAACAAAAAACCCAGGATAGCTAAAACTATCATCAACAGCAAAAGAACTTCTGGGGGAATCAATATCCCGGACCTCAAGCAATATTACAGAGCAGTGGTATTAAAAACTGCATGGTATTGGTTCAGTGACAGGGAAGCGGATCAATGGAATAGGATCGAAGACCCAAAATTAAACCCACACATCTATGGCCAATTGATCTTCGACAAAGGAGCTGAAAACATCCAGTGGAAAAAAGATAGCCTTTTCAACAGATGGTGCTGGCTCAACTGGAGGTCAACATGCAGAAGAATGAGAATTGATCCACTCTTATCTCCTTGCACTAAGCTCAACTCCAAGTGGATCAAAGACCTCCACATAAAACCAGACACACTAAAACTAATAGAAAAGAAACTGGGGAAGACCCTTGAGGACATTGGCTCAGGGGAAAAATTCCTGAACAGAACACCAATTGCTTATGCTCTAAGAGCAAGAATCGACAAATGGGACCTCATAAAATTACAAAGTTTCTGTAAGGCAAAAGACACTGTCAAAAGGATAAATCGGCAACCAACAAATTGGGAAAAAATCTTCACCAACCCCACATCCGACAGAGGGCTAATCTCCAATGTATACAAAGAACTCAAGAGGTTAGACCCCAGAAAACCAAATAACCCTATCCAAAAATGGGGTACAGAGCTAAACAGAGTCTTTTCACCTGAAGAAATTCGGATGGCTGAGAAACACCTTAAAAAATGTTCAACATCACTAGTCATTAGGGAAATGCAAATTAAAACAACCCTGAGATTTCACCTCACACCAGTCAGAATGGCTAAGATTAAAAACTCAGAAGACATCAGGTGTTGGTGAGGATGTGGAGAAAGAGGAACACTCCTCCACTGCTGGTGGGAATGCAAGCTGGTACAACCACTCTGGAAATCAGTATGACGGTTCCTCAGAAAACTGGGCGTGATACTTCCGGAGGACCCAGCCATACCACTCCTGGGAATATACCCAGAAGATTCACCAGCATGCAATAAGGATACATGCTCCACTATGTTCATAGCAGCCTTATATATAATAGCCAGAAGCTGGAAAGAACCCAGATGTCCCTCAACAGAGGAATGGATACAAAAAATGTGGTATATATACACAATGGAGTACTATACAGCCATTAGAAACAATGAATTCATGAAATTCTTAGAGAAATGGATGGAGCTGGAGAATGTCATACTAAGTGAGGTGTCCCAGTCCCAAAAGAATACCCATGGTATACAGTCACTGATAAGTGGATATTAGCCTAGAAGCTTGGAACACCAAAGACACAAATCACATATCAAGTGATGTCTCACAAGAAGAAAGGAGTGGACACTGGTGCTAGAATAGACCAAAACATCATTGTGGGAGAGTACAAGAACAATAAAGTGGGAGGGGGTGGATGCGGGAGCAGGGGGAGGGAAAAGGACATGTGGGACCTTTGGTGGTGGGGAACCAGAAAAAGGGAAATGAATTGTAAATATAGAATATATACAATAAAAAAAATCAAAAAAAAACTCAGGAAACAACAGGTATTGGCGAGGATGTGGAGAAAGAGGAACACTCCTCCACTGCTGGTGGGACTGCAAGCTGGTACAACCACTCTGGAAATCAGTCTGGCAGTTCCTCAGAAAACTGGACACCATACTTCCAGAGGACCCAGCCATACCACTCCTGGGCATATACCCAGAAGATTCCTCAGCACGCAATAAGGATACATGCTCCACTATGTTCATAGCAGCCCTATTTATAATAGCCAGAAGCTGGAAAGAGCCCAGATGTCCCTCAACGGAAGAATGGATACAAAAAATGTGATATATATACACAATGGAGTACTACTCAGCCATTAGAAACAATGAATTCATGAAATTCTTAGAGAAATGGATGGAGCTGGAGAACATCATACTAAGTGAGGTAACACAGTCTCAAAAGAACACCCATAGTATGCACTCACTGATAAGAATGAATCCTGGGACACCAAAGACACAATCCACATACCAAATGATGTCCAACAAGAAGAAAGGAGTAGATCCTGGTTCTGGAAAGGCTCAAAGCATCAGTGTAAGGGAATACCAGATCAGAGAAGTGGGAAAGGGTGGATGGAGGAACACAGGGAGGGAAAGGTCATGGGGGACCTTTGGGGGGCAGAGAACCAGAAAAAGGGAAATGAAATGTAAATAGAGAATTTATCCAATAAAAAAGAAAAAGAAAATGGAGAGAGCTTACACCAACAGCTTCACAGTACACTTGAAAGCTCTAGAACAACAACAACAACAACAACAACAACAAAAACAACAAAAACAACAAAAAAGGCAAATATACCCAAGAGAAATAGTCGGCAGGAAATAATCAATCTCAGGGCCAAAATTAACCAAAGTGAACTTTGATTCAAAAATACTGAACAAAATCCTGGCCAACCAAATCCAAGAATGCATCAAAACTATAATTCACCATGATCAGGTAGGCTTCATTCCCGGGATGCAGGGATGGTTCATTATATTTCCATCAATGTAATCCACTTCATAAACTAACTCAAGGGAAAAAAGAAACACTTGGTCATTTCATTAGATGCTGAAAAGGCTTTTGACAAAATCCAGCATCCCTTCATGAAAAAGTCTTGGAGAGATTGGGAATCCAAGGCCCATACCTAAACATAGTGAAAGCAATATACTGCAAACCAGTAGCAAACATCAAATTAAATGGAGAGAAACTTGAAGCAATCCCACTAAAATCAGGGACTAGACAAGGCTGCCCACTCTCTCCTTATCTATTCAGTATAGTACTTGAAGTCCTAGCCAGAGCAATCAGGCAGCAAAAGGAGGCCAAAGGTATACAAATTGGAATGGAAGAAGTCAAAATATCACTATTTGCAGATGATATGATCGTATACTTAAGCAACCTCAAAACTTCCACCAGAGAACTCCTAAAGCTAATAAACAACTTCAGCAAAGTGACTGGATATAAAATTAACTCAAATCAGTAGCCTTCCTCTACTCAAAGGATAGACAAGTTGAGAAAGAAATTAGGGAAATGACACCATTCATAATAGTCCCAAATAATATTTCACACCTTGGTGTGACTCTAACCAAGCAAGTGAAAGATCTGTACAAGAACTTCAAGCTTCTGAAGAAAGAAATTGAAGAAGATCTCAGAAGATGGAATAATCTCCCCTGTTCATGTATTGGCAGGATTCATATAGTAAAAATGATCATCTTGGTGAAAGCAATCTACAGATTCAGTGCAATCCCCATCAAAATCCCAAATCAATTCTTCATAGATCTAGAAAGAGCAATTCTCAAATTCATCTGGAATAAAAAAAAATCCCAGAATAGAAAAACTATTCTTCACAACAAAAGATCTCCTTTGGAATGTAAACAAAGAATATAGAAAATAAAAAAAAATGATAAAAAAAAAAAGATCTCCTGGGGGGAATCACCATCCCTGACCTCAAGCTCTACTACAGAGCTATAGTGATTAAAAACTGTGGTATTGGTATGCAGACAGGCAGGAAGATCAATGGAACAGAATTGAAGACACAGAAAAGAACCCACACACCTATGGTCACTTGATATTTGACAAAGGAGCTAAAAACATCCAGTGGAAAAAAAAGACAGCATTGTTAACAAATGGTGCTGGATCAACTGGAGGTCAGCATGCAGAAAAATGCAAAACAACCCATTCTTATCGCCTTGTACAAAGCTCAAATCCAAGTGGATTGAGGACCTACACATAATAGCAGACACACTGAAGTTTATAAAGGAGAAAGTGAGGAAGAATCTTGAACACATGGGGACATGGGGAAAGTTCCTGAATAGAACACCAATGGCTTATGCTGTAAGAAAAATAATCGACAAATGGGACCTTAAAAAACTGCAAAACTTCTATAAGGCAAAGGACACAGTCAATAGGATGAAACAGCAACCAACAAATTGGGGAAAGATCTTTACCAACCCTACATCTGATAGAGGGCTAATATCCAATGTATACAAAGAACTCAAGAAGTTAGTCCCCAGAGAGTTAAATAACCCTATTTTTTAAAATGGGGTACAGGGAATTCTCAACTGAGGAATCTTGAATGGCTCTAAAGCACCTAAAGAAATGCTCAGCATCCTTATTTATCAGGGAAATGCAAATCAAAACAACACTGAGATTCCACCTTATACCAGTCAGAATAGCTAAGATGAAAAACTCAGGAGACAGCAGATGCTGGAGAGGATGTGGGGAAAGAGGAACACTTCTCCATTGTTGGTGGGATTGAAAGCTGGGTAAAACCACTCTGGAAATCAGTTTGGTGGTTCCTCAGAAAATTAGACATAGTACTACCTGAGGATCCAGCTATACCACTCCTGGGCATATACCCAGAAGATGCTCCTATATGTAATAAGGACACATGCTCCACTATGTTCATAGCTGCCTTATTTATAATAGCCAGTAGCTAGAATGAACTCAAATGTCCTTCAACAGAGGAATGGATACACAAACTGTGGTATATATACACAATGGAGTACTATTCAGCTATTAAATCAATGAATTCATGAAATTCTTAGGCAAATGGATGGAACTAGAAAGTGTCATCCTGAGCAAGGTAACCCAATAACAAAAGAACACACATGGTATGCACTCACTGCTAAGTGAATTTTAGCCCAAAAGCTCAAAATAAACAAGTTACAATTCACAGACCAAGGTAAGCTCAAGAAGAAGGAGGACTGAAGTGAGGGTGCTTTGGTTCCTCTGAGAAAGGGAACAAAATACTCACAGGAGCAATAAAGTTGACAAAGTATGGATCAGAGAGTGAAGGAAAGGTCACCCACAGACTGCCCTCCATGGGGATTTATCCTATAAACAGTCACCAAACCCCTGACAGTATTATGGATGACAAGAAGTTCATACCAAAAGGAGCATGTCATGGTTGTCTCCAGAGGGGCCCTGCCAGAGCTTTACACATACAGAGGCAGATGCTAGTAACCAACCATTGGACTGGGCATGGGGTTCCCAAGAGAGGAGCTGGAGGATGGTCCGGAGGAGCTGAAGGGGTTTACAGCCCCATGGGAAGAACAATGATTTCGGCCACCCAGATGCCCCAAGACTCCCAGGGACTGAACCATCAACCAAGGGGTACACATGGTTCCAACCAAAAATGTGGCAGAAGAGTGCCTTGTTGTGCATCAGTGAGAGGAGTGGTCCTTGGTCAGGTGAAGGCTCAACAGAGGCCCCAACAAAGGGAAACCGAGGGGGGAGGGAGGGGGGAGTGGGGGAGGGCCATATACTTGGAGGCAGGGCATGGGAGGAGGGGATGGGAGTTTTGGGGGAAGGGGGAAACAGGGAAAGGTTTTACCATTTGAAATGTAATGAAGATTATATTCAATAAAATAAAAAAAATTTAAAAGTCTCTAGGGTTTGGTCACAAGTTAGGTCCCCATGCTTTTCCAGTGGCTCCACCTTTACTATAAATTCTTGAAAATATATAATCACTTGAAATGCTATTCAAAAATTTGCACACATCTTAAACTTAGTGGATTCTACAACCTGAAACTGAAAACATATGAAAATTTGCTCCTGGTTGTTCCTGTATGTACTGCTCTACTCACTATACCAAACATAGTTGAACCAGAACATTGGGTAGGAACTCAGGGTCAGTTCATTTGACCTGTCACACACCCCATTTGCCATAGGGCCTCACAAGTGTAACTCAATCCAGAATTATATTTAAAGATCCCTCAACCCCACTTCCCTTCCCAGCCCTCACTCAACAACCACTAATGAGCCCTGGCACTGCATGTATACTGGCCCATAGCTATAGATAGAGCCAAGTCCCTTCCTACTCACCTGATCATCTGTTAGTCATTCAATTTTCCTCACTAAGCTGCATTAGGACAGTTGTGAGTCAGACTTAGAATCTAAACCAAAACTTTAGGTCAGAATCCAAGGGCAAATCAGCACATTCCCTTCCTGAACTGTCAGCCATTTCACTCAACTAATCTGGGATAGCATAAAATACAAACCTGGAGTCAAAACTGAAACTCCAGTAAGTAATCCTCTGATCCAGCTTCACATCAGACCATGCAGTGTCTGAGCCCTGGAGCTGCATGGAGCCCAATCCAGGATCTCAGTTGGAGACACTCAAAGCCACTCCACTCTCTATTTTCTTGCTTATCTATTAGGTTCGAATGAGAAATGTCCTCTCTAGTCACAAATACTTGATCCCAAGCTGGCAACACTGTTTTTTGAGAAGCTTAGTGGGTATAATTTCATTGGAGGAGGTGTTCTGGTGAGTTTGGGCACTTTGGTTCCTGGTGGATCACACATGCAACCACCCAGGAGCTATCTGGATTCTCTAATGGAACACACACACACACACACACACACACACACACACACACACACACACAGGCCAGTTGATTTTAAAATGCCTTGGCTACTTCAAAGGTTGGGCACTCCTAAACTTTCCCGTTACCTCAGGCCCACTTGGGAAAGTGGCCAGTAGTCATTTATCCAAATTTTTGCATGTCTTGTTGGCTTTATTTTCTGCAGCTCTTACATCCATTCATATCCCACCACTTCATAGAAATTTCTAACCCCCCCCCAATGTCTGAGCCATGCAACTCTAAGAGTTCCACCCCATCCCCCTTTGCCCATTCATTGGCCATTGGCATCTTTATTGATCAAAAATCAATTGGGAACAAGGACGTTTAGCATTTGTACCTGCAGATTCCTAATTGGATCAAAGCATTTCAACCAATCTCTGACAGAAGGTATGCCACTGGAGTAAGACTTTATAAGTTTAAGAAGTTGCGCCATTTAGAATTCACTCTGTTTCACGTTTGTAGTTCAAGATATGAACTTTCAGTTTTTTATTACATTTTTAAATTGTCTATATCCTTTGTTTACATTCCAAGTGATTTCCCCTTTCCTGGTTCCCCCCTCCCCATAAGTCCCATAAGCCCTCTTCCCTCTGCCTGTTCCCCAATCAACCCCCTCCCACTTCTCTGTCCTGGCAATCTCTTACAATGCTGCATCAAGGCCTTTCCAGGGCGTGGGCCCTCTCCTTCCTTCTTGGGAATGATTTGATATGTGAGCTGTATCTTGGGTATTCAGAGC
This sequence comes from Apodemus agrarius, assembly GCA_964023405.1. Taxonomy (NCBI): domain Eukaryota; kingdom Metazoa; phylum Chordata; class Mammalia; order Rodentia; family Muridae; genus Apodemus; species Apodemus agrarius. Next base: position 94,903,256 of record OZ030010.1, on the reverse strand, counting down.
GTCTGGGCTAATATCCACTTATCAGTGACTGCATTCCATGTGTGTTCTTTTGTGATTGGACTACCTCACTTAGGATGATATTTTCCAGTTCCAACCATTTGCCTAAGAATTTCATGAATTCATTGTTTCTAATTGCTGAGTAGTATTCCATTATGTATATATACCACATTTTCTGTATCCATTCCTCCGTTGAGGGACATCTGGGTTCTTCCCAGCTTCTGGCTATTATAAATAAGGCTGCTATGAACGTAGTGGAGCATGTATCCTTATTGCATGCAGGGGAATCCTCTGGGTATATGCCCAGGAGTGGTATAGCAGGGTCCTCCGGAAGTATTGTGCCCAGTTTTCTGAGACTGATTTCTGCAAGACTGATTTCCAGAGTGGTTGTACCAGCTTGCAGTCCCACCAGCAGTGGAGGAGTGTTCCTCTTTCTCCACATCCTCGCCAGCACTTGTTGTCTCTTGAGTTTTTAATCTTAGCCATTCTGACTGGTGTGAGGTGGAATCTCAGGGTTGTTTTGATTTGCATTTCCCTGATGACTAATGATGTTGAACATCTTTTAAGGTGTTTCTCGGCCATCCGAATTTCTTCTGGTGAAAATTCTTTGTTTAGCTCTGTACCCCATTTTTTGATAGGGTTATTTGGTTCTTTGCGGTCTAACTTCTTGAGTTCTTTGTATATATTGGATATTAGCCGTCTGTCGGATGTGGGGTTGGTGAAGATCTTTTCCCACGTTGTTGGTTGCCGTTTGGTTTTCAACTTAAGCTGCCATGCCTCCATTCTCTGATCACGGATTCATGTCCCTCTGGAATGATAAGTCCAAATAAACTATTTTTTATAAGTTGCATTTGTCACAATATTTTATCATAGCAATATAAAAATAAGTAATTCATAGACATGTATATGCAATACAAAGCTGAAATCACTTGTCGTTTGAAACTAGAACCCTAGATTAGCCCAAGGCTGAAAGCCAAGGGTCACTCAGCTAGATGACAAACTGACAAGTAGGATAATAGCAAATATCCAAACACACTCCCCAAAAAGATAAGACTAGACATGTAGACCAAGATACAATAAACATCCTAACTCTAAATGTTCAGATCCCAGTCCAAAACACAAACTACATTAATAGCCAAAACTATACACATTTTCCACAAATCAACACTTTCCAGAATAATATTCTAAGCAACTTAGCTGGTATATAAGAATTTCAAAATGGTAATTGTCAACATTTTCAAGGAACTCAAAGATGATTGGAAAAAAAATGTCTGAATGAAGACTACAAATAAAAAACGGTTAAATAAGGTAATGAAAAAAATCAATATATGAAAAAATTGAATTAAGAGATAGAAACTTAGAAGAAAACACAACCTGAAATAAACAGGGGGTCATTTTGGTACTGCTATGTATTCAAATACTAAACAATGACCCCTAAGATCTGATTGACCCACAATGAGAAAATTGTCATGTATACCAGGTTTTGTTGTGTGAACCTTGCTCCCCAAGTTAATTGCTCAATAAAAGGCTAAAGCCTGTGATTGAGCAATAGAGTAGGTACATTTTCAACTACATGGCTAGGTTCACAGGTAGACAGAGGCAGAAAAAGAAAGGAGACTAAGGGTGGAGGAGGCTGCCACCAGAAGAGATGGCTAAAAGAAACAGCAAGGGTCAAGGGACAAATGGCTGGAGTATAAGTTAGACTAGCACCAAAACCTGCCCAATCTAGGCTTATGGCTTGTCAATAAAATACCTATAAAATACCTGCTTTTATATAGGTGTGTCTTTTATATAGGTTAGCTAGTATTTATAATTCCTTTACAGAAAATTCTCAAGTCTAAACAAAAATATGACCTTCAGATTATTTAAAAGTCTAAAGCACAAAGATTCTTCTGAAACTCAAAAAAAAAATCTCCTTAAAGTAACGTCCTAAAAAAATCAAAAACAAAACTACATACTTCCAACATACAGTGGTAGGGAACATACATTACCAAAATATAACAAGAATGACCTCTAACTCAGTTGCTAATATTATTACTCTCTGAAACCTCTTGAGCTGAACCTCCAAATTCTACAATGCTCAGAGCATGTTTTCTTTCTTTTTGGGGACATAATCAATAAAGTAGATAATAGGATATGAGCAAATTGGATAATAATGTGAAAAAGAAAAATAAAGAAGGATTAAATCAGCATTGTAGGATAAAAATTGGATATTAAGCTGAGCAGTGGTGGCACAAGCCTTTAATCCCAGCCCTTGGGAGGCAGAGGCAGGCAGATTTCTGAGTTCGAGGCCAGCCTGGTCTACAGAATGAGTTCCAGGACAGCCAGGACTACACAGAGACACCCTGTCTCAAAAAAACAAAAAAACAAAAAAACAAAAAAACAAAAAAAGGATATTAAATAATTAGTAGTTATTATTTTCATTGATAGTAATATTTTAAAATAAGTAGATATTCTCTTCTAAAAATAGCAGCATAAATATTATAATGGTTTCTTTGCACAGAGATCAAAACATGTATTTTTAACCCTTGTTTATTTTTTTATTTTTATTTATTTATTTATTTAGTTATTTATTCATTTATTTTTTGGTTTTGGTTTTTCAGCCTTTTTTTTTTTTTTTGAGACAGGGTTTCTCTGTGTAGTCCTGGCTGTCCTGGAACTCACTCTGTAGACCAGGCTGGCCTCGAACTCAGAAATCCACCTGCCTCTGCCTCCCAGAGTGCTGGGATTACAGGCATGTGCCACCAAGCCCAGCTAATCCTTGTTTATTTTTACTGTCTATTGTTCCAGCTGGTTTTCCTTTCTAAAGCATTTTGTCTCTTTGCTCCTCAGTTTTGTCTTAAATAAGAAAGAGATCGTCTCACCGGGCGGTGGTGGCGCACTCCTGTAATCCCAGCACTCTGGGAGGCAGAGGCAGGCGGATTTCTGAGTTCGAGGCCAGCCTGGTCTACAGAGTGAGTTCCAGGACAGCCAGGGCTGCACAGAGAAACCCTGTCTCAAAAAAGCCAAAAAAATAGAGAGATCATCGCTCCAGCATCCCAAATTTTGTGACTATAGGCACCTTGGCAAGATTTTTCTGTCCAGAACAAAAAACATGCTAAAGTAGAATCTTGTTTTCCAATAAGTGATCCTGAAGTTTAAATGAAAAAACTTTTGCTACTGTGTCCACTAATTCTGGCGGCTCGCTATCTGAACTTTTTTTTTTTTTTTTTTTTTTTTTTTTTTTTTTTTTTTGGTTTGTCGAGACAGGGTTTCTCTGTGTAGCCCTGGCTGTCCTGGAACTCACTCTTTGTTATCTGAACTTGATACCTGGCTTGGTTTAATCTGTGGCGAGGTAGTGGTTATGTCTCAAGTTTTAGGGGTAACGTTTTTTTTTAAATCTAAGACTATCTAGGCAAGTGGATGGAGACATAATCTTGACCTGCTGGTAATGCGGCCCATGGTACGGCTCAGCGGAAGGATCTACAGAAAAGTCAGCTGACCCTGAGTAGCCAATGAGAATTCTCCGGTTGCAGCTTTAAACAGGAACCACGACCGTTACAGGAGCAGTCGCCATTAGGACTATGGCGCCCCCGCCACGGGGAAAGCCTCTCCGATAAAGAGGGGCTGCCAAAGTTGAGAACATGGGACTTCAGAGGGCTTAACTACTTAGGTAAACTACCATAGTCTTTTTTAAATAAGTTAAACTTGTTTGGGGGCTAAATGGCCAGGGTGGAGGGATTAATCTGTGATCTGAAAGGATCACTCGAAGGTTCTGAATCCGCGAAAGCGGCGCGTTTGTTTTGAGGTAATGGTTTCTCTGGAGGTGACAGTAACTTTAATTACGTGACTAATCATCTTTTACTCCTATTTTAAAGTTCTCCATATAGCCTATAACCTCGTCTTCAAAAAAATTATATTCCTGAGAAGGACTTGGTGACACACATCTGTGGTGTGAGGATTTGGAGTTCTGCGTCAACCCACATTATTAACTATTAACGTGGTGAGATGGTTTTTATGTGCCAGTCCGTTAAAACAGTAAGGACTGAAATGTGTGGAGATGTATTTATCTTTGTACAGTATTTATTTTGATACAGGTGTTCACATCTGAAGAGCAAGTACCTGCCTATGTACTTGTGTTTCATACCTGTTATAGATGAAAGTGAAATGCATTAGAATTTTACCAGACACTGTTGCTATGTAACTATTCACTGGCCTTTATGACGTTCCTGGTTCTGCCTCCTTTGTGATGGTATTACAGATGTGTATCTCAGAACAGGGCCTATTACCCTTTAAGTTATTAGGCACATAGGAGAGTGGTCACCCAGATTTCCTTCGTATTGATAACTTATAGATTTAAAAAATTACCAGAAACAAAGAGATCAACATTACTGAAGTGCTAATAAGTTAACTACATATTTCATTTGAATTTGATCACTTATTCAAGTAATATTGTATTACAGGATTCCATTCAGGATACCTAAGTGAATTTAGACATCATTTCTCCATAATCTCATCCACGAGGACACTTGCTCGTCTTCATTGGACATTACAAGCTCAACATATTTGAAGATTACTGGTCAGGCATACTTTCCAAATTTGGAATTGTCTCACTTTAAAATTTTGCATAGTTTATACAATGCTGGGTTTTATTATGACATTTACAGATTATAAGCATATTACATTAATATAAGGCATATATACAATTATATGTATAACATATTATAGATACATATATACATATATGTGTGTGTATATACATATATATATATGTAAAATGAGGACTGATTGAGGGAAGCCAAGGGGTAGTAGAAAAAGGAGGGACAAAAGAATATAATCAGGTCAATATGACTAGGGAACCATTGTATGTATATCTACATATATCTGTATTAATACACATTTAAGTCTAAATACTTAGACATGCAAGAGAAAACACCTCATATTTGTTTGGGGGAAATTCCCAACAGTATTGTGCAATTTTTCCTTTTCCCTATATTCTCCTCAGCATTTATTGTTATTTGTTTTCTTGATTTTTCTCCTTTCTGACTAGGGAAGGTATGTTTTGATAAACATTCATCCAGTGGCTATAACATTTAACCATTGGTATTTCTTTGAGAACTGCTTGATACATTTGCCTTTTGCTGATTTGGTGATTAAATGTTGGCTTCTTTATAGATTGCAGATATTGATCTTGTGTGATGTATAGTGGGAAAATATTTTTGCCATGCTGTTATCTGCCTCTTCACTGTTACTTACTTCCTTTGCTTTGCAGAAGCTTGTTTATTTCATTCAATCCCATTTGTCAGTTTATGTTATTTTCTGAGCTGTTTCCAGGGTCCCTTTTTAGAAATGCTTTAATATATTGATATCTTAAACTTTTCCCTCATGTTTTATCACAGAGGTTTCAGTATATCTCATCCTACATTAGGGTCTTTGATCTGTTTTAAATTATTTTTGGTGAAGAGCTAGGGAGACGGAATAAACATCAGTCTAGGTTTATTTAATCACTTTTCCCAGCTCTGTTTGTTGAAGCAGTTTTCTTCAGTATATGTTTTTTGGCATATTTAAAAAAAATAAGTGGTCATGACTGTTATGTTTTTATTTCTGAGTCATCTAGTCTAATCTTGGGTGTCCATGTATCTCAGTTTCTTGGAATAACATTCATTTTTGTTGCTATGGCTCTGTAGTCTGAGAGCTAGTGCTGTGCTAACTCGAGCATTGCCTTTGCAGGAGAATTGCTTTGGCTACTTACGGTCTTTTGTTGTTGCCTCCTTATTTTGGGACCTTGTTTTCCTTTGATCTAAATATAATTGGGATTTTGCAAGGCATTGCATTGCTTCTGTACATAACTTTCAGTAACATAGTCATTATGCGATTCTATGTAGCAGGAAGCCTTTCATTCTTCTAGTGTCTCAGTTTCTTCAGTGTTTTAAAGTTTTCATTGTTCAAGTATTTAACTCACTCACTTAGGATTATTTATAGGTGTTTTAAGTTTTTGAAAACATTGCATGGGATTGCATTTCTGCTTAATTTCTCAGTACTATACTTTCTGGTGAATATGAACTGGACAGTTTTTTATGTTGCTGTGCACACTGATTTTTTTTTTTTTTTGGTGAAAGGGTTAAAGCACATTTCCCTAACTTCTTTCTCAGCCTGCTTGTCCTTTGAGTATAGGAAGGCTACTGATTTGCTTGAGTTTATTGTATAACCAGCCACTTTGCTGAAGTTGTTTATCAGCTGTAGGAGTTCTCTTGTGGAGTTTTTTGGATCACTTAAGTATACTATCATATCATCTGCGAATAGTGATAGTTTGACTTCTTCCTTTCCAGTTTGTATCCCTTTAACTTCCTTATGTTGTCGAATTGCTCTAGCTAGTACCTGAAGTACTATATTGAAAAGATATGGAGAGAGAGGGCAGCCTTGTCTAGTCCCTTATTTTAGTGGGATTGCTTCAAGTTTCTCTCCATTTAGTTTGATGTTGGCTACTGGTATGCTGTATATTGCTTTTACTATGTTTAGGTATGGGCCTGGAATTCCTGCTCTTTCCAGGACTTTTAGCATGAAAGGATGCTGAGTTTTGTCAAATGCTTTTTCGGCATCTAATGAAATGATCATGTGTTTTTTTTTCCTTAAGTTTGTTTATGTAGTGGATTGCATTGATGGATTTCCTTGTATTGAACCATCCCTGCATCCCTGGGATGAAGCCTACTTTATCAAGGTGGATGATAGTTTTGATGTATTATTGGATTCGATTGGCAAGAATTTTATTTAGTATTTTTTGCATCAATATTAAGATATTAAGGAATAGTGATTATTGCTTCCTGTCATTTTTGATGTTATTTTTTTATATTTGATAGGTTTTCTTTTGGGTTTGATGAAAGAAGGCTGCTATCTTGCTTTTTCCAGGGTGTAGTTTCCTTCCTTGTGTTGGAGGTTTCCACCTATTATCCTTTGTAGGGCTGGGTTTGTGGAAAGATAATGTATAAATTTGGTTTTGTCTTGGAATATCTTGGTTTCTCCCTCTATGGTGATTGAGAGTTTTGCTGGGTGTAGTAGTTTTGGCTGAAATTTGTGTTCTCTTAGAGTCTGCATGCCCAAGATCATCTAGCTTTCATAGTCTCTGGTGAGAAGTCTGATGTAATTCTGATAGGTCTTCCTTTATATGTTACTTGGTCTTTTTCTCTTACTGCCTTTAATGTTCTTTGTTTAGTACATTTTGGGTTTTGATTATTATCTGACAGGAGGTGTTTTTGTTCTGGTCTAGTCTGTTTGGAGTTCTGTAGGCTTCTTGTATATTCATGGGCAACTCTTTCTTTAGGTTGGGGAAGTTTTCTTCCATGTTGAAGATATTTGCTGGCCCTTTAAGTTGTAAATCTTTGCTCCCTTCTATACCTATAATCCTTAGGTTTGGTCTTCTCATTGTGTTCTGGATTTTCTGGATATTTTGGGTTACAAGCTTTTTGCATTTTGCATTTTCTTTGACTGTTGAGTCCATGGTTCCTACGATATCTTTGGCATCTGAGATCCTTTCTTCTATCTCTTGTATTCTGTTGTTGATATTTGCATTTATGGCTCCTGATTTCTTCCCAAGGTTTTCTAGCTCCAAAGTTGTCTCCCTTTGCGATTTCTTAGTTGCTTCTATTTCTGTTTTTAGATCCTGGATGATTTTGCTCAGTTCCTTCACTTGCTTGTTTGTGTTTTCATGTGACTCTTTGAGAGATTTTTGTGTTTCCTCTTTCATGATTTCTGCCTGTTAACCCAAGTTCTCCTGTATTTTTTTAATTGATTTTTGCATTTCCTCCTTATTGACTTCTATCTTTTGACCCATATTCTCCTGAATTTCTTTAAATGATTTTTGTGTTTCCTTTGTAAGGGCTTCTACCTTTTGATCCATTTTCTCCTGTATTTTTTAAGAGATTTATTTATGTCCTTCTTGTGTTCCTCTAACAGCATCATGACCAGTGATTTTAAATTCAAGTCTTGTTTTTCTGGTGTGTTGGGGTATCCAGGACTTTCTGTTGCCAGAGAATTGGGTTCATATGCTGCCATGTTGCTTTGATTTCTGTTAGTAACATTCCTATGTTTGCCTTTTGCCATCTGGCTATCTCTGGTGTTAGTTGGTCTTGTTGTCACTGGCTGGTGTTTGTACCTCCCGTGAGCCTGTAAGGCTGATTCCGCACCTCTGGATGTCTGTGTTCCCCCTGGCTCAGGTTGCTGATGTGCTACCCTCCTCTTGGGTGCCCTTGGAGTCCTAATGTGTCCTGCCCCAAGGAATACTATTCTCTGGTTATCTCTGTGAGCCTGGTGCTGCCTGTCTGCTCCTTCAGGGAGCGCAGATGGTGGATGCTGCAAGGACCTTATCCAAGTGCTGATCACTCTGTAGGGCAGATGACCCCCCGACTGGGTTGGTGCACGACTGGGTTGGCGTACAAATAGCCCGCTGAGCTGCTCTGGCTCTGGGTGCAGGCAAGAGCCTGACAGGATAGGACCCGAGCGATGTTAGCCTCGGACTCTGTCAGTGTACCTGGCATTAGCTGTTAGCTATCTGTGGTGCCCCGAGGCAAGATGGTGGCCTCTGCTGTAAGCTGGGCAAAGACCCCACCACCAGCAAGTTGGTGCACGACCTGGTCGGTGTACAGATAGCCCTCCAAGCTGCTCAGGCTCTGGGTGCAGGCAAAAGCCTGATGGGTTTGGACTCGCATGATGTTAGCCTCGAAGGACTACCATGTTGGTACTCTTTTAATTGTATGAGCTTACCATTTACCCATAGAGAGATTATTTAACCTTTTCTTTTTTGTTTATAGCCCATTTATTTCCTCATTTTGCATTACTGCTATAGGCAAAATCTTCAAGCTAAAGGGGTTTAGAAAGCAGGTCCCCTTCTCTTATTCGCTGACTTTAGATGACTTTAAATGGTTTCTGCTCTCACCGCTTAGTATAATGTGTTCTACATGTCTGTTATGTAGAACCATTTTATGTTAAGGTGTGCTCTTAGACTCTTCAGGGCTGCTGTCATGAACAGATCTCTAGCTTTTCTGTGTATCCTTCCATTTTTAGAAATGTGTCTTTTTAAAGCAAGCATACTTTTCTGTACTTTTAAAAAAAAAATGTAATCCTAGAGGTGTCTATGGGCTGCTGTATTACCGTTACTGATTTCTGTATCATGCACCTCCTGTTGTCACTGATAGGAAACCAACTTGATCATAATTTTACTGTGGGCTGTGAGCATGCTGTGAGCAAGACCTAACCTGAGCTAAGTCTTCTCAGAGTTTCACTTTATTATTTATTTCTTTTTATTATATTGATGTTTAAATGTAGAATTTTCTTGAATCTTTCTTCTAGCCCCAGTATTCATTAGGTTAAGTGATACAGTTTGCTAGTGAACCTTTTCACACTGCTTTTTGTTTGACTTTTTTAGTTCTAATATGTTTATTCTTTGTTTTCAAACCCAGTTTCTTGCTGATGTTCTCATGCATATTTCTGGTTTGCATCTCCATATCCTTAGTGATATTCCTTCACCTGCTACTTTGTATCTTCTTTGAAATCACCAAATCTTATTTTGTGCAGAGTTTGAATTCTCAGTGCAGCCTTCCAGCCACTTCATTGTCCCTAGTTGAAGCAGTTACATTTGAGGGGTTATGATCATTCCCCCTGTTTTTCATATTGTTTGTGCCTCTGTGTTATTATTTCTACATCACTTGCTATTGGTATTTCTTCTAGTTTTATTTGGAGATGTTAACGAGCAGCCTCCTCTTGCAGGCTAAATCTTCAGTATGGTTCAGAGAGGACAGAAATAACCACTATAACAGCTATAACACCAGTACGGACCATGTCTATAAGAGGCTTGAAGTTGATTAAATCCAAGTACCACAGATCAAATGAGAATAGTGCAGGAATTACAAAAATAGTGTGCAGTGAACCATAAAGTTAAAACTGAATGTGGGTCAAAGAGGAATGAGTAAATGAGCAAAGTCAGTTGGATGGGTGGAGGAACCTAAGGAAGAAGCAGTGCTGAGTAAAAGAACGGAAAGTGGAGAAGACAAAATGGAAGCATTCTAGGAAGAGGAAGGGAATGAGGGGAAGAATGCATGATAGGAGTGCATTATTCAGAACAACTGTGTGAACAACACTAGGTAAATGTAAGGGCAGGAATAACAACTAGAAGGTTTAAAATGTTGTAAAGTGTAAATGATACAAAAGCATGGCAGAAAGGAAAAAATGAAACACAATGGGCAAAACTGTCTAACTCTTAGAGATGCTTATTTTCTAGGTTGGAGTACACCAACTGAAGATTTACATTGGATTTTCTCACCTTTAATAACTTTTAGATTGGTGTTGATCCTTGATCAGTCAAAGGTCAGTTGTCTAACAGTTCTCTTCCTTTTAGGGACTTCCATTATGCACGCTCTTCTCTCCCTCTCCCTCTCCCTCTCCCTCTCCCTCTCCCTCTCCCTCTCCCTCTCCCTCTCCCTCTCCCTCTCCCTCTCCCTCTCCCTCTCCCTCTCCCTCTCCCTCTCCCTCTCCCTCTCCCTCCTCCCTCCTTCTCCCCCTCCCCCTCTCCCTCTCCCTCCCCCTCCTCATACCCCTCCCCCCTCCCCCTCCCCCTCTCCCTCTCCCTCCCCTCCCCCTCCCCATGCCCCTCCCTTCCCCTCCCTCTCCCTCTTGCTGTGTGTACATGTGTATATATCCCATAAATCTCTATGTATACATAGCTTTTATACATGAAAGGGTGGCAAGTTCTCCCTCTCTCCAGAGACTCTCCAGTCTGTAAAATATGAGGTTGCTGATGTCCATGCACATGGATGAATATCTCACATATGTTTTTAAGAGTTGAGTTGGGAGGGAAAGGATACTGAGATTTGTGTTGGGGGTTTGATCTTAGTGTATCCTTATCCCACCCAGCAGAAAACACTCTGTGTGAGAGAGGAAGCTATTGAAACTTTATGGTCTTTTCTTAACCTGACACTTCAGTTTTATTTGTTTCTATGATAATGATTTATTTTTAAACTGTTGTTTGTATGTTTGCATGGTATATGTTTAAGCGCAGGTGGGTGCATGTCAAAGAACTCTTTGGAGGTCTCAGGGCAACTCTTTACAGTAAGTTCTTTGTTTTTGAATTAAAGGGAAAAGTGATGAATACTTTGATTCTGTGTTTCTTTTTGCTTTATCAGAATCACAGTTAATTTGATGTTTTAGTATTTTCTATTTGCAAGGTAATGATGGTATCACTTTTGTCTGGATTTGCCCATTCTTTTGTGATGGCTTGTATACTTTTAAGATGAACTATCAGGAGTCAGTTAATAAAGTGAAAAAAATTGTCATCTGATAACCTAGTGATCATTTCTATTGGCATTTTATCACATACACATATTTATGTATACATATATATATATATGTAAGTTGGTTGTATGTGTGTTCATATACAAATAGACTTTAATATACTCACAAATCAATTCCTATGCCCTGCAAGTAGAAATCTCTAGAAGTGTTTATTTTATTACCTATGTATTCTACAGATAGTTATCTATGTTGCTACCAATGATTACAAAGAAGATACTATGGATGTCTGTAAAGTTTTCTAAATGTTTCTCACTAAAATTATAGGTTCATTAAGATGGACAACAAGGACCCACCCACACTGTTAGATCTTGCTATACAGTGTCTACTACGTAATGAGCATGCAGCAATCCAAGCTCTGGAGGAGATCCCAAGGGAGCTTTTTGTTCCATTGTTCACTGCTGCCTTCTCGGGTAGGCACAAGAATACATTGACAGCAATGGTAAAGGTTTGGCCCTTTACCTGTCTCCACATCGGGGCATTAAGTGTGCAGGAACCCCAGCGTGAACTCCTGAAAGCCATGGTTGAGAGTCTTCAGTTCCTCCCTGTCCCAAACTCAGCTACTAGGTAAGACCTGGTATAATATAGAGATAGTAAGTCAGGAGGTTATCTGCTATTCTCTCAAAGGTAGTATAAGCAAATAGTGAAAAAGCATACAGGACTGTTAGTCCAGCACGTGTGGTCACCTTAAAACAACAGTCTTACAGTGTTGGATAGGGAATTGAAGTGATTGAGGGCACTATTGGTAGGTTTTCATTATGGTATTATTTACATTAAAGAACATTATGAATATTACGATTGCTGAAGATTTGCAGAGAATAATGAAAAATAATTAGTGCTGTTTACTTTTCATGAGAAAGTTATTGGCAGTAAGTCAGTGTAATAAGTGAATACCAAAGACTACAGGGATAATTTAGCAGTTAAGCAGAGGACCAGAGTTAAATTCCCAGGACCCATAATGTAGCTAAAAACTGTAACTTCAGTTCCACAGGATCTGATACCCACCTTCAGGAAAAACTCCAATACATATGAAATAGAAATAAAAATTAAAAAAAGAAGTGTAGACTAAGAATAAAGTAATTTGATTTTTCTGAGCCCACAGAAATCCACAAAATTTAGGAAATCCCAAGGTAATTTTTGTTATGTTCACTGCTGCCTCAATGGATGGGCATTCCAAGACATTGACAGCAATGGTAAAGGTTTGGCTGCTTTTCTGTCTCCACATGAGAACATTTAAGTATACAAGAAACACAGTGAACCTAAAGCGATCTTCAGATGTTACTGCTAAGAAGTCAGCTTTTCAGTGAGAATGTGTAGAATTCATACATGGTAAGATAGCAAAACATTATACTGGAGCCTGTTGCAAGCGAACACCAGGTAGTTATGTTGTTCTGTCTTCCACAGTTAGTAATGGTGACTGCTGAAAATGGATGTGAGGTGGTTGGTCTGTCAGTTGAGCTTATCTTAAAAACTGACATCTTACAGAGGGTTTTAATTTTGTAATAGAGGTGAGTGAGGCTACTACTGATATACATAATGGAGACATTTTAAAGAAACGGATGAGCAAGATTTGTGAGCATTAGTTGTTATAGGAAATAGTAAAGGATATATAGTATTTGCATAGGAATGTTTTGCTGGTACCTAGTACAAAAAAAAAAACATTATTTTGTCACTACATGTTACTATTGCTCCTGCTTGGTTATATTGACATTAGCCACCACTCAGACACTCTGTTTTTGTTTGCTTTTTTGTTTTTGTTTTTGTTTTTCAACCTACAGGAGCCCTAAACTGAGGATCCTAGATTTAAGGCAGGATGCTGGCTGCAAGACCATATGTCCTGAGATCACTACTAGGTCAACAATTTGTTTTCATTCTTGTGCTTACTCTGAGCACTCTATCCTCAAAATTGAAGGCCAGGAGAATCTTTCAAGTTCCAATTCTGAGGCTCAGCCCTCCAAGCTGGCTATGGAATTACTAGTGGACCTTTCCCTTGATGGTACCTTGAGGGAAAGTGATTTTTTTGCTTTGCTTCTGAATAAAGTACAGCAGAGCCTAGGCTCTCTGCACCTGTGCTGCAGAGATTTGCAAATTAATAATTTGTGTGAATGCAGACATGCATTAAGCCATCTGGATTTGAAATGTGTTGATCACCTGGCAGTTGATCAGGCTTCTCTTAGTGAAGTCACCACCCTTCTATCTCATGTGATACAACTGGACAGACTTAGTTTGTCTAAAATCACATGTAGATCTTTGAATGGGAGAACCTTTAGAAATTTTATCACCCAACTGAGGCGTATGGATCACCTAAAGGAGCTCAATTTGTCTTCATTCTGCCTCACAGATCATCTTGAAAATGTCCTGAGGTAAGGGCTTGGTTGGGATAGATACTGGGTTTCAATTAATAGCCTGTTTTTAAGATGAGAAAAAGAATTATTAGATACACTTAAGCTTCCCATAACCCTGTCTCCTACCTCAGCATGGGCAATACTGGGAATTTAAAAACAATCAGGAAAGGCCACCTTTCTATAATTGAAGAGAAAAACAGGGTTTCCAAAACCTTAGTCAACTAAGCATGGGCATGCACTATGCTCAGTCCAGAAATATAAAGAGGAAAAGATGAATTCTCTAGCAGTCAAGAGAGGAGGAACTGAGCAAAAGACTTTATGTCTCGGCTCAGGTGCACATACTTACAGCTGTATACCCATAGTCTGATGTCAGATGATTTTCCTAATCTGCTATCTCCAAGGTTCAGGCCCTGAAATGTGGAGGGTTCCATTTATGGACTGGCCAAGGGAGCTTCCAGTTGGTTGTTCCTTCTGTCCTATCTCTTCCAAGCAGGTGAACTAGTTCCACATTCAATTGTGTTGTAATCACTAAGTAGATAATATTTTCACTAAATTTGCACATGACTCTATAACAACATATTGTACACATTGTCAAGGTTAAATTATTATATGTGAGTGGTAAATTGTCTTTTACAGATTCACAAGTCTATTAAGTAGGTGAAAACTCACATCATTAGTTACTAAAACATTATATGTGCAAAATAGTCTGTCATAGATTCATGGATATTGTTCCCTTCACCTAGTCCTCATTTTTCAGAAAAACTTTTATGTTTCCTCCCTACAGAGTCCTACCTGCTGGTTTGGATTTCTTGTATCTGCCATTCTGTGGACTTTCTTACAGTGACTTCAAGTTTCTGTCTGAGTGCCCTCAAGCCAACCATTTAAAGCTACTGAATATCAGCAACAATCCAATGTATTGGGAAGATTGTGAGCCATTTTATTATCTCCTGCAGAATGTTTCTGGCACCTTGCAGCATCTAGCAATCAATCATTGCCTTTTAACAGATTCTACAATATCTGTTCTTATCCCAGCCCTAACCCGCTGTTCTCAGCTCCGAGTGCTTAGCTTTTCTTCAAATCCAATTACCATGCCTATGCTCATGAGAATTCTTGAGCTCTTAACACCATTGATGGAGCTTAAATATGTGATTTATCCAATTCCTGTGCATTGCTATGGGAGGTGGCATTTTCAAGGCAGTTTAGATAGGCAGAAGCTTGCCGATGTGCAGACACAATTGAAATTAATGCTACAAGAGGCACAAAGGTGCGACATGAATTGGATCACTTACTCTGATTAATTTACACAGTCCAACAGAGTTTCAACTTGATATGTTCCTTTTAAGTGCTAATTTTTTTCTTAATCCCATAGGCAGAATAATAAGGTTCTTATGTTATAGGAAAATAGAGTTAAGAAGTATAGGTATGTAAAGGATTTCAATATAGAATAATTTACAAGAAGATGGAGGACTTTGAGAATACGTGTGTGTCTCCTAACTATTGTTTTTGATAGCATTTCATCTTACCAACTAAAATTTTTGGTAGAGGATATGGAAAGGTTATGTTGTGAAATACCAACACCCTGTCCTCACTTAGATCCTCCTATGGACACTTAGAACAAGTTGCGATAATCTAACTTTTCCTGGGTGTATTTTTGGAGACAGGTGGTTATTGACACCAACACTTTTTATTGCATACATTGTATTAAGCTTCTATATTTGAGCTATCTTCACTTGTTTATAGGAAACCATCTGGATTTTACAGCAAGAAAAAAATCTGTAACTAATACCATTAAGTGGCTTAATTTTTATTTCATACTCACTGACTAATTATTAGTTTGGGATATTGTAAACAGCAAGAATGAAAAGACAAGACAAGTTCCTGCCTCAAGCAACTCAGAGGCTGAATATTTCTGTGGTTTATCAGTTGTTAGTGCAACTAGAAAGTTGTTTTACACACTTAGACCCCAAGCTTTACCTTCATTATTCTTGATATACATCCTCTTCAATGCAAAGTGGACTTTATAATGTTGGATCTCTTCAGCAGAATTAAGGGATTCATTGTTACCATCTTGGAGGCATTCTCTCACATCTGTTTGATGTCTACCTCCTGGCATTGTGCAAAATGCCTGCTATAATAGACTGGTAAGGAAGAGGACTTTGTTTCCTTGTTTTAGATGTTTCACTAAGGTTGTTTGACTGTACTACTTTTGGACTTTGACAACACAGAACATGATAAAGAACTTTGGCAGAGGGAGATCCTTTCAACTCAAGGGGCCAGGGAGCAGAGAGAGACGACCTAGTCCTCACACAAACTTCAGGAGTGCAATGACATTGATTTTCATCCTTGAACTAGCCAGCTATAAAGTTTCTACCACCTACCTTGGAGCTGTTCTTGAACTCGCCTGCTCAAAAATTTTAACTGCCTGCCATGGAACTTGAGACCAATATAAACTTGGAAAGACATTTAGGAGTCCAGTCACAACACTGATTGTTCATCTTTTAAATATTTTTTTCTTTACCACTAGTTCCTTCATGGTATACCTAACTCGGTTTGAATATTCTGCTGATTTTTTCTACTGAAGTTTCTACAATTGCTATAATATTGTGTAGCAAATACGTGCATGGAGCTGTTTATATTTGAAACTCCAAGTGTGATTAGCATAAGTAGAACAGCATGTACTTTGCTCAAGATATAGTGTGAAAACAGCATGTAAACCTACAAATGGGAATGTATTTTTGTTAATGTATTGAAAAGTTAATACACTACATTGCAAATACATAGAAAAAGTGCATAAAATTTAGTTTGTTCCTGAAATGTCAACATCACTGCATCTTACGGACATGCAAGTTTACTGAAAAAATCATTTATGCAGTCTTTATAAATAAACCCACTGCATTTTAAAAATATAATAAAAAATATAAGCAACAATATGTCTATATTGCCTCAACTTTGAAATTATACTGGATTTCAGAACAACTAAGTAAAACTATGTCAAAAGCTACAGAATTTTGTTTATAGTTCTCACATGTCAAAATGATACTGAACTATATTTTAGAAATACAAAGCACTAAAATTTATCTAGAAAATTAACATTTGTGTTGATCACATTTGTGTGTTAAAAGGTTATCAAATTCAAGAAAAACTTTAAGCAAAAGCAACGTACAAAATTCTGGCATATGATTTTTTAACAAAGTATTTGAAAGACATAAAAGCAAGAATGGAGAATTATTGGCAGTCATGTTTTTCATATTGCTTATATGTTAAAACAGAACTTAAAAAATTTGTTCAAATGTCAATGTAACCAGCAAAGGTTTCATAATGCTCCCTTGTTGACATCACATTATTTTGGCATCTTTTACTAAATAAAAATGTAACTAAAATTTAAGTTCATGAGGTTCATTTAACTTTTGGTTTAGGTCTTCTTTCCAATGTGATTCTATACATTTTCTGGGCATAACATATAGGTTATTCTCAATTCCTTGCTTTCATCTGATTTGAAAATCTACCCTCCAGGATGATTAAAACATTTTTCAAATCTTTGGATTGGTTCTTTGTAAATTTCACATCATGCAACCCAATCCCACTCATCTCCCCATCCCCTCAGACCCACCCTCCACACTTGCAACCTCTCCCCAAGAGATTAAAAAAAAATCTCCTTGTGGAAGCTATACTATGTCAGTGTGTCCCACAGTATACCTTTTTGTCCATGCATCTTTTTTTGCAAATATTAATTGCAATGACTTGTTGGTCTCGTATGAGTCCTCTGATTTCTGCCACTCTATTGCTAATAGGACCTCACTTGGGACTCTTGGATATCCTGTTGTTGCCTTGTGTCATAGCGATACTGTAGTTTTGGAACTGTAGGATTAGCCCCTTCATGCACTCCAGAAGTTCATTGATGGGGTAGTTGAGGTGGGGCAACTCAAAGCCCTGGTTCTGGGCTTGAGAGGTATCTGAGCTGGCTGTTGTAGCCAGCTAGAGTGTTGCAGCCAGTGAGGGCCATGGCCAGTTCTACCACTCTAATGACCTCAGGGCCATAGATGTCAAGTAACTAGGGAGAGGAGGAGGGCTGACTCTCCCACGCTTATACCCCGAGGGACAGCTCATCTACAACCCCCACATCAAGGGCCAGCTCTACTGTGCTGTACAGGTGCGGTGCTGGGCCGGCTCTCCCAAATGCTGCAGCTGGTGAGGGACAGGGCAAGATCTCCCGCTCTTATGAACATAGGGCAGTCTTCTGTCTGTTTCAGGGGATAAGGGGTGAGGGGGATGGAATGTATCTCCTTCATCCATGCCACTGCATGGGAGACAAGTGGGAGGGCCAGCTTTCCCATGCTCCTCTCCTTGGAGACTGTCTCACCTACAGCTTCAGCAATGTGCAGAGCCTCTCGAGTACTGTAGCCAGCTAGGGGTTAGCTCTTATGCTCTTTTGATCCCCTGGCCAGCTCTTCTAGAATGCCCAGGTGAAGGGTTGGGCCAGTTCTGCAAAGTCCTCAAACATCAGATGACAGCACAGACCAGGGATGTCCATCTGGCCTTTGGTGGTAACAGACCCCTACTGCTTCAGGACCACAAACTCAGGTGTGTTCCTCAATGGAAGCACTGGCCTAGGACCATACCATGGTCCCAGGTGGCATCACTGGCTACATATATCAGGTCGTTCCTCACCATTTTCAAGTCTCCAGTTTTGGCTCTTTTCATTATGCCCTCATACTTCTTGTTCTCTTCCATTTCTCCACCACTTACTCCTCTGAGAGGCACCAGAGGTCTGAGTGTCTGGTGTTGTCTCAGCAGTGGCCAGGAGTGCTATATCCTGCTCCTGAATTATGGCACCAGGCCGGGTCATCTTGGACCTGGTCTACCCATTCCCAGGCCTGTGCAGTGCAGAACTGGTGGTCATCTCAGGCTCGCTCCTCTACTGGCCCACCAGAGTGTCCCCAGGCAAGGGTCATCTGTCTCAGGCTCACTCCAACTCAGGACCCTCAGTTTCAGGTGAGGCTTTTCTAGTCTCAGACATGCTCCCAGTCCTGGCAAACGACAGGACCTGCATCGTGCCTTACTGGTGGTCAGCTCAGGCTCATTTTTTTCAGGGAATGTTAGGCTACTAATTCAGATATTCATAAGTGAGGAAACTGAACATAGAATCACCTCTCCTCTGCTGCCTCTGACACATGTGACATAGCAGCCACACATGCAATGCTTCTAGGGGCAAGTAAAAACTGATTCATAAGAATTCCCCACCTCAAGAATTAATTGCTAATCTACAACCAAGGTCTTCTGTGTCAAAGAAACACAGATTGATTTCAATCCTGGAACATTTTCTCCACAAGGCTTGATTCTGCAGGGTTTGGTTGTTTATGTATGTATGTATGTATGTATGTATGTATGCATGTATGCATGTATGTATGTGTGTTTGCATGTATGCATGCATGTATTATATATATATGTATATATACATACACAATATATAAACACTATACACTACACACACACACACACACACACACACACACACACACACACACACACGGGTCAGGGGCAGAGATCACCTCAAGGTCTGTTTCTCAGTCACTCTCCACTCAATTGCATGAGACAGGGTTACTTTCTGAGTCTGGAACATACCAGTTAGCTAGACTTATTGGGCTATAAGACACCCCCCACCACCGTCTCTGCCTTCAAGTTTTGCTATTACAGGCATATACAGCCAAATACAGCCAAGCTATCTTTTTACACAAAAGCAGGGGACCCCAATTCAGATCTTCATACTTTGTAAGTGAAACAAGCACTTAATTCACTGTGACATGACCCCAGCCCTCTCTATAAATTATTTTTTTTATTGTTTTTAAGCCAACGTTGAAAGTTTATTAAAAAAAGAAAGGCATCTGGGAATGAGTAAAGTATAACTAAAACAAGAATGCTTCAAAGAAGTAACTTTAGTGGTTTTTTATTATAATGACATACTCATATGTGTATGTGTAGGTGCATGTGCATGCATGTGTGCATTTGTGTGTGTGCCTGTGTGTATTTGTGTTTCTGTGTGTGTCTGTGTGTACTTGAGACCTGAGATTGACATGTGTCTCCATCTATGGCTATTTACTTTTAAAATCTTTCATGAATTATGTTTTTAGCAATTCTACACATGTGACCACTTTCACCCCACCTCCTTACAGCTCCTCTCTCCTCCCTCCATTGCCCTGATCTCATTTTAATATCCGTGGCTATCTATTTCATTTGGTTAACTCTTGAAATCAATCTGAGTTATCCATGGGGCCATGGCTTTAAAGGTTTCCATGGGTGTCTTGTGGGTTCAGCAGTGGGTATACAACTAAAGACAATAATTCTCCTTCTCTTAGAGTCTATCAGTCACCTACACTTCAGTAATAGAGCAGAGGTTCCTTGAACTCATCCTCTTTTCTTGATTGATTCATGGCAGGATTGGACTGTGTGCAGTAAGCTATAGTTTCAGCAAGTTAACCATTACAGTGGTTGAATGGAGGCTAGATAATGACACACACATACACACACACACACACACACACACCATTTCTTTTTAATTGTTTTCTCTTTCTTTGACAATAGATTTCTTTTCTCACATGGTGTATCTTGATTGTTTTTCCTCTCTCTACTTACAGTTCCTTCCCTACCTTTTCTCTCATTCAGATCCCTTTCTGTCTCTCTTTACAAGACAAATAGGATTCTAACGGATAATAAAATAAGATATAACAAAACCTAATATATTGGAATTGGATATAAATCAAGTAAACAAAAGGAAAATAGCTTGAGAGAAAACATAAGAACCAACAAACCACTTGTTCACATACTCAGGAATCCCTTAAAAAACAAACTGGAAGACATGATATATACACAGAGGACCTAGTCCAGAACCATGCAAATCCTATGTGTGTAGTCTCAGTCTCTGTAAGCTTGTATGTGCATCAATATTATTGACTTCTGAGGGCCTTTTTTTCTTGTGTCCTCATCCCCTCTGGCCCTTCCACTCTTTCTACCTCCACTTCTATAAGGTTCCTTGAGCTCTGAGGGGAGAAATTTGATGGAGACTTTTCATTTAAGGCTGAATATTCCAAGGTCTTTAGTTCTCTGTAATATTTGGCTGTGTGTCTCTGTATTTGTACTCATCTGCTACAGGAGGCAGTTTCTCTGATGATGGCTGAGAGCGGCACTGATGGAGTATAGCAGAATGTCATTAGGAGTCATTTTATTGCTACTTTTGTTTGTTTTGTTTTGTTTTGTTTTGTTTTACTTTCTTTTATCTTTGATTTTAGAGACCAGTAGTATTTTGGTTTACGCCAGTTCCCTGAGCTATCTAGCCTCCAATTCTTGTTTACCCAAGCAGTATCAGGCATGGGCTCTATTTCATCATGGAGTGGGCCTTAATTTAAGTCAAGTCAGTTATTGGTTGGTTATATGCACAACCTTTTTGCTTCTGTTACCATTAACATATCTTGCAGGCAGTACTCTATCGTAGAAAAGAAGGGTTTGTGACTGACTTGGTGTGTGCATTTCTTTTTTAGAATCCCTTTGTTCTAGACCACGAGGACATGTCAAATGAACAGAGGCAATGTATACTCTCACTAGCTGCTCCTGCAGGAGGTAGAGGATGAAGATTAGGCTATATTCTGTTCCTAGGGTCTTAGAGGTCATCAGTTGCATTGACTTGATTGTAGAAGTAGAGTTTTTTTTTCTCTTTTTTATTAGATATTTTCTTTATTTACATTTTAAATGTTATCTGCTTTCCTCGTTTCCCCTCTGAAAACGTCCTATCCCATCACCCCTCCCCCTGCTCACCAACCTACACTTCCAATTCCCTGTCCTGGCATTCCCTTTCACTGGGGCATTGAGCCTTCACAGGACCAAGGATCTCTCCTCTCATTGATAGACCATCCTCTGCTAAATACATGGGTGGAGCCATGGGTCCCTCCATGTGTACTCTTTGGTTGGTGTTTTAGTCCCTGGGAGCTCTGGAGGAAAGTTTTAATTTTATCAGCTGTGGTGGGTCAGTCATATGAGTACATTCATGCACTTTCAGTGAAACATATAAAAAATAATTAGACAGAGGGCTATCATGAGTACGATGAAACTGACAATTAGAGACCTAGCCAAGGTAGCCATTGTCCAAATTTGGACTTATTGATGACTGGAATTTGATCCAGGAGTAACTTCTGTAAAACATTTAAAAAGACAAGGTAAACCTAAGAATGATAACAAAGAGGAAAGAGGTGAGCAGGTGGGAGGAGCCAAAGTAGGAGGGAACCAAAAGCTTATTTAGGAGACTAGTTGCTGAATTTTCATGTCTAGACCCTAAGTCTTTGGACCCCATCTCAAACCAGTTTGGGTTTGTTTGTTTAGAAGCAGCATTGTTCTTAGAGGAGGACACAAATCCCACATTTAGCAGTAGTCAGGAAATTTAGTTCTCTTTCATGTTGGAGTTGATCTTGAAGGATGTGAAGCTGATCTGAAACTTAAGTTTTTCTGAGAGTTGATGAGACAAGGGAAGTTAATTGATGATAAGACTCCCTCTGCCCAGTTATTATAGTTCTGAGTCCTAATAAAAGGCCCAGAGAATCATGAAGGGTGATGACTTTGATGGTCCCTTAGTCCCTTTTCATAAGTCACCTGAACTGCTATTATAAGGTTTGGAACACAGACTGCTATAACTGTTTTGTAGTTGGCGAAAGGGGAAATGAAGATGGGGTATCATATAGGGCAAATCAGAGAAGGGTAGATATAAGGGACCACAATAAAAATTAATAGAGCCATTTGATGACACAATGAATCCTTAGAGTGTGTGGTATGAGTGAAGTAGCATCTGTAATATTCAAAAAGTAAAACTATTAGGAATATTATAATTATTATTGTGATGGTTATTCTTGGTTGCCAACTTGAATACATCTGGAATGAACTAAATTGCACAAAGGAAGGGAATACCTGAGAGTATCTGGTAGCTTCCTCTAACATAGATTACAGTTGTGAGAAGTCTTTTCCTGAAACTGCTCTGTAGTTGGTGAATACAGCTTTTAGATTTGGCCTCAGTATTCAAGAAGATACGCTTGTTTAATCAGCTATAGATAGACACTGTAGTGCAAACCAAGTTTTTGTTGTATATCAGTAAGAGACTCATTAGTGAGTAATAGTTGTCAAAATAATATTTTATATGGTTAAGTATGTCTGGGGATTGCAATCCTTTGAACTGTTAAAGAAGTACACTGATCATTTTCATCATGGTTAAATTTTCCTGCTGTGCATTTTAGATCATATAGGTAGCAAAAGTAAGTTTTTGTACTGTCTAAGGTACTTGAAAATCTAGTCCTCAGGATCACTTGGACTTATGAGAAATCTCATGTTTCTCTAGACTTTTTTGCCAGTTGCCCATCTATGTGAGGATAAATCAAAGGCCTTACTAGACTGAGAATAACTGGGGAAATCTTTCCTCTGTGTTGCCTCTCTCCTTTGTAGATTGGATACTGGTTAGGATTCATTCAATGGGGTCTCCAGTGTCTCCCTTAAAGAGAGAACAGGTGACTTTCCACACTTACAGAGCATTTCTAGAGATGGCTTACAGTCCCCTAGGACCTCAGTTGCCTTAGAGGACAAGGGAGAAACTATTCTTTTAGTCTCCTTGATGATATTAATATAGGTCTCCAAATATGGTTTTAAACACCCAATTTATTTTATACCCGTCTGGCATTTTAACTACTGTATAATAATTTAATGGGCAGGAAATTCTAAATAAACTTTGGTTAGACACACATTATAGCCAATTAGTATAATTGCAGATCTTCAGGCTTAGAAAATTTAAAAACATATATATCATCCCTAAGTTTTATCCCTTCCAGGAGTTGTATAAGTATTCTAATTTTCTTTTCCATTCTGGAAACATCAACCAAATCTTCATACATATAAATATTTCTTTATTAAAGCAACGTCCATCTTTACATACTTATAATGTTTTTTTTAATTTATTAATAGCATACAACATAATAGCATTAACAGATGAATTTACTATCTTTTGTGAGAAGTTTTTCCCCCAAGGAACTGAGAATACTAATACCTATCCCCTGGTCATAAGATCCCAATGGCAAACTGAAGTTCAAATTCATCAAAGTTCATCCTGGAAAACAAATGAGTTTATTTGGGCTTACTTTCAGAGAAGTGGTAAGGGATTACTGCTGACGAGGGTTACTCCGAGGCAGTCACACTCCAAAGCTTTTACTCAGTATGCATGAGGTTATTTTATTGTCATGTAGAAAATTCTTCCCCTTTAATTCTTTTTAATGTATAAAATTGGCTGAGATGTCTTGTTCATCTCCTTTTGCAAAGAAGTATTATATTTAACGAGTCTCTCTATGATCATTTTAAGCTAACATAGCTGAAGGTATGAAGTTGCTTAACTTAGAAGATAGAGAGAGGCTCTTTATGGGATCTTGAAACATCTATTTGTTTTTTTGTTTGTTCTTATACAAGCCATAGTAGTAAGATACTCTTTAGAAACTCAAAACATTTTTATTTTCATATAAGTTTATATATGTATAAACAGCCTTTAAAAGCACAGACATAAGTTATTCTTATCTAAACGTAGAGCAATTGTTCAATAGGGAAAAATGTATCCTGGACTAGAAGCAACCATCTCTTAAAGTTAGTGGATATTCTCAAAAAATATGATTGTAAAACTAGAACTGGAATAAGGATCAATAAGATGACATTATGAACAAAACTGGGTGCCAATGTAAGTCTTGTCCTTAAGATCAAAAAAGATTAAAATTCTAAATTTAAAGACATATTACAATTGTTCCAAAGGAAGATATCGAACCATTAGTTATCTCTATTTCTTTTACCTATGTGGTTATTGTTTTGGTTTTTAAATTTCTTTATTTATTCACTTTACATCCTGCTCATTGCCACCTCCAGGTCACCCCTCCCACTGTCCTTTCAACATTCCCCCTCCCCTTCTCCTCTGAGAAGGTAGTAGCACCTCTGGGTATCCTCCACCCCAGCACATCAAGTCTCTGTGAGACTAGGCACATCCTCTCCCACTAAGGCCAGACAAGACAGCCCAGCTAGAAAACATCTCATGGACAGGCAGCAGTTTTTGGGGTAGCCCCCGCTCCAGTTATTCAGGACCCACACGAAGAACAAGCTACACATCTGCTACATATGTGTGGGGAGGACTAGGTCCAGTCTGTGTATGTTCTTCGGTTGGTGGTTCAGACTCTGAGAGCCCCAAAGGTCCAGGTTAGTTGACTCGGTTGGTCTTCCTGTGGAATTCCTATCCTTTTAGAGGCCTCAATCCTTCCTCCTTTAATTCCCTAAGAGTCCCCAAGCTCCATCCACTGTTTGGCTGTGGATATCTATATCTGACTGAATCAGCTGCTGGGTAGAACCTCTCAGAGGACAGTTATGTTAGACTCCTGTCTGAAAGCATAACAGAGTGTTTTGTTTTGTTTTGTTGGATTTTTGTTGTTGATGCTGTTGTTTTGGTTTTTTTTTTGTTTTTTGGGGTTTTTTTTTTTTTTGGAGCACTAGGCATCCCTTTTATTTTTTATTTTTTTATTGAATATATTCTTCATTTACATTTCAAATGTTACACCCCTTCCTGTTTTACCCCCTCCTCAAAAACTCCCAACCCATCCTCCCAACTCCTGCCTCCAAAAAGTGCTCCTCCACCCAACCCACTTCCATGAACCCCACCCGACTTCCCCACACTGGGGTCTCTATTGAGCTTTCACAGGACCAAGGACCTCTCCTCCCACTGCATGTCCCTGCCTGCAGGAGGTGGAAACCTGCATCCTCCTACCTCTTCTGACCTCTCATTGACTGGGGCTTGGGATAATGAGAACCTGACTGGAATATCAAACTATACCACCACCTGCTGGTAAATCCTAGTCATTGATTTGTACCTTTGTGTCTTCTCCAAGAGAGGGCACAGTTGCTTCTGCTATAGTATGGCTGTCACAAACAATTTTCTTTACAATGTTTTGAAAATTACTATATTAATTTTTATAACAGAAAACAGTAAATTGCTACTGTTTTATAGTCTAAAATTGAAATAGTTTAAGACTATTTTTAAATGTCTGAACATGTTAGAATAGTTGGGGTACTTAAAAATTACAAGTGAAAGTACTTATGCTGTACTTTGTAAACATTTATGAATTTAATTCTTATCTAAATATTGTGGGTTTTTAATGAGCATATTCATATTGTCAAATATGATAAACCAAAGGAATAAAAATCATTGTCTTGAGGCAAAACAGAACAAAACAAAAAAAACCTTTCTTCCTAAAATTATTTGAATAAAATAAGGAATTCTATACAATCATTAATTCATCTTAACAGCATGAACTCATGAAAATTCATCTTTGTTTTTCTGCATGAAATTTGACAAATAGGATAGGCTAATGCCCAGGGATTATTATATTAATTTAATAATGACAAGAAAGGCATATCAGCTGCAAGAAGCAATCCTGAGATTTGGGGATCTTTCCTTCAAGCTCACCCATCACCGACCATGCAAAAATGATGGGCTACCTTCAGGAAGGCCACATGCTAGCCTATTCTAGATGGCTTCTGACACTTGGGCCTATGAAATCCCTAGATCTGGTTATCTGAGCTTAACAGTATCAGGCATGGATCCCTAGGCATGTGTATCAAGCCTTAAATCCAATTACAGGACATTTGGATATTCCCCCACCCCAAAATCAAGCTGCTGTTGTACAGGTGGGCATATCTTGCCTGACAAGTTGTACTCCTTGTTTATATCGTGTATATAGGGAAAACCAGTGTCACCTTTTCCCCCAGCAGTATTTCTAAAGCATATTTCATTAGCAGCCGGCAGATGGCAGTTAGTTCCATAGATAAAAATCACTTAAATCTTGACAGGCTTTATGACATGAGTTCAACCTCCGAATCTGACATGGTATAACAGAACAAATTCCTCCAAGTTGTCCTTTGACCTCCACATATGCAGAATGGCACACACACTTGCCACATGCATATAAATAAATGATAAACTGTTAGCAATGTGGTACTATTATACTTCCCCCATAAGAGCATCTCATGGATAAGGAAATTCTAAAATAAAGGCTTGTGCCCCTCATTATTGCCATAGAGAAAATCAAATTGCTCACTGTATCAAGGAAGCCAGGACAAATAAACTATGCACTCATAATATTTCTCAAATCCATCAGATAGCTGGAAGAGACTGAGTCCCATTGATGGCCTATCTGGCCTTTCTAGGTGAAGCCTGTATACAGACTCCTGTGTAGAACACAAACTAAGCAAGTGTCTTAGGATAGATTCACTGAATACTTTAATTTCTAAAGTATGGTCTACCATGGCTACATATGTATTATGTATATATATATGTATAATAGGCACATACACACACACACACACACACACACACACACACACACACAATCTCCAGAAACATAGGAAGCCCCATGTATTTTCTGGATTTTGTTTTTGTACGTCAGTCAGTTTTATTAATAATACTTTATATATTGGAGGAATGGATTAAAAAACATGTTTATCAGGTTTTTTAAGTCAGTCATATAAAAGGAAATAATGGAAAAAATACCATTTTCAGATATTGTTTTTAAAAACAATTTCATCTGGATCTGGGGGCCAAGTTTATTCAACTGAAAAAAAGAAGTTAAATATCTTTGGAATCTACAGCTTTAAAAATACCATATGGAAATACTGTTTTGGGGGTTCACAGTTCAAATAAATCATGCTTTTGTCTGTCTGTTTTTTGCTACTGCGGATTTAATGACATCGGTAGGGACATGTAACTTCTGGCGCAGACTAGACAGACACCAAGGGACTAACACAAGCTAAAAGTGGAGATGGCTGCACTAAGGTGTGACGTCAGTGAACTGCTAACAGGCAGGCTGTCCGGACTTCCAGAAGGCACTGAGCAGAGCTAATACAGGCTGGTCTTCCTCATCGTCCTCAGGAATTCCTCCTCGTTTATCTCTCCATCCCCATCACGGTCAGCTTCATCAAGCATCTCCTGTAATTCTTCTTCGGTTAAGTTTTCCCCTAGCTCCTTGGCAACCCTCGATGTTATTTAGCGATATGCTTCCAGTAGCAACATCGTCAAATAATTTAAATGCCTTCAGTATTTCTTCATTCCCATCCTTTTTGCTCATTTTTACACTCATAATGGTAAAAAAAAAAAAATCTTCAAAACAAATGGTGCCAGTCCCTTCCTTGTCGATTTCAGTTATCAACTGTTTTACTTCTTCTTTCTTTGGCTCAAGTCCTAAGGCCCGCATTGCAATCTTATAGCACTATGCCATTACAGGTGGCATCTGTGAGCAAGTCTAGTGGTAGAGCCCTGGGTTCCATCCCCGTAAGACACAGACAAACAGACAGACAGACAGACAGACAGACAGACAGTGTGGTTTTTCAAACGTCTTAGAAATAATTTCAGAACCTTCAATTCTTTCAGATCTATGGTTCCAGATCCATAAATATCGAATAAGTCAAAGGCCTCTTTAATTTCTTGCTTTTGGGTGTCATTCAGTTCAACTTTTGCTGCTTTTTTCTTCCATTGGTCTAAAGTTACACGATGGCTGGATGCCTAAGCCCCTGCCTGCGCCTGTGCAAGAGCCGCCCTCCCCTCTGCGGCGCGGGATCGCTGGGGGCAGGCAGTTGATATCTTCTGGATGTTTTTTGATTGACCTCTACTAGATGCTCATAATAGAAATGGGGAAGAAAGTAGAAGATCAAAGGGAGATTGGCTGACACAAGCCTGCAGGAACAAATACAACATTACTGCCAAAAAGTCAGTGAGTCCTCATCTCCTGTCCTTAATATTTGCATTTAAACATCAAATATAGTCAGTGAATTTTATCACCTCATAGCCACAAGTTTCTATTCATTACATTAGAAAGTTAGTAAAACTATGAATGTGAAACTATAAAAGAGCCATGACTACATATCCTTTAGCAGTAGCATTACGCATTACTTACCCTATGGAAGAGGTAGAGAAAGACAATTCTCTCACACACATTCACAAATTTATAGCAATATTTGGATGCCTTGTGGAACTAGGGCAAGAAAAATGAGAGCACTTACTGTCTGGAATCCCCCCCACACACACACACACACCACAGATCACTTAATATGAAGCCTAGTAGGAAATTAGGGGAAAATCCAGCCCAACATCATCAGAGCAGTAAACACACAATAAGAGAGAGTTTACAAATGGGAGAGGCCTGAAGGTGCAGCAACTGACCCTGCTTGTAGGAAATACATGCACACATGAGTCAAAGCAGGAACACTTGACTGAGAAAATTTTGGGGGTAGATATGGCTCTGATACCTGTCACCTTCCTCTCTGTCGTCTGAGTCAAGAGGATCTGGAGTTCGGAATCATTTCACCATAAACCTAAAACTGCTGCACATATTTTTCCCATAAAACTATTATGGAGATTTTTTTTTCTCAGTTAACATTTTCAGAAATACCTGATAGTCTTTTCTGCATGCTCTGTCAGAATCGATGATACCGCAGCAGACAAATTTAAAAGTAGAGTAAAACCATGTACATGCTGTAGTTTCTGGTGGGATTTAAAAACATATTTTGATATTTGGAAATTGAAATGTAATTTTATTTTTTATCTTGCTGTCCCTCCCATGTACCCCCATCAAAATCTTTCTCAAATTCTCCCCTCTATTTCTGTTCTGGATAGCTTTTATGTTGGAGATGAGATGTTGACCAGGACTGTGCCCTGAAACAGGGCAGCATGACACTATTAATATAGTTGGGAGATGTGTGGTGGCTCCCCAGGAGTTCAGCAGTGAATGTCCTCACCCAAGTGATAAACAAAAGGCTAATTAAGTGCCCCTTGCTGTCTTCTGTCATTACAAACATAGACGTTCAGTGACAGAGATAGAGGGACACATGGTACAATGAATGCTTAATTATTCTCTGCTCACTTTCTTGCTTGAGTGAGGATGAAGGAATGATATGACAAAGGGAAGCATGGATCCCATAAAGCTCCATTCAAAAGTCAATATGACTGTACCCTCTCAGTCTAGGTAACCTTCAAAAAGAGGACAGAAGAGCCTTGGCTGTATCTAAGAAAGGTCATGTGGTGATGAATGTGGGCCCACAGCTGAATTAAAATAAAAAATGAATGCAAAGTCTTACCTACCAATGGGGTGTTTCTCCCCTTTTCCTTCCATCATTCTAGTTCCCTCCTCTTTGTCAAGTGCTATGTCATTTCTTCAGTGAGATGGAGAGTACTGCACCTTTTTTTTTTTGGCATAGTCAAGATATTATTACATAAAATGTAGAGTATTATCTATTTTTAATTTACAGTTCAATTGCACTAAGAAAATTTATATTATTTTGAAAACTCAGTAAAAATCAACCTCCAGAACTTTTTTATCATTTCCAATTGCTGCTTTGCCTTTAACCAGTAATTTCACATTCTACTCTCTAAAACTCTAGTGACTATGATTCTCTATCAATTAGTTTTACTATTTTAACTACACCCTATGAATGACACAGGGCATTTGTACTTTGTGTCATTTTATTTCTCTAGCACAAAATTTCAAGTTTTATTCATTTGTCTTTACTATGCTGTCATGCCCTTTTAGGACAACCTGCTGTTGTTTGCTTATCCACTCATATGTACAGTGAAAATTAACTTAGTTCTATATTTGTAGTATTATGAATAATATTAATATGCCTATTGCCTTGCAAATACTTGTTTATGTTTCATCTTCCAATACCTTTGAGTATGTACATATGGAATTACTAGATACATAATAAGGCAAAGTTTATATATTATTTCTTGTAAGTGTGATTATAATTATAGCATTTCCCCATTTCCTTTCCTCCTTCCAATTTCTTCCATACGATTTTCTTTGCTGACTTCAAATTAATGATTTCTTTTTCACTAAATTTTGTTACATGAGTATAGTATTTCTTAAACATATCTTTTTACTAAATGACACAAGTTGATCCCCAGTGAATATGCAATTTTAAAGTCCCACTCTTAGGAAAGGGTAATCGTCATCAATGAGTTTGAAGAGGTTGGGTTCCTCATTTTCATTTTCATTTTCATTTTCATTTTCATTTTCATTTGCCTGATAGTTATAAATGTTAAGCATCTGATATGCTTTTTCATTATCTTTGAAGAAATAGTCCTTTAAGTTTTGACCCATTTTAACTGATCATTGCCTCTTTATTATGTTGTATGAGCTATTTACATATTTTCTACCAATAATGTCAAATATGTTCTCAAGTGTACTTTATTGGATTTTGTTATTTTGACAGTTTTTGTTATTAATGGTGGTTTTATGTGAAAAAATAGACAATCCTGACAATTCTTTGAAAGATAAAATCAATAACCATGAAAGAAAAGAAATTTTTATTAGCTTTCAAGCAATTAAATGTTAATAAATTAATAGTTTAAAAGCTACTCAGAAGAAATAATGATACTTTCTGGGTACATAGTAATAAACTTGTGAATTCCAACAAAATTGAAACATGAAATAAGTCTACTTTGCATAACATTTTCAAGGATATAAATATGATCCACTTCTTATTTCATTTTGATACCAGATTCTGTGCCAACACAACCAACACTGTCAGAAAAAAAATAGAAGTGTTCTTGTACATAGTTGTCAAACTTCTCAATAAAACATTAGTAAATTGAATCTATCGTCACATAGTATAATAAAACACCACAAGTTTTGTTTGACTATATTAACAAATTTAAGAAAGATAAAAATGACTGTGTCACCAGCCATGAAAAAATGCTAAAAATAAGAACTATTTGCCATAATTTTAGAATTAAGAGTAACTTTTATTTTCTGTGTTTTAAAACACTTTAGACATTTATTTTATGTATATGAGTGTTTTGCCTAGTGTTCATGGAGGTCAGAAGAAGGCATTGAATTCACGGAACTAGCGTTCTGAACCATCTCTCCAGGATAGCCTGGTTTTTAAGTCAAAAGCTTCTGCTCTTTTGTTCACTCAATGTGACTTTAGTTCTCCGAGTTTGAAATCTAGCTTGGGAGAATCTCCTAATCAGGCAGTGCTTAAGTCATACTCATATAGTCCACGTAATTTTCCGAAAAAAGAAGTAGGCAGATACGTAGGTACCTAAATGGGACTTGCCAGTCAGGACTGAGCCTCGTAGGCTCGAGAACAGCAACGTGCTGAGTCAGGGAGAAGTCAGCTGACCCAAGCTAAGCCAATTGGAATGCTCCAGTTAAAGCGCCAAGTTTGAAAGGGATCCGTTGGGGTCCTTAGAGGGGCTTCTGAGGACCCCGAGCAGCCTTGTGCGCACCTGTTCTCACACGCTCTCAGCTTTTGAGGATCTTTCGTCGTGAAATAAGCCGCTGCTGCTGCTGCTGCGTGACGAAGGTGCCCGGAAAAGTCAGAAGATTTTCCCTACCCTCCCACTGAGGTAAATGAGAGACATTTCTTTTTAAATTGAACTTATTTGGGCTAACTAACATAGACCCAAGGTTTTGGGACCCAAGGCTTACTGAGTTTCTTACGGTTCCGTCCGGGTTGCTCGAGGATCCATTTTGTGTTGCTGACTAGAAGCATTGGTTCCTGAGGTGTGAGTCACTTCAATTTTGTGACCAATCACTTCACATTCTCTATCTAACTTCCTCCACACATCTGTTCACCTCTTGTTCAAAGAATTTTTTTTTTTTTAATTTCTAGGCCAGGTGTGATGTAGTATTGGAGGCTGAAGCAAGTGGATTTCGAGGGCTACCTCAGCCTGGGTATAGAGTTAGGCCTTGTGTCAGAAAGAATTTTTTTGTCCTTTACTTCAGTCTAGTTCCACAGTAAAAAAAAAAAAAAAAATTTACATAAATAAATAAAACCAAAACCTACAGAATACCATTTTTTTCTTGCTTTGCATCAGCCTGGCTAAATTGTAAGCTGAAATAAACTCTTTCCTCCTAGTGGGAAAAACTAACCAAGAAACAACTAAAAAACCCACAAACACAATCATTGTGTATTCCTTTGAATCAGTCTGGGTACATGGTGAAGCCTTGTCACAAAAGCAAACAAAAAAAAAAATCCAAAAATAAAAACAACAGTTTTTTCTTCCTTTGACTCTTAATCTCACTAGTTTTTAAATTACAACTTTTTAAAATAGTAAAAAGTGAGCAGTGCAGATAATTTCATTATTTCCATTTTAGTTTATTTAATTTATATTTTAAATACTTTTGTATCTAATACAAATATCTGTTCATTGACCTGTTGGAGATAAGATGATTTTATTTCCAAGGCATGTAGAATTTTTTTCAGTACCCTGCTGTAGCTGGTCAGAAAGTTTGTGATCTTTTATCTCTGCATTCTGAGAGTAAGAGTTAATGGTGTTTTTCTCCATGCCTGAATTTTATTTTAAATGTTTTAAAACATTTAAAAATAATTTCAGTGTTCTAAATTGTGTTCTGTCCGATATCTCTACTGTGGACATCTTATAAAAATATCAAATCTAGGAGATTAGCATTGAGATACAAAGTTATATATTTTAATTTTTCAGTGTTGTCTTCATTTTTATTATGAATTTTCTTTATGGAGAATTTTATGCATGCAAAGAAATATGACCATATTCATCCCCATTTCTACTCTCCAAGTCCTCCCACATCCCCACCTAAACATGTCCCCCTCCCAACTTTGCCTTCATGTCTTTTTTTTTATAATTCACTGACTGCATATATGTTATTCTAATAGATTCCCTTTGTATTCCAGAATCCCATTCAGAAGACTTAGCTGAGTTGCCATTTCTCTGTAATCCCATTCTGCTGTATAAGCCTGAAACATTTAAAGAGTACTGGTAGGCATTTTTTTCAAGTTTCTGTGGGTTCATCCCTTTTGAAAATTACACAAAGTGTTGTTATAGTATTACATTTCCAGTATGTATAACCTAGTTCTTTGTTCCTGTTCCCTCTCAATGCCCTCTCCTTCATTATTCTCCTTCCTTCAGACAGA
Organism: Apodemus agrarius; assembly: GCA_964023405.1. Taxonomy (NCBI): domain Eukaryota; kingdom Metazoa; phylum Chordata; class Mammalia; order Rodentia; family Muridae; genus Apodemus; species Apodemus agrarius. Next base: position 94,869,606 of record OZ030010.1, on the reverse strand, counting down.
CTCTTTTTTACTCTCATTGCATATTTTGTGTGTGAACATATATTTAAATCTAGGTTCTTCCTGTGAAAGTATTTATCTCCTAAAACTGATGATTCTTACTCTTATGTATTTTCCTACAAATGCTGCCATTTTGTTTCTCTTTACCACTTGGTAATAACTCCACTGCATGTGTACACCTTACTTCTTGAATCTGTTCACCTGTTGATAGAGTTCTAGGATGACTTCATTCCTGGGTTATTGTAAAAAGTAACATAAGAAACGTGAATTTGCAGGTACCTCTATGGTGTGTTCATTTAGATTGCTTTGGACGCTATGTGTGGACAGTAAAATAGTTCTAGATTTCATTTGCTTCAGGAGCCTCAATAAGAATTTTCATATTTTCACCAGCATTACATAGGGTTCCTTTCTCCCACATCATCACAAGCATTTGTTGTCATTTAGCATATCGATGTACTTTTGATTATTAATTTTATTAGGGCTAGGGAAGTTAAGCATTTATGAGTGTATTTATTAACCATCTATATTTCTTCTTTTGAGCCAAGTCCAGTTGATTTGTCATATACCAGTGTGGCAGCTTCTATATTTGATATTTAATGTTTTAAGTACTTTAAAATGTCTAAATATTAATTCTCTATAAAATGTGTATAGCTAGAAAATAATATTCCCATCCTGTTGCTTGTTACATTGTTGTTTCTATTGCTCTGAAAGACTTCTTTATTTCATGCAGTTTAATTTGTCAGTTCCTGATGTTGTTTCCTGAGCTGTTTCCAGAATGTGTCTTAAGGGAGCTTTGCTGTGCCTGTGCCTTAAAACTGTCTTGTATATCTTCTTAAAGAAGTTTCAAGATGTTGCATCTTATATTACAAATTTTTATCCATTTTGAATTGATTTTTGTAAATAGGGATGGGGATATAAAATAATCTCTCTACATTTAGATAGCTAGTTTCACTTGCTCTGTTTGTTTAAAAACATTTTCTTTTCCTTCAGTCGATATTTTAGACACTCTTTCCCCAAAAATCAGGTGATTGTGGATATATAGTATTATTTATGGGTTATTTATTCTATTCCAGTGACTTGCACATCTCTTTTTATGGCACTAACATGCTATTTTTGTTTCTGTTGCTCTATGATATAATTTGAACAGTCACATTTTTATTACAGTGAAGAAATTGAAGAAGACAAAAGAAGGGGGAAAGACCTACATACAAGAACCAGTGAGTAAATATTAGCTGCTTTCAAATTATATCATAGAACAATAGCAACAAACAGCATGCTATTGCAATGAAAAGAGATGTGTAGATCTGCATAAGAGAGATCACTAATAACCTGACACAGTCAATACTGAGTTGTCTTGAAATCTCCTCTGTCATCACCACTAGTCTAGCACTCCTCAATTTAGCCTCTGGCAGGTTGTTTGGACAAGAGCAAAAAGCAGCCACATTCTTTGCCAAAACATCTTTTTTTTTCTTTTTTTTTTTTATTTTCTATATTCTATGTGTACATTCCAAAGGCTTTCCCCTTTCCCAGTTCCCACCCACCATAGTTCCCATAGTTCCTCTACCCCCCCCAACTGTTCCCCAATCATTCCCCCTCCCCCCTCGGTTTCTTTACTAAACACAGTCTTGCCTATAGGCCAGTATGATAGAGGCAACTCCTAAGTTCCTTCTTCTCATACAGCCCTAACTTGTGTTAATTTGACAAAAACTAAACCAACATAATATCTAATTCTATTTAATCTATAGTGAATTGTGTCTACTGTAAACTGTCAATTTTTATGTTTGGCTTATTTATTATTGACAAGGTTGAGGTATTGTCATTAAGAGTAGCTACAGGATTGTTTGTTTTATATATATTCAGTGCTTACATATTTATATTGATAACAGCAAATTGATAGGTTGTTCTATTTATTAATATTTATTGGCTGTCTATGTCTTCTGATCAATTTATTTTGACTTGACATCTACTTCATCAGATCTGAGCATAGCTAGTCCTGTTTGTTTCCTGCTTCCAAATAGCTTAGTATATTAACTTCAGCTCTTTGATTTTCAGGTTTTACTTATTTGACCAAAAGATTGATTTCTGTCAGGCAACCACCATCTAGGGTTACCTGAAATGCAGTCAGCCAGTTTATATCTTTAGGTTTAACAGTTAGAACCATCATAATTAAGAATATTATTGAGAGCATTTTTCATTAAAGGAAATCTTTGGTTGATTTCATGGTTTATTCAATTGCCCTTGTTATTTTCCCCCTTGTTGTGTTGGGTACATGGTAGTTTACTGAATTGTAGGGTTTTTTTCTACAATCTTTATTTTATACTATGATGAAATTGAGTCTCTTGTTTCCTCACAATTAACACTGTATTTATTCCTCTTCTGTATATATTTCTTTAAATGTATTTCTTATAAACTATATACTATCAGAAAAATCTTTATTTCTTCATTGATTTTAGAATATAACTCCTAGTTATAATAATCTCACTTGACATTTATTTACTTTAATGCTTAAAATACATTGTTTTATATTTTCATGGCTTTTCAGTTCCTGCCAAGAAGTCTGGTGTTATTAGGCTTGGTCTTGATTGTTAAGTGAAATAGTTGGGGTTTTTGCAGCTTTTAATGTTATGTCTTCGTTCTGGAGTCTTAATATACTATTCATAGTTTTACAACCTTTCATTTTTCTCCTAATACATAATAAAGAAGTTATTTTCTAGTCATAACTGTTTTAGACTTTAAATGCCTCTTTTGTTTAAAGATCATTTTTTTCTGTAGAATGAGGAAATTTTCTGGTATAATTTAAGTGACTATCTTTTCTATACTTTAAGGACTGGTCTCATCTCATTTTTCTACCTATAGATATATTTTTACTTCTGATCATACTCCAGAACTTTGTGCTCAAGAGTTTTTTTCTTTCCTTCTTTCTTTTTTCTCTGTTTGAAAAGCAAGACTCAGAGAAATCGTGGGGGGGAATGATTGGGGAATAGTTGGGGGGGGAGAGGAACTATGGGACGTATGGTGGAGGGGAACTGGGAAAGGGGAAAGCCTTTGGAATGTAAACATAGAATATAGAAAATAAAAATTAAATAAAAAAAAACAGAAATAAAATATATTGGAGTATACTCTGATAATGTAATTACCAATAAATATAAAGAGTTATATTGTGGAAAATAAAATAAAATATAATTACACAAAAAAAGAAAAGCAAGACCTTTTTTTTTCTTTTTCTAATTGGATATATTCTTTATTTACATTTCAAATGTTATCCCCTTTCTCAGTTTCCACCCCTTCCAGATAATCCCTATCAGATCCTCCCTCCCCCTGCTTCTATGAGGGTGTTCCTCCACCCATCCCACTCTCACCTTTATTCCCAAAATAAATAATTATTTAATAAATAAATATAATTATATTTAGTTTAATAAATAAATTAATTTTATTTTTCAATCTTTATTTCAGCTTACAATTTAGCCAGGCTGATGCAAAGCAAGAAATAAATGGGCTAGGAGCTTTTTGCATTTTGCATTTTCTTTGACTGTTGTGTCAATATTTTCTTTTTTATTTTTTCATGTGTCAGTATTTTCTTTTTGTTTTTAAGAGGAAATTTACATTTACTTATTTTTAATCTTTGCAAATTGTGAATCTTGCAGAAATTGTGAATGGTACAGGCTACATTTAAGAATAGGAAAAGAAATATTAAAACTGTCTCTGCTCTTAAGGTCTACCTGTATTTTCTTTCTTTTTTTTTATTTTCTATATTCTATGTTTACATTCCAAAGGCTTTCCCCTTTCCCGGTTCCCACCCACCATACATCCCATAGTTCCTCTCCCCCCCAACTATTCCCCAATCATTCCCCCTCCCCCCTCGGTTTCTTTACTAAACTGGATGCAATCTTTACAGGCCCAGGGTCCTCTCCTTTCTTCTTCTTGGGAATCATTTGACTTGCTATTTGTGTCTTGAGTATTTAGGGCTTCTGGGCTCAGTAATATCCACTTATCAGTGATTGCATTTCACATGCATTCTTTTGTGATTGGGTTAATTCACTCAGGACGATATTTTCCAGGTCTAACCATTTACCTACAAATTGCATGAATTCATTATTTTTAATTGCTGAGTAGTATTCCATTGTATAAATATGCCACATTTTCTGTATCCATTCCTCCTTTGAGGGATATTTGGGCTCCTTCCAATTTCTGGCTATTATAAACAAGGCTGCTATAAACATAGTGGAGCATGTGTCTTTATTGCATGCAGGGGAATCCTCTGGGTATATGCCCAGGAGTGGTATGCCAGGGTCCTCTGGAAGTGACATGCCCAATTTTCTGAGGAACCGCCACACTGATTTCCAGAGCGGTTTTACCATTTTGCAATCCCACCAACAGTGGAGGAGTGTTCCTCTTTCTCCACATCCTCGCCAGCACTTGTTGTCTCTTGAGTTTTTAATCTTAGCCATTCTGACTGGTGTGAGGTGGAATCTCAGGGTTGTTTTGATTTGCATTTCCCTGATGACTAATGATGTTGAACATCTTTTAAGGTGTTTCTCGGCCATCCGAATTTCTTCTGGTGAAAATTCTTTGTTTAGCTCTGTGCCCCATTTTTTGATAGGGTTATTTGGTTCTTTGTGGTCTAACTTCTTGAGTTCTTTGTATATATTGGATATTAGCCCTCTGTCGGATGTGGGGTTGGTGAAGATCTTTTCCCACTTTGTTGGTTGCCATTTTGTCCTTCTGACAGTGTCCTTTGCTTTGCAGAAAATGTAATTTTATGAGGTCCCATTTGTCGATTCTTGATCTTAGTGCGTAAGCTATTGGTGTTCTGTTCAGGAACTTTTCCCCTGTGCCCAAGTCCTCCAGGGTCTTCCCCAGTTTCTTTTCTAATAGTTTCAGTGTGTCTGGTTTTATGTGGAGGTCCTTGATCCACTTGGAGTTGATCTCTCTTCTATCTCTTGTAGTCTGTTGGTGATGCCTGCTTGCATCTATGACTCCTGATCTCTTTCCTAGGTTTTCTAATTCCAGGGTTGTCTCCTTTTGTGGTTTATTTATTGCTTTTATTTCCATTCATGGGTGGTTTTGTTCATTTCTTTCACCTGTTTGTGTTTTCCTGTAAGTCTTTAAGGGATTTTTGTTTTTCCTCTTTGAGGGCTTCTACCTGTTTGCCCGTGTTTTCCTGTATTTCTTTAAGGGGGCTAATGTCCTTCTTAAAATCCTCTATCATCATCATGAGAAGTGATTTTAGATCTGAATCTTGCTTTTCCAGTGTGATGGTGTAGCCAGGACTTGCTATGGTGGGAGAATTGGGCTCTGATGATGGCATGTTACCTTGGTTTCTGTTGCTTATGTTCTTTAGGCTCGCCTCCTGCCATCTGATTATCTCTGATACTACCTGCCGTTGCAATATGTTACTGTAGTCTGTTTTCCCTGTGATTCTGGTTGTATCAGAACTCCTCAGAGTCCAGCTGGCTCTGTTGTCCTGTGATTCAAGGCTCCTGTAATCCTGAGATCCTGGGTGCTCCTAGGAGTCAAACTGCCTCTGGGGCCCTGGGATCTTGGTGTGACCAAGCTCCTGGGATCCTGGGATCCTGGGCATGTTAGAGCGCCTCAGAGTGGAGGTTCCTCTGGGTATTAAGGCACTTGCTGTGGTCTCTTAGGGGTTGAATGACATCTTCTGAATTTTAGAGTCTCTTTTGAGACTGGTGGAATTCTGATAGGTCTGCCTTTATATGTTACTTGGTCTTTTACCCTTCCAGCTTTTAATATTCTTTCTTTGTTCTGTACTTTTAGTGTTTTATTATTTTATGGTGGGAGGATTTTCTTTTCTGGTCCAATCTATTTGGTATTCTATAGGCTTCTTGTACTTTTATGGCCATCTATTTCATTAGGTTAGGGAAGCTTTCTTCTATGATTTTGTTGAAGATGTTGTCTGGCACTTTGGAATCGGAATATTCACCCTCTTCTATTCCCATTATTCTTAGGTTTGATCTTTTTGTTGTGTCCCAAATTTCCTGGATGTTCTGGGTTAGGAATTTCTTCATTTTATTATTTTTAACTTTTTGCAGTACAGTCATTTATCCCCCTCCCAGTACACCCTCTGACATTTCTTCATCCCATTCCTCCTCTCCCTGTCTTCAAAAAGGTGTTCCCCCTCCCACCCTGTCAGGCCTCTCCACTCCCTGAGTCTCAAGTCTCTCAAGGATTAGGTGCTGCCTCTTCTCTCACTGAAGCCAGACCAGGCAGTCCTCTGCTGTATATGTGTCAGAGCCTTGGCCCAGCTAGTGTATGATCAGTGTCTGAGAGATCTCAGGAATCCAGGTCAGTTGAGGCTGCTGGTCTTCCTATGAGGTTGTCCTCCTCTTCAACTTCTTCCAACCTTTCCGTAATTCAACCACAGAAGTCCCTGATTTCAGTCCATTGGCTGGAGGTGAGTATCTGCAACTGTCTCTGTCAGCTGCTTATTGCACCTCTCAGAGAATATTTCTTAACATTTTGTATTTTCTTCATATATGTGTGTGTGTGTGTGTGTGTGTGTGTGTGTGTGTAGAGAGAGAGAGAGGTTATTTTATTTATTTACATTTGAAATATTATCCTCCTTCCCAGTTTCCCCTCCATGAACCCCTTATCCCCTTCCTCCTCCCTCTACCTCTATGTATTTCCTCTGATCAATATGTGGATATCTCTATTATATCTCCTTTTCCTGAGATTCATTCTTCAACTTCTTGTATTCTCCTGGTGATGTTTGCATCTGTAGTTCCTAGTTTCTGTCCTAGGTTTTCCATCTCCAGAGTTGCCTTCATTTGTGATTTCTTTATTGTTTCTATTTCCAATTGTAGGTCTTGGACTGTTTTATTCAATTCTTTCCCCCTGTTTGATTGTATTTTCCTGTATTTCTTTAAGGGATTTATTCATTTCCTCTTAAAGGGCTTCTACCTGTTTGCCTGTGTTTTCCTGTATTTTCTTTAAGGGAGTTATTTATATATTCCTTAAAGGCCTCTATCATCTTCATTAGATGGGATTTTTAGGCCAGAATCTTGTTCTTCAGAAGTGTTATGGTATCCAGGCTACCTGTGGTAAGAAAGCTGGATTATGATGTTGCCAAATTATATTGGCTTTTGAGGCTTATGTTCTTGCTCTTACCTCTCAACATTTGGTTGTCTCTGATGTTAGCTGGCCTGGATGTCTCAGATTGGATTAGGCCTCCTTGGAGGCAGATAGAGCTGTGTGACCTGAGTTAGAGCAGGCTTCCTGGTAAGAAGGCAGTTCTGTCTCTGGTTAGGCCTAACCTCTTGTGTCCCTCATTCTAGCAAGCCTCCTGTGACCCCTGTCACCCTGGATAGGGCAGACCTCCAGTGAGACATACTGGCTTTGGTGTCCAGGAACAGGCACATTGACCTGTCAGGGGTTCAGATGGAGGTTCAGACAGAAAGGATTATGGGTCTCAGGCAAAGCAGGATAGACAGCTGGGGAAAGGGAAGCTAACCTGTATGGTTCAGGAGTCTCAGGTCTGGTAAGGTGTGGGGAGGGCAGCTGGAGAATCGAGGTCCCCAGGCTGCTCAGGACAGCTTGGCTTGACCCAGGGAGCTCAGCCAGCAGGGAAGATGAACGGGGGAATGGAAGCTTACCCGTATGGTTCAGGAATCTGGTAGTAGTGAAAGAGAGGCAGTAGGAGATTGGTGGTCCCCCTGGGCTGGCAGGTTGCTCAGGGTGGCTTAGCTTGGCACAGAGGGCTCCTCTTCTTAACTATTCTTATGAACTTTGCCGTCAGGCTATCTAACTCCATAAAATGTTTGTAGGTATTTTTGAAATTGCACTAAATGTATACGTCAACTTAGGCAGAGCTGACATCTTATTCTATTGAATTATATATCTACTATTGCTTTTTATTCTCTCTCATAGCTTGCTTTAGTACAAAACAAAATGCTTCTTTATCGTGCTTCTTCTGACTGGCAATCAGAACTATGTGGTATTATTCTTTTTTATTTGTAAAATTATTTTTATTTTTTATTATATTCAACCAATATATATTTTTATACCAATCATAAAAATGGTGGACCTGTTATTAAATGAACATAAAAGATAAAGTCTTTTTGTTTGTTTTGTTTTTAGTAAAGCTTAAAACTTGGCTCTTACTGTGGTACAAACCCAAAATAAGAATAATTTTTAGACATTGGAGTTCATTGTAATAAGGCTGTCCTTCAATGTCCCTCACACAATGGGAGGATTTTACCTCCATAGTAGCTACGCTAAGAGTTGACAGTTCTGCTGCGCCAAGGAATGAATTGTAGGCACAATTATTTGGATGCAGATTTCCTGCTATGATCAAAACTATTTGACTTGAGTGATTGTCATCATTCTCAGCCCACAAGGAACAGGTTACATTCATTTAAGATACGGTGTATGTATTTAAGATGGTCTATGCATCAAGTTATTCACCACCTGTTTCAATGAACAATGGAGGGTGGCACAGACATTATGTGAGGGTAAGATTCTGGTTCATTGGCTGTGATAATTTTGAAAAACATTCATCTCAGAAAGAGTAACTTATAATGTCATCTTCAAAGTTGATACAATAATTTTAAATATCAAGCAAAACATTCAGTCTCACTCTCTGTTTTTCTCTTACAAGCCACTTCCCAAATTTATTGTGTACGTTTCTTTTGGCTGGATAAGTAATTCTGAAATATGTAACCTGTTCTGAAAACCATAGTACAGGGTAAAAACATCAAATAAACGATCCTACTAATAGAGAGGCTGAGATAAGAGAAGCATGATTTCAAGACCATTATGTGGTACACAGCAAGACACTGCCATGTTCAAACGAGCAGAAAAGTGTTTGTGGATTGTACAATATTGAACCTATTTCTCCAATTACTATATTAGAGAGATCACTGTGTCACAGCCAACAAATTTCTAATTCTTCATATTTTTGAGTTTAGGATATGTTGGTATTATTAATCTTCATGTTAAGATATATTAAAAGTGATTGTTACTTCCTGTTATTTTTGTTGTTAGAGGTGGAATTAATGTTTGTATGCCTATATTATTTTGTGTTTGTTGAAAGATTACTTTCTTGCTTTTTCTATGGTGTAGTTTCTCTCCTTGTATTGGTGTTTTCCATCTAATGTCCTTTATAGGGCTGAATTTTTGGAAAGATATTGTGAAAATTTGGTTTTGTCATGGAATATTTGGTTTTCTCCGTCTAATTGAGAGTTTTGCTGAGTATAGTAGCTTGGGCTGGCATTTGTGTTCTCTTAGGGTCTGAATGACATCTGCTTAGGGTCTTCTAGCTTTAATAGTCTTGGGCAAGAAGTCTGGTGTAATTCTGATAGGTCTGCCATTATATGTTACTTGACCTTTTTCCCTTACTGCTTTTAATATTCTTTCTTTGTTTAGTGCATTTGGTGTTTTGATTATTATGTGATGGGAGGAATTTCTTTTCTGGCCCAGTCTATATGGAGCTCTGTAGGCTTCCTATATGTTCATAGGCATTTCTTTCTTTAGGTTAGGGAAGTTTTCTTCTATAATTTTGATGAAGATATTTACTGGCCCTTTAAGTTGGGAATCTTCACTCCCTTCTATACCTATTATCCTTATGTTTGTTCTTCTCATTGTGTCCTGGATTTCCTGGATGTTTTGGGTTAGGAGCTTTTTTCATTTTTCATTTTCTTTGACTGTTGTGTCAATGTTTTCTATGGTATCTTCTGCACCTGAGATTCTCTCTTCTATCTCTTGTAGTCTGTTGGCGATGTTTGCATCTATGACTCCTGATCTCTTTCTTGAGTTTTCTAGCTCTAGCGTTGTCTCACTTTGTGAGTTCTTTATTGTTTCTATTTCCATTTTTAGATCCTGGATAGTTTTGTTAATTTCTTTTGCCTGTTTATATTTTCCTGTAAGGGATTTTGTGTTTCCTCTTTAAGGGCTTCTAGCTGTTTACCTGTGTTCTCTTGTATTTCTTAAATGGGGCTATTTATGTCCTTCTCAAAGTCTTCTATCATTATTATGAGAAGTGATTTTTAGATTCAAATATTGCTCTTCTGGTGTGATCGTGTACCCAGGACCTGCTATGGTGGAAGAATTGGGTTCTGATGATTCCCAGTAACCTTGGTTTCTGTTGCTTATGTTCTTACATTTGCCTCCCAGCATCTGGTTATCTCTAGTGGTACCTGCCCTCACTAAATCTGACTGGAGACTGTCCTTCCTGGGGTACTGAAATCCTAGGTGTCTGAGCTCCTGGGGGTCTAGTTGTCTCTGGGACCCTGAAATCTTGGTGTGACCAAGCTCCTGGGATACTGTGATCCTGTGATCCTGGGTGTTTAAAACCATCTGGGAGTCCAGCTTCCTCTGCATGTTTTGGGACTGGCTGTGGAGTTTGTGTCCAAGGTCTGCTCAGGGAACCAGCCCAGACAGACAGGAAGGAAACTGTGCCACTGGTCTGGTGGAGTTCCTGTGTGCCTGGGTTCCACTGGTCCCAGTAACTCATGGTGTTGGGACAGATGTGTCCTTCTCACCTCTGATCCTATGATCCTGGACGTGTTAGAGTTCCTGGGAGTGGAGCTTCCTCTGGGTGTCCTGGGACTGGCTGCAGAGTTCGGATCCCTACTTCTTGCTTTTGCACATAAGAGACAAAATATTGAACAGTTTCTTTTAAGTCTTTGTCCTAAACTGTATCCTATGCTTTTACTTTTCTGGTTTCTTTTTCACCTTTAGGCTTAATTTATGATGACTAGTTTTTCTGCATACGATTAAGGTCAAGTTTAAGTTCTTAACCATCTTTTTTCATGTGTATCATGTGCAATTTTGGTGTGTCTTCATTTGCCACAAATATAGTGATATAGATGCAATAGACTGCCATTCTTTTATCTTTAATCACAATTTGATATTACAATATTTTCTATTGTACCACTTTTGGGCAGATTTATCTTTTATTTCATCATGGCTTGTATTCTACTGAGGGAAAATGCTGGGAGCTGTGTACTCAGTGACCAAAATTGATTTCTTCTTATTTACTACCCACTTCTAATTGTGTCTCATCATAAACATATACCTATATATACATGTGAGGGAGTAGATATTCTCCAAGGGGAAGTAAATAGTAGTACACACATATACCTTTTGTACTCATGAGTCAATTTCTAGTCTGTGTCTACAGTAGAAGTGTCTAGTAGTGGCCATCTGATTCACCATTTATTCTTTAAATATTTTCTATTTTTCTAGCAGTGTATGTATTTTCCAAGAACTTCTAAATGTTTCTCATCCTGATACAGGTTCACAAAAATGGAAGGAAAGACCCCAAACAGTCTGTTGGATCTTGCTATGCAGAGTCTGCTCAGCAAGGAGTCTGCAGCAATCCAAGCTCTGGAGGACATTCCAAGAGAGCTTTTTGTTCCATTGTTCATTGCTGCCTTCAAGGGTGGGCATAAGAATACATTGAGTGCTATGGTGAAAGTTTGGCCCTTTTACTGTCTTCATATTGGGTCATTAACTGTACATGAGTCTCAACATGAACTCCTGAAAGCCATGATTGAGAATCTTCCAGTATTTCCTGCACAGACCTCTACTTCTCGGTAAGACTATATAGTAAAGACATGGTAAGACAGAGGATGTTATACTATAGCCTACTGCCCTCCCAGAAGTAGTATCTAATGAATGCTGAAGATTTATGTGTGAGGCTGTTGGCCCAACACTTAAATTGAAGACTGATGTCTTCAGTGTATGCTATGAGAGTACTCGTGAGGGTTTTATGTAAAAGGTGTTATTACATAGAAGAAAGACAGGAACTTTAAAACTGGAGACAGTTTAAGTTGTATAAAAAATAGGGGAAAGGAGGCTGGATTTTCATGGGGAAAAATTGTTGGTAGTTAGTATAACAAGTGCCAGCGGATTTTCATGGGAAAAAATTGTTGGTAGTTAGTATAACAAGTGCCAGCTGTGGACACAAGGATCTGATCCTTGTGTCATTCTTATATACCATCATTGATTCTTCTGGGTTTCATTATCATTTGCTATTTCTCATATATTCTATCTCCTCTTATCCTTACAGGAGACCTAAATTGAGGATCCTAGATTTAAGGCAAGACACTGAATGTAGGACAACATGCCCTGAAGTCAGCACCAAATCACCTTCATGTTTTTATTCTTGTACTTATTCTGACTGCTCTATCTCAAAAACAGAAAAAAGACAGCTTTATTCTGTAAACTCAGAGTGTAAGACTCTCTTACCCAGGCCTGTAGAACTACTAGTGGATCTTTCCCTCGATGGTTCCTTAATGGAAAAGGAATTTTTGATTTTGCTTATGCGTAAAATTGATGAGAGTTTAGGGTCTTTGCATGTATGCTGTCGAGATTTGCAAATTGATAAATTGTGTAAATGCAAATGCACCCTGAAATTTCTTGATCTTAAATGTATTGATCAGTTGTCAGTTGATAGAGGCTCACTGAGTGATATCACCAGCATCCTGTGTCGAATGGTCCACCTAGAAAGCCTTAGTCTGTCTAATGTCACTTTTAGATCTCTGAGTGGGAAAGTCTTTAAAATTTTTCTCAGTCACTTGCAGCGTATGGGAAACCTTAAGGAACTCAGCTTCTCTTCATTCTGCCTCAAAAATCGTCTGGACAGAGTGCTCAGGTAAGAGTTTGGGGTAGGTCCCTAGGTTTCCTGTATAGCCTATTGAGATAGAATTGAAAACATTTTTAGGTATTCCTAAGCTCCTCAAAACCCTTTTATGCTTTCTACTTCATTTCTGAGAATGTGAAACTGGAGAAAGACAGAATTACAAAAATTAAGCAGCCAGCAATGTACAGATACTATGGTAAGTGCAGAAATATAAAGGTGGAAAAAAACTACTAGCCCTCTAGATAGGAGGAAGAGAAAGAGGGAGAGGAATTGAGATGTAGGAAGACATTTTTTGCCACTGCACTTATGTACATAGTCTGTAGTTCATAATGTCAGATTACTGATCTATAATCTCCAAGGTATAGACCATGAAAGTAGAAGTTGTTATTTAGGGACTGCCACAAAGGGACTTTTCAGTTGCCTGCTCTTTCTGATTCCTCCCCACTAAAAAGGTGAACTAAAATCTACAATGAATAATATTGTAAGTACTCAGTGGATTATTTTTTTCTTTTACTATTTCTTAGAATCAACTGTTATAATATATTGTACACATTCATAAGATGAAAAGAAATTGTATTTCAGTGTTGAAAACTAAACTGTGAACTGGGTCTGCTGGCACATGCTTTTAATCTAAGCATTTGGGAAACAAAGGCAGGCAGATTCTGAGTTCAAGGCTAGCATGGTCTATATAATTCAAAGACAACCAGAGCTATATACTGATACCCTGTCTCAAAGAGAGAGATAGAGAGAGACTGAGACAGAGAGAGAAAGAAGATAAAAGGGGGGGGAAGAAAAACTTCCTCGGAGTCCCAAAGCGATTAAGGTAACTAAAGCACACACTGACACATTGATAAATAGATTATTCTATATATAAAAGTATTGCTTTCCTAATCCAACCTTCATTCTTCAGGAAGTGTTTTTGTTTCTCCCTACAGAATCTTACCACCTGGTTTGGATTTCTTGTATCTGCCATTCTGTGATCTTTCATACAGAGACTTCAAAGTTATGTCCCAGAGTCCTCAGGTCACCCACCTAAAGCTATTAAATCTTAGTAACAACCCAATGTATTGGGATGACTTTGAGCCTTTTTACACTGTTCTAGCAAATCTCTCTGGCACTCTCCAGCATCTAGAGATAAATCATTGCCTTATAAGTGATACTGCAATCTCTGCTCTTATCCCTGCCCTAATTAGATGTACCCATCTCCGTGTGCTGGGCTTTGCTTCTAACCCCATCACAATGCCTATGCTTGTGAATATCATGCATAATTTAACACCAATGAAGCAACTAAAATACGTGATTTATCCTATTCCTGTACATTGCTATGAAAGATGGCATTTTCAGGGCAGTTTAGACAGACAGAAACTTGCCATTGTACAACTACAACTGAAGGCAATGCTAGAGCTTGCACAGAGAGAGGACATGAACTGGATCACTTATTGTGAGTAAACTTGACAGTACAATATAAACCTGATATGTACCGTTTAAATATTAAATGTTATTCCTGAACCCATAGACTTGATCTATAAGGTTCTTACATTGTACGGAATTGCACTTAGGAAGTATAGGTGTGTAACTGTCTCCTATAGAGAATAACAGCAAAAACCGAGAGACTTCAAGAGTATTTCTTGTCACTATTGACAGATTACTGACAAAGAGTAGCGTTCATATTTTCAGGATGATCAAGCCCTGATATGGAATATCCCTGGCCATACTGTATGGTTTGCTTGTGGGTACATCACACAAATTGAAACAATGACAGCCTTTCCTGTCTGTGTTTGTGAAAAGGGCAGTGAATTTTGAAGACTGTTTTCATACCATAAGTTAGTTTAGACTGTTTGGGGACATTTATGGAAAACTATCAGGATTTAACATTGGGCCAGGAAAGAAGATAGCAGAGGCTCTGAGATTTCCATATACCCCTCAAGAACATAAATACAATGACGTATTTCCTTGATGTAGGCACATCGTAAAGTTTCTACCACTCACCATGTAGTCTTTAGCTGGGTATCCAGCCTTTGTCCCATGAACTTTGTGGTAATTTTTAGGATTCTTGCCACAATATTTCTCCTACTTCCTCTAGTTCTCTTAACACAGTACATTTCCTTAGCAGTATAAATCATTATATATATATAAATATATATATATATATGATATATATTCTGTTGTTTCCAATAACTGTCCCTTATTTACTATGATACATACTATCCACATGTCAGTACTGAGTCTAACCTTATTTCATTCTCCAAAATATGACATAATTAAAAATTCAGTTTACATATCCTAGACTTACTTAGAAGTGGTGTATGCCACATCAATAATTAGAGCAATTTACACAGGGCTAAGGAAATGCCTTTATTCATCCAGTTGCTTACCCCACAAGCACACCAGTGCTTCAGTGCCTAGCATATGTGTAAAAAGCTGAGCACCAAATTGTACATTTGTAACTCCAGTACTTAAATGATAGAAAAATGAAGATCCTTAATTACATGGCCAGACAGTCTAAACAAATTAATGGATTCTAAGTTCAGTAAGAGATCCTGTCTCAGAAAATATGTTTAGAAGTGGTTTAAGAAAATACCAGATACCGACACCTGGCTCCCACATGCACATACACAAGCATGCATTTTTTCCCATACATGAACATGGAAACAAAAAGATCTTACTGGTATTGTTAACTTCTTGAGACAGCCGACTGAATAGCAAAGTCATGGTAAAGATAAAAAAAATAGCACTTGTCCCTTTTGCATACTGAAATGCCAAAATGACTACATTTCAATCACTGGGAAAAAAGAACAGAAGTAACAACCTACGCATAATGTTTTTCTGTTGAAATAATTTAGTAAAAGCTTATATCATTTTTTTACTTTTTTGAAGTGAAGTCATACTTAGTTGCAGTGTGACCATAGATAAGAAGTAAAAGAATTTTGTTTTTAGTAGTAATACTAGCAGATAAATCGAACTATATTTTACAGGCATAATACAATAAGAAAGCTGTCAAGGGAGTTAATATTTTGTATTAATTTTCCTTTGTTGGAAAGAGATTGTATTTCCAAATTAGTAAGAAAAACATATTAAAATATGCTATAATTTATGTGTCATATTTCCTATGTGATACAACATTTCAAATTTGTTCATATTTTTTTGTAATGCTTGTATCATGGTATAGTGCACAAAACTTTAAATATTATTAAAATGCAAGTGTAATGACCAATTTCCCTTACATTGTTTCCAATTTTAAAATTACAGGTTTGGCACTTTGTATTAAATAAAATGTTGCTATTTAAAATTAAGCTTATCTGTTTCTTTGAACTTTCATTTTTGGATTTTACTTTTTCCCATATGACTCTTATTATCTATTCTCTGAATAAGCTGGGTTCTTATGCTTTCAGCAATACAATCCTCACTAGTGTGATAACAGTAGCAGAATACTGGGGAAGATGCAACTTTGTCAATATTGGCATGTTTTTGCCCTTTCTTCTCATCCTTCCTTGGTGCCATGTTTTTGTCAGGTGAAAATTACACCCCACAATGAAGAAAGAATTTGGATTCATTGTTGTATTGACAATGTGAATAATATTCTAGGGAATTCCTATTGCAAGAAGATGCTCTTGATACGTTGTTTTCAATAGATTTAAAATATATCCTAAGTGACTGTATTAGGTTGCTTCTACATAGCTGTTCTAAAACCCATCCAGCTGCAACTGAGGAAGGAAAAGGTATGTTTCCTTACAGTCCCAATCACAGCCTGTCATCGGAGGAAAGCAGGAACTTGAACAGGAGCAGAGGCAGGAAAGATGAAAGAAAGCCGTTTAGTGGGGTTTTGTGGCTAGTTCAGCGACCTGTCTTATACAACCTAGGACCAGTTGCCCAATTGGCACTGCCCACAGTAGTCTGGGTCCTCTTAAACAAACCAATTATCAAGACAATGCTGCACCAGACTTGCCTGCAAGTCTATCTGATGGAGGTAGCTCTTCTTTCATGACTGTAATTAGATGTCAGGTTGATAAAAAACTAGAAATACACTTGAACCCTGTCAAGTTGACACACATAACTATTTTTTTCATTTTTTATTGGATATATTCTATATTTACATTTCATTTCCCATTTTCTAGTTCCCCATTCCCCAAAGGTCCCACATGTCCCTTTCCCTCCCCCTGTTCCCCCATCCACCCCTTCCCACTTCCCTGTTCTGATATTCCCCTACACTGATGTTTTGATCCTTTCCACCACCAGTGTCCACTCCTTCCTTCTTGTCAGATATCATTTGATATGTGGATTGTGTCTTTGGTGTCCCAAGAGTCTAGGCTAATATCCACTTATCAGTGAGTGCATACCATGGGTATTCTTTTGAGACTGGGTTACCTCACTTAGTATGATGTTCTCCAGCTCCATCCATTTCTCTAAAAATTTCATGAATTCATTGTTTCTAATGACTGAATAGTACTCCATTGTGTATATATACCACATTTTTTTTTTATCCATTCCTCCGTTGAGGGACATCTGGGTTCTTTCCAGCTTCTGGCTATTACAAATAAGGCTGCTATGAACATAGTGGAGGATGTATCCTTATTGCATGCTGGGGAGTCTTCTGGGTATATTCCCAGGAGTGGTATGGCTGGGTCCTCCGGAAGTATCATGTCCAGTTTTCTGAGGAACCGCCAGACTGATTTCCAGAGTGGTTGTACCAGCTTGCAGTCCCACCAGCAGTGGAGGAGTGTTCCTCTTTCTCCACATCCTCACCAACACCTGATGTCTCTTGAGTTTTTAATCTTAGCCATTATGACTGGTGTGAGGTGAAATCTCAGGGTTGTTTTGATTTGCATTTCTCTAATGACTAATGATGTTGAACATTTTTTAAGGTGTTTCTCAGCCATCCGAATTTCATCAGGTGAAAAGTGTTTGTTTAGCTCCATACCCCATTTTTGGATAGGGTTATTTGGTTTTCTGGGGTCTAACTTCTTGAGTTCTTTGTATATATTGGATACTAGCCCTCTGTCAGATGTGGGGTTGGTGAAGATCTTTTCCCAATGTGTTGGTTGCCGATTTGTCCTTTTGACAGTGTCTTTTGCCTTACAGAAACTTTGTAACTTTATGAGGTCCCATTTGTCTATTCTTGCTCTTAGAGCATAAGCAATCGTTCTGTTCAGGAATTTTCCCCCTGAGCCAATGTCCTCAAGGGTCTTCCCCAGTTTCTTTTCTATTAGTTTTAGTGTGTCTGGTTTTATGTGGAGATCCTTGATCCACTTGGAGTTGAGCTTAGTGCAAGGAGATAAGAGTGGATCAATTCGCATTCTTCTGCATGTTGACCTCCACTTGAACCAGCACCATTTGTTGAAAAGGCTATCTTTTTTCCACTGGATGTTTTTAACTCCTTTGTTGAAGATCAATTGGCCATAGATGTGTGGGTTCAATTCTGGGTCTTCAATCCTATTCCATTGATCCACCTCCCTGTCACTGTACCAATACCATGCCGTTTTTAACACTACTGCTCTGTAGTATTGCTTGAGGTCTGGGATATTGATTCCCCCAGAAGTTCTTTTACTGTTGATGATAGTTTTAGCTATCCTGGGTTTTTTGTTATTCCAGATGAATTTGAGAATTGCTCTTTCTAACTCTATGAAGAACTGAGTTGGGATTTTGACAGAGATTGCATTGAATCTGTATATTGCTTTTGGTAAGATGGCCATTTTAACTATATTAATCCTGCTAACCCACGAGCATGGAAGATTTTTCCATTTTCTGAGTTCCTCTTCCATTTCCCTCTTCAGAGACCTGAAGTTTTTGTCATATAAATCTTTCACTTGTTTGGTTAGAGTCACACCAAGATACTTTATATTGTTTGTAGCTATTGTGAAGGGTGTCATTTCCCTAATTTCTTTCTTGGCCTGCTTATCCTTTGAGTATAGGAAGGCTACTGATTTGCTTGAGTTGATTTTATAACTAGCCACTTTGCTGAAGTTATCAGCTATTGGAGTTCTCTGGTGGAGTTTTTTGGGTCACTTAAGCATACTATCATATCATCTGCAAATAGTGATAGTTTGCCTTCTTCCTTTCCAATTTGTATCCCTTTGACTTCCTTATGTTGTCGAATTGCTTTAGCTAGTACCTCAAGTACTATATTGAAGAGATATGGTGAGAGGGCGCAGCCTTGTCTAGTCCCTGATTTTAGTGGGATTGCTTCAAGTTTCTGTTTACCTTGATGTTGGCTACTGGTTTGCTGTAAATTGCTTTTACTATGTTTAGGTATGGGCCTTGAATTCCTGTTATTTCCAGGACTTTTAACATGAAAGGATGTTGAATTTTTTCAAATGCTTTTTCAGCATCCAATGAGATGACCATGTGGTTTTTTTCTTTGAGTTTGTTTATGTAGTGGATTATGTTGATGGATTTCCGTATATTGAACTATCCCTGCATCCCTGGGATGAAGCCAACTTTGATCATGGTGAATGATCGTTTTGATGTGTTCTTGGATTCAATTGGCAAGAATTTTATTGAGTATTTTTACATCGATATTCATAAGGGAGATTGGACTGAAGTTCTCTTTCTTAGTTGGGTCTTTGTGTGGTTTTGGTATCAGGGTAATTATGGTTTCGTAGAATGAGTTGGGTAGTATTCTTTCCATTTCTATTTTGTGGAATAGTTTGAAAAGTATTGGTATTATGACTTCTTTGAAGGTCTGATAGAATTCTGCGCTAAAGCCATCTGGTCCTGTGCTTTTTTTGGTTGGAAGGCTTTCTATGGCCTCTTGTATTTCTTTGGGGGTTATGGGGCTGTCTAGGCGATCTATTTGATCCTGATTTAATTTTGGTATTTGGTATCTGTCTAGGAAATTGTCCATTTCTTCCAGATTCTCCAGTTGTGTTGAGTATAGACTTTTGTAGTAGGATCTGATGATTTTTTTGAATTTCCTCAGTTTCTGTTGTTATATCTCCCTTTTCATTTCTAATTTTGTTGATTTGAATACTGTTTCTGTGCCCTTTGGTAAGTCTGGCTAGGGGTTTATCTATCTTGTTGATTTTCTCAAAGAACCAGCTCCTGGTTTTGTTGATTCTTTGTATGGTTCTCTTTGTTTCAAGTTGATTGATTTCAGCCCTGAGTTTGATGATTTTCTGTCTTCTACTCCTCCTGGGTGAATTAGCTTCTTTTTGTTCCAGAGCTTTCAGGTGTGCCATTAAGTTGCTAGTATATGCTCTCTCCTGTTTCTTTTTGGAGGCACTCAGGACTATGAGTTTTCCTCTAAGCACTGCTTTCATTGAGTCCCATAGATTTGGGTATGTTGTGCCTTCATTTTCATTAAATTCTAAACAGTCTTTGATTTCTTTCTTTATTTCTTCCTTGACTAAGGTATCATTCCATAGAATATTGTTCAACCTCCATGTGTATGAGGATTTTCTGTTGTTTTTGTTGCTATTGAAGACCACTCTTACTCCATGGTGATCTGATGGGAGGCATGGGATTAGTTCGATCTTTTTATGTTGTGACCAATTATATGGTCAGTGTTGGAGAAGGTACCATGAGGTGCTGAGAAAAAAGGTATAGTCTTTTGCTTTAGGATGAAAGGTTCTATATATATATATATATATATATATATATATATATATATATATATCTGTTAGATCCAAGTGCTCCAAAGTTTCAATGAGTTTCCCTGTGTCCCTTTTTAGTTTCTGTTTTCCTGATCGGTCCATTGAGGATAGTGGAGTGTTGAGGTCCCCCACAATTATTGTGTTAGGTGCAATGGACACACATAACTATTAAACTATAACCTTTGTTTATCCCAATATCTCATGTTCATAGCACAATATAAAACAGTATGATTTTTAAAATACCAGTCTTTAAGTTTTTCAGTACTTTAAAAGTCCAGGGTCTCTAAAAATTCAGTCTTTTCACTGTGATTTCCTGTAAAAATTAAAAATAAGTTTGCAAAAATTCCATAATTAAACCTATTATTTTGTGTGGTTATTTAAATGTGTATGTATGAATGTGTGCCATCTATCAAAGCATTTCAGTACTTTGTCCTATTTAATACGCAAGAAATCTACCATTTATTTAAAAGGTATTTCTTTTTAACTTGTGCATGTGGCACAAGTACATGTTTGGAGTTCAGAAGACAACTTGCAGGAGTTGGTTCTATCTTTCTGCCATGTGGCTTTGAGGGATTAGAGTCAGGCTGTTAGGTGTGGTTGCAGGTGCTTTTTACCCGCTGAGCTATCTTCCCTTTCTCTTTTTAAAAGGTGTTTAGGAAACTTAAAGTACCTTTATTTGTAAGGCAGCATAGATCCGTTCCCAAGTTATGTGTGATAGATTAACATAATCAACTTACATTTTAATTTGTTGTGAATCAGTAAAAGTTTTTTTTGTTTGTTTTTTGTTTTTGTTTTTTGCTTTTTTTTTTAATTTCCTCATCCTTTATTCCCAGAATTAACATTTGAAAGTCCTGGAACCTTCCACCAGGAGGCTCAAAGTGAAACATTTCAATCTCTACATTTTAGTTAGACCCAACTGAGAAAAAGATTTTGAATAACGAACTTTTCAAGGGCCATAAAATGTGCAAGAGAACTGGAGATACGGGCCAATTTTAAAGATGGCTTGCTGCTTGCTCTTCTTGGCGGATCTGGCCTTAGTTTCCAGCACTTATGAAGGTTGGCTCACAAAATCTGTCACTCCAGTACTGGTTAGTCTGACACCCTGTTCTGGAAGTTGTGTGCAATCACCTTCATATGTTCAAATATACACACACAGAGACATATATGCACATAGTTAAACATAAGACTTTTAAAACTAGATTGCCAAGAAAAGATAATGTTTTTAATATAATCATATAGAGTATAGATGTTTATTTGTGAAGCATTTTTATTTTATTCCTATTGAGTCTTGCTACTAGAATATAGAATGTACTTTTCATTGTTCAAAGCTTCATTGAGTTGACTTTGAGAAGTTTTGAAATTTTCCGTTTGGCAAATCTTAAACAAAGTTACCCTTTTAACTCAAGAGAACCCAGCAGACGGGTTCATAGAGCTTCCATAAAATGATGTTTTCTATGCTTTGTTTTATTTTATTTTTTTTTGTTTGTTTGTGTGTGTATTTATTTTGGGAGGACATTGCAAAGGCAGAGGGCAGATACAAGTCACAAGGAGATAAATAGGACTGGGGTGTATGATGGTGAAACAGAATCAATGAAAAGTTTTGAAAAAATAACTCCCAAACTGAAGTCTGTAGTGGCTCAGTTTTCCGAAAAAAGCAGAAGGTTCAATTCACCCTGAACCAAGGAGATATAAGGAAGGCTCTCTGACCTTGGCAAGGTAGGTCATCTTGAAGTACATAATCTGCAGGGCTTTCTCCAGTTCATCTCTCCATGAAGGCTCTCTAAGTTCAGCTCATGAGAGCTTTCACACTATTTTATAGAAAGAGGTTTTGACTCATGCAATTACCAACAGTAGCGAATTAGATCTTGGATTTAAAAGTGCTGTGAATTTTGTCTTTGATACCTCGATATTTCTTGTTTTCTCCCTTTGTTGTTTTAACATTTTATTTGCTATTTGTACATGGATATAATGTGTTTGAAGTCAGTATATCCCCAATCCCTTGCCTCAAAATCTTTCCTCCTGGTAGTGTGTCCCCGAGTCTCCAGCGCTGACTGGGATGGACAGGTTGACCCCAGGATTCATTTGCTGTGCACTGCAGCCAAAATTGAGAGTTGCAGATTCAGGATGACACCCTGTCTCTAAGGTGAAGAAGTGATAAAAGAAGACACCTCAGTTTCAGTCTCTATGCACATGTACATACACAAACACAAGAGACATTATTTTTAAAAAATGTTGCCCTTTATATTTGCCCTGGGTTCCCAGAGTGAAACATGCATATAGAGATTTTACCCTTTAGAGTTCACGAGCCATCAGCTCAGCAGAAGTATTTTTTTAAAATAGTTTTCCTGCAGGGCTTGGTGCCTCACACCTTTAATCCCAGTACACAGTGGACAGAGGTGGGCACATCTGTGAGTTCACTCTTTCCATGGTTTATGTACAGAGTTCCAGGACAGCCAGTGAGGTGTCCCTCAGAAAAATCTTACCACTGCTCTAGTCAAATGCCAAATGGGTGGCTCCTCTCAAATTTTGTGCCTACCTTATTATTCCCTGTCTCTGGGTGACTCCACTCACTGTTAGTGTCAGTGCTCTTTGAGCCTTTGTTTTGATTCTTGTTTTTGATTTTTCTTTCTGCCCCTTCATCCTCAGCAGCTCCATCTCCAGGCATGGATCTTTCTGTCTGTCTCTCTGGCACTCACTTTCTCTCATTCTCTCTCGTTCTCTTGACCTTGATCTCAGTCTCATGCTCATGCCCTCTCACTCTCTGTCTCTCAAAGTCTCTCTCTGTGCCTCACTGTCTCCCAATCTCTCACAGTGTCTCTATGTGTTTGTCTCTCTGTTTCTGTCTCTGAAGATACAAGATCAAAAATAGATTACTCCCTGCTCAGAACTTCCCAGGGATTCTCAACCCCACTTCTGTCCCTCAATTGCAAAGGGTATTTTTCTGTTTGTTTCATCTTTTTGTTTTTGTTTTAGTTTTTTGTTCTTTTTTTTGTTTTTTTTTGTTTTTTTTTATTTTCTATATTCTATGTTTACATTCCAAAGGCTTTCCCCTTTCCCAGTTCCCACCCACCATAGTTCCTATAGTTCCTCTCCCCCCCAACTGTTCCCCAATCATTCCCCCTCCCCCCTCGGTTTCTTTACTAAACTGGATGCAATCTTTACAGGCCCAGGGTCCTCTCCTTTCTTCTTCTTGGGAATCATTTGACTTGCTATTAGTGTCTTGAGTATTTAGGGCATCTGGGCTCATTAATATCCACTTATCAGTGATTGCATTTCATGTGCATTCTTTTGTGATTGCGTTAATTCACTCAGGATGATATTTTCCAGGTCTAACCATTTACCTACAAATTGCATGAATTCATTATTTTTAATTGCTGAGTAGTATTCCATTGTATAAATATACCACATTTTCTGAATCCATTCCTCCTTTGAGGGATATTTGGGCTCCTTCCAATTTCTGGCTATTATAAACAAGGCTGCTATAAACATAGTGGAGCATGTGTCCTTATTGCATGCAGGGGAATCCTCTGGGTATATGCCCAGGAGTGGCATGCCAGGGTCCTCTGGAAGTGACATGCCCAATTTTCTGAGGAACCGCCAAACTGATTTCCAGAGCGGTTTTACCATTTTGCAATCCCACCAACAGTGGAGGAGTGTTCCTCTTTCTCCACATCCTCGCCAGCACTTGTTGTCTCTTGAGTTTTTAATCTTAGCCATTCTGACTGGTGTGAGGTGGAATCTCAGGGTTGTTTTGATTTGCATTTCCCTGATGACTAATGATGTTGAACATCTTTTAAGGTGTTTCTCGGCCATTCGAATTTCTTCTGGTGAAAATTCTTTGTTTAGCTCTGTGCCCCATTTTTTGATAGGGTTATTTGTTTCTTTGCGGTCTAACTTCTTGAGTTCTTTGTATATATTGGATATTAGCCCTCTGTCGGATGTGGAGTTGGTGAAGATCTTTTCCCACTTTGTTGGTTGCCGTTTTGTCCTTCTGACAGTGTCCTTTGCTTTGCAGAAACTTTGTAATTTTATGAGGTCCCATTTGTCGATTCTTGATCTTAGAGCATAAGCTATTGGTGTTCTGTTCAGGAACTTTTCCCCTGTGCCCAAGTCCTCCAGGGTCTTCCCAAGTTTCTTTTCTAATAGTTTCAGTGTGTCTGGTTTTATGTGGAGATCCTTGATCCACTTGGAGTTGATCTTAGTGCAAAGAGATAAGAGTGGGTCAATTCGCATTCTTCTGCATGTTGACTTCCAGTTGAACCAGCACCATTTGTTGAAAAGGCTATCTTTATTCCACCGGATGGTTGTGGCTCCTTTATCAAAGATCAAGTGACCATAAGTCTGTGGGTTAATTTCTGGGTCTTCAATCCTGTTCCATTGATCTGCTTGCCTGTTGCTATACCAATACCATGCAGTTTTTAACACAATTGCTCTGTAGTACTGCTTGAGGTCAGGGATATTGATTCCCCCAGAAGTCCTTTTATTGTTGAGAATAGTTTTAGCTATCCTGGGTTTTTTGTTGCTCCAGATGAATTTGAGAATTGCTCTTTCTAGATCTATGAAGAATTGAGTTGGGATTTTGATGGGGATTGCATTGAATCTGTATATTGCTTTTGGCAAGATGGCCATTTTTACTATATTGATCCTGCCAATCCAGGAGCAAGAAATATTTTTCCATCTTCTGAGGTCTTCTTCGATTTCTTTCTTCAAGGACTTTGAAGTTCCTGTTGTACAGATCTTTCACTTGTTTGGTGAGAGTTACGCCAAGATACTTTATGTTGTTTGTGGCTATTGTGAAGGGTGTTATTTCCCTAATTTCTTTCTCTGCCTGTTTGTCCTTTGAGTACAAGAAGGCCACTGACTTGCTTGAGTTAATTTTATAGCCTGCCACTTTGCTGAAGTTGTTTATCAGCTGTAGAAGTTCTCTGGTGGAGTTTTTTGGGTCGCTTAGGTAAACTATCATATCGTCTGCAAATAATGATAGTTTCACTTCTTCCTTTCCAATTTGTATCCCTTTGACTTCCTTATGTTTTCTAATTGCTCTTGCTAGAACTTCAAGTACTATATTGAAAAGATATGGAGAGAGAGGGCAGCCTTGTCTAGTCCCTGATTTTAGTGGGAATGCTTCAAGTTTCTCTCCATTTATTTTGATGTTGGCTACTGGTTTGCTGTAGATTGCTTTTACTATGTTTAGGTATGGGCCTTGAATTCCTGCTCTTTCCAAGACTTTTAGCATGAAAGGATGCTGAATTTTGTCGAATGCTTTTTCAGCATCTAATGAGATGACCATGTGGTTTTTTTCTTTCAGTTTGTTTATGTAGTGGATTACATTGATGGATTTCCGTATATTGAACCATCCCTGCATCCCTGGGATGAAGCCTACTTGATCATGGTGGATGATCGTTTTGATGTGCTCTTGGATTCGGTTAGCAAGAATTTTATTTAGTATTTTTGCATCTATATTCATAAGAGAAATTGGCCTGTAGTTCTCTTTCTTTGTTGGATCTTTTTGTGGTTTAGGTATTAGCGTAATTGTGGCTTCGAAGAATGAGTTGGGCAGTATTCCTTCTGTCTCTATTTTGTGGAATAGTTTGAAAAGTATTGGTGTTAAGTCTTCTTTGAAGGTCTGGTAGAATTCTGCACTAAAACCATCTGGTCCTGTACATTTTTTGGTTGGGAGGCTTTCTATAACCCCTTCTATTTCTTTAGGGGTTATGGGACTATTTAGCTGATCTACTTGATGCTGATTTAATTTTGGTATTTGATATCTGTCTAGGAAATTGTCCATTTCCTCCAGATTCTCCAGTTGTTTTGAGTATAGACCTTTGTAGTAGGATCTCATGATCTTTTGAATTTCCTCAGTTTCTGTTGTTATGTCTCCCTTTTCATTTCTAATTTTGTTAATTTGTATACTGTCTCTGTGTCCTTTGGTTAGTCTGGCTAAGGGCTTATCTATCTTGTTGATTTTCTCAAAGAACCAGCTCCTGGTCTTGTTGATTCTTTGTATGGTTCTCTTTGTTTCTATTTGATTGATTTCAGCCTTAAGTTTGATGATTTCTTGTCTTCTACTCCTCCTGGGTGAATTAACTTGTTTTTCTTCCAGGGCTTTAAGGTGTGCCATTAAGCTGCTAGTATATGCTCTCTCCAGTTTCTTTAAGTGATTTTTGTCTTTCCTCCTTATTGTCTTCTTCTTTTTGATCCATCTTCTCCTGCATTTCTTGAAGTGATTTTTGTATTTGCCTTGTAAAGGCTTCTAACTTTTGATCCATTTTCTCTTCTATTTCTTTACGAGATTTTTCTATGTGTTCAGCTACCAGCATCCTGACCAGTGATTTTATATCCAAGTCTTGTTTTTCTGGTGTTTTGGGGTATCCAGGGCTTCCTGTTGTTGGCGAACTGGGTTCAGATGCTGTCATGTTGCCTTGATTTCTGTTAGTGACATTCCTTCGTTTACTTTTTGCCATCTGGTTATTTCTGGTGTTAGTTGACCTTGTTGTCACTGGCTGGTGTTTGAATCTCCTGTGAGGCTGGGCTTACCTGTTGTTTCTCTACTGGTGGTTATGCGTGATTGCTGCTCAACGGGATCACGAGCTGGCTGCCACCCGCTGACTTTGTGCACGGCCTGAGGTCTCCGGGAAGTGTGGGGGAGTGCAGCAGAGCCTTGGCAGGCACTGCTGGGCCTGCCTAGTAGCGAGAGCCTAGCAGATCCCCCGACGTGGTAGCTCCTGATGGAATCTGTCTACCTGCGCCTTTCCAGCTGTGTCCTGGTTGCAATATGGAGGCCTGCCGCTATCTCTGGTCCGGGGTCCTGGGGAGCTGGGTGGTTCCGGCTGCCTCGGTGCACGGCCTAAGCTCGCAGGGATGTGCTGCAGAGCCTAGGTGCCTGGACCCGCCTGTGGGCGAGAGCTTAGCAGCTCTCCCTGTTCTAGTCCCAGACGGAGTCTCTACCTGCACCTTTCCAGCTGTGTCCTGTTTGCAATATGGAGGCCTGCTGCTATCGCTGGTCCTCACTCTTCTTAATAAACAAGAATTGTTGCTTATCTTGGTTCCGCCTGCAGGGTCTGAGCACCTGGGAGGCTGGCTAGGTCTGGCTTCCCTGCTACCGGCTGGATGGGAAGCTGCAGACAAGATGGCGCTGCCTGCAGGGGGTTTGGGGTCTGGCCTGAGAGCGCAGAGCGCAGGCACGGCCGCTGTACTCCAAACCGCTAGTCTGTGTGCAGTTCCTGCCCCAGACCTGAGTCCCCGGAGGTCTTAAACTCGGGCTGTCTCTGGTACCTGGTTCCGCCGGCAGGGTCTGAGCACCTAGCAGCTGGCTAGGTCTCTTTTTTTTTTTTTTGTTAAGGTGGCAATCTTGTTTCTCTCTAGCTTTCTATAAATTCAGCCATATCCTGGCAGTTACTTTTACTGTGCATTCCTTTGTCAATGCATTCTTCACTCATCAGCAAGTTTAGGACATTTCCCCATAGTTCAGAACACAGTGTACTGAATACAAACTCAAGGTGTTCCCTCACTGACACTACAGTCATAAATTTGGGAGGTCCTTTTGGCCTCCATCCTTCGAGTTTTCATCTGCAAAATGCCATAGGTAGGAAATTAACCTCACACAGGTGCTGTGAGCACAGAGTATGTGAAAAGGACTAGCACACATTTCAGTACAGGCACTTTTGTCTGTTCTTCTGTGTTAGGAATCACGAGACATGCCACTCCCAATGTGTAGACTAATGGTAATTAATATTCAATCACTAGTTTATTTCTCCGTTTCATTACTGTATAAATGATGAGTAGAAATGTATACATGTAAGTGATGTAGACGGTTGCTGTGATGTATATATACATAATGAAATGATTACCTCAACAGAGCTACTGACCACATCCATCAAATCCTAAAGTTAGCTCTTTCTGACAGGAATATGGTATTTGCCTCTTAACAAATTTTGAGCATAATGTGGATCACTGTTCCCGACTGTCACAATCCCTAAACTCTACATTAGACCTACAGAGCACATTCATTTTATAACTGAGTACTTCTGACCTTGGTGACCATACCTTGTTCTATTTGCGTAATCTCTAGTATTTTGGTGCTGCAGGAATGTGGGAGGGAGCTCTTGGATTTTATTTTTATTTCTATAGTGTAGCAAAATCGTGGTCTGAAGCCAACCACAGTGCAGTTTGGACATTTCACTTCTCTAAATGATACTGTCTTTCCATGTGCTTATTTGCCATTTTTATATATTATAGAAATGTGTAGCTGAATCCTTCATCCATATTTTTAAAATTGCTTTGCTGGCCTGAGCTGAATGTGATCACAATGAGGAGATGGCACCTCTAGCTGGTGTTACCCCATAATCTTTGACATCTCTCCCTAAAAGGATGTATGATTGCATGAGCCCCTGCAAACCCTCCCCACACTCAGCCCTCTGGATAAAATGGCTTGAGCTGTCCTGTGCCTCCCTACCCCCCAAAAAACTAAAATAATTTCTTCACTGTTGATTATTTGTTCACACATTCTGGATATAGACATTGAAAGGGACCTCAGAGTCAGCACAGAATACACCCAGACACCAAATTCTCAGCACAAAGGCCATTTATTGACTGGAGAGGGGACTAGCAGGGTGAGGGTGTTTGCCTCTGGCTCAGGCTAAAACAACATTAAGGTGTCTCATTGGGAGCAGTTATAAGGAGAAAATGGGGAAGTCTGTGCTAGGATAGGTTTGTGAGTCCTGACTGTGCATTTGAGTCAGTGTAGGCAAATAAAGATATTTGATTTCTGGACATGAGTGATTGATTGATAGCTGGACCCTGGGGATGAGACTCAGGAATGTGTTAGGAACAGGAAGGTGTCCAAATAGGGGAACGGACCTTGATGCCTAGTTTTAAGAATGTAATCTAGGGCTGGAGAGATGGCTCAGTGGTTAAGAGCACTGACTGCTCTTCCAGAGGTCCTGAGTTCAATTCCCAGCAACCACATGGTGGCTCACAACCATCTGTAATGTGATCCAATGTCCTCTTCTGGTGTGTCTGAAGACAGCTACAGTGTACTCATATACATAAGTAAATAATTCCTTTAAAATCAAACTTTATTTTTTTAAAAAAAAGAATGTAATCTAATGATTTACTAGGAGAGAAGGAAGAAGTAAGGGCAAGACCTGCAGGCACCATGTTTGCAACGGTTTGGGCCTGTTAGAGACCCCGTCAGACACTCACTGTATTAGATATATGGTCTACACACACTCTCTCCCATCCAGTGTCTTACCTTTCACTCTGTAGCATTATGTGAGGCACCAAGTCTACTGATTTATGGAGTGCTGCAGCAGATTGTGTGGTTTCATGTACAGGAGAAGTCATTACCAAATGCAATGGGCAATGTCCATCTGTACATGGAAGACACATATGTAAGAGAATCCTAATGCCTGATTACTATCAGCTATGTGATATTCACCCACTAACTGGGAGGATAGGAAGCAATTTCATCAAGTAGTTCATATGACATTAATATGTCTGCACACAAATACTGGTGAGTTACAGATGAATTATGAGAATATTAAATGGAAAAAAATAGCTTTCATGGAGGTTGTTTGCTATGGTTCCACTAATGGAAGACAGATTGGACATGTGGGAAGACATAACTATGTGTGGACTACAATACTGCATCACAGCTGACTCCTTGTAAGTTGTTTCCAGTTAAATATTTGAAATAAATGGTTTGTTCACTGTAACAGCTGTTCTGAGATGTAAATCTCCAGGCACATTAGCACAGATCGGATTGCCGATGACCCCAAAACCTGCATTCCATTCACTGGTTCAGGCGTGGACTGAGCTCTGCACACAGCAGAGGTTTCTTTCTGGGAGAAGCGTGCTTGTTCTCCAACATCCTTTCACAGGTTGCTCCAAATTTCTGCAGTCATTCCGAGTCTCTTCCCCTCTGGTCCCTTCTGCACACAGCTGCCGAGGCCTGAGCAAGCAAGCATCTCATCTCTCTCTCTCTCTCTCTCTCTCTCTCTCTCTCTCTCTCTCTCTCTCTCTCGCTCTCTCTCGCTCTCTCTCGCTCTCTCTCGCTCTCTCTCGCTCGCTCTCTCTCTCTCTCTCTCTCTCTCTCTCTCTCTCTCTCTCTCTCTCTCTCTCTCATTCTCCTCCTGCCTTCCCTGACACAGAATTCATTTCCCCAAGGGTCTCCAGAAAGACCTCACCTTTGGTAATGTGGAGGAACGCTCAGCATAAACATTTCTAGAATATGTACTGAATTGAATCTTGGATATTCTCCAATGTTCTGTTTGTTGAATCTTTGTTGTCAAGGTAACACTTCTGGAACGAGGTAAAAATTTTGATAGGCAAGGCTTTGTCGGAGGCCCTAAGCCATCAAACTCTGTTTCTGAATGGACAGAACCCTGTCCTGTCTCTTTTGGCCTATGCTCCCTGTCCACAAGAAGGAGGAGTTTTGCTCTACTCTTCACTCAAACCAAATGGTGCAAGCCAAAAGCCACAGAGTCAAACAGTCCAAGACTGGAGGTTTCCACACTAGGAGTGAAGGTGTCTCCTCTCTTTATAAGCAGATAGTATTAAATATTTCTTACTGTACTGGAGACCTGACTGGATGGTATGACCTTACACCTATCAGGGTTTTGAAAATAATTAAATTCTGCACTTAGATTCATAAACTGAAATTTTAAAGAGTCGTATGATGCCCTCACTGGCAGGAACTTGCTATAGACAACAGACTGGCCTCAGATTCACAAAACTCTGCCTACTTATGTATTGTGAGTGTTGCAATTAAAAGTGTGCAGTGCCATGCCTGCTTAAACTGGGCTTTTAAGGAATATGTTCATTTCTTTCTTTTTCTTTTTTTTTTTTTTTTTTTTTGGTTTTTCGAGACAGGGTTTCTCTGTGTAGCCCTGGCTGTCCTGGAACTCACTCTGTAGTCCAGGCTGGCCTCAAAATCAGAAATCCACCTGCCTCTGCCTCCCAAGTGCTGGGATTACAGGCGTGCACCACCACGCGCAGCATATGTTCATTTCTATGGTATGGAGAACATAATAAAGCCTGTGTTTGTAAATGCCTGCTCAACAAAGTCTCTGCTTCTGGGGTACACTCCTATGCCAGAATATTTTTGTTGTTGCTGGGTCCATGCAAGAAGAGAATTCTACCACCCAGTACATCCCCAACACCTAGATTTTTCCTTAGATCTTTCTGAACACTTGGCTTGTTTGTGTCTTAGTGCCACCTTGTCCTGATGTGCAACCAGAAGACAACTGGACAGAAGGAAGGGACCTTGGTTCAAAACTTTGAAAGAGGGGCACATGGTGGCCTCTGGGGAAAACTTCAGCTTTCTTTATTCTGCATCGAATAAAACTTTCTATGGTACTGGAAGTGAAAGACTTTTCTGGTTGTTGTACATGTTGTTACCTAAAAACAAACACAGATCTCACATTAAAGGGAATAAGAAACTGTTAATGATAGAGCCTTCTGAGTGACCAAGGCATGAAAACACATGTTTACCTTATCTCAAATTCATGTTCCAGAGAAGACGCTGTTTCACATGTGTGCGTAAGTGTGTGTGTGTGTCTGTGTGTATTTATGTGCTTATAATCTATCTGTGTATACATATGCATGCCTACAGCACAAAGAAATAAAGTCATAAATCAAGGCAAGTTTGATCTGTTTTGGTGGGTAGCCAGAGAATCAGATACATAGAGATGGGAGAAGGTTATATAT
The DNA here is from genome assembly GCA_964023405.1 of Apodemus agrarius. NCBI lineage: Eukaryota > Metazoa > Chordata > Mammalia > Rodentia > Muridae > Apodemus > Apodemus agrarius. Next base: position 94,837,710 of record OZ030010.1, on the reverse strand, counting down.
TTCTAAGGCACTATCTGACAACACTCTCTGCTGTTAATTTGGTGAAAGCTGTGAGTCTGCTATGGTGATAGCTTCAAAGGGATTTTGTTTCTTATTACAAGATGTTAATTCAAAGTTAGTAGCTTCTATGAAGCTATTATCCAAGAGACAAGCTCAGGTGCAGAGTGTGGCAAGGAATGGCTGTTTCTGACATTGAAAACCTGCACATGATAAATAACATCTAAACCTATGAAATTCCAATCTCTCTGCAGAACTGACATTCCAACCTGTCCACCCATCTACAAAGGTGGAGGCTCCTTCCAGGTGTCTTGTGTTTATCACCACACACTGCTTCTTATCTGGAGTTTTCGTTCTCATGGTTGATTGGCCTAGTCAGGTCTTTACTTAACCACATTTACTGGAGAACTGGTTTATAGGGCACTTATAGTTCCTTTTAGTTCCTTTTTTTTAGGTATTTTCTTTATTTATATTTCAAATGTTATTCCCTTTCCTGGTTTCCCCTCTAAAAACACCCTATCCCATCCACCCTCCCACTGTCTGTCCTGGCATTCCCCTACACTGGGACAATGAGCCTTCTCTGGTCCAAGGGCCTCTCCTCTCATTGTTGTCCCACAAGGCCATTCTCTGCTACATACACATCTGGATCTATGGGTCCCTCCGTGTGTAATTTTTCGTTGGTGGTTTAGTTGGTGGGAGCTCTGGGGGGGGTGCTGGTTATTTCATTTTGCTGTTCCTCCTATGGGATTCCATACAGCTGTCTCCTGAGAGGCTCTGCCAGTTCCTGACAAATACAGAGGTGGATGCTCTCAGACAACCATTGGACTGAGCACAGGGTCCCAAATGGAGGGGCTAGAGAAAGGACTGTAGGAGATGAAGCAATTCAGTTCCGTTGCCATACTTTCTATTGGTACAATAGTATACCTTGTAAACACTTGTCTATAAGAGAATGTTGAAGGTGTTTTTTCAAAATCATAAAATATTTTTGTTCTATTAATAGTTTGCATCAGAGAGCTCACTGGAAAATTATATTCCTGACAAGACAATGTGGAAATGTATACTCTCCCACACTTCGGCAAGTATGTGAAGCGCTGATACCTTGACTGGCTAAATATCATCTTCTGTTAGCTTTTATTATAATGTGAGTTCAAACCCTTCCCAGGAGTCCATCCTATGCATATGAATATCATTTGTCATGACACCATGTTATTTAGAATAGTCTTGTTATCTCCACGGAGGGTAGCACTCCGCTAGCATCCTTTCCAGGTCTGTATGCTGCTAAAGAGCAGAGTTCATGCCATCACTGAAACCCGTGGGGAGCCTTGAGTTGCGTGCCAGTCGGTACTGAGGAAATTGGAGTTCTTAGACTTATTAATAAATTAATTGAGAAACACAGTCAGAAGGAAGCTCGAGGACATCTTGTATTCAATTCCAAGGGGAGAACTCCACGGGAGGCAGGCAGTGGATCATGGCAGGTGTCCAGAAGAAGAGGGAGAGAGTTCCACATTGTTACAAAGTTGTCATATGGCAAAGGAGGCCTGGGAAGCTATAGAGAAACAGCAAGAAAGCCAAGGGCATCAGAAAAAAAGGCATGCTTAGGCTTGGGGAAAGGTAGGAAGCAGAAAACTGAAAAGTTACACTTTTCTGAGCAGGTGCTGCAGTGCTGTGGGAGGAAAGCTCTACAAGGTTCTGCAGAGTCAAGGGTGGGCTTTCTGAGAGCAGCAGGCACATCATCTCGCTAGAGGTTAACTGTTCTTCCCATCTCCTCAGCATGGCTTCAGGAAAATGACCCTGCTGGAGGGATTTTCCCTTTGCCAGGTGACTGACAGACCCAGCTGAACTAACTGTTAGGGACAGAAAGTAACATTCATTCTGAGAGCTGTTCACTAGGTCCTGCTGCCAGCCAAACCCAGAGGTGAATCCCATTCTCTTAATCAGATAGACATATGTTTCCCTTAAACCACATCATCAGAGTTCTGATATTCATCCTAATAGAATCCCTCTCTCTCTCTCTCTCTCTCTCTCTCTCTCTCTCTCTCTCTCTCTCTCTCTCTCTCTCTCTCTCAAATCCTTTAAGAGAATAGTTAAAATTTGGGAGTAGATAGATACCCATTTTTCTATGAATACCCAGATCCCTTTCAGAGGCTATCCCCAGCAGGACTAGGGTCTAGACAGGCACCTCAGTCAAGCCTTCCCATGTCCTTCAAGCAGGAGTGCTCACTTCAGAGGAAGGGAGGAGCCAGAGTTCCCCTCTGGCAACCCTAGTCAGTAGGACTAGGAAAGTTGCTACTTGGAAAGGAATAGGTTGATTTTCTTTCCCAACTGGCAGGTCACTGGAACTTAGGGCAGGAACTCAAGCAGGGCAGTAACTAGAAAGCAGACCCTGAAGCAGAGCCCATGGAGGAACCCAGATTCCTCCTCCTGGGGTGCTCATTCGGGTTTCTTACACCACAGTGAACCACCTGTCCAGGGATGGCATCTTTCAGAGTGAGAAAGATGCTTCCACATGAGTCATTAATCAAGAAAATGCCTCCCAAGACTTGCCCTACAGTAGGATGGAGACATTTTCTCAATTGTAGTTTGACTTCACAGATAAATATAAGCTCATGGCAAGATGACAGATAAGAACACCTACAGAGAAAGTGATCTTATTCAAAGTCAATTTTCTTACATTATTTAGCTGTTCTTGGGCTGCATGCTCACACATGTGAGGGCAGAGGTGACCATGCAGGAGGTGGTTCCCTCCTAACTACATATAGTTACAAGATATTGAACTCAGGTTGTCAGGCCTGACTTCACATTGATCCAACTCTGGATACATTCTAATAGGGTTTAAGAAGATAAGGCATTCCATTTGAAGACAGCATAGACATGTCTTGTGAGTGAAAGGTTAGGAAAATCCAAATTATGCATGTGGAATTGAAATAATCAGCTTATGTTTTCATTTGCTAGCACCCATGTGGCTCCCTGCTTTGTAAACCTGAAGGGACTCTGGATTTCACCTCTCAGCCTAAACTTCCAGAATTAACCTTTGAAAAGGCTGAATCCAGAATACACCACCAGGGGGCTCAGGCTATATTGGCATTCACACTTCAGTTTGGTCTGACTAAGAGAATAACCTGGGAAAGGAAAAACAAACAAACAAACAACAACAACACAAGAGAAAAGCAGCAACCCTAGAATTCCACTTGGCATTGTCTAGAAAAGACATGTCAGGAATAATCTGAATAGGTCTGTCAGAGTAAGTTTAGACAGATGGGAACTTTAAATACTCAGTAACAGCTACTAGCACTGGCTGTTCTTCCAGGGGACTTGGGTTTGATGTTTAGCACTCACATAGGACCTCACACCTATCAGACACCCTGCTTGTACGGATCTATCACCCTACTGTGGCCTCTGAGGACAGGGACAGGGTGAAAGGTACATAAACAGGCATGTAGGCAAACACCTATGCAAATAAAAATGAATAAATCTACAACAATGTCCTAAAGTGGCCAGGCTGTACATACATTAGTTATTTTTGAGAGTTCTAGACACAAATTAAATTTAGGCCAGTGGGTCATTTTGGCAGCTTAAACAAAAGTTAATGCTAAGGTGACCTATTCCAGGTAAGCATTTGTGATGATTGATGGGGATTCTGTCCCAGAAGGCCACCAGTGGGCACGACCGTCCTTGTGTGCCTTAAGAAGTCCTTGAAGCAGGTGGTATGGAGAATCTGAGACTGGGGTCACTAAACTTCTCAGGGACTGGGGTGAATAAACGTATGTGCATCTCCCAAATGAACTGTTGGAGGTCAAATCAAGCCATGATGTTTGTGTAGCATTGTGATGTGATTCTCTGTGATATTCTGGAGCCAGACAACTCCTGACACTATTGTTAAACCTGTGCTCACTTCAGTCTCCCAGAGTAGGCTGGAAAGAGAAGTTATCTCTTGTCCTTGTTGTCCAGGGAATGCACATAAGGAAGATTGCTTCAAACATCAGCATAGCAGCTTGCATTGTATCAAGTCAGTTAACATAGACACAGCTTAATACACTAATGCTGCATAAAAGAGTTAAATTCATTCAGAGCACACTCTCAAACACTAAAGGAGAAATCACCAGGACTGCTCCCTAGGGGCACCCGGGATAGCATAGAGTGTTTCTCATGCCTTCACAAATTACAACAGAATTCCCCAAACAAAATTAGCTCTAATTAACATTTAAACATGTTGATCATCTTCTCACAATAAAAACCAGCACCCAAATGGTTGTTCAAACATCACAGAGAAGATACAACATCAGCTGCCATATCAGAGTGACTCAACATGAACACAAACAGCTTTCATACTACAAACATGGAGATAAAGATTAAATTATCTGCAGATGATTGCCAAACCAGGCAATGGTGAAAAGCAGTCAGATCGATTATGCTGGTAAACAAAATAAAAACCATCCTGTCACATAAACAGCTGTAAAACTGGGAAAATGCTTCAGAGGGACAGACATTGCATAAATCCCATCTTCACACATTGATAAGGAGAGCACAAAACAAACCGGGGTCCAGATGGCAAGAGACTGGGGACTGGAGTCCACAGTATCAAGATAAGCAGTGGGGGAGCCAGTGGGCAGAGGAACTGAAAATGCTGCCTCACCTGTACAACAAGGGAAGCCTGTGCAGGAGAAGCCCAAGAAATACAAGGGGAGAGGGCTGATATATCCATCACTGATACGGGCCAGTGTCTTTGAGCATTTGGCATCTCCCTGAACGCTAGCCCACTACCTCGAGAGTGTTTTCTTCATAACAAACTGTCTGTATTTCTATTTCTAGCCAGGGGTACCCGTTCCATTTCTTTAGCCTAGGACATATTAAAACATCATCCTGTGTCTTCCAAAGTGATCCACAACGCTTCCACTCAAATCAGGATTATCAGGAGCTTCCCAGATCCTAAGAACAAAAACCTGCATTGCATGCCACAAGGGAATCCACATCAGTCCCAAGAGCATGATCCTTTTCTCAGTTCAACATGTTCGATCTGAGAGAGACATCGTTTTTACTAAAGAGGTGAATAGTAAGAGATTGGGAACAAAAGGGTGCAGGGAGGAGAAAAGAGGGCAAGAAAGGGTGGAGGGAAAAGTGAAAAGGAAGGAAAGGAACAGGAAATGAAAGGCCAATCTTGGCCTGCCAGCCAGAGCAACTCCAAAATTCCTACCTCCAGTTCACAGAGTTGTGAAATGTATCCTTCCTGGGCCAGGCTTTGCTCTCTGCCTGCCAAGGCAACTCTGCAATTGTGGAAGCCGACTCTGCTGCATTTCCAGGGGTTGGAATGACATCAGGCCACCTGGTGATTAACCCATGTTTGTTTGTTTGTTTGTTTGTTTGTTTGTTTATTGTAGATCCAGATGTGTAACTCTTCTTTGCATCCTATTGATTCACTTATCAGAACCAGCTCTCAAAACTGGGACACATGGAGGGAGTATATAAACCTGAAAAACAGTGAAGGAAAATAAGGCCAGAGAGGCTCTTATTTTCTTTTATTACTTTTGTGTAAGTGGCTAAGTAAAAGTTCAAAATAAAAGGCACAGATTCATGTGAGGAACACAAGTTCACAATTTAAATCATATGCTAGATTCAACCAATAAGGAGAAAGTAGTGATCAGGGACGTATTAAAAAGCTGTACTACATTTTAAAGTATGCTACGAAGACAATGGGCCATTAATCATTGATAGCTCTGACAAAGGGAGGATAAGCTCAGAGCTGAGTCAGTCCCTGAGATATCTGGCCCAGGAAAATAAGGAGGCCAGAGCCGAGACTGTCCCTAGAATGCCCCCAAACCCTCACCAAGTGGAGTGATACTAACTTAGCAGCCGTCCAGAAACTGACCCATGTAACTTCCCCTGTACCCAGCAATGAAGTATTAGATTACCTGAACTTTGCTACAGTTCTCCTAGTTTCCTATAAAAAGGCAGGCTTGTCATTGTCTGAGGTCACTATTTCGATGGATGGTTGACCCCTGCATGCTGGTAATTTCTGCAGAATAAAAGCTCTTTCCCTTTGCATACTATTTGAGCCTTGACCTGCAGTGATTCTTGGACCCCGAAAATACGCTGCTCACAGGCTAGCTCAATCTACTTTCTTCTAAATCCTGAGAACAGCTAGCCAAGGCTAGAATAACTCACAGTTGTCTAGGCACCCCCACATCAGTCATTAATGAAAATATCCCACAGGGTTCCCTACAGTCTGATATTATGGAAACATGGTCTCAACTGAGGTCTCTTCATCTCTGTTGATTCTAGCTGTGTCAAGTTGTCAGAACGCTAATCAGAACATAATGTAACAGATTTCTAGAGCTTTCTGTATAGGGTCAACCCAGGAAGGTGCGTTAACTTGTGTTTTCACCTGACATGAATATACCAGGCCTGGGAAGAAATCGCTGAATGGGTTTATATGGAAAAAAATCAGTAGAGAAATGAAAAAGGCTTAGGGTCAGGTGATGGTAGTCCATGCCTTTAATCCTAGCACTTGGGATAAGGAGGTGGGCAGATCTCTGAGTTCAGGGCCAACTTGTTCTACAGTGCAAGTTCTAGGACAGACAAGGCTACTTTGAGAAACCTCTTCTCATAAAATAAAGAAAGAAAAAATGAAAGAAGAGAAAAACAGGCTTCATCATTTTGGGAACATTGAGGGTATCACAAAATGTTGGGTGTGGTAAGGATGTCACATACACCTGGGCATACCCCTTGGATATTTGTACACAAGCAGATCTTCACTCTGGTAAGGATGGGCACTGCCAGATGGACCATATAATATGTATGTAACACAGTCTTAACCCCTAGAACATTCCTAGAAAGGGAGGTCCCCATAAACAATGAGTCTCAGTCCTTTCTGTTTGGAGGACACCTGACACTATGTACTGTGCTCCTTCAAATACATAGATTCCAGGACCATAGGCTCACACTGTCAGGCAGAGACTAGATGATGCTTCCCTGCAGGATGCAGTAACAGTAACATTTCTATCCGTGGCTGACCATTTCCTGCCCTTACCCATGTCCCACATGGACAGGAGTGCTGTTCACAGTGTCCCCTTCTCACTGTTCCCATCCACTGGAGCCAGTAAACACAAGCCAAGTTAGGAGACCGGGGGATGATGGACTTAGAGAGGATGTCCCCAGGGATGAGTAAGTCAGCTGGCAGGCTGACAAAGTGATTCACAGAGGATCAGAGGAATGACCTCAGAATGCAGATGCTGACATCTGGGTGTAGCTGTCAACGGGAAGTACTGCCTCTAGTGTACCTGAACTCCCTCTCTTGCACTGGTGCTTCAGTGGGGAGGGGGAGGATGTCCTGATGAACTCAGGTAATCAAGGGTAGTCCAGATGGATTCTCAGATGGGAATCCCCAGTGGTGCACAATGCTAGTGCCTCCCTTACACAAGTGTTTCTGGGGTGGATGTCCTGGTATAGGCAAGCTCAGGTAAACAAGGGTTGTCCACCTTCATTCCCAGATAAGACTCTCCCGTGTGCCTGGTCTCCTAAGTGAGATTCCCTGACATCCTGCACTTCCCCAGTAGATAGACCCACAGTGTCCCTTCCCTTGAGTAAGACCTTTGTGTCCCCTAGTACTAACAGATGACTCTCCTGGGTTCCTCTGATTAAACTGGCAACACTTTCTTTGAAGTTCTCAGCATCTGATGAGGCAGATTTTCCAGCCCTCCAAGGGTCATTTGACCCCTGAGGGGAGGCTAATGAGAGTAGTCTCTGGTTCCATTAGGAGAGACTACTTCCCTTCTAATTCCAGGTGAGAATGACTTCCAAAAACACTTCAAATCCCCATGGAGACTGTCCAGTGCATACACATTTCAGTGCTACTCTCCTTGGTGTGTTTGCATTCCTGAGTCTCTGTTGCACAGCTCTTGGTGGCTGAGTCCCACTGAAACACAAACACCTCTATATGAGAGTCCTTGGTGGGGTGTCTCTTCCTGATGAGACCTTCAGCTGACTCAGCCTGGCCACATGAGAGTCGCTATGCCATTTGATTCCTTGGTGCATGTGCACCTTGAGATATGACAGTCCAGTACACCTTTGCTTTAGGGGAAGTCACTCTAGTGTACCTCTGCTCCCAGGAGATGCTAAGGACCAGGCTCTTCAGGGTGAGAGGTCATGCTGTTACTGCACTCCCAGTTTAATCCTCTGAACTTCTGCATGACCGGTTCTGCTGCATAGCACTCTCCCTCAAGTCTCCTTGTACTAACCTTGAGATTCCCTGAGGCACTGGAACTTCCTTGGGAGTAGTCCTGGTGCACATGCACCAGCAGCCGAGAAACCCTAGGCTAGCTGACCTTCCTTTGTTCCTGTCCTTCAAGGAAGGAGACCCTGCTGCTTCTGCTGGAATTGGTCAGATTCCACACGGAACTTTTTCCAGATCAGATTCCTTTGTGCAACAGAGTCCCCTGTCCGTCTTGCTGATGATGGTGCACTTTCACTGCTGAATCTGGGTACCAGGGACAATAAGTGAGTGAACTTGGCCTGTCTCAGCTTTCTAGGTGAAATTCGCTGATGGATATGCACTACCAGGTGAGATCAAGAAATACAACTGTAGTTCCATATGAGACCTCCTGGTGCCCATATGCTCTGAGGTATGAAGGGACTCCTTATTGCATCTGCCCTTCCAGGCCAGGCACATTGTTGGACCTTTTCTCTACAGTGAGTCTCCAGAATCTTAACTTTCAGATCAACTGCTCTTGCATACCTGTTCTAAATGAGCTTTATTCTCATTCATACATCCTTATCTGAGCACCCCAAAATCACACACACACACACACACACACACACACACACACACACACACACCTCAGGATCACCCCTCGTGAGCTAAGGAATAAGAAGCTCCGTGGCACCTGCATCTGCAGGTGGTCTCCCTAGTTGCCTTGTACTTGCAAAGGAATCCTGATGCCATATCTGCATGGCTATTGAACTTTCAGATGAGACTCTGGTGCATCTTCCGTTCTGGGTGATGACCCCTGGCATATGCAGACTTCAAAGTGGCTAGTAACCTTTGTGCTGGTGACTCTCAGGTGAATTCCCATGCTGCAGCTTAATACTCAGGGGAGACTGGTCTGGTGCAAATGCAGCTCACTCTGTTATACCTGCTGTCCAGAGAATGGGTCTCCTGGGTAGACTTCCAGTCTCTGCCATGTCACACACTGCCGGACTTTCCATACAGTTCTCTCTTATATTCTTCAGATTGATTTGATATTCTCAGACATGCGGCCACTTCCAGATGTGATCCTGTGTGTTGCATGAAATCATCGAGTCCATGGGGCACTTGGTGAGGCTCCTGCTGCACCAATGCCTCCAGATGAAACTTCTTGCTGTACTATGTTGGGAACCTGTGAGCTTGGCTCAACGCCCCCAGCTGAGCTGTTTGCACGGGTTTCTTGAGAGCAAAACATCCCGTGATCCAGTGGGATCCATGATTTCTGCCTTCACGCATGGGACTTCCCAGATGCCTGACCTATGGCTATAATTGTTTTTTTTTTCTGTTGTTTTTCCCTGACTTCTAGTGTATATATTGCTGGTCTCTCAGTAAAGTTTTGGCATTCTCCTTACTGAATGACCCGTCTCTGTGTTTTATGTTAATCCCCCAGGCCTATGCCCCATACTTGGTACAGTGGCAGCACAGACGCTGTCAGTACTCCAATGCAGAGATGAGAATAACTGATGCACCTGAGTTCTCAATTGAGGATTGTGGTGGTTTGAATGTTCTTGGCCCTATTAGGAGCTGTGGCTTTCTTATCATTGGTGAGGCCTACATGGAGGAAGTGTGTGTCACCAGGTAGACAGTCTTTGAGGTCTCCTGGTGCTCAGGCCCTGCCCAGTGTGGAATAGGAGCCTCCTCCTGACTGCCTGCAGAAGACAGTCTCCTCTGGATCAAGATGTAGAACTCTTGGACCCTCCAACACCAGGTCTGCCTGCATGCTGCCATGCTTCCTGCCATGATGATAATGGACTGAACCTCTGAAACTCTAAGACAGCTCCAGATAAAATATTTTCTTTATGACAGTTGCCTTGGTCAAAGTGTGTTTTCACAGCAATAAAACCCAAACTAAAGTAAGTATTCTTGGAGCATCTGGATTTCCAAGAAGCTCTGTGATTCTCCTGCACTCACAAAGGAATGTCCCTGGTGCAGCTCAGTCCCATATGATCACCACTGGTGCATCTGTCCTGGCAGCTGAGCCTGTCACCTGCCCCTGTGCTCCCATGCAAATCTCCCTGGAGCACCTAACAGGTAATGCCAAACATGATGCTGCATCTGCACTTGCAAGCCACATTCCTTGAGATGCCTGCTCGTGCCAATGAGGACTTCCAGCACTTACACACATCCCAGTGTGATGCCTGTGGTACCTGCACTTCTGGGTGCCACATCCTGGAGTATTTTCCCTCTGATGTCCGAGCTGGTGTTATACCTGCCCTCCAGGTGAGGCAACCTATGGTTATTTATTCATTCACGGAGACTTGCAACTGCACAAGCCTGCAGTGCACTGAAGACTGCATTTCTGGGCGAGCTTCTTCCACAGCCTGGGACTCTTAGGCCCCATTCTGAAAGCAGCAACAGGAGATTGTCTTCTGCAGGCAGCCAGGAGGGGACTCTCACTCTACACTGGGTGGAGCCTGAGCACTAGGAAACCTCACAGCCTGCCTACCTGGTGACACACTTCCTCCAACAAGACCATACCTATTCCAAAAAGACCACACCTCCTAATAGTTACCTGTGTTACCCAAGCAATTATTGTTTGCCTGCACTTCTATTTGAGTCTCCGCACTGAACCTCAACTCCCCACTTACAATCCCTGGAAAAGATGGAACAGAGGATGGAAAAGATGGAACCAGAGGAACAACTGTCATAGGTACAAACAGAGCAAGTCTCCATTGCTTCCACTTTAAGTTTTAATTATTCTTCAGTGCAGTTAAGTTACTGTGTTAGTTTGTTTTAACATCGTCTATTCCATTTCCCATGGATCTTTTTTTGTTGAGATCTAAGTTTGTATTTAATATCCCTTCTGTCTAGAGAACTTTTCCCAATATTCTTAAAGAGGGCCTTCGTAGGTATTCTAATTTGCTTGTTGGTGCTGTGAAGAGACACTGACCAAAACCAGCCAGGGCCGGAAAGTGTCCATTTCATCCTATAGGCCCAGGCTGCAATTCCTCATGGAGGAAGGTCAGGGGGCAGGTCTCAAGGCAGGAGGGAGCAAGTAAAGTAGACAGTATGGATGATACTGCATACCGGCTTGCCGATTTCTCCTCCAGCTGCGGCATGTTTGATGCAGGGCAGAACAGGACCACCTGTGGGATGGAACCTTTCCCAGTGGGCAGGGTCCTCCCCACCAATCAGTAATCAAGATCATTTTTCACAGACAATCTACTACAGATTGCTACAGGGCAATCTGATCTGGGCACTTCCACAGTGAGACACTCTCAAATGGCTGGACTACATTAAATCTACAGAAGCAACTAAGTAGAATACCTGGGAAAGAATTCTCCCAACTTTTGCTTGAGAAAGACTCTCATTCTCCATGTATATGTATGTATGAAGTTTGTGTACATGGTTATAAATCTTTGTATGTTTTATGATCTAGCTATCCTCCCCCATCAGAATTCAGAAATCCAGGTCATGTGTCCCTATAGCAGCTCTCTCTCTCTCTCTCTCTCTCTCTCTCTCTCTCTCTCTCTCTCTCTCTCTCTCTCTCCTTCCCTCCCTGTCTCCCTCAGGGAGTTCATAATGAAACATGCTTTGTTTTGTAACCCTCTTCTTACACTTGTGTCTGCAAAATATGTTTATGGTCCTAAATACTGCCTAGGAAACATCAGAAGTCTGTTGTATTCCTTAACTCACAACATCTATTGTTGCCTGTACAAGCTAAAGCTAGCTTCAGCATTTCTAGCTCAAGGGGGGACTCTTTAGTACCACCACTGGGTGAGGAGCTATTAGCAGTTGTTGATGGTTTCTGGGGAGGTAGACTCAATTCAGTTTAGGCTGTAGCCCCTCATAAGTTGCCTATGCTCCAGGGGACAGTCTCAATCCACTGGAATTTACTAAGCACTTGGACTCAGTGGATTGTAGAAAGCAAGGAAGAAAGAAAGAAAGAAAGAAAGAAAGAAAGAAAGAAAGAAAGAAAGAAAGAAAGGAAGGAGGGAGGGAGGGAGGGAGGGAGGGAGGGAGGGAGGGAGGGAGAGAGAGAGAGAGAGAGAGAGAGAGAGAGAGAGAGCGAGCCAGGCGGTGGTGGCGCATGCCTTTAGTCCCAACACTTGAGAGGCAGAGCGGATTTCTGAGTTTGAGGTCAGCCTGGTCTACAGAGATCCAGGACAGCCAGGGCTACGCAGAGAAACCCTGTCAAGAAAGAAAGAAAGAAAGAAAGAAAGAAAGAAAGAAAGAAAGAAAGAAAGAAAGGAAGGAAGGAAGGAAGGAAGGAAGGAAGGAAGGAAGGAAGAAAGAAAGGAGGAAGGAAGGAAGGAATAGATGGAAGGAGGGAGGGAGAGAGAAAGGGAGAGAGGAAGGAAGAGAAGACAGGAGATTTGGACAGGAGTGGTGGCAATGTCACAGGAAGTGGTCTAAGAAGGGACTAAAGAGTGGATACGCACAAATGCAATGTTGAAACTCTCAAATAATAAAAACGTAAGGACAATACCCTTCACTGTATAATTATGTCAATTGGATATGGTGCTACATGCAAGTAATTCCAATCCCAGCCCTCTGAAACCTAGGGCAAGAGGATTGTTTGTTGAAGCCATCTTGGGCTACATAATGAAATGGTGTCTTAGAAGAGGGAAAACTCGCACATGTGTGCGCGCGCGCGCGCGCGCACACACACACACACACACACACACACACACACACACATACCCCTGACATGGGCATGCTTTTCCAGTAATTTTCTTCGTCTTCTCCACTTCCAGGACTGTGATGGTGAACACAGTGCTCTATGACAGGTCCACTAGGCTTCTTCACCCCACTCCCAAGAATCTCTAACTTTCCTCCTTTCCCCCTCTGTTACAAATGGAGTGGTTTGTAATGCTCTTCACCTATTATGTCTAGTAGCTCTTTCCTTTTCCTTTGTGGAGACGGATATACAACACTTGGATTCTTGCTTGTTGGGCAACCACAGCATCACCCACCAGCCTCTGTGATTCTTGGATTTGGAGCCTGATCATCAGCCCATAAACGACCTTGAACTTTACAGTGAAATTCTCATTTTGTTCCCTTTAGGATATTGTTTCTGTCTGCTGACAGTCTCCATCCAGCCATGCACTGTGGACATCTGGTTTGCTGGGTTCTGCACACTTGGTTTTATATCTAATCGATTGGTAGCTGCTTCTTCTCTGTGGTTTCCTTGGTTCCCATATCTCTAGTGTATATCTGTTGACAGAAAGATCCCTTCCCTAGCATGAGTCACAGTATAGTGAATCTCTACAAACAAATTTTTTTCTGACTAGAGGCTATGGCTGCTGCTCTGTCCCATGCAGAATTTGTTGAAGTGTCCCCAGGCTGCTGAATGAGCTTGGCTCTCCTCAAGTCCAGTTTTAAGTCGTGTTGGCATGGATATATGGTGTCTCTTGCTCTGGGGGCTAGAGGTCTCCTCTTCCTGTCCACCTTCTGGTTGAGTGCGCACAACTTCCAGACTGTATTTATACATTTGGCTGCTGTAGTGGTGGGCAATTCTCAGTACTGAGGGACATCAGGGATGTTCTCTGTAGACCACATGATGACTTCCATTACATACCGAGATTGGAGGTCTCAAGGCATTGTGCATTTCTGTATCTCCACTCTGTGCAGCCTCTCTTCTCTGATTCTCTGATCCAGCTACCCCAGGCTCCCCAACAAATCCAAGGGAGAGACCTCTTTGCCCATCTGGTAGAACTGAAACTCTTACATGCAGAAACAGTGGAAGATCAGTGGCTCTTTGGAATAACCCATGCTTCTTGTTAACTGCTGCCTGCCATGCACATCCTGTGTTTTTGATTACTAACAGCTAGTTAGTTGGGACTGCCATTGCCTGTGGCTTCACAGCAAAAGTTTGTGTTCTCTATGCCTGGCTCCACTGCTCGTACTTAGCTCTTTAAATCCTTTTAATTAAAGGATAATCGCACCATCCCCCACTCCTCTCTCCAACCCCTGTCCTGTCACCTCCATTCCCCTTGAAAATTGATAGCCTCTTACCTGCTGAGTGTTTTCAGTGTTGTCATGGGTGAAGCTGACCTGACATAGAGAGAAGTCCCCATCTTGCACCAGAACTCCCTGCTATCTTAAACTTTCTGCCTCCTCTTCCACTATGGTCTCTGTGCCTGGTGTATTAGGGCTGTGTTGTATGAGGATGTATCAGTTTGGCCTGGGCACCCACAATCAGTTGTTCTCTGCATTTGAACCATTGTGGATTTCAGCAATGGTCTCTGCATGAAAGAAAAAGAAGTCTCATTTTAAAATTATTTTAGGATTGTTTTTGTTTTGTCTTTTTATGTGCATGGGTGTTAGGCTTGAATCAAGGTCTGTGCGCTCTGTGCACGGGCATGCAGTTCCCTAACGTGCCAGTAGAGAGCAGCAGATCCCCTGTTGCTGCAATCCCACAGAGCTGGAGCTCAGGAATGGAATAGAGGCCTTCTGGGAGAGCTTCAGTGCACTGAGCTGCTGGGCCATCTCTTTCGCTGCCATCACCTGAACTGACGATTTATGTAATGAGTAGTGATAGCAACACAAGTCTGTGGCTATAAGGATTTGGAAAGCAGTGAGCAATCACACTGGGTCGAGAAGGTGTCAGTCGCATGTTCTCCTGTATGATGTACGGCCTCACTAGACACACATAGACGGCTAGGTCTATAGCTCCGGATATGATTTGTCTCCTATTGATCAAGCCATAAGTCCAGTTGCTGCTTTCCCCAGGATTTAAATGCCACTGTTGCATATTTAGGAAAATGCTGGTCATTGTTAAGATTCACAAGCAACAGGGCTGGGTAGGACTATCGATTGCTCTCCTCACTCGGCTACATGCACAGCACCATGATACTGTGTAAGCTAGACCCAAAGAAGGGCGTTTTCAGTCGGACCTAGTTTGAGTCCTCGAAACCCTATGTCCAAAGTGCCTGGTGTCTTCAACAGTATGGACTTTGTTTAAATTCTGGGAGGCAAAAAGAGACAGTGAAAATAACTCACACTGTTTGTGGAAGTCTCCTGGACTCCTCTGAGAAAACACTGAAAAGGAGATTTCACATGCCTCGTCTGTGGCTCTTGTGTGAGGCATTATCATGCCGCTTGGCTATCATCCCTCTTGCCAGATTTTATTGAAAAAATGTTTGGTGTGCTCATATGTGTGTGTTATTTATGTAAATATGAAATAATAGGTTCTCTGTGGATGTCTCAAATGTCCTTATTGCCGTTTATGTCTGCTCCCCCTGTCAGCCACACCATTTGTTCCAGTTTCCTCTTCATATCACATGTTCAGCCCTATGGTGCTTTATACTGTTCAGCCCTATGGTGTCATGGTTTCTATACTGTCATCGTTTCTATGGTTACTCCACGATATACACTCACATCTGAAGCTCTAGAGTTAGGAAGCACAGATGATTGGGAGCCTGTGGCATTTGTTTTTCTAGGTCTGGACTACTTCGCCCAATGCCTCTTCTAGTTCAGACCATCTGTCTGCACGATTCATGATTTCATTTTTCTTGCCAGCTAAACAGTTCTCAGTGCTTACGTGCAAGTATCAAATCATCATCGTCCTTGCATCTGCAGAAGGACATTTAGGTTGTTACCGTGATGTAGAGATTGTGAATCAAGCGGTAAGGAACATGGCTGAGCAAATATCTGTGGAGTGGGATGTGGAATCCTTTGGGCACATGCCTGCCAAGGAGTGGAATAGCTGGATCAAGGTCACACGGTACATTTATTTGTATGCTGCTGAGAATTCTGAAACCACACCTTCCAGTAGGCGCAACAAGAAGGGATGTAGCAAGCTTCAAAGGTGCTTTAGGATGATTACCCAGGGACGCACTATGTGGCTGACTTGATTAAATCCGCAGCTGCCTGGAGACATGGACATTATACTATCACTAGTGACACCAGGGGGCCCTCTTGGTCTCGTGTTCTTCCCATTTCTGTAAAGACATGATCCCCTGCCTTGCTATTCAAAGTGTTGGAGTTACATCTCTGCCTCGGGTAAACTTGAGAGAACATGGCCAAAAGAGCATTACCCGTGCCCTTTGGTTACCTTTTGAACACTGCCCTTTGGTTACCTTTTGAACACTGTCCTTTGGTTATATCTTGAATACTTCCTGTAGCAGAAGTCTGTCTTCCACAGGAGCTGGGCCATTATTGCATATGCAGTCTGCGTGAGTGAGCAGAGAGTCCTCTGCAAAGATAGGCAGAGTGAGCAGACTTGGGGTAGAGAGGACCATATGGGAAGAATGTCACTCTCCAGCAGCTGGAAACCATGTATCTGTGTTCACCTGTTTGATACATTCAGAGGCCACCTGCTTTTCCAGGTTTCTCTTTGTGACACTTGGCTGCTTGTTTGTTCCTTTTTGCCTAGCACGTTCCTTCCCAAGAAGGTCACACTGTCACCCAAGCTAGCTAGAAGCTCTTGATCTTCCTGCCTTTCTTAGTCTGCCAAGTGTGGTTCTTGTAGGCGTTAATCACCACATCTCCTCTATCAGATGTGTGTCTTGCCCACAGCTGTGTTGTATGTCAGAAACAGCAGTCTTCTTCATGGTGTGAACAATGCAAGTTCTCTCTTTGCCCGCTTCCTATCTTGGCTTTTAATTTCCTTTCTGCCACTTTCTCAGACTTCCGTGTAAGAATATAAATTCATTTGTCATTACTCCCACCAGTTTCCTTTATGGGCTCTCGATATTCTGCCACATATAGAAACCTTTCACTCTCTTAGCTTATAAGGGACTCCCCTATTACAAAGTATAAAGTCAGTGTGAAGTTTCGTTTGCTATGTACATCCTATAACCTGCAGTAATTTGTTTGAGATACACCAGGAAATTCAGATCCATTTCTCTACTTCGAATATCTATGCTGTTTTCCCATTATACTTAACTTGACCTGCACCTAGGACTCTTGGGAAACAGGAGATGTTACACTACCCCTACTCTGTGTTCTGCCAAAAACTGACTACAAAGACTTTCCCCTTGTGACTCACAGCCAAATGTTAACCCCTCTCACTTGATGTAATACTAGACCGAGACCCTGCAAGTACTTATACTTAGAGTCCCTGAGGATGAGCTGAAGCGCTCCTTCACACTGTGTCATCAGAAGAAAATGCCTGAGAGCTGAACTCTGAGCCATGTCTCCTTCCAGGCTTGAGAAGGGAATCACTGGATCCTGAGAGCAGCACCCCCAACGCCCCCTGAGAAGAGGCTTCCCTAGGGAAGCATGCCCTTCTTCTATACTGTCCTGGGATCCCTGTTTCCAATGTCTGCACACTGTTCCTTTAACTATCCCCACTCCTGTCTATAAGAGGAAAACTGCCTCCAGCTGGGAAGCCCTTGGAGCTCAGGATCACAGCAGCAGCCTAGGCCACTGACCCCACCTTACATAAGCCCCTCCCACTACAATGAGCCTCTTCTGCTACAGTGGTCCCTCCACACTTCAGTGTCTCTTCCCACTTCCTTACTTGCCCCACCTGTCCCCACTACGAAGATCCCTCCTTGGTCCCCTTAAATAATCCTTTCAAATGAATTTGTCCTGTTAGTCCAAGTACCTTTAGTTGACAGTGGTGCCATTCATTAAAGTCCTTCTCTCCCTGGGCACCCAAGTGTCCTCCACTGTATACAATTATCGTGCCCCAGGCTTTGTTATCATGCCGGCTCCCCGGACTCAATAGGGTTTCTGTACAGCATGTATCCACAGCAGCACCTCCCTCGACCTTCTGCAACGGGGTTTCTAGTACACTCTTTGTTTCTCCAAATCAGAAGTAATGTGTCCTTAAAACTCTATCGCAAGTGAAGTCAGGATCGAGCTGAAGTTATGTGTTGATATGTGGATCATTTGTACATTGTTACTTGTGGATGTATTCAGAAGGTAGAAGATGTTTTGACTGTTCAAAATTCTGTGAATGTCTCCTCTTAATAGTTTTTCTCTGTTAAGGAGTTTTCTAGAAGGCCACTGTTTGGGAATGAATCCCTATAGAAGGCCATAGGAGTTCCCTGGCTGCATCCTGCCTGGGGCAGTCTGCTGCTATCTCCTCCCTCCCTCAAGAGGAACCCCCCAAACAAGAGGGTCTGTGGCAGCTACAGCTGTACCTCCCATCAGAATGCAAGTAAGGGGTATCCTCCCACCTGTTCCCCAACAGCTCACCAGGAGCTTCAAAAGATTCTCCAAGGAAAATGAGCCAGTGCTTGCTCAGTCCCTCCCCCTGGGGGTCTGTATCCAATGCTCTGAGTTGCCCATGCCTTTGAAATGTGAGGGTTTTTCCTGAGCATCGAGCAGTTTCATTGCTTTGTCCAGACAGTCTGGGGAGAACAGACAGATGTGCTCAGGGGAACTGCTTGTTGAGCTTGGGACTGCAGATACTCAGCGACAGTCATTGTTGGGTTGTCTGTAGGGCTGTGGGGATTCTGGGTCATGAAAACTAAAAGCCTTTGCTCCCGATGTTCTCCAGAGTTCCGATGAGTGTTGTAAGTGAAAACACTTCCCCTGGTTGTGGGCAAGTTCTGGGGAGGTGGCTGGGCTATGTGTGTAGCCTGACCATGTGTAGTTCTTTCCCAGCCCCTTTGCAGACCAAGCCACCTGTGACAGGAGTCCTCTCCAAAAGAGACGAAGCTCACACGGGATTCAAACAACTGTTCTAGGTCCCACTTGAGAATTTTTACTCTGTATTTTCAGTGGTTAGATTTGTTCTTTGATACTTTCATTCAGGTTCATAATATATTCAGTTTACATTCAGTCATAGTATATTCTGTTTACTCTGATCCCCTGCCCTCTCTTGTCTCCACACCCCCCTTTCCCACCCTCCTCCTGACAGGTCTCTTTCCCACGCTCATGCATGCCCTTTAGTTGTATTTCAGGACAAAACCTCTGATGTTGACCCGAACTCTCTGTGCGGTCAGAGGTTTGGCACTGCCCATTAATACCGGGCATGCTCATTCTCTGGTACAAAACCCTAGCTAGCAACCAGTGCCCAGTCCTGGAATCTTCCAGTTGGCCAACGTTCACCAATGAGGGGCAGAGCCCCCTCAAGGAGTTCCTCATTCTCTGCTTTGCTGTTGGCAGGCCCAGCTTTGTACCAGGACAGTGAAGGCAGCCACAGCTGCTGTGAGTGAGCTCATGTTCAAACTGTCTGCGTGATGGCCTGAAGATAACATTTCACATCCCTGGCATTCTTTCCACTCCTTCTGCAGAGTTCTGTAAGCCTTAGGCTAGGGCTGAGGTTTAAATGATTGGTGAACCACTTCACAGAAGGAAAAGCATGTCTGGTACTTTAAACACTGTCTAAAACCCGGGGTAAAACACCCATATTCATAAGAGTTTTAAAATTTCAAATATTTTTGAGAAAATAACATGGAGTAGGGTGGATGGTACCCACTGACACCAGAGGGGTCTGATGAGCGAGTCTCATTGCTTCCTTCTCAGAAGACAGGCTTGTCCACCCAGTCCTGAAGCTGTTCTTATTTGGTTCTGTTTTTCCTTTTGACCAGGTGTTCCTTTAGCTCAGGAAACCATCAAATCACCCTGGAAGCACAGGAGACTTTCAGTCCTGGGAAACTACCATTCAGTGAGGCTGAATTTGCATCCCAAGGATACCCAGCAACAGGACTGTGGTATGGGTGTGAGTTTCTCTATTTGTCACTCCATCTCGGATATTCTGATCAAGAAAGTTGAGCCTCTGTGCAGGATGCATTATGGGAAGTGATCGTGAGCATTGAAGGAAGTTGCAGCATGCGAATCAGGGTGACACATTTGGACCTAGCCAAGAAGGCTCATCCCTGGGGACCTAGGGGGCAACAAAGCAACTTACTGCATCTGCAGCCCATGGGAACCCTGCGATTCCTTCCCAGCACTTGCCCCTTCCTCCCCCACAGGAATCAGGCTGACTGTGCCTGGGCTGTACATGGGAAGCCGCTCTTCCTCGTGGGCAGAAGACTCAGGAAACCCCTGCTGGTGGCAAGCCTCGTGGTCTGCCCGTTACCCAGGGATACCATCCCTGACTCACCTAGATACCTTTAATAATGCTCTGCTCATCCATCCCCACTCACTAGCCACCCCTAACAAGGTTCTACAGAGCAGAACACAAATCCAGATCCCTGTGCAGGATCTGAACTGAGAAGTCCAAAATGGGGTCCTAAGTGCATTTCCTCATCTCCCTTCTGGTCAGAGACCTGAGCCAGCAGATCATGTGTGAGGAAGGTAAAAATCAGTCTGTAGGAAGTGATGGGATTAAGGGATCTCTGGTGGATCTATGCCCAGGAGCAAGCCATACCCTGCTCTGCACTCCACAGTCTAGCTGTGCTGCCCCATCCACTAGTCTCTACCCTCACTTACTTCTAGGTCTCCCATCCCCCATTGCCCTTCCTGGGCAGAAGTCAGGACATCTTGGTCTCCTAGACACATGGATCTTGAAGCCCCATTTAAATGAGATGGCAGTTTTATCCACCATGATTACAGTTTGTGAACCACACAGATCTTCCAGGATGAAATAAAGCCAAGAGGCTCCTAGAAGAGAAGTGCCCAGCATCTGTGGGGTCCAGTCACTACTCCATATCTTGCCACATTACCATTATTACAGGGAAGGAATGGCATGCCTATATACTTAGTGTGGTGGAGCTCCCTTTGACCTTCTTATACACCGAGTGCCTGGAACTCAACAGAGTCATGTGAACTTGGACTTAATGTACTTGCCTTCCTTTTTAGGTCATAGTCCCATTCCCAGCTCTCCTTGGCTCCAAGAGAACCTCCAGGCACTCTGACTATTTCCTGCCTGTCTGCAGGCCTCTGGAGTAGTGTTCAGCAGAGCCTCAGGTCCTAAGTGGGCAGGCAAGCCAGTTGATTCACTCTACATGAATTTGTGACGTCATATCAGCCAGCCACATCATCTTCCCCTTGTATTCAGGACATGGAGCACAGGAAACGGGGAGGGGGAGTTACATGTCTGTAGTGTCCCTAGGGCACATGTGACGTGAATGAAAGCAGTGGTCTGAAAGGTGGAGAGAGTGGTCACCCCACCGAAGATGTGAGTGCCCTCTGAGCACGCCTAAAAGAGATGCCTCCCTTGAGTTTGGCCACCCCTGGGATTCTCTCTCACTTGTCTTTTCTAAAGACTTGAGGACATTGGTGATACTTTCCAGCATCTTCTGCAAAGCTTAAGAAATAAGTCTGGCTACGGTGCATTTACTGAATTGAAGTGAGTTACCTGGTGTGTATGAATGCATAAGTGGTGAGTGACTGTATAGGTAGGTTAATCCCACAACAGCAATGTTTGTAGGGACAAGGCACATTTAGATCCTCTGCCCAGTCAGATCCTGGCTGGTCCCCAAGCTTTAGTGAATACTGTGATGTCACTCTAACCAAACTAAGTCCATGCTCTATAGGAGAAAGTCACTGTTCATGGAGAACAAAGCCATGGATGGGGCTCTACTTTTGACCAGCTATGGTGTTCTGGGCAGGTTACTTCACCTGTGTTTCACCTCTGTCTGTAAAGTGGGGATGGGGGGCTCCACAAGGATTGGACCACTGTGTGTTATTTGAAATTTGGGAGGACAATGCCTGGCATCTTTGCAAGCATACACATGGAGGAATTATTCTGTTCCAGGCACTTCTAGTAGCTTCTCGAAGGGATTATTCTGTGCCAGGCACCAGTAGTAACACCTTGAAATGTCTGAGTTCTCTGGATCAGTCCACAATGCTGTTGCCAGGAAGCCTGTCATGTTCTGAGCATGACTTCTGCAGCGCCATCCTCCCTCCCACATTAACTACACTGACTGACTGAGACTCTGCAGTAAAGTGCTACCTCGTGCTTTGTACATGCTGCCTAGCTCATAAGATTCTCAGTGGGGTCCCTTTGCCTCTAGAATTTAACTGACTGACTCCTGGAACCACTAGCAACTAGCCAAAATGGCCTGTTCCAGCTCTATTCCTCACCCTTCCTTATGTGTATATGACCTGCCCTTTCTCTCATTTGTCTGTGTGCCTCCATCACAGGGTACTCTGCCTTTGTGCAGGGGGTTCCGTCTGCTACTTCAACACTTCCTGCATACTCAGGAATAAAGGAACCAGCATAGAACTGAAATCTATTTTACCCAGGGATGAACCGATGGGTCATGTTGGCCAGTCTGCTGTTCCAATGGAAAGGAAGCTCCCCATTGTTCCAGAGCTTACCTTCGAAGGGATTGGGGGATCTGAGCAGTGGCCAGAGACCCAAAGTACACCTGGAACAGAAACTGAGTATTCTGCACTTTGTCCTGAAGATGGCAGGGAGCCATGAAGGTCCTATACAGAGCCCTTTTGAGGCCATGCCTCTTCAAGATGGGGTGGCCACCTAGGACGTTTGTGGTGGATAGGAGAGATGACAGGGAGCTGGCCCTGGGCAAATGGCCAGAGCAAAGCCTGGAGCCGAGAATGTTCAGATAGTGAGATAGTCAGTGGGAAGGAAAGGCTACAGTGTACTCTCACCCTGCTGGGCGTAAGACACAAAGTAGGTCTCAGTACATGACTCTGGGAGGTCCCTGGGGCCATCTTGTCCTAGGTCCATCTGCTGCAGGAATGACCCTCTCTTCCTCTCTGCTGAAGATAGATATCTGATGACGGAACTAGGAAAATAGTCTGAGATCCTTGCCCCGCGTCCTGTGTGAGTGTGCAAGAGAGCCAAAGGGAAAGGAATGGACCCACACTAGGGTCTTTCCTCACTAGATGAAACTCCCTGCAGGACTAGTACACTCACTGAGGGATGAGAGGCAGGGGTGTGGACCCATTTGATTTGGACTGTGCAGGCTGAGGACTCAGAGGTTTCTGGGAGGAGTGTGCTAAAATGTACCCATGGGATCATACCTACTAGCAGGGCCCAAGTAGAATTCAGAGCATCGTGCCATGAAGGAACCAGTGTTTGTAGAGTCTGAGGTGCATTTAGGAAACCTTCAGGAAGACAGAGATATACCATTGTGCATTTAGTATACCTTCAGGAAGGCAGAGCTATACCATTATGTCTGGGCTCTCAGCTTCTAGCCCAATACATGGACACAGAGGGTGGCAACAGATCCAGTTTTAGAAGGGATCACTCAATTCTGTCACCACTGCTGGATCTGCTGAGTCCCTACATCCTATATTGAGTCAGAATTTTGAGGGTAATTATGTCATTGTGTGGGAGGGGCTGATTGAGCTGGGATGACTTCCTGGAGGTGGGACCTAAGGTGGAGATGGCTTGGTCTTCTGGGTAGTGCTAATTGTCACTGTGACACACTCTAGAATCATGTGATAGAGTGGGCCTATGGGCATGCCTATAGGGTCACATGTTCATTACATTCTTTTGGGAGGAATCATTTTAACTGTAGCCATTCTCTGTAGTCCTTAGACAAGGGATCCTGGGTTGTATATGTGATGAAATGGAACTGAGCAGTAGCAGCTAGTCATTGCTCCCTGCTCCTGACTAAGGATGTGATATGACCAGCTCCCTCAAGCACTTGCAATTGTGACTCCTCCTCTATGATGAACTGTAACCTGAAATAGTGAGCTGAAATAAACCCTTTATATTTTAAGTTGCTTTTGTCAGGTATTTTATTACAGAAACAGGAAAAGAAACTAGGACCCTCTATCACCATGCACAACACACAGGATGACCACCAGAACTTGGGTCTTTATGTATATCCCTTGAGGAGCCCCAGGCCATTTAGCTGATGAGTCTTGCCTTGATATTTGATCCACACTTCATTGTTTTGCAACTCAGTTAGTCAGACAGGCTAAGAAGGATTCTCTAGGCCAATCTTGACTACACAGTTAGAGAAAAGTATCTTAGTTACTCTTCCATTGCTGTGAAAAGACAGTATGAGCAAGGCAATTTATAAAAAAAGAAGGTAATTGAGGGCTTGTTTATAGATTCAGAGGCAGAGTCTATGATCATCATGGGGGTGATGGTATCAGGCAGGTGGGTATGGCCCTAGGGCAGTAGCTGAGAGTTTACAACGTTTCCACAGGCAGCAGGCATAGAGGGGGACTGAAAGTGGCACTGGCTTTTGAAACCTCAAAGATTACCCTCAGTGACATACTTCCTCAATAAGACCATACCTCATAATCCTTCTTATTACATAGTCCATCAACCTGGAACCCAGTATTTAAAATTATAAGCATATGGGGGTCATTCTCATTCAAACCACCACAGGAAAGTTACCCAGAGGTCACCCAGGTAGCCCCTTGAATCAGGTAACTATTACAATGAGATCATAGAACCTTTATCAAGTAAGGTGTCAAACCTCGGCTGAGGAACCCTAGAGCCCACTCTGGCAAGCTGTCTGTACATTCACAATTATCACCAACACTGCTTGTTGTTATGGTGGGTTTCAAATCTACCAATGCGGATTTGTCCTACGGGTATCATCGAGTACAAAACTCAGCACTCATTCAACCTTTGTCCCTGGAGTCAGGTATTAAACATTTAGCCGTCCATCACTGGCAAGGTGTCAGGAGAAAACAAAGCAAGAAGTAATAGCCATGAAATGTAGTAGAAAAAAAAAACACAAACAAATACAAGCAAATGTTCAGACATATAGCCAAACAGTGCCAGAATGACATCCAGACAGGCAAACAATGACCTTTCCTGCACAGTCTGGGCATAGGAACACCCCTCAAAACACAAATCAGCATGCATTCTAACACATTCATATACAGACTACAACCTACCAGGCACACACACACATGCATGCATACATGAACATGAGCAGGAGAGATCCAGCCATCTGTCTTTCTTCTCCCTCATGAATTTCTCTAGCAGGGTATATTTCTGACAACTGGCCATCCTAACCCAGGTTACACTAACTGTTCCTGTTCATTGACCACACTGTGTTGTGATGGACAAATAGATGTTAGCCCCAGGTTAGGTCTTGGATGGGCTCATTAAGAGGCATTTCCTTGCTGGGCGGTGGTGGCACACGCCTTTAATCCCAGCACTTGGGAGGCAGAGGCAGGTGGATTTCAGAGTTCGAGGCCAGCCTGGTCTACAGAGTGAGTTCCAGGACAGCCAGGGCTACACAGAGAAACCCTGTCTCGAAAAACAAAAACAAAAAACAAATAAACAAAAAAAGAGCCATTTCCTTGATCTTAAAACACTTGTCTTTAATGTCCCAGCCATCCTGCCCTCCCATACAATTACTCCTCCTTTAAACCATCCACCTATATATCCACACATCCGTCGAACTGTCCACACATCTACCCATTCCTACATCCATTCATCTATCCATTTACCCAACCATCCTCCCTCCCATTAATCCATCTTTCCGCACATTTCCTCCTCATCCACACATCTAAATGCATATTTATTCCCCCTTCACACTTACCCTTCTGCCTAGCTATCTGTGCTCTTTCTAGGAACTTTCCCAGGATAATATACTGTTGTGTCTAGAAAAAGCCTGAATTCTGCTGGCTTGTCTGTAATTGTTCCCAAGTGAGTGTATGCAACAGCTAATATCTATAGCCTTCTCAAGTGAAGCATTATCTGGGGGTAGTCTCCCTACCATCACTTTTCTGCTTACAAAACTCTGCTACATATGTCTGTTCTTGTTGAGTGGTGTTCTGTGTATGTCCATTATATATCTGGGTGTGTGTTCATCATGTTTGAGTATGAAGTGTGTTGTGTTTGTGAACATACATATAAATGATAGGGTGGTATGCTGTGAGAATGCTATTTGTTGAGTAACATATAAATTGGTGTGTATTGTGTTGAGTGGTGTGTATGTGGTATTTATGTATTCTGTGTCTATATTTAGTGGTATGTGCTGTGGGTTGTAATATGAATGCTGAGTGATGTATTTTGTATGTGTGTTGAGTAGTGGGTTGTATCAAGTGTTCTATGAAGCATGCTCTCTTCTGTATCCTGAGCCAATTTTGCCAATTACATCTTAATGACACACTGATTTGTGACTCCGCTAAAATTCACATTGGGGACCAAGGAGTTTATTAGTCTCACCTACAGAACAGTGAGTTGGGGGTTATATCCAGGAATATGGGTGACTTTAAAGCAGCCACACTGGCAGGTCTTCACCCAGTATACATGAAGACTCCTTACCATGTCTGTATAGAGAGAACCCTCTCCTCACACTTCCCCAACTATATACACTTTATAGTCCAACTATACAGGCCTGATAAGAGATCTAATTTCTGCCTGCAATTAGAGGAGCTAGATTGCCTTCAATGAGTTCACAGGGGCAGTTGAGTACTCAGGTGAGGGTCCCATTATCCTCCCTAACCCCTTCTTCCAGAGAGAGAACATCAACACTTGCCAAGCCAGGCTGTGGTGATCTTTAGAGAGCTGTTACAGCTGGACTCCTGAAGACCACAATAGTTTGTCTGGGAGAGCACTATAATAGTCATCTTTCTTTTCCTTCTTTAGCTTTTTGTCTCTGCTAGGGAAGCTTCTGTTGCAGAACTGTATTTAGGAAAGCATCCTGTCTGACAGTTTCAAGCAGCAGCAGGATATGGCTCCTGCCCTCACTACTACTACTACTGCCCTCTGCTCCAGTGCTTCCTCTTGTCCTTTGCTCCTTATCTAAGCAGAGCCTGTGATCAAGGTAGCAGTGCAATGGGGAATAGTCAGCCACGTACCCCATTTTATTCCTACATGATCCATGCTGGGAAAATCCAGCTGGACAGGACACGAATGAAACTTTCTAGTCAGCTGACAAAGCCAGAGTCCACTATGGTCATGCCCTGTGGAGCCTCCTTTATGTTGTATCACTGCCCCTTGCAGTAGGTGTGGTGTAATCTTGGTGAACCCCAAATATGGACAGTACACAAGCTGTCCTTTGGATTAAGCAGTTTTTCAGGAGAGAGCTCAGGCACAGAGGGGCTAGAGGGGCAGGCAGGAGCACAGACTGGAGGGACAGGCTAGGACAGGAAGTGGGGACTTAGTGCTCTTATCTGAAAGACCCAGTGGGGAGCCCTTCTGGCTCAGAAAAGCTGAGTGATCCTGTGAGGATGCAGTCTAGGAAAATTAGGAGTCTTGCTCATATGGGAGTCAAGTTCACCAGGGAGTGCAGCCTTTTTGTTCATCTACAGGGAGATTCAACTGGAAAGTGGACCAAGGTGGCTCAAGTGATTGCAGGGGCACCTTGGAATCTCACTTGAGAGGGCAGGTGAATGAAGGGTGTCTCCCCTGTAAGGACAGGTGTACCAGAGACTTGTACTTCACAGCAAGGTGAGCTAGTGATTTCTTCATGGAAGGCCAGACACATGTGGGAACCATCCAGGAAGTGCACATGCATCAGAATATTTCATCAGGAAGTAAAGTCACATTATTAAATCTTACTTGCAAGCACGGAGACTACAACCCGAAGTGAAGGTGGATTGCAGAGATTCAAGTGAAGTGCATGTGCAGATGGTATGTTGGTTTGAATGTGCTTGACCCATAGGGACTGGCTGTGTAAGGAGTTGTGGCCTTGATGGAGGAAGTTTGTTACTATGGTAGTGGGCTTCGAGGCTCCTGTGATCTGGCTTTGCCCAATGTGGAATGAGACCCTCCTCCTGCTGCCTTTGGATCAAGATAAGGAACTCTTGGTTCCTCTAGCACCAAGTCAGCCTGCACTCTGCCATGCTTCCTACTGTGACGATAAGGGACTGAAGCTCTGAACCCCTGAGCTAGCCTCAATTATATGTTTTCCTTTATAAAAGTTGGCTTAGTCAGGGTGTCTCTTCACAGCAATAAAACCCTAGAGAGGCTCTGCCAGTTCCTGACAAATACAGAGGTGGGTGCTCTCAGCCAACCATTGGACTGAAGGGTCCCCAATAGAGGAGCTAGAGAAAGGACTGAAGGAGCTGAAGGGGTTTGCAGCGCCATAGGAGGAACAACAATATCAACCAAGCAGCACCCCTCAAAGCTCTCAGGGATTAAACCACCAACCACAGAGTACATATTGAGGGACCATGGCCCCAGCTGCATATGTAGCAGAGGATGGCCTGGTTGGACATAAATGAGAGGACAGGCCCTTGGTCCTATGAAGGCTCATTGCCCCAGTATAGGTGACTGCCAGGACAAGGAATCAGGAGTGGGTGGGTTGGTGATTGGGGTGAGTGAGGATGGGATAGGGTGTTTTCAGAGGAGAAACTGAGAAAGGGGATAACATTTGAAATGTAAATAAAGAAAATATTTAATAAAAAAAATTTAAAAAGAAAGCCAGACAGGAAGATTTGCTTTAATTGTAGTAATGATCATTACCTAAACAGGGTGTCCTGGGCAGTACAAGTGCGGTAAAGGGAGGTGACCATTTGCATGCATGTGATTATCACTCTTTTCTTCTAAATGCAGACATAATGTTGCCTTCTGCTTTAAGTTTCTGCTGCTGCCATTTCCCTGTCATGTTGAGCTCCAACCTGTAGCTGTGAGCCAGATAAGACTTTTCTCCCAGAAATTACTTCTGTCAGAGTACTTTAACACAGTAACAAACGGAAGAAACAAAACACCTGGATATTCAAGGTCAAAAGGTAATCTCTTTTGGAAGTTCAGGCTCTCTGTGGAGTCTCCCTTTAAAATGCAGATGTACCAAAGAATGGGTAGACTGATGAGACTCATCCAAAATATCGGTTCTACAGGGAGATCTAAGTTGCCCAATAAAATCGTGTGCAAGTGCAGAGTTGCCAGTGTATGTGATCTAGAAGGTACAACTTATCAGGGAGAATTAGCTGGGAATGCAGGTGACCCAAAGGATCTCACTTTGTATTTCAATTACACCAAAAGCTTACCTAATAATATAGGTGGAAGAGGATATTCCACCCGAGAGTAAATAGCCAATAGAGAGTCTCATGTCACAGGTACAGATGAACCAGATTTTCTAACCTCTTTAGTACAAGTTACAAGAGAATCTGACCTAGAAATATAGGCATGTGTTGGAGATTCTGAATTAGGAAGATGAGACACCAAAGAGTATCAACTGGAAGTACAATTGTACCTTCAAGTCACACTTGGAAATGCAGGTGTAACAGAAGAATAGTATTTGTCAGTGAAGATGAGCCATTGAGCCTTATCTTGAAGCTCTTGTGGTACATATGATCTCATTAGAAAGTTCAGTTTTACAGAGAGGACCTATTGAAAGAGATTTGGGGATGAGGGAGACTAACCTGGATGTGCAGAAGCACCAGGTGATTCATCTACAAGGTCAGGACTATCCTGAAGAATCACTAGAGGTATAGCAGGGATACAAACCTGAAAGTGATGGTGCATGCAACATGAAAATTCAGCCACATCAAGGCATCTCTCCTAGGAGTTTGGGTGAAAGACGCAGTTCCATCTGAGAGCTACTTAGCACTGGAGAGTCACATCATGTTACATGACTACATCTAGAACACTGTCTTGGAAATGCAGGTACAAAACTGAGAGTCACTGAGGAGAGGAAGTGGATCCGGGGATCTTGCCATGAAGTACAAATTCACCAGACAGTTTTTTTCCCTAGAGTGAAAGTGCCCAGTGAGTCATTTGAGGAAGCATTGCAATTTGATCAAGTAAGACTCATCTGGAAATTCAGGCACACTAGGAAGTCTCACTTGGCTATGGCAGGTACAACAAAGTATTTCACCTGCTACCTAGTGTGCATCAGGGAATCTGACTTAGAGTATTAAGACCAGAAACAACTACCAGAAAGTCTTTATTGGGATTTCAGGTATAACAAAAGCCTGTGGTCACTCTTTGCATGGAACATTACTGGTGGGCAGGATGTGCTAAATAAAAGGAGAAGCCAAGGGTATGTTCTACTTTGAGGACAGGACGAGCACAAAGACCTTTCCTGGGACAAAAATATGGCACAACAACCATTAGGAGGACAAAATTTGAAGCCGGATAGATGTACTGAAATTCTGTAGGAATGCTTCCAACTGCCACCACCCCATCCCCCGGTTGTGGAGTTCTGAGGGTCAGAAATAAATCAAACCTACAGTGAAAGTAGTTTGCAAATTTGCATTTTCTCAGCCATGGAGAATCTGAGATAGAACATGGACCATAATAGAAATCCAGACACGTCGACTCCAAAACCATTCAGAGGAAAAATGCTACACAAACATTTCCCTAAGGGCCCAAGCTGGCAGAGGGGTTGTTCACTAAGAAGACCAGGATAAACAACATAGGAGGATGAAGGTGGATGCCTGGGGTGTGTGGGAAGTGTCTCAGAAATGCTGAGCACAGATTGTTATAACTGGATGCCTGGCCCAGCCCTGGCCAGGTGCCAAGAGCTGTCAGTTGAGTGAAAGCAGATAAATTCTTTGGAGAAATGTAAAGATGGAGAAGGACGCTGGACTTCAGACTGCAGAAACAGCTAGTAGCCTGAAAGGGAAACAGAAACAAGAAGCCAGACTACCTCAATGAGACCAGAGGACCCTGTGCCAGAAACAGTTACAAACAGGGAGGCTAGGTGAGGAACAATAAAGGAAGTCAAGCCCCAAGACCAGTCCAGAGCTCTAATACATTGCCATGTATGGAAACCAGACCTAAATGACCACCTCCAAGGAAAATCTGTTTCCTTTGTCCAGTCTACCTTCCCTATGTCTAACAGCAAAGAACCAACTGCAGGGAGGGGAGCAGGCAGCAATGGTCTGCATAAAGCCCTTGACCCTGGATATGAACATAGGCTCTCTGACATAGGCTATCTGGCTCCTGGCTCCTCATCCTGCTGTCTTGGTGTCCTCTATTAGTAGGTCATGGATGTGTATGGAAGGGTCCAGCCAGATTCATAGAAAATGTCCAGCAATCCTATTTCTAACCCACAGGAAACAGCATCAAGATGTAGCTAATGAATGAAATGGACAAGTGACAGAAAGTTCTATGCGGCTGGACTGGTGACAAAACATTCCCAGAGTCTTAAGATGTCACAGCTAGGACAATTTGTTAGGTCAAAAGCTGGGGTAAAGATGGCACAGAAATTGTGGAAATGTCCAACCAATGACTGTTCCACCTTGAGACCCATAGTATGCGAGGTAGCCTACCCCTGACACTGCCTGGATGGCCAGGACCCAGAGCTTGGATAGCCGAGAGATCTAGGATAGAACCAAACATGACCAGAAAAAAAAGTCAATGAAATGGATCCTAAGGATATTCTACTATAAACATAGATGATGCCCAGTCCAATTATCATCAGAGGAGCTTTATCCAGCAACTGATGGAAACAGATGTAGAGACCCACAGCCAAACATTAGTTGGAACTCAGGGAGTCTTATGGAAGGGGGGAGGGTGAGAAAGGATTGAAAGAATCTGAGGGGTCAAGGATATCACAAGAAAACCCACAGAATCAAATAAAGTGGGCTCATAGAGGGCTCACAGAAACTGAGCAACCACCCAGAGCGCATGCATGGGGCTGACCTAGGTCCTTAGCACATACATTACGCTTGTGTAGCTTGGTCTTCTTATGAGACTCCTAATAGTGGAAGCAAGGGCTGTCTCTGACTCTTTTGTCTGCTTTTCCTTTCGGCCTACTGGGTTGCCTTGTCCAACCTTGATTTGAGGGGATGTGCCTAGTCTTGTTGCAACATTGTTATGCAATGTGCAGTTGGTATCTCTGGGAGGCCTGCTATTTTCTAAAGAGAAATGGAGGAGAAAGAGTAGATCTGTGGGTAAAGGGGAGTTGGGTGGGGGGGGGACTTGGAGGAGAGGAGGGAGGGGAAACTGCAATCAGGATTTTAAAAAAAAAAATCCCACAGCCATAGAACAAAGAGGCAGGCATCAAGAAAAACTGTCCATCCAAGTGAGACCTTGGAAATGAAGCTCGGCTGATAGTTGGCATCCTTGGGGCCTACCCCTCAGCACCACATTTCTTATCCTCTTTTCTAGCTTTTAAAAATCCAAGAAAAAAGACTGAAAGACAAAGCTGGGGACCTGTACTAGGATGATATGAGGATGATAAAACACAGCCTAGAGACAGAATCGATCCTGCTGAGCACTCGTGAGCTCCAGAAATCAAATGAAAAGTACAGAGAGTTCCAGGGAGATGGAGAAAATAGAAACAAGCAGACTTACAAAAGCTCCCCCCCCCCCCGTGATTGTGGGCCAAGCTTCTCTATGTGAAAAATCCACGGTCTCTCAGTGCTGGGGCCTATTTGTATCATATTCCCAACCTAGGCAAGAGCAGCCAGACAACCCATCAGCAAAACAAGGACAGGAACATGCAAGTATCAGAGAGGTGATGATGATGGAACACTGTAGGTTTTATATTAACATTGTATAGGAAGGAATCTGCACATACACACTGCAAATGCCTTATCTGTTTTGAGTAAAGCCTCCCAACACCTGTGCCTGCACAAGCATGCACACACACACACACACACACACACACACACACTTTAAATCAATTTCCTTTATTCTTGTTCCCTGGTTAAAAAAAGAAAGAAATGCTAATGAGAAAAGGCTTGGAGGACCTGCAGGTTTCATTCTGGTTTCCCAGGCTCTCTGACTAAACCACAGTTTAAAAAAACCAATTCCTGATTCCTGCCTGTGCGATAAACAGCGGGGGTGCTTACAGTAACAGGAGAGCACAGGAACTATGCAGCGTGACACATACAATACCAAGGGGACATAGGTGTCGTGCTAGGGAGTGACAGGTGTCTCCCTGGCCAGACAGGTCCAACAGTATCCAGTTCCTCATCTAGGTACAGATGTGGAGGTTTCTGTAGCTGTGAGTGCATCACAGCCAGCTGAATTCCTTCCATCATATGGTTAGGCCTCATCCAATCTGTTCACGGTAACAGAGCCAAAAAAACAAAAAACAAAAAACAAAAAACAAAAACAAACAAAAGAAAAACAAATTACCAGAGGGAAATTCTGCCTCACAGCTACAGTTTCAACTCCAACTCAAGTTGTCAGGCCTGCTCTTCTGCCCTTTACACTTTCACAGTTTCCTGTGAGTATGAACCCTTCTAAAGGGATGTAAATATAAATGAATATGTAATAACCTCCTTATATTAAATCTATGGCTGAAATACCCCATCTACTTCTCTTTCATCAGTGAATCTGATATGTGTAACATAGAAAACAAACATAGGGAAAAAGACAAACCCAGGAAAGAATCATTTAAAAAAAATGAATGCAGGAATAATAGTTACATTTTTGTATCAATGTATCAGGTGACCATAAATATTTTTCCTGTACTAACAAAACCACTCTTCACATGAATTAGGCTCTTGCAAGCACACTTACTACTTTATACATCTTGAAAGATGTAGAGCTAGAGACATGGAGAAGCTAATTAACCTGCCCTGGGCCACATGCCTGTCAAAGAAAGAGGCAGGCTTCAGAACCAGGCAGGCAACTTCAAAATCTTAGTGCTGGCCAATGGAAGGATGTGGTCCCTGGAAAAGCAAAATAATGATGACACTTCTTTTTCCATTGCTGGCTATTGATCTCAAGGTTTCACACAGTATAGGCAAGCCCTGTATGATGAACCATATCCCCATCTGTTAAGTGGTATTTTCTACTAGCATTTTGGTTGATTTTTGTGACAAGTTCTCTCTATGTAGGCCATGCTGTCCTTGAACCCTAGATCCTCCTACTTTAGCCTCACAACTATTTAATAATAGGTGTGGGCCTCTATGTCCAGAGAGAGACATGTAAATCTTAAAAGGATGGTTAGAACTGGGCCAAAGAAGGTCACACCCCATGGTACTACAGGAGGAGGTACCTGAATCATCCTTGTCGCCAGGGGACAAAAGGGCCTCAAAAAAAGGACCCCTGATGAACAGCTGCCACCTAAGTCTGTCGCCAAGGTGATGATTTCCTCATAGGGTAAATGAAATCATCAGGATATGTCTCAGAAACAGCAATGAGAATTCATCCAGGGAAAAATTAATACCATACAGATGTCACAGGTCCTTTTTTATTCTTGAGATTTGCCAGCCCCTCTCTTACATTTCTGTGTCCATCTCTCCAGCTCCAACGTCTTCTTTCTCTTCTCTCCACTTCTGTCCTGGAGCTGAACACTAACAGAACCTACAGAGGCATTAGGAAAACAATGATTTTTTTTCCCCATTGAAAGTGTTGGGGGTGCTGAGCACTGGGGGCTCATGCTTTTAATCTCAGCACTCAGGAGGTAAAGGCAGGCAAATCACTGAGTTAGAGGCCAACCTGTTTTACACAGTGAGTTCTGGGGCTAAACAGAGAAATCCTGTCTTAGAATAGGAAGAGAGATAGACAGACAGACAGACAGAGAGAGGGAGGGATGGGGGGAGAGAAGGGGGAGGGAGAGGGAGAGGGAGAGGGAGAGGGAGAGAGAGAGAGAGAGAGAGAGAGAGAGAGAGAGAGAGAGAGAGAGAGAGAGAGAACCCTATCTTCAGATTGTACCCACACTCAGGCAGGTGTGGAAGGACCATCTTGTACAGCAGCTTGTGGGGAGCTGAAATCCACTATCTCACAGCCAGGACAAGAAAGTGAAAGATAGTTTTTTATTACTCCCTGCCTTCTAGCAGGGCCTATATTTCTTCACTATAACAAGGGACAATCCAGTCCTAGCTCCCTTCCTCACCTACTCACCTATTCCTTCAGTTTAGCCATTGGCTTGTATTTGGTTTCCCGTTCCATCACAGTTTTAGGAGCCTGAGCCTTGATCTTATCTTTCTTTGGCCTAAGATAAACACACATTTTAGATTTATGGAGACAGATTTGCAAAGTGGTTTTACAGTTTGTTCTTTGAAATGATCATAGAGTCAGGACCATATAGGCCCAAGGAGCAACCCACAAGTCCTCCCTGATACTCCCTGCCTAGTACCTCCTTAGCCTCTAAGGTAGTCCTGAGCAAGCATCCAGTTATATTAGAGCACACTTCATCAAGAAATAAGGGTGGGCACCTTATTTATGTTTTTTTTGTTTGTTTTTTGTTTTTTTGTTTTTTGTTTTTTGTTTTGTTTTGTTTTGTTTTTTTTGCTGTGACCTATATGTTCTTATTTTCTTAGCAGAGTTGCTGAGGATCATTCTGAGGATGTCTAGGAGGGCGGGGCTGCTGTCCAGAAGCATACTCCATGTCTCAATTCAAAGGTCAAGAGCTAGAGCCTTAGAACTCACAGCCACAACGAAGGATCCTATCACTGCAATTGAACACCTGTGCCGCCTGGAACAAGGAAGGGGCTGACCTTTCTGAGCCCAGTCTCATCGGTGCTGATCACAAGCCGGTGTTGAGAACGACATGAGACAGTGTGGTTAGCACAGTCCCGGACGTGAAGTGAGGAGTCCAGAAAGAAACACTAGACTAGAAAAGCACGGGATCAAGACCCAGTTCATTCATTGACCAACTGGCCTGCATTGAGAATACCATGTTCCTTCACTCAGTCTCAGTTCTCTCAACAGAAGATTAAATTTCCTGGCCCCCTGTAAGGGTCAACAGAGGAAACAGATCTGGAAACTCCTAGTAATGTAAGCACTCTGGACGCCTGAGAGGGTCATCGACAGCACACGACTTTGGTAGCAACAGGGTTCCCTTGCTCCTCAGCCATTGCATGCCTCAAGGAGTCAACCTTGCCTGTGCTGTGATAGACAACGTGCTGTCTCAAAAACAGTACGGAAGGAGCTGGCCCTAAAACACACAGGCTTAGTCTGTTAGCCCCTGCTATGTCTCTCTGTCTCCTGTCTTTGTCTCTCTGTATCTTTCTCACACCAGCTCTCAAGGAGGATGATAAGATGAGACTTCAGCCTAAGGGATATTGCCTAGTCAGCTTGGAATAAACGTCACAAAAGAATGGATATAAACATAAATATTCAGAAGGTAGCTTGCTACCATGGCTAACCAAAACACGGCTGTTGCACATGCGAGCTCACTGAAGCTGTAGTTATCTGCATATGACGTGTGCAAGATCAAGCCAGCCACTATTCCAGCATGGACGGAAGAAGGGTCCCTGACGTTCCATCCCTAGCCAAGATGTACTAGTAGTTGATGATTGCTGTAAAAGAGTCACCATTTTTGGTTATGATCAAGATATACTGTATGAAAATTTCAAAGAATACCAATATTTAGAATTTATTCAAATATGAATAAAGATATGGTCCGGGTGTAGTGTAATCCCAACACTAAGGAGGCAAAAGCAGATGGATCTCTGTGAGTTCTGGGCCAGAGTGGTCCATCTAAGAAGTTCTTGTCAGCCAGGTCTACATGGCGAGACCCTGTCTCAAAAAGAAAAAAAGAATGCAGTTATGAATGTAAAAATAACAGAACATGAATTTTTTAAATGAAAATTGTTTTCAAAGCATAGATTGAGATAGAAACTAAGAACAATGAAACAGATGGTTAATAATACAAAATTAATGAATTAAATGACAAAAAATAACCAAAACCACATTAACTGGTACATTGGGAGTCATGGGAATTGTACTGTATTATCCAATTGGCAAAAAGCATCTGCGAGCTAAGATAACAACAGAGAGAGGGAGAGAGAAGGAGAAAAGGGGAGACAGAGAGAGGGAAACAGAGAAAGACTGAGATAGAGGCAGAGACAGAGACAGAGAGAGATACATAAAAGGAGAGGAGGTGAAGATTAAGAGTGCTTTACCAGCCGGGCGTGGTGGCGCACGCCTGTAATCCCAGCACTTGATGCCTTCTGGATGTGATATTGCACTTACGTATTTGTGGCAGCTGTGGTTATTTGCATAACAGATTTAGTTCATCTACATTCCATGAGGGATGGAATCAGGAGCCTATGAGGCTGTATCGCTCCCTGAGAGACTATTGGCAGTTAGTGGTGTAGGGAGTGTCTTTTTCTTCAGTGGTATAGGTACTTATAATGTATTCTTGCTACAGAAAATAACCTCCCACCTATGTTCAGACAAGAAACTCAAACTTCAATGTGTCACATTCAGAAAAAAAAAAAAAAACGTGAAAGTAGAAGAGACACTTTTTGGGAAGAAGGTACCAGCTAGGGATGAAGAGGCTAGAGGTGGAGAGGTTAGAGATGGAGGAGCTAGAGGTGGTGGTGGGGATTTCGTAGGACAATACGGGGTGAAAATAATTTAAATTGATTACTTATATACATGAGATTGCCAAACAATAAAAAAGGAATTAAAAATGGATAGACTTCTGAGAAAGACTAGAGGCTGCCTCTGCGCAACTGAGCCATAGATAAAAGTCAGTCTTAACAACAGAGAAAGAACTAGATGAGAGAAAGGAAGAAAGAAAGAAAGAAAGAAAGAAAGAAGGAAGGAAGGAAGGAAGGAAGGAAGGAAGGAAGGAAGGAAGGAAGGAAAGGAAAGTGGATTTTTCTCCTAGCAACAGGCCAAGGTCAGTGGTAGCTGCTGTGGTGGTACCCTATCCTCTAGAACACAGCCACCATGAGGACAGGGAGGTGTGCTGAGGAGGACCTTCCTGGCATTCACATGGACCTAGGCAGGCACCTTAAAGTTGTGATTATGGTGACTGAAGTCACAGTTGCTGAAGCAAAGGTATCTTATTCGAGGTAATTATTTTCTTTCTTAACTCCTTGCTATTCTAAGACCTAATGCAGCTGACTTCTGGCAATTAACTCCTGCTGTTTTAGCAGCAGGAGGTTAAGGGGGAAAAGGCTTAATTGCTAGGGCTCTTTTGGCTCTCATTCAGAGGCCCCTTGCTGGCCAGGCAAGAGGCTTGGAATTTGTTAACTCTTCATGAGCCAGAGAGAAAAGAAGAGGAAGGAAAAAAGAGGGACAGGAGAGTCACACAGGCAGAAAACACACACACACACACACACACACACACACACACACACACACACTGGATGTAACAGACATAGTTACACTCAAAGTTTATTATTGCTTTCAGCTTTTTATAGCTTTTAGACAAAAAGTGCTCTATGTAAAAAAGAATTACCTCGTGGATAAAGTGTTACCTTAAAACCAAGTTACAAAAGGATGTTCATAGTAACTTCAAAGCTGTGTTTCACTCTATAAACTCATAAATCCAAAGCAAGTTTCACATGGCTTTATCATTTGTACACGCCTGTGACTTCATCCTTGGATCTGACCTAGATTGAATGTTTTTCCTTAATCATAAATTTGTCTCAAGCCTGTTTCTCATCTCAGTGTAATTAGCACGGGGCACATGAAGGTTTGCAGAACTCTATTTGCAGCTTTTATACTATAGAGGGCTTGAAATCACCTGTATAAATTTAGGAATTCTGTAAGATCATTCTTAGGAATTATGAAATTCTTAATTTGTCTACACAGCTTTACTACATGAAAGTACATCTTCATATCGCTTTACTACATGAGAGTACATCTTTATATTGACTACAGGGAATTTGCCCAATAGGGTAGGCTGATGCCCAGGAATCATTAGGCTATGTAACACTGACAGGAAAGGCATATCAGCGTCAAGAAGCAATCCTGGGAAGACGGCTCTGAGGACTGTGCATCTCAGAGTTTTCCCATTGTGGCCGTGCAAAATGGTGGCCCGTCTCCAAAAAATTCACTTGCTAGCCTTAGTCTCTCCTAGATGACTTGTGACAGAGCTGGACAAAGATTGTCTGGCCTTTGGACATGTAATGAGTGCCTGCATACAGTGTGCATGGGGAGACAGTTAGGGTAGGTCATGCTGCATAGATAGAAGCAGAAGTGAAATAGGGGAGCCCGAACTTAAGATTCTTCTTTGACAATCTAAAATGAACTGAGTTTAGAAAGGCATCATACTGGCATGAGTAAGCCACACATGAATTTGGAGGGTGCAAAGCTGAAATTAAGGTAGTCTCTTACATGTCTGGATGAGGAGAGTAAATACAAGTAAAGGGGTCTAACACATCCCTGAGAGGCACAAAGAAACCCTCACTTGTAGAGAGAATGATTCTCCAAACACCAGAGATGACTTTGTAAAACAAAGGCAAAAGGCCTAAGATCAGTAGGAACTGGACTTTCCACATAGTAATGCTCTCTTCTGAGCTTTGTCAGAAACACAGGTGAGGCACACGAGTGTCTTCTGCAACAGGACACTGGCCTGCCATCAGGACATTGTGTCAAGAGTACAGTCTGCTTCACCTCTAAATAGTAGTGGATGACACAACCCATGTGAAGACCACTCACCAGAAGGACTCACCTAAAAATGAACAGACACATAAAAGAATTAGGAAAATAAAAGATGCAGGGACCTCCAGAAGCTCACAGCTCCTCAGTTCTGAGAAGTAAAGTTAATGAGGTAGTGGAAATGTTAGAACAGTATTTCAGACTTCTACTCTTGATTAAATAAAAAGATCATTGAGGCGGGGATGGGGGGTCAGAAGTCAAAGGTAAGAAGTTGGTTCAGTGGTTAAGAGCACTTACTGCTCTTACAGAGGATCTGGTTTGGTTCCAAGGACTCATATGGTGGCTCACAACCATCTGAAAGGCCAGTTCTAGGAGATCTGATGCTCTCTTCTGCCCTCCAAGTGCACCAGGTATGCGTGGTATACATTCATGCATTCATTGGCATAAAATAGGTTTTTTAAAAATCTAATAAAAGAGCCATAATGAGGACTCTAATAAGCAAGGGACTGAAATAAAGAGAGCAATGCAGGTTCTGGATGAAAATAAAAGCCAGAAAAATGGGTGAAACAGGCGTTAATTTGCGGAAGAAATGCAAAAATCTGGGGGAGGAATTAACAAAGAAATTAAGAATTAGAAAGAATGAAATGGAAATGTATGGGATGAAGTAATCGAATAAAGCACACTCTGCGTGGAAAGCATTCACAGGCCAGACAGAAGAGGACAAATGTCAGGAACAAAGGACGAAATTCAGGCAATAATCCACTGGCTTTCTGATGCTCAGCCTCAGAAACAACAAAACAACAGGACCAAAACCCACTGGAGAGAAGGCCTGCTTTCTTATAGGACTCAGGACCACCTGCCCAGGAATGGTGCCACCCACCCAATGTAGATGCCAAATGTAGGTGCTGAAAATTTCCCTAGCCTAACATTAGAAATGGCTATTCAAACACAAGAGCAATTTGGAATCCTAAATAGATATGTCCAGAGAAATTCTCCAAAGAATACCATACTATTGTGTAATATAATATGGTATAAAAATACCAAGAAAATAAATATGAAAAGCACTAACTAAGGGGAAAAAATGTTAACACTTGCAGGCAAAAGAAAATACATCAAAATAATATTAGATGTTTCATCAGCAACCCTAAAACTCAAGAAAGCAGAAAATGATGTTTTTACAGTCTTCAGAGTAAACATCTGTCCCCTCCCCAAATCTGGCAAAGTTGTCTGGGCTTTTTTCTACCCTCCCCTGCCAGTAACTCTGCTACTTTTATGGGGAGGGAGGCTTGCCCCATGAACACTGCCCAGTACACAAAGAGAAACTATGTAGCTGCTCCTCCTCACATGCTGCAGATAGCCGGAGTCCACTGGAGCCTAGGCCCTGGGAAGGCCACACAAAGGCTGTTATTCTGTGAAATGCATCCAGAGCGGACTGATCCGAGATGGCACACTCCCCGTGCCCTCCTTTCCATGAGGCCTATAACTTTGGATCACAGCCAGGACCATGGCTCGCTCATTTGCTTCCCCTCACTTGTTCCACGTGGCTGAGCCAGTTCAAACCCCAGCACAGGTACTTCTCATGAACAGTGTCCTGGCAGAAGGCTGGGGTACATGGAAAAGAAAACTGCTGATAATTATGCCACCTCACACCAGAAAGAGAAGGATGGGACTCATCTCAGGGGAGTAAGAGACTATGGATTAAAGGATGCAGAGAAGGCCGAAGGCCTATAGTCCCCTGAAAGTTGATAAAGTTAGTGTCCAGAAGGGAAACAAGTCAGGCCTGGATCTGGATGCCAGAGAAGAGTTGAAGAGGAACCGGGGGAGGTCCTGAGAACCTCTGAACCGAACATTAGCTAGAGGTCAGCTCATAGCACATGTAGAGATCTAGCTGTGCCATTGGAGACATGAGCGGATGGCCCAAAGGCAAGGGAAATTTAACTCTACTTCCAGCACTGGATTGATAAGCTGGGTCACTGACAGACTGTGTCTTATGATGGGTTATGAGTGTGTAGAGTGGAGGATGTACACCTATCTATGACAGGAGCCAAGAGCCCTGCCCTTTCCTTAGTGGATCATGATGTAAATTAGTAATGAGTTTCTGTGGCAATCAAAATGGTAGTCAGTCCCAAGTCTAGTTCCAAGGTGGGCAGGAATAAGAAGAGCTCACAGAGGAACATACAGCTCACGTTTCCATGGCTGCTCGTGAGTGTCTGCTGCTTCCCTATCAGGCTACCAGGGG
Organism: Apodemus agrarius; assembly: GCA_964023405.1. Classification (NCBI taxonomy): domain Eukaryota; kingdom Metazoa; phylum Chordata; class Mammalia; order Rodentia; family Muridae; genus Apodemus; species Apodemus agrarius. The sequence goes on along the minus strand of OZ030010.1, from coordinate 94,796,367 downwards.
ATCTGCAGCTAATTCATCCCAGAGGAAAGAGGGTCCTCCTCCCTCTGTGGCCAAAGACAGTAGCATTGCCTTCTGTAGCCTGTGTCTCTCACACAGGGTCACCTGTCTTCACACAGCAGGAACAAACCCTGGGTCCTGCCCTCTGTACCTTATAAAGACACTCCAACAGCCACCATATCCCCTGCTTTAAAAAAACAAAAAGCAGTGACAAAGCTATTTCTGGCAAAAATGACCCCTAGTCTTTAGAGTTGTGTGGAGATCTGAGGCTTGCCACATGAGAAGACGGGTATTAAGGGCCCTGGTGTCCCTCAGAGCATTCTATTCCACCCTATTACCTGCACGTCTCCTTAGATCTCTTAGAATCTTCTCCCACAGGCTTGGAAGGTTCTTGGTTAGAAAAGACACCATTGAGCCCATGGTGTGATAGCACTGTCTAAGAAGCCCTCCCTCTGACCTGGCTTCAGTTTTCTTTGTCTCTACACTGGTTTTCTGCTCCAGGTCCTTGATATGGTGCCTGCATGTTTTCTTTGAGAAACCACCCCCCAAACAGAAGACTATCCCATTTTTCCTTGTCCTCACAACTGCCAGGGCTTTCAGCTTTAGGGCATACCCTATACCAAGCCAAGCCCATCCCCAGGTGTAGGGTATATAGGAGTAAGGGACCTGCCAGGTACCCCAAAGCTGCCTCTGGCTTTACTGAGCCAAAGAGACAGAGCCCTACCTGTCTTGCCTAGCTGAACATTCCTGTAGGCATCAAGTCAGGAAAACAAAAGAAAACAAAACAGAGGACAGATAGCTGACCACTTCCTACCCTATCAAGGGCACTTTCTGCTTGAGGAATGAAGTACAGGGCTTTGGAACAAGACAGAGAGCATGAATATAGGAGCCAGACACAGTGGCCACCTACTGTGCTGACTGATGGATGAGTAAGCAAAAATGTGAAGTTTCAGGAATGTTCCCCAGGAGAGGCCTCCTTCAGAGATGCAAGCAGAAAAACAGGAGGAAGAAAGGTAACAACAGACAGAGGAAAGGGTGATAAATGCCTCTTCTGACATGTTGACACCTCTGGAGACCTCTGTCCAGTAACACAAGCATAATACAGGCAGCATGAACACAAACCACCTACAAATACCATAAACATGACACTCAAACAGCATGTACAACACTGACTCATCAACACATAGTGCGCGCGCGCGCGCGCACACACACACACACACACACACACACACACACACTAGACAGCACACACCATTTATCACATAATGCTTATTGCTTATGTCTGTCATACCAGCACTCATCAAACAGTAGTAAATCCCCATTTAGATTAATGGGTGGATGGGCTGGTGGATGGATAGAAAGAGGGCTGATGGTTAGATTTATAAATGAATAGGCACATGCTAGCTGGAAAGGCAGATAGATGGTGGCTTAATGGACAGGTGGATGTATGGCTTCTGTATAACTGAGTAGATGTGTTGATTTGATAGGTAGAAAGATGTGTTCATAGGTCAGTAAGTCGCTTAATGGGTGAGGTACATAGACCAATAGATGCACACTAGACAAATGGGTATCAGTTTGCCCCATGGCCAGTGAGGCTGTTTTCACTCATTGAAGGATATGACAAAACCATATGTGGGTAACCAGAGGACTCCAGATATTTAAGAACAAGAATTGTGCAAACAAAGCACTTATTATTTTTGTTATTAAAGCAAGAAAACCATGAGGTGATGATTATGGTTAGCTTAAACAAATACAAGTACAGTGAGAGAATATACCTGGTGTTGTGTCTTTTCATCTTTGGTCATGTGAAAAGAGCAGAGACTAGTCCTCCTAGGCCTTTGTCTTTCCCACAGAGATATGAGGACATGCCAGGGCATTCCTTTCATGTCCTTGCTTTCAAGTGCACTCACTTATCATAATTTATACAATTCTTTCTAAAAGGCCACCTTGTGGGAAGAACATTAGGCACTGTGCCCCATCCATAGTTCACAGTAAGTTCACAGCTTTCTTACACAGGCTTGCACAGATGGGAAATGCGATGAAGTGATGGGTGGGATGTATGGATATGTGTATGGATGGATAGGAAGTGGGTTGATGTGTGGAAAGGTGGGAGTCTGTGGGTGGTGCTGAATGACTAAAGCAAATATACTAAGTGTTGGTTGAGTAAGGAAACACTTGGCAATGAATTTTTCAATGGCCAAAGTGGGGTTAAGTTCTATTTGTCCATCTAAGAATAGTTTGACCAAAGAACAAGGACAAGAGTTAGAATATATGCCTAACCAGCTATGAGAAGTGTCTCCTGTTAGAGAGAGGTAAGGGTAAAAGGGAAATGATAGGCTGGCTGAATCTCACTTGGTTTTGTTCATGTTCGTGTGAAGGGGACAAGGAACAGATGAGTGTGAGCTTTTGTGTGTCTCTGACACTGACTCTTCTTGTGAATGTGTCAGTGTGCTGGTGTTTGTGTCTGTGTATCTGTGTTTGGGGAGCATGTCTGTGCCCAGGCCATGTGCATTGTCTGTCTAAATGTGTCTATGAACTATTTGGCTGTGTGTCTCTCTGCATTGTACATGTTTCCCACACCTTGTGGCTGGGACTTTTTACTTCCTTGTTTCCTCCCTGCCATTTGTTAAATATTGAACAAGTGGCCCTGGGGGCAAGGTTTTTTTTTGATATATTTTGCTATTCCTATGAAGCAAAATCACCTTGGTTGCTTTCTGCTTTGTCAGCCCTGAAGGGAGTGCTGGTCAGACATGTGTGCTATGCCAACTTGCCAGAGTAAGTACTACCTAGCCCCAGGATGCCTCAGCCTAGGATTGAGTCTTGAGTTTTTAAAACTCCTACCACCCCATTCCACCTCAGTTCCTTGACCTAAAAATTGATTCAGGTAGCCTGGGGGTCCAAGTGACTGTGCAGCCATGAGTCAGCCTGGAGAGTCCTTGCTATGTCTGTCTGCTCTACTGAAATGCAAGATTCTAGGTGAGTGCACAGAGGCAGAGCAGGACTCTGCTGGAAAGGCGACGGGGCTCTCCAAGATCATAAATTGTCCAGTTCATCCTGGCCCCTAAACGTAGAAACTCTGCCAATCTTTTCCCTCCTCCTACCCTCCAGGAAGCCCTGTCTGCTGCACAGTCTGCTCACTATCACAGACAGGACTGTGATTGCTTTCAAGTCTCTCACTGAGCCCGAAGGGAACAGAGTATCCCAATATGGTGGGCGATACCTTTGTTCATCCAGCCTGAAAATACAATCTTCTTACCCCGTGCTTCACATTCTGGGGGATGTAGTGACACACCCACTTTCACAAAGGTCAGCACAGATGTACTATCATCCTCTACTACGATCATCTGTTGCTTCATGGCGCTATGCCTTCCCTGCCTTCTAGACCCTGAGAGGAGACATGATCCCACAGGTGCCTGTTGCCAAGCAACATCCCTATCAGGGCTGAATTCTGCATCTATACAGTCCACACTAAGTGGGTTCCATTTCCGGCTGCATCTGACTTCATGGTGAAAATCCTAGCCCTTCAGGGTAACTTACCCTGATATAATAGCCCTGACTTGGGTTTCCTTCTCCTCTCATTTCTTCCATCTTTGTGATGAGGATAGGGTACATGGCCAGAGCTGCCCTCAGTGGTCAGAAACAGCCCTCATCTTTAAAACGAAGACAAGTTTTGGAAATGGTGGCTTCTGTGTCTGCATAGATGAAGGAAGTCTACCTGCTTCATCTACATCCAGCAAGGTGAGGCGACATTTCTTATAGTCTTACCCACTCAAAGCATGTCTCACCATTCGCATATACTTAATCATCTCTGCTTTCTTGGGCAGGCTAGCACCAGATCCTTGCTATTCCTACCATCTCACCATGCCTTCTTCAGTAACCAGACTCGCTGGTAAATGTATAACCTCATTTGTCCTGCCTACAGCCATCTACGTCTCCTCAGTGTCCTTAAGGCCAAGCCCAGAGCCCAAAGATTCGGTGCTGGTTCTACATCTCCCTCTCCATCCCTCCTTCCTTTCTAAGCCAGGCTCTCAGGCCCACAGAGGTGTTTTATTTCTCCTGTATGTCCCCCGATTTTTGGTCATCACACTTCAGTTCATCTTGGGACAGAATAGCTTCTATTTGTCTGTTTCCCCTTTGCAGACACACATTTTTAAGTGATCAACATATATGTCTAAAAGAATTGAGAGAACATGGAATGTGAGGAGCCAGAGGCAGCATATCCTGTAAGAGGAACAGACACATAAAACAGGGAAAAGGGAAAGCTGGGTGCAGACAAGGGCATGGAGAAGGATGGAGACTTGGAGCAGGAAGAAGGCTGGTACTCCAGTTGCTGGGGAGAGTCGCCAACGGCCACTGCAACAGTTCAGTAGTGGTGCCAAAGGAGGCCTTGTTCAGAAGATGAAGTGTGGCTAGAGATTCAAGGTGGGCTAAAGGATAAATCACATGGATGGGGATGGGTGGGTTGTGTCCTAGGTGACAAGTGCTAAAGGCTCCCTCACTAGAGCTTTATAAAAAAGGTCTCAAAAGAGTCAGAGAAACAGTGTAGCTGGACACTGTGAGGCAGGACCTGAGGACCTGCAAACGTCATGCTGAGGAAATGAAAATCTGTCTGTCAGCTTTTCTGGATGGTTGCAGTAACTCAGCAGATGTTTCAAGAAGCTGCTGATAGTGTCTGACCCTAAATGATAACAACGCCTCTCTGTGTGCGTAGGCTTAGATGCCAGACCCTGTTCCCCAAACTCACATGCCACAGTCATCTGAATTTTACAAAAATGTCCTCCATAAGCCAATTTTGCATTAAAACAAGTGAAAGTAAGTGTGTGTGTGTGTGTGTGTGTGTGTGTGTGTGTGTAGTAACCTGCTTAGAGCTATGCAACAGGCAGGTCCAGTTCTAAATTTATTTTCTCTACCCACCATAATTCATGGCTTCATTCCCGTAAGCAGTGACTTTTCTGGATGCTGGTGCCGAGGCTATAGCACTGGGTAGTGCCCAGGAACCAGCCAGGACCTATCTAAGCAAGGAAATACAATGCGCCCAGTTATGTATTAACTCACTTATGTGTTAACTTACTGTAGTGGCTATTCCTGGTTGTCAACTTGACTATATGTGGAATGAACTACAATCTAGAATTGGAAGGCTCACCTATGATCCTAATCTGGAGGCTCAGAGATATAAGTTTCTGACCTGGACTTAGCATGGAGATCTTGAAGCATGGATTCCAGATCATCTGGGATGAAAGGCATGGATACACACACCTTTAATCTGGGCTACACCTTCTACTGGAGACATATATAAAGACATTGAAAGAAGGAAGACTCATTCTTCCTTGCCGGCTTGCTTCGTGGGACTGAGCAACTGCAAGATCCTTGGACTTCCATCCACAGCTGCTGCTGACTACTGTTGGGGAGTTGGACTACAGACTGTAAGTCATCGACAAATTCCCTAACTACATAGAGACTGCCCATACGATCTGTGACTCTAGAGAGCCCAGACTAATACACTTACTCTCCTGTACAGGCCACTCCTTAGCACCAATTTCATATTTTTATTCAATTGCCCATTCATTCATTCATTCATTCATTCACTTATTCATTTTCATACTCCCCTCATTCACACTCTATCACTCACTCATTACAGCCTATTATTCCCTGAGCCTAGCAAGGACAGTGGAATGAATCTGTGTTGTCCTCAGCAGGAAAAAATTAGAGACAGTTGGGAGGGAACCCAGGGGTGGCTAACTGTGGAGGATGACTTTCTCATGAGCAGGAGTCACAGGGTGCTTTGGTCTTGAGTGTGGTGACAAAATTCTTCCCTCTTAAGGTCACTGGTTCCATTCCTGCTCCAGGTATTCCAGGGATGCTACAGATCATGGAATTGCCTCCCTCCCTCCCTCCCTCCCTCCCTCCCTCCCTCCCTCCCTCCCTCCCACAATGATCATTAACCTTAGCTGCAAATGGAGGAAGCCGCCTGTCATGATCTCACAGAGCCATGTATAGTAGTGGCACAAAATCATCAGACCTGCCTGTCCCATCCAGCACCCGAGGCTCTGCTGGCACTCAGTCCCATAAGCTGGAAGATAGACAGAGCAGGATCTGGCTGAGTTTGGCAGGGCTACAGAAGTATGCTCACAGTCAAAGCCAAAGGGGAGTAGAAAGTGTTCGCATGCTCTGGCCACATTTCAATTGGAAGATGAAGATTGCCAAGTGAGATAGAGCCAAGTTTACCTCACTGGGAGACTCTAGACACCAGGTGTGCTGGAAGCTGAAGTCTGAGGGAGCCTCACCCTACAGACTGCAGAGTCAGGAGGTACATGTGTTCCCAGCAAATTAGACTTGGAGTAGCTGTGAAAGGGAGCTAGTCTAGAAAGCCGACTAAAAGCCATGACCAATAGATACTTCTGTCCTCTCAGGATCACAACCTGTGAGGTCTCCAGGGTTCACGCACCATAAATTGCTCAGAAAGTCCTGGGTTGTCCTTCAAACAAAGTTCTAAGACTTGTATGACTGAAGAGACCAAAGGCTCCTGACACCTACCTGGTCTAACTTCCTCTGGGATGAGGTCAATGTAGCAACCAAGGGTAATAGAAAATAGGAGGCCAGGGGACAAATGCTTCACTATGGATATACGGACAGCTTCAGCCAGGTTGGCCATAGAGCATGTCCACACCCACGGTTTCTGCATGTCAGCCTGGTAGAGCCATAGGAGCTCTAGCTCTGTCTCACCTTCCCCCGCTCCCTGGGACACTGACTTGATCATCCAGGTACCATCTGCTTCTCAGTCTTACTATTCAGAAGACTCCTGGCTTCATCAACACATTCCACAGCCCAGCTTCTAGTTCTTGGTCATAGGAAGCACTTCATGCCTTCTTTCTCTGCAAGTGTTCCAAAGAACCCCAAAGAAGGAAAAGATCATGGTGAAGTTGTGGGTAAGGCCTAAGGCTGCTGGTGGCACTGAACCACTGCAATCACATCCACTACTTGTGGAATGCTCTCAACTGGCCATGGTCTACCATGCCCAACTGCCATTATTTACTAGGGGGCACTTGGGGAAGGGCTCTTACAAAGAGAGGACAAAGGAAGTTGTGGTTCAGCCCCAAGTGCAGGCTCTTTACCTCCCCCCCCATGCATAAAAGCCAGCTTCAGGGTCCCCTGGATGTGAACTGCAGGCTGGGTACTCAGTATAGCCATTGAGCTGAGAAAATGTAGTTTCTGCTACAGTCCGATGATGTCAGGGGACCTGGATACATGCATCAAAGGCCTGTAGAACTCACTGATTCTTTTCTTGGCCTAGGAGTATCTGGGCTTGTGGTTCCAAGCCTTTCCTGGAGACCCCCAAGTCTTGACTTGGGGACGACCAGATGTGGTTTCTCATTGCTGACATGGATGTGTCTAAGACTTCTTACAAATAAAGCTGGGCCTGGAATGTCTATAAAGTAAAGAAGGATGCTTATAGACAAGAATAATTTTGTCTTAGGTACGACTCTAATGACAAGTAAGGGTGGCTAAATGGGCAAAACTTTACCTTTAACTGGACTGTGCCCTGAGTCTTGTGTCTCTGGACTCTTCACTACTGTGTACATGAGCATGCCAACAAGAAGGATGGCAGGCACTCTAGGACTCCTGTCCAACATGCCAAGCAAGGAAGGCAGCCTGAGTCTATAAAGAGGCTACTGGTTCTAATGGCCAGTACCTATTAGATTCTGGAATGTCCTTGCATTTCAGGTCCACGGTAGGTTATGCCACTGGTTCAGATATACCCGCACCCTCTGCTGGCTTCTTTACCCACCGCTGGCTTCCTAACCCATAGCTGGTTTCCTCACCCGCAGCTAGCTTCCTTATCCACAGCTGGCCTCCTTATGTAACCACAGCTGGCTTCCTTATTTGCTGACAATACTTAGGAATGAACCTTCACCAGATGCTACCATTGCTCCCTCAAGACCTTTCTGTTCCTTGAGACAGGACTCTTGAACCATGTGACATATAAAAGTGAGTGAGCCCAACAACATAATGCCACAGCCTCTTCCCTCAGACACCTTTGGAATCAGTAAGAGTTGGAGTAAGAGTTGTTGGAGGCTGGGACATACAAGAGGGCAAACATGGTGGGGAGCTTGGTCCATAGTCTCTCACCTCCTAGCTCAAGTAGCATAGCTACCCACAAGAAAACATTTGCAAATCACTGTGACAACAGAGTCTGGAGAGGGAGTTGAACTGATGAATGTGTGTTTAAAGGAAAATGCTTTGCCAATCTTAGCAATGTATTCATGCTATAAATTAATTAAAAGGTTCCTTTAGACTGGGGGATGTATATGAGCGGTGCAGCTCTTTCCTGACATGTTCATGACCGTAAGTTCAATCTCTAGCATCATGCACAGAAATTAATAAGTCAGTCAGTCATAATGTGGGCCTGAAATTCCAGGTATTCGGAAAGATTACAAGTTCAAAGTTAACCTTGGGCTACAGAGTAAGTCCAAGTCTAGCCTCACAATTTAGTAAGACCTTCTCTCTCTCTCTCTCTCTCTCTCTCTCTCTCTCTCTCTCTCTCTCTCAAAAAAAAAAAAAGGGGGGGCGGGCTTTAGGCTTAGTGCTAAAGTGCTTGTGTGACATGCAAAAGGCCATGGGTTCAACATCTAAGGTGAAAACAGCCGTGTTGGCTGAGGTGTGGTGTGCACCCTTGCTTCTCCTGACTCTTCTCTGGGTCCCTATCAGATCAGGCTTCTTAGGAGGCGCCAAAGGGGCTAGGCTCCCCATATAGCTTCTTATAAGCTCTGGGGAAAAAAAAACATGTTGTGCAGTGCTTGTGAGCACCCTACTGCAGATCAAGCCCTGAGCTAAAAGAAAAAAAATGGGATGTCACATGGAAATTGTGACATCAGGGAGGCCCTGCTGAGGCTACTGACCCAAGCTAATTGCAGAATGACTCTGATCATAAGAGAAATTGCACCACCAATCTTGGTCCTTAGCCAGCTTCATTTGTCACCAATTATAGGTGACCTCTTGGGCCTGGAATGGCCCTTTTCCTCAGTCTTATCAGCCTTCATATTGGCCTTCCTACCTCCCATGATCTGCCCATGGAAGTCCCAACATACCTAGGGTTATACTAAAAATAGTATCTAAAAAAAACCTGCTCCCACACACATGTGCCCATATACTAACCCATGTGCAACACACACACACACACACACACACACACACCTCCCTCTGTGATCACTGCATATACTCTTCAGCCCCTGAATTCCACACCACAGCTTATGGAAAATGGCAGGCGTCAGTGTAGCCGGTTTCATTTCTGAGCAATGTCCTCAGCAACCTCTCACCACAAACATTCTCAGGCTGTCACCCTGTCAGAGATTCCTAGTGTTGATAAGAGGGTCTTGGAACAGGTTTGAGCAGGACACCTGGCCTCGAGGTCTATTGTGTACGCTGTGCTAGCTTCCTGCAGGAAGTTGGTGACAGTTCACCTAAGTTAACTTGCTGGGACCCCAGAATGCCAAATGACTCTCAGGGAGAAAGCAAGAGGATTCTGTGAAAAAGAAATGAAAACAGTAATACACAGTAAAGGAATGACAGTGTGTGTGTGTGTGTGTGTGTGTGTGTGTGTGTGTGTAGGGCCCTTGTTGGGAGGAAATATTTCAATGGGAAAGGCAAGGGGTGACAGAGATATATGGGGTAAAAAAAAACTAAAATTCTCTCTATAAATATATGAAAGTGCTAAATAGTAATCAATCTATCAATAATAAATCAATGTCTGGTTGGGTGTGGTGGCACAGACCTTTAGTCCCAGTGCTCCGGAGTTAGGCAGATCTTTGTGATCAAAAACTTAGTTACCAGGAAGATTGCTAACAAGTGTGCTAGGAGATATCAAAGGCAAAATCCCAACACATTCAGCTCAGAGACCTGGTTGACTTTTGTTTGCCATTCTGTAATTTAGAATTACTTCTCTAAAGTTAAATGTGTGCTCTAATGGGCTGAGCTAAGGCCTGACTTTACAGACAGAAGGGCTGGAGAAAACTTCAGAGAGAGATGCTTCAAGGTCACTGTCTTTGAAAAGGTCAAAGCAAGAGGATTTCCTTGTTACCTTGATATAGGACTGAAACTTCCTATTTTTAGAAAAATGATGTTACTCTCAACATTCTGTTTGGCAAAAGAAACTCCTTTCACTATCTTTCTCTGCTAGAGCCTACTGCAAGGGTTCATTCAGCTCAAAGCACTGGCCTCTGATCTGTATTATCTATCTAGAGGAAAACATTTTCAAATTTCTGAAAGACCATGGGCACTTTGAACAGCTGAAAGAGTACATATTCTAATATGCAGTAATTCCATGTGACTAAGACACGAGTTCTTCACAAATCAACGTTCAACATGATTTCCTTCTAGACCAATTAATCCTTATTTTTTTATATTTATTTATTTATTTATTTATTTATTTGTTTATTTATTTTTGGTTTTTTGAGACAGGGTTTCTCTGTGTAGCCTTGGCTGTCCTGGAACTCACTCTGTCGACCAGGCTGGCCTCGAACTTAGAAATCCGCCTGCCTCTGCCTCCCAAGTGCTGGGATTAAAGGCGAGCGCCACCACGCCCGGCTGAATTCTTATTTTTTAAATAAAATAAGATAGGAGAAAGTCTACTGAATAAATGCAGAGGAGTAATACTAGTATCGGCATGTACTATAGGAGACATGGCACTGAAACAAAGAGCTTCATCCAAGGAACAGGCGTTGTACATAGGAACTGTATAAATGATCAAAGGAGACACAAGTGACTCAGGTCACTGGGGTATAATAAGCTATTCAATATATGATGCTGGAATATCACATAAAAAGCATCTGCTCCAATCCCAGCTACTTCAGAGGCAGAGCCAGTTGGATCACAATAATAAGTTCAAGGCGCACTTGTGCTGCAGTAGGAGTTAAAAGCCAGCTTGGCAGTTTGGGCAACTTAGTGAGACCCTGCTAGAAAATAAAAAGTCACCAGGGTTATAGCATAGTGGTAGAACACTTTGCTGATATATACAAGACACCACAGAGTAAAATTGAAGAATGAATGTACCTTGTGATCCAGGAATTTACTCCTAGGTATTTACGTAAGAAAAATGAAAATGTGTGCCCAAAGAATGTATGTACAAAATGCCCATAACAAATTTCACTTATGATAGCCCCAAACTGGAAATGGCCTAAGTGAGAATCAGTAGCAAAATCAATAAACCCATTATTGTCTATTTACATAAGGGAATCCTACTCAGAAATTTTAAAAGAGCTAATTGTTGTGCAATTTTTTTTTTTTGATAAGCAGGTAGGCTGTAGGAGTGCATACCTTTGGCAAAATGGTACAATTTAATATTTTAGAATTTAATGTAAATTATATCTAAAAATAGGGTAATATAACTTGTCTGGTATGCAGGAGACCCTAGTCTCAGTCCTCAGTACCACAAATAATTATGTATTATAATTTTGTATTTATACATATGTATTACTATACCTTAAACCACATGTATTTATTCTCCCATATATTTATACGCCCATGAATTTATCCAAAACAAATAAAAATGTATACCTGGAAAGATTTAAATGATATAGCAGCTACTTAAGAGAACTTATTTAA